>OX123203.2:34770719-35975318 GCA_944739405.2 Euclidia mi
AAAGAAAAACCAGCCACAGTAGAAAGACAACCTGCTGTCCTCCCATACATCAAGGGCGTGACCGACAAAATTGGCTACATCTTGAAGCGAGCTTCTATCAAAACTTACTACAAGCCGCCAACGAAGATCAGTCAATTATTACCATCTGTCAAGTGTCAGTTACCCTTGCAAGAGGCCGGTGTCTACAAAATTGACTGTGAATGTGGGCTCTCATACATTGGACAAACCAAGAGAAGCATAGGCATTCGACTCAAGGAACATATAGCTGACATAAAACATAAACGCTCAACAAAGTCTGCTGTGTGTGAACATGTGGAACAAGGACCCAACCACTACCTGCAATTTGATGAACCACAGATACTCGCAAAAGAACATCGTTTTCTTCCAAGGATGATACGAGAGGCTATTGAAATTAAAAAAACACCCTAATTTCAATAGGGAAGATGGTTGGAATGTTCCTCCAGCTTGGGACCCTGTCATAAGGCTAATGAAACCCAAGAAGGACAAAGTCACCAGAAGACCTAAGGACACTGTGAGCTCATTCTGCGTAAATAGTAACACCAGTAGTTGAAAAATGTTCGGGTACTTTGAGATAACTTATACATTCAAGAAAAAGACAAATATCACCTCAGTCTGCCGTGAACATGAATTCTGTAAAGAATTCGAAACGTCGGCTAGTAATAAATTAAAATATAGTTTCTAGATCTTTAGTTTCAAATGTAATAACTTAGTGAAACCAATACAACGCGATAAAATCCGTAAACTGTAGTTTAATTTTCAATGTGTAACATTCGCGTAAACCCAAGAAGATACTATGTTACCTATTGGGTTTTTTCCGTTAGGAAATTCTCAGTAACAGAACGGAGTCTGGTAATGTGCCCGGTACGGCAATAGGCTCGCCCCCTATTACGTGGGACCTAAAAATTCATGGCGAAATGTGGGTGTAATATTACACCTCTGTCTACCCCTTCGGGGATACAGGAGTCTATAAAACAAAAATATTAGGAAATTACATAATTTAACAAGTTTTAGCAAACACAATACTAATGTTTTCTTTTCTAAAACAAAATAGAAGAACTGATCATTTTTCTTAAAAAGACAAGGTCTACGGGTAATACCTTTTCAATGCTTTCAATTTAAGTAGGTACCTTAAATTATCAATATTATTAATTCACCAAACAACAAAAGCTACTTAGTAAAATATCAAAGACAAAACTACTCATTATTCAAGTCCTACTCAAAAAGCCCTTTCAAAATGAGTCACGTCAAAATTCCCGCGCGTTTGCAAACCATTTTTTTTCGCCACAGATCCCAAAATACGACACAAAAAAAAAGTCACAGATAAAGAGGCAGAAAGGTAAACATTGAACACGTATAGGACTAAATATAAATGTCTCGGAGGAACATTAAGATAGTGAGAGGAATGTTAAAAGCTATTTAATATTATGTTCTGTTCAAAACTTTATTATTGACGTGTGTTGTGGCGGACAGAAAGTACGGAGATATTAGAAATATACTAGTGTACCTATCTCTTTTACACTACTGCCCAAAAAAGAGAGTGTATTGCTTTAAGACTCCATGAATGTTCGTTTTTAAGTATTTACGTTTCACGAAAATTTACGTATTCACGAAAAAGAGATAATGAATGTATGTGAGTGAATATTCTTTATTCCACGATTAGTGCTAAATGCCTAAACTAATTTCAATGTATGGTGTATCGTAAGAACATAAGATTTTCTCACCGAAAGAAACGCATAGATACTATACAATAGTATAGATACTGTTAATTTACGTAAATTTTCTTTCAGAAAGAAGTACTTCTCGGGACACGCCGAACTCTTTTAAAAGGCGTTAAACGTACTTATCGAAATATTTCTGTAAAATTTTGCGAAGTAACCCTTCAGTCACTAAACAATTTTAATGAGATTGTGAAAGAAGTAATTAAAACATTGTGAAAGAGGAAATAGACTACTTTTTATTAATCTCAATCTATATTATTGTTACTCAAATTCGTCAAAACTATATTGTAACATTGAAATATCAGAACCAAATAGTCCAGACATTTCTAGGTTTTGATGTGTTTTGTTAGTTATCCTTAACTTAATATTGTTTGCTCATGAACCTCAAAGATTAACCTAAAATTCCATTCGAAGTCCAGCTAGTAAAACACAAGTGATACAACCAGTGCCGCACTTCAGAGCACGTCAATACCGCGCGTCGTCAGTTACAAGACGAAGGCATTTAAATGAAAGCGCGATAACCGGGCTCGTATTAATGAACGCGCTCAACACACCACGCCTACACACTGCGACATGCTGGCCATTATATTATACTAACATTTTACGAGGAAAACTATAGGGTTTTCTTTGTATAATTCGTTTTAGATGCGTCGTAGATAAAGGTAAGGCTATGTTGGAGGTCTACGGGTGATTTATAAAACTCCGTCACCAGAGTTAGCGACACATTCATATTAAATGAAGAAGAAGGTCGATAGAGGGAAAAATAATGAGGCGGCAATAGCCTAGTAGAGTGTAACAGACTGCTACGCAGAGGGTCTCGGGTTTACAGTATTAACACCCACAGCGCGTATCGCTGACTTTTCCCAGTTACGTATTCAATTCTTTATATTTTGTTTTTTTATTTTATAGACTCACGCCTGTATCCCCGAAGGGGTAGGCAGAGGTGTAATAAATATTACACCCACATTTCGCTATGAATTTTTAGATACCACGTAATAGGGAGCGAGCCTATTGTCGTTACCGGGCACATCACCAGACTCCGTGCTGCTACGAATTCAGAAAAACCTAGTAACAATTTTGCCCTAACCGGGAATCGAACCCGGAACCTCCGATCAAAAGTCGCATAAGCTATCCACTGGACCACAGAGGCAGTCCTTTTATATAGCCCCGTATAGCGAGTGATTATAAATTCTTTATAATCGCTCGCTAAACAGGGAAAAAAAGCATCGTGAGGAAACCTGCATGTTAAGAGTTCTCTGATCACGAAAGACGTGCGTCTGCCAACCCGCAATTGGCCAGCACGATGGACGATGACCTCATGGAGCAAATAGGCCCAAGCCCTGCAATGGGACAGTTTCAACACGTAGCTCTACACTCACGCCCGCACTAATGACCTATTCTAATGACATACTTAATACGCCATAGCAGATGGCGCCTGGGTTTATTCCACTTTGTACATCTGTCCGTGTGGTGACGGATTAAGACTACGGAATGTCACCACCCCATATCACCCCATGGGTGTCGTAAGAGCCGACAGAGGGGGTATATAATGCAGAGAACAGCACTATAAGAGAAGGAAAACTTGATACAAAACCCTATACCAACCCGTTTGGCCAGCGTGGTATAGTAGGCCAAATTCCTCCTTTCAAAGGAGAGGCCTAGTTTAGCAGTGGACTGTTAAAGGCTGATAAAGATGACATCTAGATGATATTACCCAGATGAATTAATTACGCTCTTTGGCTCCGTCATTTCCACAAACGACCGTCGTCTAACTTCCACAACCCAAACGGATAGCGTATTACCTATCCATTCAAAACGCACATAACTAACTCCGAAAAGTCATTGGTGCGAGCTGTGGATTCGAACCCCGAAAAGGTATCCCTTTGCTTGGCAATCTGTTGGTATCTCTACTTAGCTACCGCTGCTATAACAGTCGCCGAGGAACATACAAGCCAAATTTCAGCTACTTGCGGCAAAGAGCTCTGATATTTACATAGAGGCGCATTTCTTATGGGCGCTCTGAAGACAAACTTTCTGTGACCAAAGTCAGTCGCGCTGTGACAGCTGTCTCTACGAAAGCAAGAGAGACGAATTTTCCTCCTGTGTATCTTAACTACGAGAGCAAGAGAGACGGAAAACGAAGAGTGCGCCTCCAACGACGCCAACTACGAACTAAACTGGAGATAGTCTCCACTTGGAATCGGCACACGAAATCCTTAAGAACTGCGCTTCTATGTAAATCTGTATTCATTGCTTGTGGCCTAATAGTTTTGACTGCGATGTCTATGAATCAGTGAGTCTGTCATATTATTTTTCGTCACTAACAAAGACATCGACCCAAACTCTTAAGTAAATATTCAAACACACTTCAATAACAAGACTTAAAAATAAACACAGTCACTTGTACAGAACATAACAATTGTGGCTAACTTTTGATTATTTTCGCAATTTATTTTACTTTGATAAGCGTCGCAGTGAACTTGCACCTAACTTAGGTGGACGGATAACTTGAATACAGACGTTGAGATATTAGGTGCAACGCACACTAAACACAATGTGACATTTCGAAACAAGATTCAAGTACAGCCAAATTTTCCTATTGACTGATGGTGCTAATGTAAAGAAAATTATGAGAGTAGTAGTGGACCGTGAAAGGAAAAGACTACAAATATGGTATAGTAGTTTAAAAAATTGGGCAAGTGCGATCAGACTCGCGCACGAAGGGTTCCGTACCATCATCTATAAAAGAAAATCACGTTTGTTGTATGTATACTTAAATATTTTTTAAGTTTCCACCTGTTTATTAAGATCGAGTAACAAATTGCTTAAAAATTATTATTTACTTTTTTTTTATTATTTAATTATTTATTTTGAACGGTAATATACAACTACATATTCTGTGAAAATTTTAAGCGTCTACCTGTTACCGTTAGTAATTTTGAGCAATAAATACGAAAAAAATCACGTTTATTGTATGGGACCTCCCCTTAATATTTTTTTATTTTTAATATTTGTTGTTATAGCGGCAACCGAAATACATAATTTGTGAAAATTTCAGCTTTCTAGCTATCATGGTTTATGAGATACAGCCTGGTGACAGACAGACGGACAGACGGACAGACAGACAGACAGCGGAGGCTTAGTAATAGGGTTCCGTTTTTTACCTTTTAGGTACGGAACCCTAAAAACGGCGTCACCGTTTGACACTATGCCAAGGGATAGGAGTTCCATCCACGAACGATACAAGACTTTCTGTGCCCTACAAATTGTTGTTTCGAGTGTGGGTGATACTTGTACCTCATCCATCTTCTTATAGAAACATCTTTTCTAAGATGTTTCTACAGAAACATGAAATGCGTAGCTCAAAATGAAACATTATATGGAAACAGTCAAAGTAAAGTACTGGCATTCAAAATAGAAAAGGAATGCGCAGAGAATATTGACTTCGCCGCTTTTGAATCGTTCTTTGCCATTTCCTATATAAACTACTGAACTAGTCATTTTGTCACACCCTGATACACCACACACACCAAATAGTATACCTATACCTACCTTACTAAGATATAAGTGATTGGTGTGACACAGAGCCGGAGCAGGCCGGTCACAATGTGGAGTTATACATACATACATAGACTCACGCCTGTTTCCCCGAAAGGGTAGGCAGAGGCATATTAAACGCCCACTTTTTGCCAGTGTTTTGATCCCACGGAATAGGTGGCGAGCCTATTGCCGCCTATCGGGATATTTTGTATGCCAGAGCCTCGTCCGTTGATCGGCAGGTGCACCACTTGCAGGTGAGGTTGGCTTGGGACCCTAAGTTCTTGGTGGTGGGAACCCTATGCACCCTATGTTGTAGAGTAGAGTGTATTTGATTGAGATCATGGAAAGCGGTTGGATTGAGGCTTTATAAATAGATCTATGTTGAGAGTCTTGGGGATGCCCTTATGTCACAGTGATAATACAATAATAATACCTTTATTTCTCTCTTTCACAAAGGTAATCTTAATTTTAGATAGCACAATACAGGTAGTTACAACAATAAGTAGGTATGTCTATGTCCAGCAGTGGACGTATTTAGGCCTAAATAATATTCAACTTTACAAAATATCCTCTACACCAGCTTTTCCCAAGCTAAGAAGAATTCGTACAGTGTATACTAGACGATGCATAAATAAACATATTATATATATTTTATTATTCATTTTATTATTTTACTAACATAGATACACCCAGACAAAGCGAAAATGATGACTACTACATCAAATTCCATGAACGAAATTTCCAAACAATCTTGTCATCAAACCGCCAGCTGTGCGTGTACCTTTACATTGAAGATGCTCGTATAGCATGGCCCCGTGGGCGCGGCGATACCGCGGCGATACCGTGACGACTTTATTTCGCGACCAGCCCGCGATTTATTGTGCCACACTTGATAGCTAATCTGAATTGAACGTGTACCTGATCCGGAGGGAATCATTTTTGTAAGTAGGTGTCTCTATGATGTCACTGAAAAGATCGTGTAAAATAAAATAGCAATATTCTTTATACATACATAGACTCACGCCTGTTTCCCGGAGGGGTAGGCAGAGACTACGGAACGCCATTTGCTACGATCCTGACATACCTATCTTGCTTCATTCACTCCCATCAAGTTTCTCATGCATGCTCTTCGGTTAAGGGTACTTCTGACCTGTCCTTTTTTTAGGATGTCTCCAATCTGGTCAGAGAACGTCCTCCTAGGTCTTCCCCTTCAATATATTCTTTATGTTATTGATATTATTGGCTTTTAAGCATGCATGAAAGAAACAATCGTTTGATTATATTCCGCAAAAAAAGTCTTGTAGAATAAGATATCAAGTCAGCCAGACATTCCTTATTTTTGAAAAAACTAAATAATTACGGAATTGACCCTCAGTGTATGTGTTGAAGTGTGATTGACTAGCGAGTAGCTAGTGAGAGTAAATAATATAAGGTCACGCTGTGACGCTTATTACAATGAGCCATACAATTTACAGGGAGCAGAGAGGTAAGATACTTAAGGATCTTTATGCATAATTAGGACAGCTAGATTAATCTCTAAGGCCATACAAACCCCAGCCACATTGATTTAGCAATAACATCTTGTGGACATAGTAGCGCATGCCTATAGCACTTACGCTCATACATAATATTGCAGGTGTTGGGCTCTTGGTACCTATTTATATTTTTTAACTAGGTAGATGAGCCTTATATATATGATTATTTAAGGCTACTGCTCTGCTCCCGTGGCTTATAGCGTGATGTTATATAGCCTTACTCGATAAATGGGCTATCTAACACTGATAGAATTTTTGAAATCGGTCCAGTAGTTCCTGAGATTAGCGCGTTCAACCAAACAAACTAACAAACAAACAAACTCTTCAGTTTTATATATTAGTAAAAGAAGTATAAGATATGTCTTGCTTGAGAGGAAAAAGGGAATTAAAGTTTGTGAAATCCATTGATTTTGAAGGCAACAGCTGTAGAAAATCCATCATCATTATCGTCCTAGCTACATCCCAGTTGCCATCAAGACTTTTGGTCTTCGAGGCCGGGGTCCGGTTACTAGCCTAATCGGATTTATCACAAAATTTGCTTTTCCACAGCGTGACTGCCGTGTGACCGTAACCCAAAGAGATTGTATAATTTAGGTCAGTGTCAGTTTATTCGGGGGTAACGACTCTATAACGAATATCAAAGATCTGCATGCCAGCTACTAGGAAATATACATATTAATTAATTATTTTGTTAGTTGTAATCCTATTATCTAGTAGTCTATTAATAGGCATGATTTTACGTTTAGGTTCATAGCCTCGCCATCTAGCTAAATAGTCGTGTGTCCTTTTAATGGGACATCGGCCCACGCCGCGTGTGTCTCAGATTGACACTCGATATGCCGCCCACGGTCTAAGTAGTAGGCACTGCGTGCTCAGGCCATTGCTATTTGCTATGTAGAATTATTGTTCTTTATGAGTAAATAATTGGTTAAAGCTTAATTTGCTGGTAATACACTTATCGAAACGGAAAACTCTTCATCAAACCCTATACCAATCCGTACCGCCCAGACTCAGACTGCACGATTTAAGCGGCCGCCTCGCCGCTTGACACTGCGCCAAGTGTTGTGGGTTCGATTGCCACACGAGACAACACTTTGTGTGATTCATAAGTTGTTGCTTCGAGTCTGGGTGTTCATTGTGTCCGTTTGATGTATGTTTGTAAAGTCCTCTGTGACACAGGATTTATTCCTAGTGCGGGAGATGGCTTTAAAAAAAAGAAAAATTAAGGTATGAGCAGCGTAGATAATTATTTAAGTCCAGCAGTGGACTGAGCAAGGATATAAGCCCGTTACCTACACGATAGTAAGCAGCAGCCGTAACTCACATCCATGACTGTCGTTTCGAGAGAGCACGAAAAACGCATCCTCGAAGGAAATTGAATATACATATAGATCATTTTCCTTCCTCCTTCTCTGGCTAACTCGTTCGTTTTAAAGAATTACGTGGATACTCTGTAAGGGGCAGTACCATTCCGGAACCTTCGAGCCGAAACCAACGCGTTTCAAGGATGACTGGGACCACCCATTTGCCCGATCCATTTAATTTAATAATTTCTGCCAGCGACCAGAACCAAACGAAAATACTTAAATAAAACAATATAGTTGAGACAAAATGCTCATTAAGATGGTCGCGATGTGTGCCTACACTCGTACCCATACCTAAAACTAGTTCTCATTTGCAGTAGGGTAAACTATAGTAATGTTGGCACCCCCCCCAATGATTGGCACTCTGCTGAATTATCCTGAATATTAGGAAAATCTTATATTATTATGTCACAGAAATACATTCATAAGCAGGATTAACCTATTTCTTATACACAGAACAAACATTTAAATCTTAACTATGAACCATTTTTCTTTAACAACTGTTTTAAAAAAATGTTAGGAAAAGTGCCAAAAAAATTAATGAAATGTTTAGGTTAGGTAGTTACTTTCCGAAGCGAAAAAATATATTTTTAATTAATTTTACACAAAAGTACCTATTTATTTGTATCTGCTATCTTCATTAAAGCTTAATAAACGTTAATTTTGCGCTATTAAATAGATGGATCGTCTTTTCCGATAGTGCCAATGACTATACTTAAAAATTGTTCAACAACGTCATTGGCACATTTTAGAATCATAATTTTTCAGATTTTTGTTTGTTTTCCATCAAATTCGCATACAAACAACTTTAGATTGTATATTTCTTCGCATTTTACACCCAACTTACTATGATACAGTCCTACAGAGATGGCAACCTTTCTCTACAAAGTACCTACCCAGAAATCGAGACAGATATCGCTTAAAACAAAGAACTTAGTAAAGACAAAAATATTACGAACAAAATGCTTGTGAGAAACTGAAACAGGGCTAAAAATATGCCGAAAGAAAGATATAAAACGTGGTACATAAATGAACTAAACTTCTTTCAAATATAGACATATGTTAGAAATATTAGAAGGTTACATAAACATTCATAAATATATATTTTGATTACATAGAATACATGTATAAAGATCCGGATATCAAGTCTTCAGACTGTCTGGCTATCACGGCCTTAGGCCAACAGTGCCAATGATTGTATCTACCTTTTTGGTACTGCCAATAACTACTCCAGGGTGCCAATGATTGTACTTTTCTTAAGAAATAAGTTTGAGAAAAACGGCTTTAGGTATTAAATACGATGTTTTATTTTTATTAATGCCCATGTAAACACAATTCCGACAAAACCATAGAAAATATTATTGAATTTGTATATTCCTGAGAATTTGTTACATAGTAGTAGAAACCGGCTTAGAGTGCCAATCATTATACTGTTTACCCTACCTAAGTAAACATGAAGAACCTAATTAGTTACTTACACTATAGTTGCCAGACTGCATACCTAATTTGATGTCTGAAAACTGAACGAAATAACTATTCACTCGTGACCAGCTGGCCTAATTCAAATTTTAGACTTATCAATAAACTAGAAAGCTATTAAATTTCGATAACAATTATAGCACCAGCTGAAATAAAATCAATATACATAGACGCTTCCCAACGAAATAATACCCAATCTTCATGAGAACACACAAATAAAAACATAACAAATCAATAGATTGACACGAAAATGACACATACGGAACATCGGAACAAAAATAATTGCATGCAATCTACTGCATTAAATCTACTAAATTAGAATACCGAAAATAAAAAGTGGCAAGACAGCATCTATAAATAAAAAAAAGAACAGTAGCAGAGGGAATTTCAAAAAATCAAAAGTGATTAACGTCCAATAAGTTAAAAAGTTGAGCGACGCAAATAATAAATCATTTTTTATTACATCTCTGTACCAATTTTTCCTAGTCTTTTTTCATCAATTTAACACGAACAAAAAGTGGCACTCAATTGTGAGGATATTTTTTTTTATTATGAGCAACCCGTTTAATATTTTGGACCTATCAGCGGCGGCGGTGGTTTGGCGCGCGCCGCCCTCCTTGCTCGTGATTGGTCGGCCGCGGTACAGATTGTGCGATGGCGGGAAACGGATTTAAGTCTATGGCATCTCATTCTTACAATCGACAGGGTAGGACGGACAACTATCGATGTCGATGTGTTTTGAACTTGATAATTTTATTTTTCACTGTAAAGAGATTGTGAATGTGATTGAAAAGACAGGTTTATAATGTTTATTTAACTAATACAGTTCTAAAATTTTATATTTCTGTATTTTAATGTGTTTCTTTGTATGTTCGTAAACTGTCCAGTAAAATAATATGTAACTTAATATTTTACAAATATAATTTATCATCTTAAGTAGGTATTCTTTTTAATTGAAATATGTGTGATATTAATCGAAAAGAAATATAATTAAAACTTGTGAATAATATTTTCTTATACTAATAAAACACATATTTAATTTTAGATAACCGTTTACTGCATAATATTACAAGATAGGCTAAGACATACTCGTACCTAGTATTATATTATCTGTGGCTAAGACAACATTATTTAAAGATATATTTTTTTAAGTTTCATATTGTTAACTATTCAAATAACCAATTATGAATACAGCAGTTAGAATACATAACAATAACTTAATTTACACACATCGTTATTTATACATCAGTACAAACAAACCACTAATAAAATGTGTGTAAATTAAGCAAAGTTTGCTTTGACACTTTGCCAAATCTCATAACAATATTAGTTGTTTCATATATTTTATGGAGGTTAAAGTTTAATAATGTATGAAACGGCTGATTTTTGTCACACTTCGGCAATAACTAAGAACAAAACCTGTTTTATAGAAACAACTACAGTTACTCCTAAGATGTTACCACTATATAAAAAAACGATATTTAATTTAAGGCCAGCATACTTTATAGTTTCTTGTATAACCTCAAACCGTAAACATTAATTTTATCGACACATGCCCATCCCTAGCTGTCTAATTGAGCCGGAGTTGGAACTAAACGAGCAGGGTACGTGTTCAGCAGACGAGCAATTTCATCAGCAATACATTGTGCCGTCATTACCGGCTCGTTGGCGTTTTATATTGGCTTTAACTTAAACCTTGTGCCAATGTCTAAGATATTTTTGAGCTAATACTTTAAACCATTACGATTAAAAGTCAGGATATTATTTTTCTTAAATAAAGAACTAGATAAATACTGGCACTTGTTAGACTATGATGATGTCCATTTAATTTATAGTGGTAGGTAATCATTAATAATAATTAAATGGCCAACAATTGAGGGACTTAATCTATTATTCAGTTAGTTTCAGGCTCATATGCAGTCAAATCTGGTAAGAGTAGTAAGTGGATCTCGGGTTGAAACTGGGATAACACTAGGAGGATGATGATTTGAGGGATTTCATCTGTAATTTACAGATACATATTACTATTCCCGCAAAAAAAAATCACCAACAGCTCCACAGCCTACGTGACTTCAAAACTAATATCATCTTCCTTTTTTATGATCTATGCCACTGCTGGGCAAAGGCGTCTTCTCGTTGTATAAACAGTTATGCATTAGTCAACAACGTTAGCCAAGTGCGGTTTGACGACAGACTCTACATCTCTCAAGAAAGTTATGGATAACTCTTAGACAAACAGGTTTTTACATGACGTTTTTCTTTATCGTTTAGCAAGCGATGATCAACTGTTTGTTTTAAAGTCAAAGATGCTTAGGTTTGGACTCGAGTCCTATGCATAATCTGTTAGTCTCTCAACTTGCCTACACAGCAAAACCGATATATCACACAGCTCTACAACATACAATTCTATCGACCCTGTCCCATCACTATTCTAAACTAAACGTCGTCTTCATACGACCAATTTCATCTACATGATATTGTATACAGCATATCATTACGGTGTAATCATGTGGAATATGATCAGATAATGAGACAGACGCAATTATGTCCAACTAGCTATATACTAAAAAGCTTGCATGGAGGCTGCGTAATAAGTTTTTAATATATTTTTTATCTCTATTTCATGGCGGAGGGTTTGATGTCGCTGTACCTAAACGTAAACAGTTCTTTATTTAAGAAAGATATTTAAGTATCTTTATTTATTTTGACATAACTAGATGTGTGTTACCTATGTTTGGGATTTGCAGGAATAGTAAAATATTTAATGCTTTCAGCAGCGATAACGCGGTTCGCTCACTACAATTTCTCTACTTTTTTCAGCCTTTCGGCCTTTCGCAGTCCACCGCTGGACTTTACTCTCTTAAATTGATATTCTTCACAGTAGTAATGTGATTCATTAAAAGGATTTGGCCTTCAAGCGCACACACTGCCTGGCCAAACGGATTGGTACCTACAAGGTTTGATGTAAAGGTTTCATTCTCTTGGCAAAGTTACTATTTGCGGCGTGTATTTCCCGTCACCTTTTCGTATTTTGTATTCTTAATGCGTCACCACATCGAATATATGTATCACAACTGTTAACTGTTAGGTACCTACAAGTAGGTAGAAGAACGCAAAGTATAAACTCTTTTTGACTAGATGTACCAAACGCCTTAGCTGTGAGCTCTACTCCTTGCCACATAATATGTACCCACCATATGCTTTATTTCAATGTATTTTATAGTATAAAATTTCCTACGTCCGACAAATAATACGTTAAAAAATATATCAACATTTGCTTCATAATTTAAATCGAACTTATTGGAGAAAATAACATTTGTGTTTCCAAAGTCCCTATCATAATCAAAGACGGCCATAGCTGGCAATCTATGTCTAGCAGAATGGTCCCAAGTCTCTCCACATAGATCAATCTTGAAATACCGAACTCTGTGACGAAATAAATTGCCCGCCACTTAGTCGGCTTCACATAAAACTAAACCATATGTATAAACTTACATATAATAACGACGTACCTATATTGAACTATAAAATTGTTTGAAAAGCCCACCCATATGCCTGATGACCTACTAACTTAAGGAAAACCAACTTTTAGTTGAACTAAATAGGGTGGTTTTTCATTCGTAGAATAAACATCTAATTTATGGCTCATCTGTCATTTGAAGCAAGTATCATTAGTAGTTTGTAGTTCAGTGCATGTTGTTATCGGAGCATTTAAAAGCGTATTAACTTGTACGAAATGATATAGGTAATGCCGGCCGGTTTATGTACGTTAAGTGGGTATTATTACCGAAGTAGGGGCTCTCTTGATTGAAAAGTTATTGTTTCTTGTATGTTATTATAAGAACGAGTTTGTTATTACTTGGAAAATAAGGTTTCATACATGTTCTAACAAAATAAGCAGCAGGAACTAACATAAAAATCGGCCAAGTGCGTGTCACGCACAATGTAGAGTTTCGTAGGAGCCCTTAGGTACCTTAGGATAGAACTTGATCTCAAGGACTTGATCACAATATTCATTTTATTTTTATTTTATCGCTTGCAAGTGTAAGTTTAATAGTTCTAAAGCCAAAACAATGATCATATCTAAAGTTCCTTCTATCAATATTGAACCCATAAAATTAAATAACACTCAAATAGAAAATGTAAATAATAACTTCAAATACTTGAATAACCAGTAACTCCAGATGCATTCCAGATGTAGTGCTAAGAATAGGAATGACGAAAGGAGCATTTAACTAAAAAAAAACGCTACTTACGACCAAAAATATTTCAACTAAGACCAAGAAACGATTCATTAAATCCTATATCTGGAGTATAGCACTGTATGGATCAGAGACATGGACATTGACACAAAGGGATAGAGCGAGATTGGAAACGTTTGAAATCTGGTGTTGGCGTAGGATGGAAAGAATAAATTGGACTGAAAGAAAGACAAATGAGGAAGTTCTAAATATGGTAAAAGAAAGGAGACATATTTTAAAGACAATTCAGAACAGAAGAGGGAAAATGTTGGGCCACATGATACGACATGACACTTTTATAAAGAACATCTTGGAAGGACAAATAGAAGGCAGAAGGGGTAGAGGAAGGCCAAGAAGGACGTTAGAAAAGTAAAAATAAAAGTCACGTCGTATCAAGAAGTCAAAGCTCTGGCTGAAGATTTTATGGAAGGAACTCCACCGACAAGAGCTTGGCTCTTAAATTGAAAAGAGAAGTGTACGTTTAAGTCAATCGATAGTGATTCGTTAATTAGAAAAGCCTATAATGAGCCGTTATAACTTTAATTTAAGGGTTATTATTTATGTCTACGTACACGTATCGTATTTGAGTACTACGGGAGCCCGACAAGTGGAAGTGCAATTAATACTGTACTGCAACGCGCCATTGGTCGAATGCACGCTTACACATTGTTTAAAAGTAGGTAGGTACCTTAGTAGGTATGTAAATGCGATTGAAGCAGCGATAGCCGATTGGAGAGACCGACAGACTGCTACGCAGAGAGTCTCGGATTCGAATCCACGGCACGCACCAATGACTTTTCGGAGTTAAGTGCGTATTAAATTGTTAATTATCGCTTGCTAAACGGTGAAGGAAATCATCGTGAGGAACCCTGCATGTCTGAAAGATCTCCATAATGTTCTCGAAAGACATGTGAAGTCTGCCAACCCGCACTTGGCCAGCGTGGTGGTCTATGGCCCTTCTCATAGTGAGTAGAGGCCCGTGCCCAGCAGTGGGTCAGTATAAAGGGCTGATGATGATGATATGAGATTATAAATAAAGGCAACTATAGTCTGGTGGAGAGACTTACAGGCTATTACGAGCGCTACGCAGAGGATCTTCTGTTCAAATTCAAACGATGTTAGGCACAGATGTTAGGTATATGTGCATTAATTTTCGCTTTCTAAAACGGTGATGGAAAACATCGTGAGAAAATTGCCTATCTGAGAGTTTTGCATAATGCTCTCGAAAGCAACGAAGTCTGCCAACCCGCACTTGATTAGCGTGACTGATTGTGGTCCTTATCATTCTCGTAGTAATAATTAGGCTGTACCTAGCAGTGAAACAGATAATATAGAAGGCTGATATTCTTATGCATCATTCTCCTAACGTTATTTCAGTTAGGTACATCCATGACTTACAGTGGAGCCCGAGGTCCGCTTACTAGTTTAACAGAATATTAGCTTTATTTTTTTTGACGCAGACGGTGTAGGCTCCCCGCAAGGTGGATCGACGATCTGGTTAAGATCGCAGGAAACGGTTGGATGTAGGCGGCGCAAGATCGGTCTGTGTGGAGAACCTTGGCGGAGACCTATGTCCAACAGTGGACGTCTCTAGACTGACATGATGATGATGATGATTAGCTTTTTCCCAGAGCAACTGCCCGACGAAAAGCTTATACTTAATCTCTCCTCTCCTCACCGGCGCAACACGATATTCCATGGCTAAGACCAAGCTGATATTATTATCATAGAACATAAAATAAATAAGGAAAGACTATTCCTTCTTACATATATATGTAAGAAGGAATAGTTTTACCTACTTTATGCATTCTTAAGAAAATTACACAGGTAGTTGAAGCTATACATTTGTCATGGATTGTTAGATTATCTACGCGCTGTTAACGTCATGCTTGGCGTCCTTTTATTTTTATATGGTACACTCATATATATGTATGTATAGTTGAGACCATTGTCAACAAGAACTATTCGTCATGTCGTATATAAAATGGCTCTTAATTATTTATATGCTATTGGAGCATCGGCAAAATTACAAAGAAGCTTGAACGATAGCTATTTCAAACTGGCTGAAAGACTGGCGTATAAAGGCGAATGAAAATAAATCAGTTCATGTGACCTTCTCTCTCAGAAAAGATACATGTCCAGAAGTTGAACTTAGGGCCGATTTTTCAATACTCAGATAAACAACCAGATAGTATTTATTCTGAGGATAGCGAAATATAGCGTTTTTCAA
This sequence comes from Euclidia mi, assembly GCA_944739405.2. NCBI lineage: Eukaryota > Metazoa > Arthropoda > Insecta > Lepidoptera > Erebidae > Euclidia > Euclidia mi. Next base: position 34,786,848 of record OX123203.2, read on the forward strand.
TGGTCAGATAGGGTTTATTCGTCGAATAAATCACCAAACCAAGGAATAAATTTAACTGCCGGATCCTCGGTCAGATAAGCGCTTATTTGACTGTTAAGTTGACGTTGAGATACATTTAGTTAGATTTTGGGCGTGGTATATATTACGAAATATGGAAAATATGGTCATTTTTCATATTTTTGACGACGCAACAATCGAAGAGGAGGCTATTATAAACGAATAGGTATATTAATCGACCTAGAAGGTGATAAAGAATTGTAAGACCGCGGGGCGATCATTTTAATACCTATATTGGATTCAATGGAGAGCTGATATTATGAAATAGTGAAACAAATCAGATAGCATGTATTTCAAACATTTATTATACCTAATACACACATTTATGGCATAAAAATACAGAATTATATTTTCAAAAACGAATTACAACTTAAATACCTTGGTACTAACTCACTTTTTCACTAAAGACTAATTTACAATTATTCAACTACCAAAATTTACATCATAATACTATTTAACAGTAATATATTATTACATTCATAAGTCTTAAATGGGACTTAAATGTAAAGGTGTCCTGTTATGTTAAAACAGATGCCCAAAATTCTTTCTTTGGTCATGCTGGGAGCGTTGGCTCGTTTTTGAAGAGACGATTTCTTAGACTCTCGTATTTAAGCTTTAATTTTTGGCACTAACGGTTATTTGTAGAAACACCACGTGAATTAGAAGCACTTTCTATCTTTCCACGCACATTTCTTGTCCTGATTAGTTACCGCATCAGTCGTTTTAATTTCTTTAATATACTTGTATTTTTCTATTAAACTTACTAGTAGTGTCTTTAATCTCGCATTCAAATTTGAGGAACGCTGGCATTGTTATTATAATATAATTTGATTGAAAACGAACAGCACAACACTCACAAATTCCGCGAAAATATCACCAAATATACATAAACAAACAGAACCCCGAAATAATGACAACCATCATTTTGACAGTTAGAGCAGGACAGGCAATAAAGCTTCTGTTTCATATCCTGCTCTAATTTCCTGTTCTGCTCTTACATGCACTTTTCTGATATATTTGTTTCACCTCTCTGAAGTTAGTGACGGGTACGATGATGTTATTCGGTCAGATAGTTGCCCACGGAATAAAAGACTATTGAAAAATTGACTCAAGTATATCGGACTGTTATACAGACCAATAAATTTATCAGTGGAATAGTTATTCATCTCTTTATCTGAGGATTGAAAAATCGACCCTTAATCAAATAAAAATACCCCAAGCAGATAAAGTTCGATACTTGGGAGTCTACTTGGACAAACGACTAACCTGGAAAAAACACGTGACCACCAAAAGAAAAGCGCTCGACTTAAAACTAAGAAAGCTAAATTGGCTCCTTCGAACAAAATCTCAAGTTACACTGGAAAATAAACTCCTTCTGTACAAGTGTACCTACACTTAAACCAGTCTGGACATATGCATTACGAGTACAACTATGGGGAACTGCATCCACATCCAATATTGAGATCCTGCAACGATTCCAGTCTAAAGTCCTACGCATAATAGCTGGTGCATCATGGCACATGACAAAATAAATAATCACCTGCATCGTGATCTTAATATCACAACTATCAAAGAAGAAATAAAGAACTCCTTAATTTCCTATGCCATAAGAATAGGAAATCATCCTAACAAATTGGCAAGAAGCCTAATGGAGAAACAACCAAACCAGACATTTGTGAGACACAAGAGATGTGCTCCTCAGGATCTTCTCTAAACTAAATATAAATAAGTCATAGATGGACATATCATTGGATACTGTACCATGCATGCCATATAATCTAAACACATAAAATCCAGCTAAATGTCGACAAGACAGCTCGCAGGACAAAAAAGAGATAAAAAAAATAAAATTTATATACATATAGTAGGAACCTCACTAGACGCTTGTGTACTTTAAGTAGGTAGATAAACTTACGTGATAATTCAGAAAAGTTTATTTTCTCAAATATACTTATTATATAAGTATGTTTGAGATAATAAAATTCAGTAATTTAATCACTAGCGATATAGATACTAGGGCCAACTACGGTCTAACCTTAGATCTTGTATATGACTACGCGTAGAGCATTGTGGTTCAAACGATCGCATCGCCGTTTAACACTAAGTACGATGACTGTTGTGGGTTCGATTCCTACAAGGGACACCAGCGATAGCCTCTTGAAGCTACGAACAGACTACCATGCAGAGGCTATCGGGTTCGAGTCCACCGCAGGCGGGGTCGCGGTAGTATTGCTAATTAACGTAGTTCCCGTGACCTCGCTATTCAATGGGATCGGATAGAGGAACACCATGGTGGTTTTAGTGGGTAGTCCCGGCGCTTCTCGCCGGGGAGTCACCACACTCTCCCAAGCCTGAGCCCTTTTAGGAGCCCAGCCTGGGGGGGTTAGCCCGTAAATTGTTTGGTTTCCATCACGAGTCAAAAAAAGCGTTCAAGTCCACCGCGTGCACCACTGATTTTTCGGAGTCATGTGCGTATTGCATTGTTAGTGGCACTAACTAAGGCATAGGGTAAGCACTAACTTAGTGCTTACCCTATGCCTCGGAGAGCAAGCGGACGTAGCGGAGTAAGCGGACTCCGGGTTGCTACTGGGACGAACTGGGATAACGCAAGGAGAATGATGAGTTTGGGTGTTCTTTGTGTCTTCGTTGGTTCAATGTTTAAAAGTCTTGAAAACTTACCGTGGGAAAAGTCTATTTAAAAAAAGATGTCTGAGCCAACGTCAAGAAAGTAATAACTTGCTAAATAATTAAGTCTAATAAGAGCTAAGTAGGTAGGTATGTCTAAAGATTAAAAAAAACTATATGTCATTCTAAAAACGTGCATTATAAATTCACAGAAAATACCAAATTATAATTTTATTGTGATAACTGGCCCTTGTGTTTATAGTCCGTCTTTAAACGTGACTGACTGTGAGTCTGTCATTTGACTTAATACTTAGGTGGACAGTTTTATACGATAATGCAAAGCCCAATAGAAATTTTATTCATAAGACGCCCTTCAAAGTGTGAAGCGAGGTTTGCCTTTTACTGCCATCTAGTATCGAAAAGACAAACTATACGCACAGGAATACAAATAAGACAGTCGGTAGTTCAGCTATTTATCGCTAGATGGCAAAGAATATGATCAGTATAATAATTTTGTGTTTACAATAAAATCATTTCACACTGACGAAAATATAATTATTTATTAATGATTTTTGCGATTCTAATCAAGTTTTTTCTTTTACTCGGTACGAGTATCTTTGTAATGAGAATAATATTATGACGGCAATGATCATTTTATTTGCAAAAAGAAAACATTGTTATTCTTATTCATTATTTCTGCTGGTCAACGTCGCAAAAAAGTGGCAAACTTAATAAACATGAAAAGAAGCAATTATAAATACTTAGTAAAATTCTATAAAAGATGAAGAACATGAAGATCGTCCTTTGAACTTAAACTTTATTTCGTGAATAACGCCATCTGGCGATGCTTGAAAGAATTTCACTGGAGTCTTTTGGTAGGATTCGGCTTTCAGTAGATTTTCTTGACTACGCTGAAAACTTGGAAACTAAAATGAGGTAAAAATTTGATGGCGCTTATAGTCTAGTGTTTGTTAATTGTACTAGATTGCGTGTTACAAAATTGTGGCCTCACTCGTAATAGATTTTTATAAAGATTTAAATAAGTTATAGTTATGAATCAAGCCCTGTAGAAATATGAAAAGTGACGACGACAACATGACATTTCTCCAGCCCAATTGTCTACACCCTACAGGCTTTCGCTTATTTTCCACTTTAGTAACACTTTGTGAACTAGTAGTTCCCCACGATTACGCGCGACAACAGCGCCACCTGCTGGGTTATTGAGAATCAAAATTCTAAACCATTCGAGGATCCACATTTCTCATTCCCTGTTTGAAACCGTTCTTAATACTTAATCATTAATTTCATTAATGCAAATTTAAATTCAAAATATGTTTTCTAAATCTAAATTCTGGGTCTCCCTTGTTTGACCTAAAGGAATTTGACAAATTTTCACTTCCCAAAAAATGTTTCGTATAATTTCATTTGCCAAATTATTACTTAGCACAAAATCTATTCACAAAAAAATGTATAGCAAACCTCATGTTTGGGAAATAAACGTTTAAACTATAACTTGTTTACCAACTAATCCTTTTGACATTTTTTATTTAGTCAAATATTTCAGTTGGAATAACAGTTTTTACGCAAAATCAATAATTATCTCAATCTAAATACCTAGTTTAGTTCCGGGTAACATAAGTACTAAAAACAATTTCTTTTTTCTATTAATGCAAGTCGTTTCTGGTCGCTCGCTTCGCTCGCTCGGCTCGTGCGTCGGAGGTCACAGTTCTAACCTAACCTAACCTGACCATGTTTTTAATAATTAACCTACTCTAACTACTTCCATAAATAAACTAATTTCACCAAACGTTTATTGTCTGAAGATTGTTTGCTGTAATAAATCATTTGATTAAAGACCAAATGCCATGACATTATACTTAGTAATATTTTGCTAAGTAAAAATTTTGCCAAATGAAAATATGCGTACTAAAATCATTAGAAATGTTGCAATGGTATAAAAAAAGATTGCTAAAATTTGTTTGGGTAATGAAATTTTGGCAAAATCTTTTCGGCAAAACGGCAGGATCCCCTAAATTCTAAATGTTCACAGGTAATAAACTGATGGGCTCATAAACTGCATCAAGTTCAGGATTACTTTGAAATGATTTTTTTAATAAGTACCTCTGCAAACTTTTTAGATTAAATTATATAAATATGGAGAGACTGGCTCTTAATCTTAAAAATAAGCAAAATTTAAAAATAGAACTGCAGTAAAACAAATGAATGTAGCCGGGAAAATTTACTCGTAGTATCAGATTTGCGTGATATTTAAAGCAAAGTTTTAAATTGATTCGCGTTGATTTTTTATTCTTTTGTCAAATTGAATTATTGTTACCAGCAGAATTGTTGGGTTAGTTTTTAGGGTTCCGTACCTAAAAGGTAAAAAACGGGATCCTATTACTAAGCCTCCGCAGTCTATCTGTCTGTCTGTCTGTCTGTCTGTCCGTCCGTCTGTCTGTCTGTCACCAGGCTGTATCTCATAAACCGTGATAGCTAGAAAGCTGAAATTTTCACAAATTATGTATGCCGCTATAACAACAAATACTCAAAATAAAAAAATGAAAATATTAAGGCGGGGTCCCATACAAAAAAGGTGTTTTTTTTCGTATTTTTTGTTCAAGATGACTAACTGTAACAGGTAGACGCTTTATATTTTCACAGAATATGTCGTCCGTGTGGTGACGGATTAAGAATACGAAATGTCACCACCCCATATCATCCCATGGGTGTCGTAAGAGCCGACAGAGGGAGCATATTATGCAGAGAACAGCACTGTAAGAGAAGGAAAACTTGATACAAACCCTATACCAACCCGCTTGGCCAGCGTGGTATAGTAGGCCAATTCCTCCTTGCAAAGGAGAGGCCTAGTCCAGTAGTGGACTATTAAAGGCTGATGATGATGATGATGATGATATTACCTTTCAAAATAAATGATTAAATAAAAAAAGTAAATAATAAAGGGGGGCTCCCATACAACAAACGTAATTTTTAAGCAATTTGTTACTCGATCTTAATAAACAGGTAGAAACTTAAAAAGTATTTAAGTATACCTACATACAACGAACGTTATTTTCTTTTATAGATGATGATACGGCACCCTCCGTGCGCGAGTCCGACTCGCACTTGCCCAATTTTTTAACTCATCGAGAGTTTTTGAACCATAATATGGATACTTCGTCCGAACAAACGGCTCAAATTGTAGCACTGGTGCGGGAGGGCTTGGATCAACGAACGATTGGTAGAAATTTAAATTTAAACCAGTCTACGGTTTCTAGAATATACAGAAGGAGACGTGGTACAGGCAGGACTCGAGCAACCACCTGTCGTGATGACCGATTTATTGTTACAACTTCCCTGCGAAATCGTTTCCTCACGTCAGTTAACATCAAAACAGAGCTTAATGAAGTGTGTGGAGTAAATGTGAGTGCACGAACAATAAGAAGAAGGTTAAAGGAAGCGGATATCACCCCTTTTAGACCAGCAATTGGTCCAAAGTTGTCTGTAGCCAACAGACAAGCTCGCTTAAGATTTGCGCGTGATCACCTAAATTGGACAGAAGAGCAATGGGCCTCCGTATTGTTCACGGACGAGTGTAGGACATGTTTATATGGTGCACATGGTCGCAGAAGAGTCTATCGTCGACGCGGGGAGCGATATGCTCAAAGTTGCATTGAGGAGCGTGTTCCTTTTGGAGGCGGTTCGTGTATGGTCTGGGGTGGCATATCGATGAACGGGCGAACAGAACTTGTGTTCATAGACATGCTCCGTCAAAACGGTAATAGAGGGGGTTTGACTGCACATCGCTACATAACAGAGATCTTAGAAGATCACGTGGTGCCTTACATGGGATTCATAGGCGAAAATTTTACTTTAATGCAGGATAATGCCCGGCCGCACGCTGCTGCACAAGTTCGACAATATTGCGAAGAGGTTGGGATACGTACAATGAATTGGCCAGCACGCAGCCCGGATCTTAATCCCATTGAGCATGTTTGGGACAATTTCAAAAGAGCTGTATATGCGAGAAATCTTGTGCCCACGACAGTGGCAGTACTAAGAACAGCACTTTCAGAAGTCATCATCAGCCTTTATCAGTCCACTGCTGGACTAGGCCTCTCCTTTGAAAGGAGGAATTGGCCTACTATACCACGCTGGCCAAACGGGTTGGTATAGGGTTTGTATCAAGTTTTCCTTCTCTTACAGTGCTGTTCTCTGTATAATATACTCCCTTTGTCAGCTCTTACGACACCCATGGGATGATATGGGGTGGTGACATTCCGTATTCTTAATCCGTCACCACACGGAAAACTTTCAGAAGAATGGGACTATATTCCGCAAGATCTTTTAATAACCCTAATAAAATCTATGCGGAACCGATTAGAATCCGTAATAAGGGCACGTGGAGGTAATACACCTTATTAAAACATAAATAAACTCTTGCATAAAGTTTGTGTCTATTGTTAAAACCAAATTTTTTATTAAACCAATAATTTTCCTTAAATTTCTGTTTTTTCTTCAAAAAAGTCCTAAGGTCCTTTCCAGAACACAAACTTAAACTTAAGGATATGACCCTATGCTGTTTTAAGTTCACGAACCAATCTAGAGGTTTTAATTTAAATCTGTATAGAAAGTTTGTTTACTTGGTTAAAATATTTATTTCAAAGTCGTCTATTACTTTGATGCAGTTTATGAGTCCCTCAGTGTATAATACTAGGACTAAATCTTACAGGTACTTATTTATTTGTTTGTTTGCTTGAACGCGCTAATCTCAGGAACTACTGGTCCGATTTGAAAATTATTATATTAGATATATAAGAGGGTCTAGTACGAGTTTGCACTCGATCGTCACGGTGGCCGATAGCCTAGTCGACGGGAACAATTTCCATACAAATGTATGGAAATTGTTCCCGTCGACTAGGCTATCTAGGGTGGCTATGAACCACGAGAGCCGAGCAATAGCCTTAAATAAAGCGGGCGTAACCGCGTTATCATCTAGTTAAACATATAATCCAATGTTTGATACCTACCTATCATGTAAGTACCTAAATAACTATATTCACTTTAAAACATTTTTTTATTTAACCTATGTTGTCCCACTGCTAACGTCTACCTTACACTCTTCCAAGCATCCTTATCTTCTGCCAAATTGGGCCAGTTTCTGTCAAAATTGTCTAGATCGTCACGCCATCGTTTTCAGGGTCTGCCTCTGTTCCGGCGGGTTAAAACATAAAAAAACTTAAAACATAGAATAAATATAAAACACTTTAAAACATAGTTAGACATTTAAATTTTATTAACCAATACTTTTTTATCATCATACACCGCTGTCACTAAGGGTGCTTGTACACTGTGCATGTAGCTGGAGCAAGTAAAGGTACGGGTTACACTGGTGATTAATATGCGCAAGCTACTTGTTCAAGTTACTCGCTTGTACTTGTACATGGTGCAAATAACTGGAGCAAGTAAATACTCGTGCTACTTGCGCAAGCTGTATGTACAAGTTATTTGATCGTGGTCAAGAGCTACATGTGCATGCTATTCGCGTGGTAGCTTTATGACTTGAATCAGGTCAAAATGTCTCGACGAACGAAAATTATTTTAAAATCATATGTTAAAAATGTAATTTTAACAAGTAACATGCGACCCGTGCGCGCAGCAGAGCATGCGAATTAGTTGCGCGGGTGGCTCGCTTTGGTACATGCTCGAGTTGCTAGACCCGCACATTTTTTTAAACGATATGTTTACGGTGCATATAACCCGCGCATATGCCTCAACATGCTCAAGCTACATGCACCGTGTACAAGCACCCTAATTATAATAATGTAGAAGTGTGTAGAATTCACTTTCTAGTCTCTTTATTAGATTTGACAGAATTTTAGACTATCTACAGAGCAACTACCATCTGACTTCCGCAACCAACTAGGTACCTGAGTGGTTCTAGTAGAGCTCAGTGCGTGACTTGGATTACCTACCGTTCGTAATAGATCGGCAAAGTTAAGGAACGCTTGCACAGGTCGCTACTTCGATGGGTGACCAAGTGTGGCATTTACGACAGAGCGCTACCGTGCTTCGGAGGTCACGTCAAGCTATCGGCCCCAGTTCTTGCCTCAGGACAAGAGTCTTTAGGCCATCTAGAAGGCCTTTGGACTGTCTTAAAACTTCGACACCAGAGTTGGCCACCCATGAAAAAGAAAAGAAAAAGATCTAGAGTCCACTTATTTTCTTGCCCAGAAGAGGGTTCAGAGTGCATTTTGAATATATAATTATTATTTACACATACATACATAACGTCACGCCTTTTATCCCCGAAGGGGTAGGCAGAGGTATATTTCTACACCCACTTTTCGCCAGATATACTTTAGTCCCACGTGATAAGGGGCGAGCCTATTGCCGTACCGGGCACATCTCCAGACTCCGTGCTGCTACTGAGAATTTCGTGACAGAAAAACCCAATAACACTGCCCGACCCAGGAATCGAACCCGGGACCTCCCGATCCCACGCGCACATTTATGCCGCGAGACCAACGATTATTTATTATTATTTTACGGCATATAAACCACGCACATGGGAAAACGTTAGTTTGTTTGTCTCCAATGATACTTACGAGTCGTGAGAGCCGTTACCGGTTACACACTAAAGCTCCACTCTACTCTGTAGCCAATGATGTGGATATATTTAATTGTGCTCAAAGATTTCACAAGAAAAGTTTTACTTGAAAGCTGATGGAATATATGTAGTAGGTTATAGGTACTACAAACATATTTATACTAGACTAGAGGATGCTGGCGGCTACGCCCGCACCTTTATATATGAATTTAACCGTTTCTGCACGACCCCGTGGCAATTTCGGGAAAACCCTGCTCAGTGCACACCTACGCTCTCCAAGGAACATACATGCCAACTGTCAGCTTTTTGCGCCTTATAGTTTTGGCTGTAGCTTATCTGTCAGTCAGTAACTTTACATAATACTAGCCGTTTCCGGCGGCTTCACCCGCGTCCTGAGGGAACTACTTCGCGTACCCGAAAAACCCAAATATCTTACGGATGCCTATTTTTCTAAAATAAAATATAGCCTATGTTACTCGCAGATAATGTAGCTTTCTAATGGTGAAAGAATTTTTAAAATCGGTCCAGTAGTTTTTGAGTTTATCCATTACAAACAAAAATACAAAGTTTTCCTCTTTATAATATTATTAGAACATTATTATTATTAGTACAGATTTTCTACAATATCCTATTGGGTAACTTGTAGTGAGTTTGTAATGTTATTTAATTTTGTTTTCAGTGTTTTAAGATTTGTAGTACTACGTCTGTTTAATTTTGTTGTATCTGGAAGGTAACTGGCGTCTAAGACACAGGCTCGGCCTAGTTTAGACGTCACAGTGCACTGAATATTCTAAATAAGCAGTTAATGTACTATAGGTTGAGGAAACATTGTATTGTTATGTGTATTTGGTACCAATGAATTAAGTTAAAAATAAAAATGAATAGTTAATCGTTCATCATCAGGTTTGTTTATCAACTGTCCCACCGTTGGGCATACGCCTCTTCGCAATATTGACTATGACAGTAGTCTGTAGATCACCAAAATAGCCAAAGGGTTGGCAGACTTCACTCGTCTTTCGAAAACACAATGGACTCAGGCATGCAGGATTTCTCAACATGTTTTTCCTTTACCGTTGGTCAGGGGTTCGTGTCTAGGTTTCAACCCGAGACCCTCTATCTTGTAGTCTGTTAGTATTTCATCTAGGCTATCGCTACTTTTTGACAAGTTTTGAGGTAGTAAATGAATAGGTATTATACTCGTAATTATACATATTTGCAACCAATACAGGTATTGCTTGCATTTCTTCTGCTCCATTGAAATCGGATCTGCGTCATCCTTACAGTCTCTTGGTTGGCATGCAGATTTATCTTTCATTTATTTCTACAGACAACAACAGTGTAACATATTCAGGTCCTAAAACTGCGTTGGCGGTAGCCAGCCACGGTTCTATAAAAAATAATAATATAATAATATATTAAGTTCTCCATCGACTACACTAGTACACTGTCTAGGAATGTATGTAAAAGGTAAACTTTATATTAGCAACACTGTGTTAATTCATTTTCTACCATGGTACCTGTGACTAGATCCATGATTTTACTACAGAGCCTACCAAGAGCGTCGCCACGGGGAGGGGAGGCTGCTCCCCCCCCCCTTCCCCTAGAGATTCAATAAACCCTACAATTCATACTTTTCTCATTTTCCATATCAACTTGCCCTCGCCCCCTGGCGACTTTGCCCCCTCCTCCTAGGCAATCGTCTGGCTACGCCCTTGGAGCCTACTAGTGATATCCGTGTACAATCGTGACGAATTCCTATCGAGAGCGGGCGCTTAGCAGACATGTACGAATCGTCTTATTTCAAAGCACAAGTTCCAAGCTTTCATCGGTCACGTTTTGTTTCCTGACTTAATCCGTCATGTAAAAGGTTTCTTTTTACAGATTTTTATACCATGATACACACATAGGTACATACACATTGGCTACAAAATAGTTTGTTCAAGCAGTGATAGTAGAAATTAAATTTATAAATGCTATCGCTTGCCTCGTGCCTCGGAAAGCACTTTACACCGTCTGTCCCAGCTGTCATGAAGATCTTTAACAGTCGTTAAAGCCCTTAAAGGGAGTCAGACCCCTGAACATAATGACACTATATTAGCCATCGACTACCGTTATACCTTTGTGTAGAGGTCCGACAGTATCTCTGTGGAAAAGCTAGTTAGACCAGTAAGCGGCAAACGAAATTCTTGGATGTCACCGGCATAATGCTAGGACAGTAGGACGATGATGACTAACTACGAAACAGATTGACTGATTAGCCAAAACTTTATAATACATACATACATACATAGACTCACGCCTGTTTCCCCGAAGGGGTAGGCAGAGGCATATTAAACGCCCACTTTTCGCCAGTGTTTTGATCCCACTTAATAGGTGGCGAGCCTATTGCCGCTTATCGGGATATGTTGTTTGCCAGAGCCTCGTCCGTTGATCGGCAGGTGCACCACTTGCAGGTGAGGTTGGCTTGGGACCCTAAGTTCTTGGTGGGAACCCAATGGAACTTTATAATAATAGTTCCAGAAATATAGATATTGTTATTGAAGGCTTCAGACTGAAGCCTTCAATAAGAATTTATCACCTATATCTGAAGTTGCCTCCATGGCCAGTGGATAGCGTATGCGGCTGCTGATCGGAGGCCCCGGGTTCGATTCCCAGGCCGGGCAAAATTGTTACTGGGTTTTTCCAAATTCTCAGTAACAGCACGGAGTCTGGTGACGTGCACGGTAACGGCAATAGGCTCGCCCCCTATTACGTGGGACCTAAATAATTCATGGCGAAAGTGGGTGAAATATTACACGTCTGACTACCCCTTCGGGAAAAAAATAATAGTAAGGTGTGTTACTAAAAGTATTTTTTTTTCAGACCGCTGCTTTGATACAGATGAAATAAAATCGATATGAATACTTCTTAGATTTTATTTTTAATATAAGTTACAATACAATATTGTTGTCAACATTTTAACATTGTTAAACACTAATTATAGTTAATATTTAAGTAGGTACTGCACCTCGAAATAGCACAAATTACATTAAAATAAGCAAATCGTATCTGACATTATTGACAAATGTGTAGGACATAACCGTTTCCGGTTATTTCATAGATAATTTTTATTTTATTTTTCATAAATAGATACTATAATGATAATAATTTATTTGCCACGTATTCAAATAATTTTAAACATCATGATAAAATTTATCATAATATTTTGAAAAAAGAAACTAAAAATATAATAGGTATAACTATCTATGATACAGTAATGCACAAATCCAGCCATAAATGCATTACACAAAATTAAAATTACATTACATTTAATTAATTAACATTACAATAATAAAATCTATCAAAATGGTCCTTGTTACCTAACTATAAACAAAGTAAAAATCTCATAGTAATCTTTGGCACATTATGTAAACAGTATGGTTTTCATTGGAAAGCCTCGAAGAGTGCATCCTGGTTTCTCTCATTCTTGTACCTTTTAGGAGTGTCTTCGTCGTCAATGTAGTCGCAGGGGACAAATAGCTGGAAGACAAAAAAAATATATCAAATAATGAACAAATTACTCCTTCCATGCGACGATAGTCCAGTGGTGTACGTAAAGGACTGGCGAGACGATGTTCTCTGGTTCGATCCCCAGTTACCCCGGGCACACACCTCTGACTTTTCGAAGTGTGTGTATGTGTGTTTTAAAACTGGTAATTGTCGCTTGATTAACAGTGTGCCCGGTAGATGGCAATAGGCTCGCCCTCTGTTACATTGGGACTGAAACAGAACTGGCAAAGTATGGGTGTGTAATACACCTCTGCCTACCCCTTCGGGGATAAAGGCGTGAAGTTATGTTATTTTATGTTACTATTCCATGCCTTCGCCAGAGAGGGATTAAACCAAATGAATGGCCAGAACACGAAACACGGCTGTATTGATAAGGCGTTATCAATGTTTGCTTGCTAAATGGCGAAGGAAAACATTGCAAGGAAACCTATCTTCCTAGGAGATAAAAGTCTGCCAAACAGCATGTCGCCATCGCGGTGGACTATCAGGTACAATCTCATAGTGACAAGAGGCTTGTGACAAGCAGTGGAGCAATTCTATGACTTATTTTTATTGTCTCACGTCTGTATCCCCGAAGGGATAGGCAGAGGTGTAATATTACACCCACATTTCGCCGTAAATTTTTAGGTCCCCCGTAATAGGGGGCGAGCCTATTGCCGTAACGGGCACATTACCAGACTCCGTGCTGCTACTGAGAATTTCCTAACGGAAAAACCCAATAACACTTTGCCCGACCCGGGAATCGAACCCGAGACCTCCCCATCCCACGCGCACATTTATGCGGCGAGACCAACGAGGCAGTCAATTCTATAACTGGGCTCATATTATTTGAATTATTATCACTACACTATGCCTAGTCCAGCAGTGGACTGTTAAAGGCTGATGATGATGATACCTCTGAATGCTTAAATCCAGTCAACACAGTCATGTTTCTATTTAGAAGCTCCACTGTCCACATAATTAGGAATAATTTTAATATCAGGCTATTAAAACTTTGTCCATAATCATTTGACTACTATCCAGCAATTATGATATAGGTAACTATATATTTTGATATTCACCAAATTATTGTTATAATAAATGGCCAAAACTACAATAATGCATTAAAGTTGAACAAGTTTTAGTCTAATGGAATGGTCAACAGATGAACAGGCCATTGGCCGTCTAGTCGCATTCCCTGTCAACTTACAACGGAATAAGTAGTAGTACTTTGTTATGCGGCCTTCAACAGTTCACACTTCCATCGCATTGCATTGCATTGATTTCTGTTAAGGATTTAGCCAAGTTTTGTTAGATGTATGATGTGTATATTTTGGCTGTGTAACTACTTAATTTTATTTTTATTGATAGTTTCACGTCTGTATCCCCGGAGGGGTAGGCAGATGTGTAAATATTACACCCACATTTTGCCATGAATTTTTAGTTCCCACGTAATAGGGGGCGAGCCTATTGCCGTTACCGGGCACTTCGTGCTGCTACTGAGAATTCGGAAAAACCCATAGTAACACTTTTGCCCGACCCGAGAATCGAACCCGGGACCTCCGATCAGCAGTCGCATACGCTATCCACTGGACCACGGAGGCAGTATTTTCTATTTAGTAAATGCATATTAAAAAAAAATGGAGCTACAACGACGCCATAAATGAAGACTACTACTTAAATGGAAGTAAAATGTCAGATTACTTTTTTTTAATAGGACAAGGTCACCCAGACTCGAAACAATTATTCAAGGACCTCATATAGCTTTGTCTCGTATGAAGTTCTAACCTACAATACCTTTGTAAAATTACAATGGAAATCTAATTATATCAGCTGATTGCCTGTATAGCGTGTTTACTGTGTGATAGAATAAAGATTGCACGAAGCAAATTCTGTACAAAAATCCTCTTGGGAAGAGAAGCAAATCTTGACATCAAACCCTACACCAACACGTCTGGCCAGCGTGGTATAGAAGGCCTAGTCTTCCGTCGTCACTGTTTCGTCGCAAAATAGGAGAGGGAGATTCTAAAGGCTGTATGATGATGCTTACCCTCTCATTGATCGGCTTGCCCTCTAAGACGTATTTCAGCTTGTTCAGCTGGCACGGCGTCAGGACCTTCTCTAAGTTGGATGCTATCTCTCTAAGGTCCTCTCGCTTGTGTCCGTCGCGCTTGCCGTTCGTCCAGCCCCGGGAGTACTGGAACGTTTGGGCGGTGACTGACGCCAGGGTCACGAAGATCAGGAGCAGAGTCGCGTTGGTGACCATTTTGGCTGGAACAAGTTAAAAGCGTACGTTAATCAGAGTAAAAAAACGTCAGATAAACCGAACCGAATAAAGGGGATTACTAAGAAAGACATTTGTCAGGAGCGAACTCATTGGGCTGCTTGTAAGGAGGATTTGAGGGCTACGGACTCTCCTTCTAGAATTGAGTTAACCTATCAATCGATCAGTTAATAAAGCAGTTTCAGTACTTATTTGCAGAGCAATTTTATTACGAACAGTGCTCCTAAATTTTAATTCAAACGATCTATTGTTTTAGCCAATCAAGCCTTTTAAAGTGCTGACCATTGCCGACCAACATAAATCACACGACTTAATAGATATTATAAAATCTATTTGTGCACTTTCAATGCACAACGTGGCATAATAATTGCATGCTATTTCACAACTCACTGGCAGCGACCATATTGGCTGGAAAATCAAATAGAAACACATCAGTGCGTATAGTACGTCCAACAATGTATTTTACTACCTCGAGGCTAACGCTAAATTGTAGTGTATTTTAAAATTATGAAGTTAAAAACATGTTATCCTTCGATGTATATTTTTATGTATACCGTATGTATCGAGGAAAATGCTACTGAGCTTTCGGATACTTTTCGAAGTACCACAGTGTTAGGTAAAACCAACTTAAGACCTGAAAGACAGTAAACGACTGACTTAAGTTTTGATAACTAACATGCAAGGTCCCGACTGATACAAGTTACTTGCGGGCTCAGCAAATTGTAAACCAACAAACAGGTTATAAAAAACTAGAGGATGCCAGCAGCTACGCCTGCATTTTTTTTTAATTTACCCATTTTGGCCGATCTCGTCGGAATTTCGGGTAATTCCTTCTTAGTGCACCCCTACGGTCCCCAAGGAACATACATGCCAAATTTCAGCTTCCTGCGCCCAATAGTTTCGGCTGTAGCGTGACAGTCAGTCAGTAAGTAACGCAAGGATTTTATATATTTAGATAATTATCCCTTAAGCGGCTCATGTAAAATGCATTTAAGCACATCTGCTTTTCAATGTCTAACTTGTAAGTAGATCGTTAACTATCATAAAGCTTTACATGGTTCCGTAAATTAAAGTGATGGAATATTACCGACCTCTCAAGAACTTTTTAAGACTCATAGATCACCATGACCAGACGGTACTCGGCTTTGTGTAGGTTGTACGTACACTTAGATTCCCAGGGACATTAATTTGTTTAGATGTGCTCATACGGCGATCAATGTGTGGAAAAGCTAATATTCTGGCAGAGCTCCAGAATAAGTTTTGTTATTAAAATAACGCTAGGATGATGATGAAAAGTTTTGTCCGTTGTGAGGATCGATCAGTTTTTGATAGGCGAGGCATCCGTGTGATCAATGTGGGGTTTACAATTGGACATAGGATTATACACTGGCGGTGAAAACTTAACTAAATCATCATCGCCCTAGCGTTATCCTGGTTGCATCCAAGACTTACAGCTTTGGAGCCCGAGGTCCGCTTGCTGGTCTAATCAGATATTACAGAATATCAACTTTTCCACAGAGCGACTGCCGTCTGACCTCCGTAACCCAATGGGATAGCGATATTCTATGGTTTAGACCAGTATCAGTTTATTTGAGGGTACTGACTCCCCGTAACGACTGTCAAAGATCTTCATGACAGCCGGGACCGACGGTTTAACGTGCTCTCCGAAGGACAGGGCAAGCGATAATTAACAATTTAATACGCACTTAACTTCGAAAAGTCATCGGTGCGCGCCGTGGATTCGAACCCGATACCCTCTGCATTGCAGTCCGTTGGTATCTCCTCTAGGCTATCGCTGTCTTAAAGCTAAATAACCAAACTTAAATACGAAAACTTAACTAAATATTGTATTATAAGGAAATCACAAATCTATAATTGTGATTAATTAATTTTGTATGTAATAAAATACAAACTAAGATCAGATTGAGATTGAGATTTTGAACATAGGTAAACTCCTCACAACAGAACTAGATCCACTACCAAACGTCAGTTCGCATCGCTCAAAGTAAATGTTCATATATCGGTTACACATGCCACAATAAATGTAAGTAATAAGTTAAGAGTAACTTAACTTCAACTTTACTAATCCTAAGAGCGATTGCTTTCTTAAGCGTAAGTTCTTCATTCATGAAATGCTTATAAGTTCATTATTAATGGCATTATATTATATAACGGTTGATTAATTCTAAGCAGGTTTATTTCAAACTTAGATGCTCGTAAAATGTGATCATAAACTTGTTTAGATGACTTCCAATGCTGAGCGGCGGTGATAGAAAACTTAGCACGGATTAACATTCACTTAATGATATCGTGAAATGATTTATGTTTATTTTGAGCGTGTGTATGTTATAGAAATGTATATATAATGTTATAGAAATGTATGGGTAGACTATTTGAATGGATATCTAACAATATTACTCAATACTCGATACGTCTATTGCACACCATAGTGTTACATAGATGTTATAAAATAGTTACACAATTCATTATGGACCCTGTATATTTGATAGCTTAAGGCGTAACATAAATGATTGGTGAAAGTAAAATAGGAATGTACATACATACATATACTCGCGCCTTTTCCACGTCGGGGTAGGCAGAGACAACAGAACGCCACTTGCATCTATCCTTACAAACCTCACGCGCTTCCTCTACACTCATTACTCTTTTCATGCATGCTCGCCGGTTTCGGGTACTTCGGACCTTGCCGTTTTTTAGGACGTCCCCAATTTGATCGAGGATTGTAACGTCATTTATTTATTTTGATTAAAACAAAGCTTCAGTAGACGTCAATTGAAGAATGTAGCTAAAACAGGAATTCTCCTGAAGGAGTTTGGTATATTTGTATATATCTAACTCCTTCAGGAGAATTAATATCCAAGATTCTTTATTTTATAACTAAAATAAGTACTGTGTAAAATCGATAAATCTAATTATTCTGTCTAATCTGGTTGGGCTAGGCAACAGACTCTGTTCTCCAAGGTGAAAGATCAGATGCATCCGCGATAACGCCTGGTCTATGGATGATGTATAATAGACATGGGTAAAAATATAGGGCAAGTAAGTCACTGCCCTGAGACTGACCTGAGAACCTGAGGATATGAGCTACATGCCTGCTTCTTATATTGGAATAGCTTCTTTTAGAACAGTGCTCAGGCAGGTCCAAAATAAAGACTATTGTTATTGTGTCATGTTACGTATTGACGTGCTCTACTTTTATGGAATTCAACATACATTAATAATTGAGTTTCAGTTTAGACTACTTTTAGAACGATGACTAACAAAATGCAAGGTCCGAAGCACCCGGAACCGGCGAGCATCTATTAAAAAAGTAATGAATGTAGAGGAAGCGTGTGAAGTTTGTAAGGATAGAAGCAGGTGGTGTTCCGTTGTCTCTGCCTACCCTGACGGAAAAAAGGCGTACTAACAAAATTCCTGCGTCATTTTTTTAGGGTTCCGTAGTCCACAAGGAACCCTTATAGTTTCGTCATGTCCGTCCGTAGCCTAGCTCAAAGACGCCTGGTGCTAGAAAGCTGATATTTGACATGAATATAGACATACGATATAGCAACAAAACTGTAGAATTAAATTTAGGAAAATATTTTTTTTAAGGGTATCTCCCCTACATATATAGTGGGGTTGAATTTTTTTTTGGTTGATTACCATTTACCCCATTGTGTATCATTGAATAGGTTTTAAAAAAATATTATTAGTTTGCTCAAATCATGTTTCGATCAAGTGATTGGTTTGTCAAATATCAAGCTTTGAAGTGAAAAAAATTGTTAGACTCAAGTGTCCCCCTCCTCTGCTGGCTAAACTATTAATTTGGAAGAGGTGAAAAAAATCACAAATATAGTACACATAACGAATTTAAAAGGAAAACTATCACGGCTAAGAAGACATCACTAGTTTGCGAGTAATCGTCCTACCTATTTCTGTGAGTTTACATTGGCCCGATTTTAGTCCCATGTGAAACAGAGGTTATTATCAATAATGGCCATTATGGGCAACTACGGAACCCTACATTGCGCGTGGCCCGACACGCACTTGAATATCATGCACCGGAGTGGCTTGATAGATATTGACAAACAAGTGAATAAATAACTTTGTTTGTTGATCCACATTGAGGGAGGGGTACAGACAGTATTATCCGATGTATTTCATTTAACCTTAATACAATCAGCCGAGCACTTTGTGTGCATTATAAAGCTATTCATGGTCCCAGACAAATTTTGTTTGATAGAGACGATACCAGTAATGACTAGGTATGTTACTGAAATTTATATTCGAAAACAAATGATATACTTAGCTTGAAGACTTGATCCACTAAAACATTTTTTTTTATTAATTCAATTTTAGTAAGTATGTATGCTTTTTGAAAATCATTGGGTATCATCTTGTTTATAAATATTTCATCAAAAATACGAATTCCCAGTCTATAGGCATGTGATTTACAAATAAATTTAATAAAATTCATTCTTACTAAAGTTTATTATTCCAGTTATTTGTATAACAAGAGCGGTTCAGCCTAATTCGATTTTTTAAGTGGTAGAGTCCATTCTATTAATTTTCTCTTTGCATTCGATTCCCTTTTTATTGTAAACTAGCTGTTGCCCGCGGTTTCACCCGCGACCTGAGGGAACTACTTCGCGTACCCGGTTAATTTATAGCCTCAGTTACTCCTTGGTACATCAGCTATCCGCCAGTGAACGTCCCGTCAAAATCGGTCCAGCCGTTCCAGAGATTAGCGAGAACAAACAGACAGACAGACGGAACGACAGACAGACAGACAAAAATTGTAAAAAATGTAATTTCGGTATATGGATACATCCATATGCACTTAGTAAAAAGCGGTTATTTTAATATTACAAACAGACACTCCAATTTTGTTTATATGTATGTCTGTGCGGAAAGAGAACAGACTTTTGATTTGAGGGCGCAACAATACGTACTTACCGTATTTCTCATGTTTTTAACATTGTTAATTTATTATAGTGCGACTAAAAATCTTGATCTGTTGAGCCTGTGTTACTCAGACAGACAGAAGGGTTTTCAATCGTACATACATAAGTAAAAAATTACTAAAAGTACAAATCTTAATGTTAGTTCCAATTTTCGCCACGCCCATTCTCTTTCCGCACAGACTATATATTTAGATGTATAGATTACTGTTCTCCCTTTTTTTAGGGTAAATGCTGAGGAAGTGCACATCAATAGAGTAAAATGTAGGGGTCGCAGTGACCCAAAGTCATGACTTTGGGTCACTGCGACCCCTACATTTGTGTACATAGTGCCACTATTTCAAAAGACAAGCGCTCAACGTTAGGATCACGAATATTCCAAAAACGTTTAACGATCGCAAACAGTACAAAAAAGTACCTACTTCAATATCTTGTTAAAACGTGTTAAACTTGTAAAAACTTGTAAAACTGATATTTATCTGAACTTTAATAATCCAAAATAATAATATCAGCTCTGAGCAAGGACCTCTTTTCACAACAGGAAAAGTTAGGCCATGGTCTATCACTACTTCTTACGTCGTTTGAAATCAATATGGAGAACTCTCAGACATGCGGGTTTCCTCACTATAGCTTACTTCATCGTTTTGCAAGCGTTAGGTAATATCTAATCACCAATTGAATAAGCTCTTGACTTCGAAAAGCCCGAAGTACGAGTCGAATTTTGAACTCTACAGCTTCTGGTCTAGAGTGTAAAATCTGCGATAGTATACTTATCTTTGTAAAAGTGCATGCATTGTTTGTTGTGTAAAAGTAGGCAACAAACACCAGATTTTTCTCAACATAAGAGCTACGAATGTCTTATTTCCAAAAGAAAACATCCCACAACATTCACGTACTCGCAAATATCAACACAATTTATCCCTGCATCCTACACGTTTCTCTTAAAATAATATTGCCAACATATTTTCACGTTTTTACGTTAGCTATTATGGTACGGGGTAATATATAAAGTACGAAGCCACCTGATCAGACAGCTAAATTGTGTATTGTGTTTGTTAATTTTGTTAAAAAGTTCTTTACAGTGGTGGGTGCCAGAAAATGGAAGAAAGCCAAAGGTTACGTTGCTTAGAGACTGGTACCTACATATTGTCGCATATCGAGTTATAATAAGACTATACTCTAACCATACAAGTACACATACATACATATACTCACGCCTTTTTCCCGTCGGGGTAGGCAGAGACAACGGAACGCCACTTGCTTCTATCCTTACAAACTTCACGCGCTTCCTCTACATTCATTACTCTTTTCATACATGCTCGCTGATTCCGGGTGCTTCGGACCTTGCCGTTTTTCAGAACGTCACCAATTTAGTCGACGAATGTCCTACGAGGTCGGCCGCGACCGGCTTGCCCATACACGTTTGCCTCATATATTTGGTGCGTCTTTCTTTCTTCACTCATTCGCTCCACGTGTCCAAACCATCTCAGCATTCCTTTCTCAATTCTTGTCACAACATCTTCTTTCAGGCCACAGCGCTCTCGTATAACTGCATTCGGAATTCTATCAATCAGTCTCACCCCACCATACAAGTAAAAGACAGAATTTAAACTTAGTGTCCACTATCATAATGAATCGCACGATTAGTACAATGTAATGTATACAAACCCTTTACAAATTATACATCTAAACTTTCCCCATAATAAGTCACTCTATCTATCGGTGAGGACCGCATGAAAGCCAGTTAAGTAATATTTAGGGTTTATCACGAGCAGATTGACAAACGCAGCGGGGCTTTGTATTATAAAATATTAGTGATACCTAAAACACGTGCTGGTAAACATGCAGAATTAAAATTAGTTAGGTCATCAAAACAAGTTTTTCTATTGTTTCAGTAACAATATAGCTGTTCACAGACCAGTTACAATTCATACCTAGTTTAGTATTCTTGCGTCTATTGTTCCAATGGTTGTCAAGTCCACTTGACAAGGGATTTATTCTAACCAAAAATATTCTTATTAAATGTAAATGTCAATGTATAACTCATAATAGTAACATAGTCAGTTTTTCCGAATTCCCTGTAGTAGCATGGTGTTATGGACTGTGCTCGGTAGCGGCAATAGGCTCGCCCCCTTTTACGTGGAACCTAACTCTCATAATACGGAAAAATGTGCGTGTAATATTACACCCCTGCCTAGCCGTTCGGAGATACAGGCGTGAGTCTATAAAAAATAGTAATATTCGGTTTGCATAAATGACAATGATGTTAGAAATATGAAATTTATCCAGGTGCTTCCTTTTATTGGGTATGCATCCAATAAGGAAATATTATTTAATAACTCCAAGGGGAGAAAATAAAAGGTAGAAAGTTAAAGGCAGGCAAAGCCGAGGGACACTGCTAGTAGAGTATAAAATAACAATTAGCTCAGCACCAGTTTCTAATAGCAGTGCTGCTCTTTTCTCTATGGATTTGATTCTACAACAGTTTAGGTCGTAATGAATTCTGCTGCGAAAGTTTATGATTTATATCTACACAACACTTTGTTACATAAATTGTTGTTTTCTCATCGGGGATTTTAATTTCAAGTTATTTTAATTAACGTAGAGACATGCACGCCTGTATTTTTTATTGCTTAAACAGATAAGCCACCAGCCCACCCAACGATAAGCGAAAACCCTGACTGACACATGTCTCAAGAAAGCTCATATATGGCTGTAGCTTAAACATTTCGAAAATAATAAAAAATATCATACGGTAGACCGTGCCTACGACAGAAATGGGGCACAAGGCAAAAGCCTCGTCATAAAACGTGCAATATTCATCAGCCAAATGTTTGCCAATAAACGCCAATACCTCATAGAGCTACTGAACCTGCTATACAGTGACTCCCTCATTCGTAGTCAAACATTTTTTGTTTGATAATAACACATCAGTTTATAATGTAAAAATCTTTTCAAGGAATAAAGCCTATATGAGAAGAAAAAGTAAGGAATCGGCTGTAAAAGTAGCTTAGTTGTTTACTACAACTAGAACTTTCACCCTGTAGAAGAAAGGATATGTGTAGTATCTACCAATAGGTAAAACGCAGGTAGAACAAGCAAGAAGAGTTGCCTGCCGCACAATTGGGCAGGCTTGTTCTAGACAGATTGAGAAGTAAGTACAGTACATTTTCACACAACTTCTAGCTGTAAAAAAATTTGGACAGCTGTTTTACAACACGGCAAACAGACAAAACAACAACATCGGCAACGTGAGTCCAACCTCAGGACTGATGTGTTCGTTCATAACTTACATTGATATGTTTGCAAACTAAACATAAATATCGTTCGAGAGATCAGTGCTAATCGCAGTATTAACAACTTGTGCAGAGGACGCACAAGTTGTTAAGACTGCCGATGTTTCCGACTGTCGATGCTAGTTCGTATATCATTTGTAAACGCACCAAACTTAGAAGCTTAACAACGAGATATTTCTGGCAAATAAAACTGGATACGAACAAGTTCGTCTTGCAATTTCCTTGGGAACATTCTCACTAGTTCCACCAGCAATTAGTTCCATGGAACAAGTGAGACTTTTTTTTCTCAGTAGTTCCACCGTAGTTATTAAGACCATGGAACTACTGAGGAAAAAAGTCTCACTAGTTCCATGGAACTAATTGCTGGTGGAACTAGTGAGAATGATCTGAAAAATACACATATTTTTACAATGCATAGTACCTATAAAAAACGTTTTTAAGTAGGTAATCTGATTGGGTTTCGTTTGGGAAAGAATTATAATAAAATTCTACCACATATACTCAACATCATCTAGTCCCAACTTTAGCAGAAGTTGTTCTTTGGCTACTGGACAATAGATAAACACAATTTATATACTTTTTTTGGAAATACATAGCTAAACACTCAGACCAAAATAATCAGAACGGATGTTGTAGGTACATATTGGTGTCTTCCAAAAGCCGCGGAGTGTGGGATCCTTAACAATTCTACATATTTTTTCTTGCAGAATGGCCAAATAGCCATCCTTTCCAAATAATACAAATGCATTAACATAATTTCTTACCCAAAGGCACTAACGAACAACACAAAACTAAGCTTTCAAAATAAAATTAAGACCCGTAACTATCAAAAGTTAAGACTATAAATTGATGCTGAAACTATTAAACCGGTTATATCTCATTAGTTGGCTACGTAAAGACGGGTCCGCATACGATTATCTAGGGATAGCAGTGTTCGAGGAGGTGTAATGCAATATAACTTGGAAGTACCTGTGTCTTACCTTGCTTTAGTTGTCTTTGGGTACCTTCCAGAACAAATTGATGCAATTTAGATCAATAATTTTGCATTGATAAAATATTTATCATTTTCTTCTGCTAATGTATACGGTGACGAGACTAAGTATCGCATCGCATTTTCTTCACCGTTCCGAGCGACTCGTCCTGTTGAATAGACTCGTAGTGAGATTACAAATCTATTCGTCACATAATGCTGACTGTTCGGCGCGTTTGGTGTGTCACGCCGACCCACCAATAGTTCAGTCGCTAAAGATTCGTCGGGGAACTTGTACGTACAGCGATGTAGCGCTACGCTGACAGACTGCTACGCAGAAGATCCAGAGTTTTCGTAGCGGCACACACCGCTGACTTTTCGTAGTTCAAGCGTATAACATTTAAAATGATCGTTTGCCACCACTTAGGTGGAGGAAAATATTATCAGAAAATCTGCATAATGTTTCTGAATGACATGTGAAGTCTGCTAATCCATGGTGGTGGAAAATATTATCACAAAATCTGCATAATGTTTCTGAATGACATGTGAAGTCTGCTAATCCATGGTGGTGGAAAATATTATCAGAAAATCTGCATAATGTTTCTGAATGACATGTGAAGTGTGCTAATCCATGGTGGCGGAAAATATTATCAGAAAATCTGCATAATGTTTCTGAATGACATGTGAAGTGTGCTAATCCATGGTGGTGGAAAATATTATCAGAAAATCTGCATAATGTTTCTGAATGACATGTGAAGTCTGCTAATCCATGGTGGTGGAAAATATTATCAGAAAATCTGCATAATGTTTCTGAATGACATGTGAAGTGTGCTAATCCATGGTGGTGGAAAATATTATCAGAAAATCTGCATAATGTTTCTGAATGACATGTGAAGTCTGCTAATCCATGGTGGTGGAAAATATTATCAGAAAATCTGCATAATGTTTCTGAATGACATGTTAAGTCTGCTAATCCATGGTGGTGGAAAATATTATCAGAAAATCTGCATAATGTTTCTGAATGACATGTGAAGTCTGCTAATCCATGGTGGTGGAAAATATTATCAGAAAATCTGCATAATGTTTCTGAATGACATGTGAAGTCTGTTAATCCATGGTGGTGGAAAATATTATCAGAAAATCTGCATAATGTTTCTGAATGACATGTGAAGTCTGCTAATCCATGATGGAGGAAAATATTATCAGAAAATCTGCATCATGTTTCTGAAAGACATGTGAAGTCTGCTAATCCACACTTGGCCAGCGTTGTGGACTATGGTCTAACCGTTCTCATAAAATCAAGAGGCCTTAGGCGAGCAGTGGAACAAATTATTATCAAGAAAGATGATGATAAATATTTTCAAACGTATAAATATTTAAACATACATGATTTTTTATGCACTCCCGTGACAACGAATATAATCATAGTTACTCAGTCAAGTTAAAAGACCTTTGAAAAGTATTTATTCGAAAGAAATCTCCATGAAGAAGTACTGGTTTATGTAGCATACATGCGGGGGTGCCTGCAGTAACTTTTATTATGATAACATACTAGCTATCCGGTCACGCTTCTCTGTGGCTCAGTCTTATGAAATGAATACGGAAGTAACCGGGATCTAACAGATTTCATTTTACTATAAAAACACGCTCATATTAAAATGTTTTTTTGGAATTTTAATGAATTTGCGATTGCATAATGTTATGGAAAATGTTTTTTAACAAGTAAAAAAAATGCCAAATTTATTTTTATTTCTGAGTCTTAGAAATATTTCATATTCAGTCCAAAATACAGTTTAATAAACTAGCAATCGAACATACATTTCATGAGTTACTCAATAGTACCTGATATCTAACTACCATCTCCAATCTCGAATCTCCAATCAACTCACATTTAGCGAGATGGTATCTCGCTGAATGTGAGTTGATTACATGCAAATTCCATCAAATGCATTTTATAAAAAAAATCTTTCTGCAGGTAAATTGAAAGCCAATGTTTTTCCTTGTTCCAAAATAAAAAAATATGGGGAGGAAAATTCATTTGTGAAAATAAATGAGTAAAATAATTTTTACTTTTCCCCGAAGGGAATAAAAATCTCCATTGATGTTGACATTGTTAGAAGGGACTTCAATTTTTACACAACATTATGTAGACATACAAAACGGATAATATTCCGAAGTAGAAAATACGACACCAAATACGAAAAATTCTCCTAAAACACCAAAACAAGTAGGTAACTCTGTAACGTCAAAGAGTTCAGATATTTACATAGAGGCGCATTTCTTATGGGCGGTCTGTAGACAAACTTTTTGTGACCCAAATTGCCGCTTGGCGGCATGGCAGTCGCGCTGTGACAGATGCCTCTACGAGTGCAAGAGAGACGAACGTTCCTCCTATGTATCTTAACTACGAGAGCAAGAGAGACGGAGAACGACGCCAGCGCCGCCAACGGCGCCAACTACGTACTACACTGGCGACAGTCGCCACTTGGAATCAACACACGAAATCCTTAAGAAATGCGCTTCTAGTAACGTCCAGTCCCAACTGTCCATGGATTTGACATAAAGGTTTGACACAAAATATGCCAACAAATACCTATGTGTCTCTAGAAGCAAATGCATAGATAGATCAGATCATAGACTTTATATTATATACTATAACATCAGATGTTAGGACTGGCCGTAACAGTAACTGATGTATATATCTTTTTCGAACCGGGACATGTCTTGATAAAGGCGCCGCTTCCAACAGTTTCCAACCAGT
This sequence comes from Euclidia mi, assembly GCA_944739405.2. Taxonomy (NCBI): domain Eukaryota; kingdom Metazoa; phylum Arthropoda; class Insecta; order Lepidoptera; family Erebidae; genus Euclidia; species Euclidia mi. The sequence continues at coordinate 34,813,937 of OX123203.2, forward strand.
TCAAATTTTTCGCTATACATGGCTATACGCTGTGACATGAGCTTGGCGCCCTCATGACATGACGCTGCCGCCCGGGGCAAATGCCCCGGTTAGCCCCACCATAGATCCGCCAATGGGCTATAAATCGGGTAAATAATTAGTTTGCTGTTAAATAATTGTCATTACCATAGCGACTCTAGAGGCTTCATGGTCAACAGAGCCCAGCAAGTTGACTATTGTAAAAATATCACTAACTTGCCATTATTACTTACTGATACATCATAAGCAATACCATAAATTCATAGAATACGCATTACAGGCTGACAGCATACATGAGTAGTTTAAAAGTTTCGCAATTTGTACTACCTATACGAATACAGTAAAATAGTACCTAACTAGCTTTTGCCCGCGGCTTCGCTCACGTTAAATTCGGGGTAACACAAAATTCCTTCATCGTTCGATTCTCGATAGTAGGTAATTTTCGTTTTAATTCTGTTCATAGGGACTAATAAGAAATATAACCGCAAGAAGTATTCAAAACATTTTTGTAAACAGTATTTTTAGAGAACCTTAGTCAAAATTTGCTAAACACGGAATCCTTATAGACGCGCTACGTCTGTCAGTCTATCCATATGTCACAGCCACTTTATGCCGAAACTATTCAGTTTACACATTTGATAATTGGTAGGTAGATGTATTCTGTGAACCGCTTTACGACGCGACGTTATAAAAAAAAATATTGAATATTAAGTGGGGCTCTTCATACATGGAACTGATGTGGAAAATGGGTCGTTAAAATTACTTTGAGGTTCCTAAAACCATTGTTTCTCAAAGTCAATCGTTCAAAGATATACGGTTCCAAAGTGGTAAAATCTATAAAAAATATATGCTGCAGATAGTTATAAAAACTTCCAACGAAAATTGGTTTGAACGATATGTAGTCAGCAGTTTTTTTAATAAAGCACATGTTAAAAACCGCAAATATAACTTTATCGTTTATACAAATACTATTAATAGTTAGTCGAAGATAATGGCTATGGTAAGTGGTTATCTCCACTACGGAACCTATCATGAGCGAGTCTGACTCGCAATAGCGAATAGCTTTTATAATGTTTCTTCCTAGGTGTTACTTAGAGCCGTTTGCCATTACAAAGATTTCGTGCATTAAAATTCCGCATTAACAGTACTGGAACACCAACGTTCAGTCTCAAGTTGCGTGAAGGTACTCCTGATAATTAAGTAAAGAGTTCAGAAACTCTATAGGATACGAAGTAACTTGGTCAGTATTCATGACAGTATTTACCGAAAGGTGCTCAACAACATCACTTTGCATACTCACGCATTTTCGCATTTATGAGTAGACAATATTGGTTCAGCCGGTTTAGCGTGAAATCGGTACATACATACCTACACATTTTCGCATTCATACCTAATATTAGTAGGGATTAGCCAAGGCTGTTACAATAATTATCTTAATATATAAAATCCTTGCGTTACTGACTGACTGACAGACACGGTACAGCCGAAACTATTGGGCACAGGAAGCTGAAATTTGGCATGCATGTTCCTTGGGGACCGTAGGGGTGCACTAAGAAGGGATTTCCCGAAATTTCCACGGGATCGGCCAAAACGGCTAAATAAAAAAAAATGCAGGCGTAGCTGCTGGCGTCCTCTAGTTAGTTTATATAAGCGAACGAAGTAATGTCAGTGCACCATATATTATGACAATGTAAAATGTGACAATACGGATAGATAGCACATGCGCAGCACTCAATTATTACAGCGCATGCATTCCTACTGTCAATAGGTAGTAGGTTTGACCCTACAAACTTCGACCCTCTCGAAAATCCCTCCCAGATAATTTTTGCAACTAATTGTGTGTATGTGTTTTCCGGGTTTTCAGCCACATCGGTTCAGCCGTTCTCGAGTTATAAATAGTTTAACTAACACGACTTTCTTTTATATACATATATAGATGATTTGTTTAGGTATGACTAACAATTGAATATTTTGTTATTTTTTAGATTGTCTCAGCTGTTTTCACTTATGGTAATAGGCGGCAAACGTGCAGATGGGTCGCCTGATGGTAAGCAATTACCGCCGCCCATGGACACAAGCAACACCACTCGAGTCACTAGTGCGTTGCCGCCCCTTGGGGTTGGGAAAAGGGATAGGTGAGGAGTAGGATGAGGGAGAAAGAATAGGGGATAGGGCCTCCGGCACTCTCACTCACCGCACGAAACGCAACAGTTTAGGTACTGTTACTTTACGTCGATTTTCTGTGAGAGTGTAGTACTTCCCCGATCGAGCTGGCCCATTCATGCTGAAATCAGCAAGGCTTTACACCTTTGGCGCGGAGTTTTAGTTGCATCTGTTATGAAGAATATTATTTGATCGTTATGCGGCGAGAGCAAATACGACGAATCTGGGACGTTTCGGCTTGGCTTACACCAGCCGTTGTCACAGTGTGACGCCCATGAAAGAGACCCGTTATATAAATAGAAGCTTCCTGTATAATGAGTTATTTAATCTTTGGCCTCACAATAACGTACGTCAGAACTAATTTATTTTAGGCCGTCTATTGACATTGGAGACAATAGTATGATTCCCTTAAATACATATTAAATTTATAACCAATAAATGTTAAATTAAACTATAGTAGGGGAGCCCACGATGCTAAATTGGAATTTACTCGAGCGTCATGGAGACCTATTGGGTTAGATCTAGTGCTTAGATGATAAAAAGAAAAAAAAAAACAATAATGTATAATATTTCATCGATGGGGGGAACGACTATAGACCTTATTTTTTTTTAATAAGAGCTGTTGCCGTAATCCTGCCAGATAATCGTCAGATTATGAGTAAGCACGTCTAGGACGTTAGGATAAAGCATAATTATATATCTTAATCTGACGCGCTTGAGTTTTTCAAAACGGCGAATTCATTCATTCACATTTGCAACTTTCTAATAATGGCCACGAGTTTGCGTGACACCTAAATCGTCAGATTTGATGAGAGCTTTTTTTTAGGTTCACTTAACATCCCCTTAGAAAATCTGTCACATATGATTAATTTTCTTTTTTTACATTTTGAAATCTCACCTCCACTATGCAAACGATCAGATTAACATTCCTACTTTATTTAAAAAATACCTACGTAGGACATGGATGCTATCAATATCTGACGCGCTCGAGTAAATCCCGAAATCCCTTAATGGACTCCCCTACTATAAACAATATTCTACAGAAGACAATACAATTAAATTATCTGCCATATTGCTTACGCACCAGAATGCTAAATATAATGTATTTTGGGCTTATATAATGGCGATCTAAAATGTTCTTACTACTTTTAAGTTAATTTTGTAATATAAATTCGTACAGAGATGGGAATTATAAAAATAGTGTCAGACCTGTGTATAATCCGTCCCATAGCTGGGTCTGGGCCTCTTCTCGACAGGAGAAGGATAAAGTCTTATTTGGTCCACTGCTGGCCAAATGCAGGTTGGCAGATTTAACCCGTATAGAACATTATAGAAAACTTTCCGATACGTTAGTATCTTGATGATTTTTCCTTTATTTACGCTAGAACTTTGGTTTGGTTTGGGTGCATAGGGTTCCCACCAAGAACTTAGGGTCCCAAGCCAACCTCACCTGCAAGTGGTGCACCTGCCGATCAACGGACGAGGCTCTGGCAAACAAAATGTCCCAATAAGCGGCAATAGGCTCGCCACCTATTACGTGGGATCAAAACACTGGCGAAAAGTGGGCGTTTAATATGCCTCTGCCTACCCCTTCGGGGAAACAGGCGTGAGTCTATGTATGTATGTATGTAACTTTGGTAGTAAGTTAAATACAAATAAAAAAATTAAGACAAGCGAGCAAGTCAACGCAACATTGTCACTACCATATAAACCGATTCCAATATTTTAGCGTTTTGAGCTACGCGATTATACCTACCTTTGCATAGCCAGAAATAGTTTACTAGATCCCAGAATATAACATCTGTAATATATTTATCCATCGATTTGGCTACTGGGGATTTGTATTTGACATACAAAATATGTCGGACTGCCTCCGTGGTCCAGTGGATAGCGCATGCGACTGCTGATCGGAGATCCCGGGTTCGATTCCCGGGTCGGGCAAAAGTGTTACTGGGTTTTTCCGAATACTCAGTAGCAGCCCGGTTTCTGGTGATGTGCCCGATAACAGCAAAAGGCTCGCCCCCTATTACGTGGGACTTAAAAACATGGCGAAATGTGGATGTAATATTTACATATCTGCCTACCCCTTCGGGGATACAGACGTGAGCCTATAAATAAAAATTAAAAATAAATAAAATACAAAATATGTAAATTTCTGTATGGGCTTGTATGTTACTAGAGATACACTAGTAGTCAAATCGTCGGATAGATCAATATTGGGATAGCTCCATAGCTAGAAAACACAGTATCTATGTAGATACTGTGTTTTCTGGTCAGTTATTTTGCAATAGCAGTTAATAACAATTAAGTTTACAGATAAAATAAACCTACAACTTTTATCCCTACACCACCTTCGGATGACAGGTAAAGATTATGGCATGATGCCCACCATTAATGTACTACACCTTGTTTGTGCATAAACAAATAGCTAGGGAATGCAATCCGATCGCGATCTCGCGAGATCTCGGCCATTTTAGAGAGATTAATCTCGGTCGAAAAATGGGCGAGATCTCGCGAGATTTACGAGATTGCACTCGAGCCTAAAAACGTCTTATTCGAAGCGCGAACTGACACGGACGGATCGCAGTCTGTCGGTATCGGCATTAATAAAAAATGAAATGAATTTATACGAGTCCGGGACCCCCCGGTCAAAAGACAAAATTTTGCAGTTCGTGGATGTCTGCCTGAGAACTGCGGTTTCAATTCGCGTTGAATCCGAAAGGGCCTTCTCAGTGGCTGGTTATCTGGCCAACAGAAAAGGAAGCTGTTAGCAGACGATTCTTTGGACATTTTGTGCTTCTTAAGGAGCTCCTATGAAAATAATTCGTAATATAGGCTTGTGATTTGAACTGAACCAATCGTCCCTTTGATTGGTATATTTTGTTAATTAATCTGTAATATCTAAAAAGTCTACAGATAGATATAGTTTTATTTACCTAATTGATAATAATACCTCAGTTTAGCAACATAGATGAGATAAGTAAATTTTTTTTACCTCTCGTTGTTTTGTTTATTATAAAAGAGAAATGATTTATTACTTACTAAAAGATTTTTGTTTGATATTAGAAGCGAAGACTTGTTGTTTCTTTCATTTCTTATTTGACAGATCCGTCCGTAAAAGTTTACTTCATAAAAGTTTATTAAAAAATTATAGACAGATAGGTACGTCAAACAATTTTTGAAGCATAAAAGTCTATTGAAAAGTTCGTGAAAAGTAATGTTTATCTTATAATACTTAAAATGGTTATAATTTATGTCGTAATTTATTCAAATATTGCGATTATTTACAAAAAACATACAAAACTGTCAATCTCGTAATTGGCGAGATCTCGCGAGATTGGCTTCATAATCTCGCTTGAGCCCAAATCTCGCGAGATTTGCATTCCCTACAAATAGCTGCTAAAAAGAAGTAATTCAGCTCAAAGCACAATACTTAATATTTCAATCCTTAAAATGCACTTGTAGGAATCTATTTCACTCTATTTACCACAGTAAACCACACCAATAATTGGTGTTGTTTACTGTAGACAATTATTGTCATACGAATCCACTAAGACAAATATTATACACGCCAGCTTAGAACTATAAGTTTATATAAGCTTAAATAATACGCGGAGTATCTCGTATTGAAAATAGACAATGAGGGCTGATACAATTGAGCAGGAATGTTATGACAGACCTGAAGTGTGCTCATGAATGGCACGGAACTTGTAATTACTGTTATTTAAGTTGAATTGCTTTTACAATTTGATTACTATTGGTTTATCTATTCTATGGTGGCTTGGACTGAGAATATTTCGGAGCGTAAGCGAAATATTTAGTTTTAAAGAATGAGAAAATTTTAACCAATACTAGAGTGCCTTTTCTGGATAAGTTGATTAATAGTTTGTTTTTTCGTAAGCAGCAACCGCTACCCAAACCCTTTGGCCATTTCAGAGTCACAACCAATACGTTGCTTTGTTGTTTTTTGTGTGAGTGTGTGGCCCACTTTGGCGTCGGTGTTTTCAGACCGCCAGGACGAAGGCCTCCGACATGGCCTTACGATCCTTATCCTTAGACAAGAACCGGAACCGACAGTTTTACGTGCCCTTCGAAGCACGGTAGCGCCCAGATGTAAATGCCACACACGGTCACCCATCCAAGTGGTGACCTGTGCAAGCGTTGCTTAACTTTACCGATCTGTCACGAACGGCTAGGCATGTTTCGCTATGAGCGCTACAGCTTTTAATGCCCAGTAGTTTCACTAGCTCCAGTACTTTTCAAATCAGAACAAAGTGCCTACTGCACATCTGGTGGCACCTGATTAGACGGCCCCCGTAATATGAGGCCTACCACCAGTTTGATCAACAGTTCTGCTTTATATTCAACGTTGTCCGTTGATTGTATGTTTATAAAGTCCCATGCGACACAAGATTTACTCCTAGCGCAGAATTTGTATTAAAAAAAACGTACATACATAATGAAAAAATTTAATAAAAAACTAACTCTATCACTATAGCGAAAATAATTGAGACTCTATGCAGATTGTCTGCAAGCGCAAAATAAAGTTATTTAAAAAAATATTCATCAAAAATAAAATTCTTAATAGCAAAATGTTGCAACTGTTTTTTTTTCTTAATTTTTTATCTACGTTTAACTTGACACTCGCCTCGGACACATTTCAGCGCCAAAAAAAATACGCAGTATTTTTTCGATTGTTGAGATTGTTCTACAACTTGTGGCTTATCAGATGTAAATATGACCCAAGGTTTTTGCCACGTTCTGTGTTTAAGGGTAAACTGATCGCAATTTCTAACACTATCTCAGTAAAAGCAATTGTTTTAACGGGTTTTCATGAAAAATGTTGCAAGATGTCAAATCAAAAAAACGTCGGCAAGTTTTGAATTAGTAACTTATTTAAGGTATATATGCCTTAAAGTATTTAATATACGCGATTAAGACCCGTGTTGTATGTTATATACAGATCGCGAAATAAATGAATAAGACAGTCTCTATAACATTTGCACATCCTGCATATGGGATGAACCTACGATGCATATTCGATTCGCCTCATTAGTCATTTGCGATCGGTCAAACAGTTTCTAAAACGAACGCACAAACATTATAACCATTAATATATGAAAGAGACACATTCAAAATCTTCAATATGACTATGAATTTCTACGACAAGAATATCTATTACTTACTACTAAAGATCTTAAATTCTGTACAAAACTTTACATAATCCAATGCTATTCTTAGACATGTAAGCTCAAATTTTGCACTAATTAAAACTTCGATGGAAATTGCTCTTAGAAATATAAACTACTATTAGAAAGGGGTAGAAACCCGAGCTGGGACTCTACGCTTGGACCTTGGGTAATATTGGGTCTATAGTGGTAGTAAGGTGTTAAACTTTTGTAATCACAGGTGATTCCATTAAGTCTTAGCGCTCTTGTATGACTCGTAAGAAAGACATGGTTAGAGGATATCGTAGTTAAAGCAGGAAGATAATTTTTGGCACACGAGTCAATTTACTGCTTTACGACTGACTTACTTATATTTATGGTTGCGGGAGTTTTAAAAGGTCAAACGAGGTAGGTACGGAGCAATCAATGATTAATAATTTTCACAGAAAGCTTTCAAAAATTGGGCAACTGCGAGTCGGACTCGCGCACCGCACCTGTTACCGTTAGTAATTTTGAGCAAAAAATACATTGGATGGCATTACGTCCACCATTAATGTACTAAATCTTGTTAATGCTTAAATAAATAGCTGCTAAAAAGAAGTAATTCAGCTCAAAGCACAATACTTAATATTTCAATCCTTAAAATGCACTTGTAGGAATCTATTTCACTCTATTTACCACAGTAAACAACACCAATAATTGGTGTTGTTTACTATAGACAATTATTGTCTTACAAATCCACTAAGACAAATATTATACACGCCAGCTTAGAACTATAAGTTTATATAAGCTTAAATAATACGCGGAGTATCTCGTATTGAAAATAGACAATGAGGGCTGATACAATTGAGCAGGAATGTTATGACAGACCTGAAGTGTGCTCATGAATGGCACGGAACTTGTAATTACTGTTATTTAAGTTGAATTGCTTTTACAATTTGATTACTATTGGTTTATCTATTCTATGGTGGCTTGGACTGAGAATATTTCGGAGCGTAAGCGAAATATTTAGTTTTAAAGAATGAGAAAATTTAAACCAATACTAGAGTGCCTTTTCTGGATAAGTTGATTAATAGTTTGATTTTTTCGTAAGCAGCAACCGCCACCCATACCCTTTGGCCATTCCAGACACACAGCCAATACACTGCCTACCTGTTTTGTTGTTTTTTGTGTGAGTTTGTGGGTCACTCACGGAGTTTTCAGACCGCCAGGATGAAGTCCTCCGACATGGCCTAACGATCCTTATCCTTAGACAAGAACCGGGACTGACAGCTTTACGTGCCCTCCGAAGCGCGGTAGCGCTCAGATGTAAATACCACACACGGTCACCCATCCAAGTGGTGACCTGTGCAAGCTTTGCTTAACTTTACCGATCTGTCATGAACGGCAAGCCAAGTCACGCTATGAGCGCTACAGCCTACCTTGAATCGTAAGTCTTTTAATGCCCAGTAGTTTCACTAGCTCCAGTACTTTTCAAATCGGAATAAAGTGCCAACTGCACATTTGGCGGCACCTTATTAGACGGCCTCCGTATTATGAGACCTACCACCCGTTTGATCAACAGTTCTGCTTTATTTTCAACGTTGTCCGTTGATTGAATGTTTATAAGAGAGCATTAAAAAAACTATTAGTTGAAAAATGTTATTACAATTATGAAGACTTCCTCAAAGATACATTTATATAAGTATAAGTTAAATTTTTGAAGTCGAAGTAGTTTAACGTTTAGTCTAACATTAATTGCTACAAAAAAAATGTACTCTGTATTTTTGACTGTTTCCTGACATATTTCTGGTTTGTTTGTTTCAATATAATATTTCATTGACATTTTGTCATTAAAAACAAGTTTATTAATTATTAAAATTTATTCATCTTTGATATTTGTAAGCCAACAATGGTCAGACATGTTGAATTTTTGACTCTATATTTTGGACTATTTCCTGACATATATCTAATTTGCTTTTTTAAATATAATATTGCATTGACATTTTGTTATTAAACAAGTTTATTAATTATTCAAATGCATGTCATTCATTATTAATATTCGATATTTGTAAGCCAGCAATGGTCAGACACATGTCTGAAATGAAAATGAAACAAATTATTATGTGACATCTATAATAAGCATCTTATTAATGTTCTAATTATATACACGTGTCTTAGCAAATAAATATATCTTTATCTTTAAAGTCCCATGCGACACAAGGTTTACTCCTAGCCCAGAAGTCGTCTTTAAAAAAGTAAACATAAGTAATAAAAAAGCTGACTCTATCACTATAGCGAAAATAATTGAGACTCTGTGCAGATTGTCTGCAAACACAAAATAAAAGTTATTAAAAAAAATATTAATCACAAAATAAAATTCTTAATAGCAAAATGTTGCAACTGTTTTTTTTTTCTTAATTTTTTATCTACGTTTAACTTGACACTCGCGTCGGACACATTTCAGCGCCAAAAAAAATTCGCAGTATTTTTTCTGTTGTTGAGATTGTTCTACAACTTGTGGCTTATCAGATGTAAATATGACTCTGAGTTTTTGAAATGTTCTGTGTTTAAGGGTAAACGGTATGTCTAGTGCGAGTTTGCACTCGATCGTCACGATGGACGATAGCCTAGTCGTCGGGAACAATTTCCATACATTTCTAACACTATCTCAGTTAAAGCAATTTTTTTAGCGGGTCTTAATGATAAATGCCATGGACACCAGCTGTTGCAACGCGTCAAAACGTCCGAAAAGCCTTAAATTAGTAACTAATTTAACATAACATAACTTCACGCCTTTATCCCCGAAGAGGTAGGCAGAGGTGTATGATAATGACACACCCACACTTCGCCAGTTATGTTTCGGTCCCAATGTAATAGGGGGCGAGCTTATTGCCATCTACCGGCCACAATGATAAGCGAGCGATAATTAACATTTTTAATACACACATAACTTCGAAAAGTCATACCGCATTTACACATTCGTGTTCGTCATTCGCCTCGACACTCGACGAATATTCGACGAAACATTCGTAAACGAATGCTGTCGCGAACTTCTGTTCACACATTCGGAGTGAATAATTTTGAAATTCGCACACGAACATGGAGAACGTGAAAATAATCGCAGCGTGCGCGCTTCATTTAATGAAATTATATAATTATTTAGATATCCTGCGTAAAAAAGTAAAAAAAAGCCATCGTCACAGATGATTTCTTTTTTGAGCATGTAAATTATTAAATTACTTTGAGAATTACTCATATAAATAATTCATATCTTTTACTATACATACATATATATATACATAACTTCACGCCTTTTTATCTCCGAAGGGGTAGGCAGAGGTGTATTACACACTTCGCCAGTTATCTTTAGGTCCCAATGTAATAGGGGGCGAGCCTATTGCCATGTACCGGGCACATTATTAAGCGAGCGATAATTAACACTTTTTTAATACACACATATCTTCGAAAAGTCAGAGGTGTGTGCCCGGGATAACTAGGGATCGAACCCGAGACCATCGTCTCGGCAGTCCGTTACGTACACCACTGGGCTATCGCCGCTTTTTATCTTTTACTAAGTTTGTTGATAATCAATTTTGTTTTAGCCAAAGTATGATTTCTTTTTTATTTAATGTGCTTAATAGCAACCCCATACTAGTAGACATACGGTTCCAAGCATCGTTACTTTATCTTTTGCCTATGTTTATGGTTCTGATGTTTTGGGTTCCAAATGAGCTCTTCTTTTTGAAATAGTTCAAGAAATTCTATAATTCGCGCTTCACTCCACTCCATTTTGACAACACGTCTGGTTGGGTCGGGCGCTAGCTGTCAACTGAATGCAGACGAATGTGTAAACAGTAAGTTCGTGTTCGCCATTCGTGCCCTTTGATTCGCGTCCGAAAAACCGCTCTCAACGCGAACACACGAATCACGAGGCGAATAGCGAATGCAGTGTTTACATATGCGTGTTCGTTATTCGCCTCGTCATTCGCTTCGTTATTCGCACGAATGTGTAAATGCGGCAATGTGTAGCAGCACGGAGTCTGGTAATGTGCCCGGTACGGCAATAGGCTCGCCCCCTATTACGTGAGACCTAAAAATTCATGGCGAAATGTGGGTGTAATATTACACCTCTGCCTACCCCTTCGGGGATACAGGCGTGAGTCTATAAATAAAAATAAAAAATGAATTATTTATATGAGTAATTCTAAAAGTAATTTAATAATTTACATGCTCAAAAAAGAAATCGTCTGTGACGATGGCTTTTTTTACTTTTTTACGCAGGATATCTAAATAATTATATAATTTCATTAAATGTAGCGCGCACGCTGCGATTATTTTCACGTCTTCCATGTTCGTGTGCAAATTTCAAATGATTCACTCCACGAATGTGTGAACAGTAGTTCGCGACAGCATTCGTATACGAATGTTTCGACGAATATTCGTGGAGTGTCGAGGCGAATGACGAACACGCATGTGTAAATGCGGTATAAATGCGGCATCAGAGGTGTTCCCGGGGTAACTGGGGATCGAACCCGAGACCATCGTCTCGGCAGTCTGTTACGTACACCACTGGGATATCGCCGCTTTTTGGTATCTAACTTAAGGTATTTATACCAAATTAGTTACTATACGAGATTAAGACCCGTTAAATAATTTTGTATGTTAAATATACAAATCATGAAATAAGTAAATGAATAAGATAGTCTCTATAACATATGCACATCCTGCATATGGGATGAACCTGCGATGCATATTCGATTCGCCTCATTAGTGATTTGAGATCGATCGATCGATCAAACAGTTTCTAAAACGAACACACAAACATTTTAACCTTTAATATATGAATGACACATTCAAAATCCTCAATATAACTATGAATTTCCACAACAAGCATATCTGTTACTTACAACTAAAGATCTTAAATTCTGTACAAAACTTTACATAATCCAATGCTATTCTTAGACATGTAAGCTCAAATTTTGCACTAATTAAAACTTCGATGGAAATAGCTCTTAGAAATATAAACTACTATTAGAAAGGGGTAGAAACCCGAGCTGGGACTCTACGCTTGGACCTTGGGTAATATTGGGTCTATAGAGGTAGTAAGGTGTTCAACTTTTGTAATCACAGGTGATTTCATTAAGTCTTAGCGCTCTTATATGACTCACTCGTAAGAAAGACATGGTTAGAGGACATCGTACCTAGTTGAAACAGAAAGAGAATATTTGGCACACGAGTCAATTTACTGCTTTACGACTGACTTAGTTATATTTATGGTTGCGGCAGTTTAAAAGATCAAAAGAGGCAGGTACGGAGCAAGCAATGATTAATAATTTTCACAGAAAGCTTTGAACAATTGGGCAAGTGCGAGTCGGACTCGCGCACGAAGGGTTCCGTACCATCATCTATAAAAGAAAATCACGGTTGTTGTATGTATTCTTAAATAGTTTTTAAGTTTCTACCTGTTAATTACGATCGAGTAACAAATTGTTTAAAAATCACGTTTGTTGTATAGGAGCCCCCTTTATTTTTTACCTTTTTTTAATTTTATTATTTATTTTGAAAGGTAATATACAACTACATATTCTGTGAAAAGCTTTTAAGCGTCTACCTGTTACTGTTAGTAATTTTGAGCAAAATATACGAAAAACAACACGTTTTTTACTTATTTTATTTTTAGTATTTGTTGTTATAGGGTGCATAGGGTTCCCGCCAAGAACTTAGGGTCCCAAGCCAACCTCACCTGCAAGTGGTGCACCTGCCGATCAACGGACGAGGCTCTGGCAAACAAAATATCCCGATAAGCGGCAATAGGCTCGCCACCTATTACGCGGGATCAAAACACTGGCGAAAAGTGGGCGTTTAATATGCCTCTGCCTACCCCTTCGGGGAAACAGGCGTGAGTCTATGTTGTTATAGCGGCAATTGAAATACATAATTTGTGAAAATTTCAGCTTTCTAGCTATCACGGTTTATCAGATACAGCCTGGTGACAGACAGACAGACAGACAGACAGCGGAGGCTTTGTAATAGGGTCCCGTTTTTTACCTTTTAGGTACGGAACGGGTGTTTGATCCCGACATCCTTTTCCTGGCAGTCTGTCGATATCTTCACTAGGCAATCGCACAAGGTATAAAGTTTGACAGCATACTTTTACATAAACCACGGGCAGATTCGTAAGAAAAATATTTATATTTGATAGACTGTTTATAGGAAGGCTATAAAATAACGCACCCATACATGGACATATATCAAGAAATCTAAATCAGAGAGCTAGAGAGAGTTACACTCATCGTGTAACGCATGAATGAATCAAATTGACCGCAGGTGAATCTGCGGGGATAATCTACTTTTATACACAGGGTGGAAAGACAGGTGTTTGTGTTTACTAAAAATTGGGCAAGTGCGAGTCGGACTCGCGCATGAAGAGTTCCGTACCATCATCTATATAAAAAAATCACGTTTGTTGTATGTATACGTAAATATTTTTTAAGTTTCCACCTGTTTATTAAGATCGAGTAACAAATTGCTTTAAAATTACGTTTGTTGTATGGGGGCCCCCCTTTATTATTTACTTTTTTTAAATTTAATTATTTATTTTGGAAGGTAATTTACAACTACATATTCTCTGAAAATTTTAAGCGTCTACCTGTTACCGTCAGTAATTTTGAGCAAAAAATAGGAAAAAATCACGTTTATTGTATAGGGACCCCCTTTATAACTTTTTTTTTTTTTCATTTTTAGTATTTTTTGTTATAGCGGCAACCGAAATACATAATTTGTGAATATTTCAGCTCTCTAGCTATCACGGCTTATGAGATACAGCCTGGTGACAGACAGACGGACAGACAGGCAGACAGACAGACAGCGGAGGCTTAGTAATAGGATTCCGTTTTTTACCTTTTAGGTACGGAACCCTAATAAACGACTCTGATGGGTAACATATAACAACCATGATAGACAAAAGCTTACAAATTACTGGAATTTATCAATCTAACTCGCCATTGCCCGCGGCTCCGATCGTGTGGGAGGTTAAAGGCCTATTCAAACCTGAGCGATATTCGCTGCCGCTGTGGGTAGAGGTACATACCGCGCGGGTTTCGCTCAGGTATTTAGTATCAAGTACCGCGGCTAGAGCGACCTGAGCGATATTCGCTGCCGCTGTGGGTAGAGGTACATACCGCGCGGGTTTCGCTCAGGTATTTGGTATCAAGTACCGCGGCTAGTTCTTACCTCTCTGAGCGAAACTCGACTACCGCGCGTTATTCTACCCACAAGGATAGCGAATACCGCTTAGGTCTGAACAGTAATATTACCGCATACCCACTGGATTTTCTCTACCGCAGACGGTAGCGAATACCGCTTAGGTCTGAACAGGCCTTAAGGTAGGTTACCGACCTGATATACATGACATTATCAATTTAATATCTTTGTAATTGACAATCAACATTTGTATGCCAAACAATGGCAGATTATGGTTCGAAACTATGTGTAACATTTTATTAAGAGTTTTGTACCTATAGGTACCCATATTCTGACGAATAAATGATTACTTACTAAAAAGTAGAATATGTCACTCTTCAGCTTTCTAACTAAATATCTCCACACACTAAAATCACAATGCATCCATAGTCCAGTGGATAGCGTATGCGACTGCTGATTGGAGGTCTCGGGTTCGATTCCCGGGTCGGGCAAAAGTGTTACTCTGTTTTACCGAATTCTCAGTAGCAGCACGGAGTCTGGTGATGTGCCCGGTACCGGCATTAGGCTCGCCCCCTATTACGTGGGACCTAAAAATTCATGGCAAAATGTGGGTGTAGTATTACACCTCTGCCTACCCCTTCAGGAATACAGGCGTGAGTCTATAAAAAAATTAATAAAAAAAACATCGCTCAAATCGCTCGTGAAAGAAGAAAACAAAGAAACACACTTTCGCTTTTATATTATTAATATGAGTGTGGATTGCTACGGAAAATATTTGGTAAGTTGTATTTATCATCAGCCCTATAAATGAACTGTCCCACCTCTGTCTACGGACCTCTTCTCACTATGAGAAGGGTAAGGTACGGGCCAAGTGCGGGTTACCAGACTTCACATCTCTTTCGAGAACATTATGAAGAATTCTCAGACATGCAGATTTCCTCACGATGTTTTACTTCGCCGCTTAGCAAGCGTTAACTAACAATTTAATACGCTCATGACTTTGCAAACTCATTGGTTGGCCGTGTCTTAGTACACGAGAGTGTGGCAGTTTGTTGTTCTCCACTAGGCTATCACTATCTCAGGGTAGCCATTTTAATATCAAACAGACATCATTAATAGGGTTTACTCGTCTTGTAAAGCTTGTTTCACCTTTTTCTGAGCGATATTCAATTTTGCGACTGTTATACTGCAGTGTTTCCTTACCACATTTAAGTTTAGCCTCGACGAAATGTATGAAACAATTGATATTTTTGCGATTTTGATCTTGTCTCAGAACAAAAGTTGTGCATAATAACGACTACAATCAATCCCTGAGAGGTTTGGACAATATTAAAAACTAGTTCTGCCTATAACAAATACTAACACAAAATAATTATTTTAATCAGACCATTAGCTTCTGAGATTAGCGCGTTCAACCAAACTCTTCAGCTTCATAATATTTGTATAGATTCGTTACTTGGCTTGCTTTAATGGGGTACGTAAGTATAGGTATCAAACACTTAATAAAGACCATCAAATCAGAAAAAAAAGATAAAGGCATATCTCACAAGTTTGCGTAGTCTCTCAGAAGACCTCTGTAAGATAGAGATGTATTATTAAGTAAGTACATTTCACTAGCAACGTATCTCATATTATGGGGTGACTTCATTCCCGTCTTGCGGCCAGTTCATGCCAAAAAGGTATAGAACTTTTGGACCGAAAATTTGATAAAGACTACCTGACCTGGAGTCCAAAACTGGTATACTAATTAGTGTACCTGACCAACGAACAACATAACTAATATGGCGATCAGCGAAGACTGACTTTGAGGTCTTCTTTTCTGTCGAAACGAAAGGTCTGGTAACTCTAGTGCAGAAATATTGCAATCTGCAAAGCCGATTGCTTACGTGTTCTGTTTGTAAAACCTCAAAAGTTGACGCACTCTTACTCTTTCACTTCTTCTTCTTCTTTTAGAAAACTTTTTAAACTAATCGTGGTATTCCTGGGCCTGGAAGCATGAGAAGCATCCGTTGGCTAGGCAGACAGAATAACAGGCAAAATAACTCAAGACTTCAAGAGGTTATGACTAAAATTACCGGACCTAGAATCGCATCCAAATTTAAGTTTGTTAAAAATAGCAGATGAAGTGATGACAAAAATAAATCGGGGGATAACGAGGAATACCTTGTTCAGATAATAATATATTTAATTGCCGACAAGTTACGCTTAATTTAATTAATTTTGCCTAATTAGTAGACAACGCTTCGCTTTTTATATCTACGTAGTTTAGATTATAATAATAAAAAACTATATTGGAGCCTATCAACGTGTTCTTGAAGGCTCTTTCGGTGCCGGGAATGTGTCCTGTGTCGCGGATGACTTTACAAACGTTCAATCAACGGATACAAAGAACACCCAGACTGGAATTAATTTGCAGCTTACTAAGAGTGTTGTCTAGTGTGCGGGTAAAACCCATTGCACTAAGCGCGGTTTTAAGCGGTGAGGTAGCTCTCTCACGGCGAATGCTGAATCCTAAAGGTAAGTCTACTCTTAGGGCCTGGTCACAAGATCGGTCTAAGTGGCGAGCGGCGCGGCAAGAGCGATGTACATGGCGCGTTTACTCTGAGGCGGCCGCGCGCCGCGTCACAGTAAACGCGCCATGTACATCGAAAACGCTCGCCGCTGTCGCCCGCCGCTGTAGGCCGTGACCGGGCCGTTAAGTTTCGACAAACTTCTAACATTTGGAAAACGACCATTATTGTTTTTTTAATACACTGCAAGATTATCTGTTCTAGAAAAAATTTGGACAGAAATTACATAGGCAGGAAGAATTTCTAATATCTACCCCTAAAGGACCAAAATAGATGTTGCAACTTTCGGAGCAAACGAAGTCGCGAGCAACAGTTAGTTGTTTGTATTTTGAACGTTCTCTTTAAATGCATGTTGTTCTCTTATATTTTCATGTGATATCTGTCCATCTCTTCAATCCAAATTTAAAAATAAATTGTAGCACTCATAACATGACTTGGCTTGCCTTTAGTAATAGATTGGCAGAGTTAAGAACATAACTCACTTGAATGAGTGACCGCTTGTGGCACTTACAACAGCGGTACCGTGCTGCGGAAGATACGTAAAGTTGTCGATCCCGGTTCTTTGTCAGGACAAAAATCGTTAGGACATATTCGAGGCCTCTGTGAGGTCTAAAAATTTTCCCATGTCAGTTGGCCTCACACTCACACGAAAAATAAAATAAAGAATAAATTGCCAGCCACTGTGCACGGTGCTCCGTGAAGTGTATTTATGTAGTAGATGTACCTAAACTAAGTCTCTTTTGTAACACGCTTGTTACAGCGGTATCTTAGATGCTACCATGCTACATAAGGATATCACTTTTCAGACGTATCGTTAGCTCGTATGCTTCGTATAAACACATCTTGGAAACATTTTTTTTTATTTATAGGCTCACGCCTGTATGGGGATACAGAGGGGGAGGAGAAGGGGTAGACAGAGGTGTAATATTACAACACCCACATTTCGCCATGAATTTTTAGGTCCCACGTAATAGGCGAGCCTATTGCCGTACCGGGCACTTTACCAGACTCCGTGCTGCAACCACAGATTTAACAAACATTGTTCTGTAGTCTTAGGCTGCAACTGAGAATTTCCTAACGGAAAACCCCAATAACACTTTGCCCGGCCCGGGAATCGAACCCGAGACCTCCCAATCCCACGCGCACATTTATGCCGCGAGACAAGCGAGGCAGTCCAATGTTTCCAGTTGGAAACATTTCGTGCAGTAATTAATAACAATATACTGGTTTGCTTTAATATTTGCTTTGTTGTTTTGAAAATACTTAATGTAAATATTAAAAATTTTAAATACTGCCTGTAAATATTGGGTCAATCGCAGAAAATGTGTTTTACCCCTTTCACTACTTCTGTTTTCTCGTGTATAGGCGAGGTATTGGCGATTAAATATTTTGAAAAAGGCATGCTATTTTTACAAAATGTAGTTTTTTCATTGTTTACATATAGCTTGCTATGACTTCCAAGTCTTCCACTGAACCTGCACTGCCATCTTTTTGAAGATATGTATATTGAATATGCTATACAAAGTTCTGCCAAACCAAAGCGCGTAATCTTAACTAAAAAGTTCTTCGACATATGACAGTTAGCTACTTCGTCCTACACTCACGGAAGCAATTTGTATATTTAGGTGTACTATTCGCCGGAAACGTCATATTTTATTATTAAACTAGCTGTTTCCCGCGGTTTCACCCGCG
The DNA here is from genome assembly GCA_944739405.2 of Euclidia mi. NCBI lineage: Eukaryota > Metazoa > Arthropoda > Insecta > Lepidoptera > Erebidae > Euclidia > Euclidia mi. The sequence continues at coordinate 34,832,733 of OX123203.2, forward strand.
TCCTGAGGGAGCTACTTCGCGTACCCGGTTAATTTATAGCCTAAGTTACTACTTGGTACATCAGCTATCCGCCAGTGAAAGTCCCGTCAAAATCGGTCCAGCCGTTCCAGAGATTAGCGAGAACAAACAGACAGACAGACCAACAGATAGACAGACAGACAGACAAAAATTTAAAAATTGACATTTCGGTATATGTATCTACCGTGTATACATCCATATGCATTTAGTAAAAAGCGGTTATTTTAATATAAAAAACAGACACTTTAATTTTATTTATGTGTCATAGATTTAGCTGTCTATTACATCACATAAAGCACACACAGAGAGAAATGAATGCAGGCTCGTGAAATGAGACGTTTGTTCGGTGAAGTTACTTATTGTAGCTCATACTTCATAGGGAACATAATAGTTCCCAGATTTAATGTTTTCTTTTTCGGGATTGCAAGACACAGTACAATATTAATTAAATACACTAATTAAATAAAATACATTTATTTACTTAAATAGAAGGGTTCTGTTTATATCTATTTATAGAACTGTTTACTCAAACCCGAATTAATTGATCGGAACTAATATTATCCTAATCGGAGTTAATAAAGATAAAGTTAACAGCCTGTTGCGCATTAAACTCTATATCAATCGCCTAAAAGTTTCAACTAAGCGTATGTTTATCTTTTTGATTTGCTATCAACAATCGGTCACAACACTTCAAAAAAAAAAGATCGGAACAAAATTAAAAAGTAAACCTCCAAATTAATTCAATCAGTGCACAAATAATTCCTTCCAAATATAAAATAAAAAAAACTCACCTTTTCAATTACAGCTGACCAATCAAAACGTTGCGACGTCACAGTACACAGAAAAGAACGTAATTTAAAAACAAACAGTCGGATTTGAAACTCGAAGTTCGGTGATCGGTTACGTTCGAATCCTTGGGAGAGGTATGGCTTGACTACGCTCCGTATTCAGCCGTCCTCCCCTTTTATATGAACGGGACTGTTATACAGTGTGCTCAGAACTGCGCAAGGCATATCATTTTCATAGAGTTTTCGCCCACTACCGAGGAGTTCAGAACGTGAGAAATATTGAGTTTAAATTTGTTTACATTTTGATCGAAACATTGATACAATATTACATACTTAATATTACATGCTTATTATTATTATTTTTTTTGGTAAATCACGAAAATGAAATGTGGCAATAAGCACAAAAAGTCTACTTGCCAAAGCAAAAAACTTGCGACAAATTTCCAAAAGTAAAAGATTTTTCATGATTTTGATACATACATGTCTTTGTATTCGGTTAATATTTCATACCTATCTCATTGTAGTGTACGTATCATTTCATAACATAATAAGATTACTTAAACTTAGTAACTTGAACTTTAATGAATGAACATGAATTTAAAGTCTAACGCAACTTGTTCATAAGTGAATAATGGAAATTAACATTCAAACTTACGATTACTTAATTAATATTAGATTTTGCATATCGTAAGATTTATTTATGAATGTGGTAATAATAAATTATTGTTTTAATTCATCATAAACTTGATGGGGAAAATATGCTCACCCACACATGTCAATGCCCACACAGCAACTTCTTTGGATTTAAGTATTGGACACATAAACCTTGATTGAAACTGTTCTCGTATTCCATATTACTTTTTATGCAAAATAGTTTAATTGATATGAAAAAGATTAAAATTTGAAATTAACATTTAATATAAATAATTAATAATTCTTCTCTCTGTTACATTGTTTACATCATTATCATCATAAATCCTTTCGTTTCGCATTCCAGAGCTCTAGGTATCTCCTTACTTGCGTCAATAGGAGGACATGATTGTAACTCAATAGGACGATTGAGACCACTGCTACCAGAGTACCGCCCTGCCAGCCCCTTTATGCCTCTAAATCTAAACAAAGGTACAATTTGCTTCATTTACTTCCCATAGTCACCTTTTACGGCGCGGTTGAAAAATAATATCGACATTGCGTTTTTTAATCTGTCGCAAGAGACGATTTATTACTTGTTTAATTGTTTATTACATTTCCAGTCACTTTCTACATAGAAGTCATAACTAATATACTCATATGAAAACCCCGCTTTTCCTCCATTTTTGACGCCATTATAGAACGCTCCTGCAGTACGCAGTTAACTTTTCTCTCCCGCCAAAACGTAAAACCGTAACTTGTTCAAGCTATACAGTTGTTTTGTAGAAAAACGACCGAGCCACCTATTAGATGAGGATTGTCCACCTGACTGTGATGTTCAGGTAATAAAACTATGTAGAATTAGAATGTTCTTCGCGTCTTTTTTTCAAAAAAATTATAATTAAATTTCAGCCTCTTGCGCCCAGTAGTTTCGGCTATGCGTTCACTATCAGTCATTCTGATGATGAATTTTATTTTTTTATAAAGATCTTATCATCCATCTTGATTATTTTGACATGCAGAATTGTTTAATGATGCCATTTATAACAAAGGAACGAGGGATAAATAAATATAGCGACTGTATACTACTGTAATGCATTGTTAATATCTTATCAAATCAAAGCCTGAGGAGCTGCAACTATCACACCATTTATTACTTTTTTATTATTGAAATGGCAAGCACACATCCCGTGATTAATGGCTTCTGTAGCCTGTGGACGCTAGCAGTTACTTTAACAACATGCAATGGATACTAAAAAAGTACTTACAAAAATAACTGTTTGCTTCCCAAGAAAAAAATAAAATGCCAGAAAACTATGAGAACGTCCGAAGCAGAAACAAACAAAAGTATATTCTTAAAAAAACTACTTCGTTTTGTAAATATAATAAATCAATTAGCAAAAATATCAGAAAAGAAACCCAAACTCAATAAAAAAGAAAGCAGCTCGTTCACTCACAAGATACCAATAGAGGAGCTGTCAACTCAGCAGAATCAGCAGAATCAGTCAATCATGATCAGCAGAACTTCAGAGATGGCACGATGCCTCAAAATTTCACACAAAGTACAGTAAGGATACTACTTATTCTAAGGTAAGTATATTGTCAAACCTTGATCCTAAAATTGTGTCCCAAAATGTCTACAATACTGTACACATACAGTTTTACGTGTGATTGTGTGGCCAACTCTGGTGTCGGAGTTTTCAGACCGCCCGAAGGCCTCCGACCTGGCCTAACGATTCTTACCCTGAGACAAGAACCGGGACCGACAGCTTTACGTCCCCTCCGAAGCATGGTTCTATATATCATAAAGCACCATTTATTGGTTTGCCAACAAAAGTTCCCAAGCAAAAAGGCCTCCCCCAAAAACTGCCTCTCTCTTGCATCGTTGATCCTTTCTGGTCCAGCCAGACAGGCACTTTTTTGGTCTAATTCCCAACGTTTCAATGTCGGCCTATAATTATAGGTACATATTAATATAATACATATAATTTATAATATCTAAGTATTATATTATATCTAATTATGTTTATTTGATATCTTCCCTTGCCTATTTTGGGATCGGATGGCCATGTGTAAGCACGTCCAGGATATTATTAAAAGGAGATATATTTTCAAAATCAGTGATTATCTTAGAAAAATTGTGTGATCACCAATAACTATAAAACACCAAATAAGGTACTTGTCGAGTGAACTTTAAAGGGATCTAACTAACCACATGCTTGCAGTGAATGTCAAAGCAACTAATTGCAGTAACTGGTCGACTTCTCGTTAGGAATTGCATTTTAATTAGAATTCTGACGATGCCTTTAATTTGTAAAGAAGCAGTAAGTAAATTGCGTCCAATTTTTGAACGAAAGAAAGATAAAATTATAACTTGCTGGAAGATAGAGTTCAATCTAAAATTATTTTATTTTGCTGTACCTACGTATTTTTTTCATTCATGTATTTGCCAAGTGTGCGTATTGCTAGATTCAATACCAATATTAAGGCTTGACGGTGAGTAGGTACTGACCTCCCAGTTCGCACTAAATTTCGGCATAAATAATTGTATTTACAGTGTTACTTTTTATTATATATTGTTGGCCGAATGCGCACATTCAATCTTTCGGATAACGCTTTGATGGCAGCGTTAACACAGATGCATCGCTCATCGGTCAAAACACGGTAGTGATATACTTCGAGCTCGGTGCCGAGCTCAAGGCGCGTAGATACACACTCAATACTGAGAGAATACCGAGATCGAAGCTTGTAGGTACGTCTCACGTCGGACAGTTTGTAGTAAGTTTAAATACTGTATAAACAACAGTACCGTGGACAAGATTTTCGGCTGGGAGGCTAGGGACCGCTAGCGATTCCAACCAGATTTGAGAGAATATAATTGAGCAAAGCACTTGCTGTCTGACCGCCGAACCCCAAAGTTGTAACCAAATAGGTTGAGGCAATTTGAAGGTGACTCCAAAAAAGAAACTTAAGTTCTGAACTAAGAAAAGTGTGCGACCAAAAACTGAAAAATAAGGAGGAAAAATGTAAAACCTGTTCTTTAATAAGTAACTGAAATACAAAATACAACTCCTATTTAGGTACATTGCTACCGAAACCAGTTGAATGAACTGAAATGCAAAGAAATTTTACTTAGTCTTAATAATACATTTAATGGGCAATTTGCCGCGTGTTACTTTTTGATATAAATAAGCCCATATACTAAAAATAGACTGAAAATTTTATATGGAGTGTTACGTAAAATGTTATGTCAACAGAACAAATATTTAAATGAATCACTTTTACTGTTTCTTTACGATAGATTCTAGTTTCTATGGCTAACTGTAATAGTTGAAATGACTTACTACTATTTGATACTTATATCCAGGTAATTGACTGCTAGACTCTAGAGTAGTCTAGAGATACATATTTGACATAAGCTCCATAGGTACGAAATATTACAAGCTACTATAATTTTAGTAATTGACCAGCTACGCATTTATGTATGTACTTCAGTGCAGGTAGATACAAGTTTTCATCATACAATTTTCAAATCTCAAATATGAATAACAAAGTAAGCATTTACATAATCAAAGGAAATTGGTCCCCTCGAAAATTTAGAAAAGGTGTGTTAGTTCTAAAACTAAGGTACAATTGTAAATACAATATAGGTACAGAAATAAATAATAATATAACATGTCTACGTTTGCTCAGCACGGCTGTCTAGATTTTGCACTTTAGAATCGATTTACTCGATTCTAGGAGTATATAAGTATATACCACTGTGTGTGTGTACCACAGTTAGGCCAAAGTTAACAAGCTATGGGTTAAAAATTTTCACATCTTTTAATGATGATAATATGGAGACTTGGCGCTTTGGCAAACGTAGTGTAGGGCGCCCTCCGGCTAGGTGGTGTGACGATACATGCAAAGTGGCTGACACGAAAAGCCGACAATTGGGCTCAGATGCGTGCCATTGGAGAGGCCTATATCCAGCAGTGGACTATGGCAGGCTGATGATGATGATGATGATGGAGATTTACCCCTTCTATCCAACATGCAGACAATGAACAATTGGATACACACTTCACTTCGTAAATGTATGATGCGTGCTGTGGGTTTGTTACATGTCCTATTCCATTAACACTAAAGAGGCGCCACTAGTCGCGCCACCAACAAAATGTGTTCAGTTGTATAGAGAGTGCATCATGCATGGGAGCGCAGGGATGCATGGGAGCGCAACACACATCTTAGAGCTCCCAGCCAACCTCACCTGCCCGTGGTGCATCCTGCCGACCAGCGAACGAGGCTCTGGCGACCGACTAACGGCGGTATAATCGTTGCAAATAGGCGTAGCTAAATATAATAGATCGGTGACGGGCAGCAGCATCACCGGTGCGAGAAGCTACGCCCTGCGATCACCAACACGCATGCCTAGCTTGGTGATTACGGGCAAAAACCTCAATGGTACACACGCTTACGCAACGGCCCCCAGTTCCCGGTCGCCTCGCTATTCCTGGCCAAGGCAGTGGACATGGTAACGGCGGGGCAGGGGATGCGAAGAATCCCCGGGTTACGGTAGGCCGCAAGCACCGACTGACCATGGCTACGTATAACGGACGCACGCTACGGCTCGACGAACATCTGGCACAACTAGAAGAGGAACTGAAGTACATAAGGTGGCATGTTTTGGGATTATGCGAGGTCCGGAGAGAGGGAGAGGATACCGTTACCCTAGATTCAGGTAATGTTATGTACTTCAGGGGGGAAGACCAGCCATCCCAAGGCGGGGTTGGGTTCCCAGTCCATAAGGTCCTCTTATGACTAGGGTAGCATACCTTGTGATCAGACTCACCAAGAGATGTACTCTCAAGGTTATCCAAGTTTATGCACCGACTACGGCATACTCGGATGATGAAGTAGAGGAAATGTACGAAGACATTTCCAAGGCCTTACATAACACCCAAAAGGCCCATGTTGTCATGGTGGACTTCAACGCCAAAGTGGCAGTACATACTTGCGGCGAATCGGTAGTAGGACCACACGGATTTGGTGCTCGTCTACTTCTTAGAAAAGGAGGGGCTGTTCTTAATGAAATCATTCTTTAAGTAGCAGCCTCAAAGGAAGTGGACGTGCCGAAGCCCCGACACTATTACAAAAAATGAGATAGACTTCATTATGGCGGACAAAAGGCGAATATTAAGGGATGTCTCCGTGATCACTAGGTTCAACACCGGAAGTGATCACTGACTTGTACGAGGCACTCTGAATATCGATTATAAGCTTGAACGCGTTCGACTTATGAAGTCTACGCTTCGGCCAAATTTCCTCCAATCCATGCTTGGATCTGAAACATTCCAGCTACAACTGGAAAACCGGTTCGCTGCCTTGGACACCGCAATAGACGCTGATACGGACCAGAAACTCGATAAAGTGGTGGAAATCCTTCGGGATGAGGGGACGAAACTCTTTAAGACGCATCACGCCGGCAGGAGATCTCAACTTTTGCGAGAATCTCTGCAGCCAATAGAGGCGCGATGAGAAAACCCGGCAACATCGTCAGATCTAAATAAAAAGATCTTCAAGCTAGTAAGACGCGACCTCCGTAGCTCCAATACACGCTCTATACAAGATGCTATCGAGCGAAATCGGGGGTCGAAAGTTTTTACTCAGCATTTAGGTCGAAGTCATCTGACGAAGCTGATCACGTCAGACGGGAAAGTCGCCACTTCTAGGCCGGAGGTTTAGAGCTTCTACGGCAACCTCTACACCTCGAAAGCGTCCCGTCCCCAACCCGACTCCGAGGATCCAAGAGCCACTTTAACCTGCCACTTCACGGAAGAGTTGCCAGACGTCAGCCAAGACGAAATCGTGGTGACCCTGAGGCAGCTTAAAAATGGAAAAGCCCCCGGGGACAATGGAATTACGACGGAGCTGCCAAAGGCAAGTGGAAAACCTATACTGGTGCAGCTCCAACTCATATTTAGTTCTGTTCTGTTCTCGGGGAGAACTCCAAGGGCGTGGAGCAAGAGCATTGTCGTTTTGTTCTTCTAAAAAGGAGACAAAACTCTTTTGAAGAACTATCGACCTATCTCACTCTTGAGCCACGTCTATAAGCTGTTTTCCAGGGTCATCACGAACCATCTCGTGCGTAGACTCGACGAATTTCAGCCGCCCGAACAGGCCGGTTTTCGAGGAGGATATGGCACCACAGACAACATCCACACAGTGCGGCAGATTATACAGAAGACAGAAGTCATAAGTAATTTAAGTCATAAGTAATTTATTTCATAACAATAGAAATATTGTGTTGAAAATTTAAACATAACAAATTGCAAATAAATTAAAAGAAAATAACATACAATATTACATTTAAAATAGATCCAAATTCATTAAAATGCGTTTAGAAAAACAGTAACAGCCATTGATAGACCATGTGTTGGATTTTAAAACTAAATTAAATTGGATTAAAAATTTCATAAAACATAACATTAAAAATTACAAATAAATCAGATTTTAAAAATAAAACATAACATTAAAAATTACAGTTAAATCAGATTAAAATTCATTATAATACATTTAGAACAGTCAGTAAATGAAAACAATAACAGTCTATTAAATTAACAAGTAAGATGATTATTACGTCAATACCTAGTAAATTTCAAAGTAAATGTAAATGTCAAAGTAAATAGTAAATGTCAAAGTAAATTATATAAATTACCACTATACAATTACAAGTTACAATGTCAAATATCTTCCATGAATTCATTGACACTATAATAGCCTTTCCTCAATAAATAAGCCCTCAATTTATTTTTAAATAAGTTGACACTATAAATACTTTTGAATTCTATGGGCAATTTATTGTATAAAACTACAGATTGATACCGTGGGCTGTGATGCACAACTTGTAATTTTGGTTGTATGTTGTAGGGCACATCTTTCCTCCGTGTACTAGCTCTAGCTACTCTCTGCTCATCGGTCTCAATTGTGTGCAATTTTTTTACGAAGCTAGTCAGTAACACCAATATATAAAGGCATGGCACTGTCAAGATTTGTAGTTTTATGAAATGCTCTTTACATGAAACCGTCTGTTTCATGCGGAGCATTGTCCTTAGAGCTCTTTTTTGAATAACAAATGCCATTTGCATGTTATACTTGTAACTGTTACCCCAAAATTCGATGCTGTATCTAAGCCTGGACTCTACCAAAGCGAAGTACACACTCCTAAGTTGAGGCAAAGTTAATACTTCTCTCATAGTTTGGATCGCGTAACATGCCGCGCTAACTGATTTAGTTAAAGCTAATGTCTCAACCTTCCAATTTAACAATACATCAATGTACATGATGTACACCCAGGAACTTGACACTATCAACTATATCGACATTGCTTCCACAAGATACAATATCCAACTTGACGTCATTCCGTGTAGTGGTCTTAAATAAGACACATTTTGTTTTATTAACATTCAGTTTCAAATTGTTCGTACTAAACCAATTTTCAAAAGCGATCAGGAGAGCATTGAGTTTGGATTCTAATTTCAGTATATTGTCTGCAGTAACTATTGCATTTGTATCGTCGGCAAAGATAATTAATTGTGTGTCTTTAATACGGTTTTTTATGTACTCAATTAAATCATTCAGGAATATAACAAAGAAAATTGGACCAAGGACGGATCCCTGAGGAACACCACGGCACACAGTGACTAGGTTAGACCTACTAGTTTTTTCTTCTCCATCTATTACCGATTTAATCTCTACATACTGCTGTCGGTTATAAAGATAAGAGCTAAATAGTTCCAAAACATTCTCACGTACACCATAATGTTCTAACTTAGCCAGGAGAATACCATGGTCCACTGTGTCGAAGGCAGAACTGAGATCTAGAAATATACCAGCAACTTTTTTTATTATTTAAATTACAAATAACATCGTCTATTAATGCCTCTATAGCATCGGTGGTTCCTAGTGATGTTTGGTAACCAAACTGTTGATTGTTTAGGATATTGTACAACTTTAAATGCTTTACGAGCCTATCCTTTATAATCATTTCTAAAATTTTCGACAATACAGGCAAGAGAGAAATAGGTCTGTAATTGCCAGGGTCTGTCTTTGATCCCTTTTTTAAAACTGGTATCACTTTTGCGATCTTAAGCTGATCAGGAAACAGGCCTTTTTCGATGCACTCATTATAAGAGATGCTAATGGAGTCGCTAATAAGTCTATATTCTCCTTAATTATTGTTAAGGGAATTTCATCATAACCGGAAGAAGGCTTGTTGATCATTTTATTTACCATGTTGAAAATTTCTATTGGTGTGACTATATCAAAATTCATTTTATATTCAACCCGACTAACCACTTCAGTGAAGAATGCCATTGCCAATTCTCTGTCACAAGCCTCTAAGTGGACTGTGTTGTCAAACCTTTTGGAAAATATTTTAGCCACTTCTAGTGCATTATTAGTTGCTGCGTTATCACTCTTAAGTGTAATAGGGTCAATATTTATGTCTTTGGTAGCATTGCGCTGTCTATTAACTATTTTTCATATCATTTTACTGGAACTAGATGATATGTTTATTTGTTTTCTGACATCATTCCTTTTTGCACAATTCACTACTTTCCTAAACATCCGGATATAGTTGTTCCGATACTCCACAACTGAAATGTCGCAATGTGTCTTATCTAATGTGTTAAGGAGTATAATCTACCCCTATACTTAGCGTTTGTGGACTATGAGAAGGCCTTTGACTCCATTGCAACCTGGTCTGTTCTGGAGTCTTTGCAACGGTACCAAATCGATTGGCGATACGTCCAAGTGCTGAGAGGTCTGTATGACGCCGCGACTATGACCGTCCAAGTACAGAAACAGCAGTCTGAACCTATCCACCTGCATCGAGCGTGAGACAAGGGATGTTATCTCCCCTAAATTGTTCACAAATGCAATGGAGGATATGTTCCAGAGGCTGCACTGGAAAGGACGCGGTATTAACATAAACGGCAAGTATAAGTATAAGTTGCAATATCGCTATCGTCGCTGAAACCGTGCAAGACTTGCAGTATATGATGAGCAGCCTGGCTGATTCTTCTGCTCGCATCGGTCTCCGGATGAACTTGGATAAAACCAAGATAATGTTCAATGAACATGTCTCTCCGGAACCGATTATCCTATGGGGTCCCTCTCGAAGTTGTTCAGGAGTACGTCTACCTTGGGCAAACCTTGCAGTTGGGTAGAAACAACTGCGAGAGGGAGGCTTGCAGAAGAAAACAGCTCGGCTGGGTAGCATATAAGAAACTCCGTCGAGTCTTTTCGTCATCCCTACCGCAAAGCAAAAACGTCACAAAAGTCTTCAACGAGTGCATCCTACCCGTTATGACTTTCGGTGCCGAGACGTGGACACTAACGGTGCGACTAGTCCACCAATTTAAGGTCACTCAGGGAGCTCGGAGTTTCTCTGAAGGATCGAATTCGTAATGAAGTGATCCGACAGAGAACCAAGGTAATCGACATAGCTCAGAGAATTAGCACGTTGAAGTGGCAGCGGGCTGGTCACATCTGTCGCAGAACCGATGGAGTAGTTGTGTTCTAGAGTGGAGACCGCGCCTTGGCAAACGTAGTGTAGGATGCCCTCCGGCTAGGTGGAGTGACGATATACGCAAAGTGGCTGGCATCGGCTGTACACGAAGAGCCGAAAATCGGGTTCAGTGGCGTGCCATTGGAGAGGCCTATATGCAGCTGTGGACTACGGCAGGCTGATGATGCTGATGATGATGATGTATAGAGGGTATCTCACCTGGTACCACTTTGGTGGCGTAACCAAGCAATTGGCTTCGACCAAAACAATCCTAGTGTTTGTTTTGGTGTTTCTCGCTTGGTCGCTCTAGAGACCATGATGGCGGGACCGCTCGTGCCACTATGGTTTGCTAATGTAATAGGGCCCTAAATTAGCAATCCTTCGGCGTGGTTTTCTAGTCTCAAAAAGGACGACAATATTATATTCTGTTAAACACCATAAGCTGTGCCTGTTACTAGCCCGGTGTCAAGCTCGAAGGGATCAGATGGGAATAAACCGTTTTGGCCGATGAAGATCCGGATTATTCGGAAAGTGGCAGCGCCATGACATTTTTACAAGTCACGTGTCTACAGACTACGATAGACACTTGTTTTCCACTTTAGTAAAATAAAAATAAAACATTTCTTTTCACGTATAATTAAAGCAGAAGTTTCTAGCTCGGAGCCCTTTGGACTTATAAATACGCAACCTTTGCTCAAAGATTGGGTCGCTAATAAAACAAAACGGGTTGTTATCGTAGGTTGAGAAAATACACTCTGAATAACTCTCTCTCTCTCTCTCTGCACAGTTTTAAATGTACTGGGAGTATTTTAAAGCTCTTGCACGAGTTACGTTTGTAATCGAGGGTTAGAGATATGCGTACACGTTCGATACGATTACCGATATTAGTAATAAAATGGATGCAGTTTAGCTTTTACCCGCGACTTCGATTACTTGTTTTAAGTCTAGAACCTCATAGGAGGTAAAATATTAGGCTGCATTTTCTCTAGCGATATGTGAGGATGGGTAGCGAAGAATGTGTTTGTTATAAACGAATAGCATCGCTCCTTTTATCTAGTCTTGTTCAGAGTAGCTCCTGTGAAAATAGCTAAATGAAGCTAGGCTTTTAGTAGTACACGACAAGCGAGGGATGTAATGTGAAATGATAACAGTCTGAAGACGATATAATTAAACAAAGATGTACCTATTGTAAAAGAGTCCGTTTCACATTTTCAGACGGCTCTTCTGTGCATCTTTTCAAAGCATCGCTACGCATACTGGCACCACTCCACTCCGTACCGGAAGCAAGCAAATCTATAGTGGAAACGGAGCCTTATCGTGGATGAGTGCCAATATTAGTAGGAGATGCTACTTTTGCATATAAATTAGCCAACATAGTCACTAATCATGATTCGATATTTGATGATGATAATTTTTATTCGCTATGACATTGCATTCTGGTAGCGTAACAGACAGACAAACAGACTTTTACATTTATTTATAATATGAGTAATGAAGCATTGGACTGAAGGTGGTCTGTAGAGACCGACAAGAATTACAAAGTCACTCGTCTCGGTAACAGAAGTCACTCGTGCGTGCTAGTTTTATGTTGAACTCGAGACAACGCTTAAGTTTGAAATTAGACAAAATCAGTATGATACATATGATTGATTCGACGTCTGTATATAGGTATATATTGATTTTTACTAAGAATATGTAATTTGATTGAGAGTTGAACAAGTACTAAAACTACTGGTTTAAGTCGATATTTTATGAATTAATAATCAATATGAATAAAATTATCCGTTTACGACTGTCTGACAGACAAGCATAGTCGAAACTACTGGGTACAGGAAGGCGGAAATGTGGCATTTAATATATTATGTCCCTTGGGGAACGTACGGGCGGTACGGGTGCACTGAGAAGGAATTTGCCGAAATATCTACGAATTAGGCAGAATCTGTTAATTAGATAAAAATGTTCGAAGGTAGCTGCAGGCATCCTTTAGCTCTTAAAGAATATAAAAATAACCATTGATTTGTGTAAATAACCATCACTTACTTACGCAGCTGCTTTCAAGGTCTCTGGTGCAAATCATAACAATAATAAAACCATATTTTAACAACTAGAGGACGCCAGCAGCTACGCCTGCATTTTTTTAAATTTACCCGTTTTGGCCGATCCCGTGGGAATTTCGGGAATTCCCTTCTTAGTGCACCCCTACGGTCCCCAAGGAACATACATGCCAAATTTCAGCTTCCTGCTCCCAATAGTTTCGGCTGTAGTGTGTCTGTAAGTCAGTCAGTAACGCAAGGATTTTATATATTAAGATAATAATAAATTATATTTTGTGTTAGGAAACCCTCGGGATCAACACCTATTTATGCACGTAAATAGAATCTTCTAAAATTAGAATATAGTTAAATCAATATCGTATTTACTACCGTTTAATATGTTGTAGGTACCGTTCAATGATTGACATTTGTGGAAAGGTTTTACAAGAATAATGGGAGGCTTACCAAATGAACATCATTTACTGCTTGAGTGCTTGAGTATGATATCAATAATTAAGTACTAAAACAAAATTACTAAGTAGTAGATGTCTACAATGTGAAACAGTTGCAGCTCCTAACAAAAATAAAATGTACAACCATTATATTTGATTGAAAAAAATTGGTTCTACCTATTGCATTGCGAACGTGGCAGTAAATGTATAAATGTAGAATCATTAAGTAATTAACTTAAATTTTGACGTTCATAAGCGTCACTTTGTGGCCTAGATGAAAAAAATATTTTGACTCGTCGTCTACTGACGAATCAAAATATAGAATTGATGAATATTCGTAAAACTCTATCGATAGTAGGTACCTACCTACTATTGATAGAGTTTTACGAATATTCATATACTCAAGCCTTTCTTCCGTCGCTCGTGGCAGGGCTGAGCGCCACTAACTTGCTTCTGTCCTTACAAACCTCACGCGCTTCCCCTACATTCATTACTCTTTACATACATGCTCGCTGGTTTCTGGTGCTTCGGACTTTACCGATTTTCACGTTTCAAAAAGTCCCCAATTAGAATATTCACTAATATTATAAATATTAACACGTTGAACGCCATGGGGGACACCATGTGCCGGCACTTAACTTTGAGCATGGGCCACATGAAATTTTATAATATGGCCAAAATTAAGAACATTGTTTTATGTTCTTATTTTATAGAATTATAGTAATAAATCATATTAAATTGAACATAAGTTTATTTTTGACAAAATCCTAACGAAATTTAAACGTCACTCACCTGTAGCCCCCATGGCTCGGGCTGAGGCAAATTCGTTTTTGTTTAATGTCAGGCCACGCGGTCACATCCAAAGGTACTCTGTGGTCACATCGTCGGACACTGTCATTTCGCGCGCTTTGCCTACTTGCTGTCGTACCTATCGTTAGTTTTTGACAATGAAAATGTATAATTTCACTTTCAGAAGTGTCATTTTTATTTTTATTATTTTTCATATGAGGGTTTTTGAATAGGTTAGTTCTGTGTTTATGTATACGTAAAAAGTATCTCTAATAAATAATAATAAATAAATATGTATACGTAAAAAGTATCTCTAATAAATAATAATAAATAGTAAACATTGATTTTAAATTGTATTTAATATTGTATTGAATATAGGTATGATTTTGATCTCCTTACAGAAGTTCCTATTTTTTTTTATATGAGGGTATTTTAGTTAATTGATTATTTAGTTATTTGAATAATTGCAATTTTCAGCATTCGTGATAAAAAATATAATAAAACATTGATTTGGATTATATTTCCTTCATTTTTAATTTCTCTAGCTTACTTCACCTATTCACTCAAATAACTTTGGAGTTTCGATACTCAACCCCACGTTTTCACGAACCAAGGCGAAAATAATGTTTTCCAGGGCCATGCCGGTCACATCGTATATAAATTATCTGTTTTAAAACGGTGACCACCGTTAAAATAAAGCCGTTCAAACTTCAGTCTTACTCGCGGTCACGCGTGAGCCCCATGGCCTAAACAGAAACCTTCATGTCGGACACCGGTGTCCCCCGTGGCTTCAATGGAACTACATCAAAATTTTGATGGCGTTTAACGTGTTAATGTACCGATAGCCTACTGGAAGTGTGCATAATTAATCGTTTATTATCGCTTGCCCTGTGTCTCGGTGAGCACCTTCGTCTCTTGGTGCCGACTATCATGAAGATCTTTGTATTTTGGAGACGTATTTGCTTTTGGATAATATAAACGCCTACACAGGCAGTACCAACCCGCCTGTTTCTTTTTATATTTGGAAGATAATACGATTACGTTGGTGTTGTAGTTAATCGAATACCCGATCAAAGCATTTCCTTTAAAGAAAATAGTCACAGGGTGAAATTTGAAACTCGACTCGTTATACGGAGGTAGATCTCTAACTCTAGGAGTAATCTTCTGCCAGTAGTAAAAAAATGTTTTCCAGTGCCTTCAAAATGAAGTTGTCCTAGGATTTCTGTGATTCTAGCCATCCGATACAGATATGGGTCATAAAGTTATTATGAGGTAAAGTCATAAACCCTAAAGTATAAATGAGTTCATTCTTGACTTCCAATCAGTGAACTTTGAAACTTTCTGTCTTTCATACTGATACTAGTATCAGATAATCATCATCATATCAGCCTTTAATAGTCCGTAGTAGTAGTAGTTGAAAGGAGGAATTGGCCTACTATATCACGCTGGCCAAACGGGTTGGTATAGAGTTTGTATCAACTTTTCCTTCTCTGCATAATGTGGTCCCTCTGTCGGCTCTTACGACACCCATGGGATGATATGGGATGGTGACATTTCGTATTCTTAATCCGTCACCACACGGACAGTATCAGATAATGCTTCAGTTGTATCTGGAGAATCCAAGGTGTTGTCTGTCTCTCTCTAACCATCAATCTAACGTAGGACAATCAGAAAGTTTTGCGACACTCAATGAAAATAAAAAATAAAAATATTTTTTAAGTAAATTTAGAAACACTTTTTCCAGTACGCCGCAGACACTTCGTTTACAGCCTGCTCGAACGCTGAGAGCGCATCATCCGGCGACGAAAATTGTATCCCTTTGTGCTGATTTTTTATTTTTGGGAGTAAGAAGAAGTCACACGGTGCTAGGTCAGGGCTGTAAGGAGGGTGACCCAGGAGTTTGACCGTGGAAGTCCCTCGTTTTGATTGCGGTGTGGGCGGGCGCATTATCGTGGTGGAGCAGTAGGCCGCAGAGCCCTGTGTTTAGTCGCTTGTTGCTCACAACAGAGAAAACTTCTGCCAAGCACTTGGTAGTATACCATTCGGCGTTAATGCTTCTTTGGTTTCGTAAAGGAATTGACACGAAGTAGCCAGTCAAATTGAAAAAGCTCGCGATCAAAATCTTACCCTCCCTTTTAGGTCTCTTTACTTTGGAAGGCGTTGATTCGTTTTAAAACACCCAAACCGTCGATTGGCACTTTGTTTCTGGATCGTATAGATTAGATAAATCCAGGATTCATCACCTGAAACGATGTCGTAAACATGCTGGGACGAGCCTGCTTCAAATTTGTCTATCATATCATGGCACCCTATATACAAAGGTACGCTGTGATGGCACCATTCCATCCTTGCCTGCTTTTGTACATCGGTGAGGTTGTGCATTTTTCAATGAGACACGGTAATTTTAATTAGCTCGCAAAAACAGTGGAGGAAAGTTTTGAATTTAGAACGTACCTATTCTAAATTCTTTAGTGTTGCCCAAATTCAGTCTTGGTCTTGCAGTCTTGGTCTTGTTCTTGCGTTTTTGCAAGACCAAGACCAAGAACAAGACCGCGTATTTTTAGCAAGACCAAGACCAAGACTGATCGTGCAAGACTTGAGCAAGAACAAGACTAAGCCTGCAAGACTCTTGCGTCTTGCAGCTAGGACTTAGCGCTATTTCACGGAGTAGTTAGGTGTAACAGTTCGGTGTATAGGTACGCTTAGGAATTCTATGAGACGCAAAAAACTGTATCAAAGAATATGAAAAACTGGACCTATGCGCATTACTTTGTATTAATTCTTGGTCAAAAGAATTGATATAAAGTAACATAACCTAATGATAAAGCTGTTGTGTACTGTTATGTTTGATTTGTGTTGTATTTTATTTTTTATTGAAATAAATGATAAATCGTAAAACTCTTTTATTAAATTTCATATAAGTTGAGGGTTCAATCTCTTGCTAGACAGATATTGTTCTTTAAAATACAGTCAAGTTATTGTAATTAATTTGTTTTTTTTTACATGTTTTAGCAAATGTAAGCTTATAAATCATAAATGTTTATTAAGAAACAGTTACTTCCATGGAAAACGACATATAGGTCAGTTGATTTTTCGAGTTTCTTATCAAATCTTCAGTTATTTATTAATCTGATTGATCTTTACTATGGCTGTGTTAATTCAAGCTCACAATGTTCCAATTCTAATACGTTTTTCTAAGATTTAAAAACTTTAATAAATAGTAATAGACTGATAGGTAATTGCAAGACTTGCAAGACTCTTGCTGCAAGACCAAGACCAAGACCAAGACTGGGAGCGCAATACCAAGACCAAGACCAAGACCAGGTGTATTGGCGCAAGACCAAGACCAAGACTGGCTAAGTCTCGTCTTGTTCTTGCATTTGGGCAACACTAAAATTCTTACTTATAAGTAATCATATTTTTAAATAAATTATAACTGGCTAGTCTCACATATCGCAATACTTTCTGATTGACCTGGTAATTCATGCAAATTTCTTCTTCTTCACCGCTACACTCGTGGCAATGAGATTCGTGGTCATTACATCAGCGTCAATGTTACACTCAGTGACAAGTCAAGTTTTACAGTAGCAGTACGATTTTAATCCGTATTTCCTACGCTATAAGAACGGCACAATTGTCAAAATGTCGTTAGATGACACGTCATGCCATGCTAAATAATTTTCCGCCATTCCTCTCCCACTTTCCCTTCCTTGTGCATTGGTGGAATAGGCCATTATTGCAGACTTCTACGTAGTCAACACAGCGCACAGTCAATCTACAGCATGCTCTTTATTTTATCATCCATGTAGACCAATAAAAAAACGAAATACGCAGCTTTACGCAGTCGATTCTTCACTGCTTAAATCTGCAAAATTTTCGACCAGTCAATATTTTTTTTTATTAAAGGCATCTCTCCCATTAGGACTAAATGCTGAGTCGCAGGTACTTTACAAACATACAACTAACGGACACAAAGAACACCCAGACTCGAAACAACAATTTATGGATCACACAAAGTGTTGTCTCGTGTGGGAATCGAACCCACAACACTCGGCGCAGTGTCAAGCGACGAGGCCGCCGCTTAAACCACTACGCCAACCGTGCAGTCAAAAAATCATTGTAATCAGTGACGGCGCCAGGATTTATTTTACATACATACATACATAGACTCACGCCTGCTTCCCTAAAGGGGTAGGCAGAGGCATACTTAACGCCCACTTTTCGCCAGTGTTTTGATCCCACGTAATAGGTGGCGAGCCTATTGCCGCTTATCGGGATATTTTGTTTGCCAGAGCCTCGTCCGTTAATCGGCAGGTGCACCACTTACAGGTGAGGTTGGCTTTGGACCCTAAGTTCTTGGTGGGAACCCTATGCACCATGCATTTATTTTAGAGGTAACTATTTTGGATTTTCGGGGCTTGAACCTGGTGAAAGAAGATTTTATACACGGGAATACAAAAGAGTAGTTGTCTTTGGAAGAAACCAGATGTTCACATGGCAGGCAGGCATGGTCTGATGGTAAATATCTGTATAACCAACTGTGCCATAAACTATACCCGGAAATTGTTGACGATACACAACCTTTTAACTATACAACACTTATTATTAATTTATTTGCAACGAAATAAACAGTTCAGCAGTTAACTAATTAATATTTGTGTAAAGTGAACGTGACTGGGTGTCATTAAATGAGTTGTTACGAATGTGTTTAATTATATCACCTGTTCGACGTGAAGCCTTAGAATACGTGCACCAATTACCGGCTAGGGAAAACGCTTTAACCACGTTACAGTTTTACTGGAGTAAGTTAAGCTAAGCACGCAAGGGCAATAATTGTTTCATGGACAAAGCACATAGGGATCATTCATTCTCCTAGCGTTATCCCAGTGTCAACCTGGGGTCCGCTTACTAGTCTAACCGGATTTGGCTGAATATTAGCTTTTTTTACAGAGTGACTGCCTGTCTAACCTCCGCAACTTGCAGGGATAGCCATATTGCATGGTTTAGACTAGTGTCAGTTTATTTAGAAGGTACTGACGCCCTATAACGACTGTCAAAGATCTTCAAGACAACCGGGACCGACGGCTTAACGTGCTCTCCGAGGCACGGGGCAAGCGATAATTTATAATTCAATACGCACATAACTCCGAAAAGTCATTGGTGTGCGCCGTGGATTCGAACCCGATACCCTCTGGATGGCAGTCTGTTGGTATCTCCACTCGGCTATCGCTGCCTTTGCGCTGGGTCATACGCATGGGATTTAGTAACGGTGTGCCTCGGTAAGTCGTTTTTGAAAGGCCTACGGTGTGTTCGTAGACTGCAATTCCACGAATGAAATAAATGTGTCCAAAGTTCTAAGGTAGTCCAACTATTCACAGCACTTGACGAGTGTCAAAAAACGTTGTCTCCAAGGGTCAGTGCCGTTGCTCATGGCTACACAGGTCATAAATTAATCGGAATATTGATGGGACTAGTCCAAAATGGAAGCAAGAAGATCTCAAACACAGCTATGAAAATACTTTATGGATGCTTATGGTTTTGTTACTATTATTGATATAGAAAGTCTCCAAAATGTGAATACTAGCGTATATAGAGTAGCGTGTCCGTTTTGGCCTTTAGTACATTTTTTACGAAATTAAATGCTTTTCGTTGATTAATATTAATGTGAGTGCTTTGAGTGGTCACACTTTTGTTTTTAATTGGATTCAATTATCTAATAGTTTGTTTTATATTTGGGTAAGTATACCCCTTGACAATCTACTGAATTAAACTTCTTCGTAAAAGCTTCTGATTAAATCCGTTGCGGATTCAAAGACAATTGTCATTACCCGGAATATCAAAACTCTTGTTCACTGCTGCTGAAACTGGCTACGCATGTAATTCATAAGTGGAAGTGAGGCTGGCCCCACAATCCATGAAAATCTTCGAAAAATTTATGAAATCTCGTATTGCAGGTAGTAGAACCTTGCTGATTTCAGCATGAATGGACCGGCTCGACTGACGAAATACTACCCTCTCAAAGAAAATCGACATAAAGTAATAGTACGTAATAGTAGTAGTAAGTTATATTATTACAATGCTAACTGTGCATTGTCCGTGTGGTGACGGATTAAGAATACGGAATGTCACCACCCCATATCATCCCATGGGTGTCGTAAGAGCCGACAGAGGGAGCATATTATGCAGAGAACAGCACTGTAAGAGAAGGAAAACTTGATATGAAACCCTATACCAATACCAACCCGTTTGGCCAGCGTGGTATAGTAGGCCAACTCCTCCTTTCAAAGGAGAGGCCTAGTCCAGCAGTGGACTGTTAAAGGCTGATGATGATGAATCATACCAAAGATACTGGTCGAGTTTTTGACGCGATATGTAAGGACTTGGCTATAAGTTCACGACACCTTACCCCATGTCATCTTATTTACAGTAATGACGACAATGACGTCATATTCATATGGTAAGCCCTTAATTAATTAGTTAATGTCATCAATGTGATCCCAATTAATATATTATGTACAAGTAAACTCTCCCTTATAATTTATTCTCGGTGAATTGATAATTATACAGAAGTTATAATGATTGTGTGTGTCTGGGATATACAGCTACGAAAAAGATGTAGAGATGCTGGATGTGACAAGTTAAATTAACCCCTTACTGCATACGAAGCCATTGGTGGTTTCTAAAGTTTGTTATTTTTTTTTTCCAACATAACTAACATTTGAATTATGGCAAAATTAATTGTAACTTATGAAGAATTTCTTCGTTAAAACCATGTAATTTTTTTGTGCGTGGTAAGTCATATGTGTCAAAATTATTTGATGTTATTTCATGACAGGGTCAGCAAGTTAACGCGATGTTTTAGTTACACTTTTATGGGGTTAAATAGGCGATTTATACATACATACATACATAGTCTTACGCCTATAACCCCGAAGAGGTAGGCAGAGGTGTATTTCTACACCCACTTTTCGCCAGATATACTTTAGTCCCACGTAATAAGGGGCAAGCCTATTGCCGTACCGGGCACAATTCCAGACTCCGTGCTGCTACTGAGAATTTCGTGACAGAAAAACCCAATAGCACTTCCCGACCCAGGAATCGAACCCGGGACCTCCCGATCCCACGCGCACATTTATGCAAGACCAACGAGGCAGTCGTATAGGGTTTGATGTCGAGTTTTCCGTCTCTACGCAAAGATGGTATTTGCATCGTATTATCCGTTAGTCGCCTCTTACGACACCCACGGGAAGATAGAGGGTGGTGACACTTGTATTCTATGCCGTCAACCACACGGCGATTTATATATATACAAAAACGGTTACGCACGATCACAACAGGTGAAGAAAAGTTTCAAACATGCCAGGTCGAACAATACAATCTGACACTGCTCACCAGGATGTGACAAACAAAAGCAAATGACTAGATCTCAATGTGAAGACAAGGTTTTATGATCGGACTAGAGGACGCTAGCAGCTACGCCTGCATTTTATCTAAATTTACCCGTTTTGGCCGATCCCGTGGGAATTTCGGAAAACCCCTTTTTAGTGCACCCCTACGGTCCCCAAGGAACAAACATGCCAAGTTTCAGCTTCCTGCGCCCAATAGTTTCGGCTGTAGCGTGTCTGTCAGTCAGTCAGTAAAGCAAGGATTTTATATATTAAGATAACAAAGCAAATGTGATTGTGGTCTAAGCAATACATGTATTGCTTAGCCCACACCAGAATCACATTTGCATTTCTCGATTTTATCTATACACATAAATAAAATTGGAGTGTCTGTTTGTAATATTAAAATAACCGCTTTTTACTAAATGCATATAGATGTATACACGGTACATATGCCGAAATGTAATTTTTTTCAATGTTTGTCTGTCTGTCTGTCCATCTGTCTGTTTGTTTTCGCCTCTGGAACGGCTGGGCCGATTTTGACGGGACGTTCACTGGCGGATAGCTGATGTACCAGGGAGTAACTTAGGCCCTTAGGCTATAAATTAACCGGGTCCGCGAATTAGTTCTCTCAGAACGCGGGTGAATCCGCGGGAAACAGCAAGTATGGAATATATAGCTTCTTACCACTTCTAGAACATGTTAGTCCATCAATACAAGGGGTGTTTAATGATCTGAGGGGACGGCTTCTAATCTTCTAATCATTCCGTAGAGTATAATTTGTGACATTGTACGCGTTATATTAATTAATAACTGTGGGCGGAGATATTCCTTCAGAGAATTCACTGCGAACTATGAGCATTTCATATTTAGAGGAGTATAGTTCGTTCAGCGGCGTTGGTTGTTTTTATTTGTACAGTTTATAAACTTATAACTATACTTACTTGTTTAAGTGATTAATACGTTTATTGCTTATATCTTGTTTTAAAAGTACCTAACTGGATTGGAGTTTGCTCATGTACCTTTTCGCACGATAGCTGATAAGATATATTTTTAAACACCGCATAAAACAATACGCCTTGTTTAAGTGATTAATCCGTTTATTGCTTATACGTTTTTTTTTTTATTTATGGATTGGACTTTGCTGGCGTGGGTATCTTATTAGCTATGGTGACAAAAGTTAGCCTGTGTTATTCTGGTGTATAGGTAAGCTATATTATGACAAACTTTCATCGAAATCCGTTCAGTAGTTTTTGCGTCAAAGTCTTTCAAACATTCATACATCCATAACGAAATACATCAGGAGGTACGCAGTACATTAGAAGAACATAAAATGAAGCCAGGGTCCCTAATAAGAGATATGCTCTCGTCCGATGAAGCCTAGCAGCCGATAAGTTCTTTCGCGACAGAAGTCATGCAAACACTCCGTCGCATCGAGCAAAGTAGGGCTCTGAGTCGTGAAACTGCAAATATTAGAAGGGAAGCCTTGACTTCAAGTACATGAAGAAGCAGTCGCTGGACCCGCCCTCCGGGAAGTAATGCTTAGCGGCAGTCCCGCGGAGGATAAAGAGGCCGGTAGCAGAGGATTGGTTTTTAGTCGGTAGGGATTGAATTCCAGTCCGACATACCAGACACAACATCAAGGTCTGATAATACGCAAAATGTATTTTCCGACCCTCTGGAAAAATAAACATCAGTATGTACGGAAACTGTTACTTTACGTGGATATTGTGTGAGAGGGTAGATTGAGGCTCTCCGGTAGAGCCAGCCCCTTCATGCTGAAATCAGCAAGGCTCTACTACCGTATAATACCTAGTATTAAGACGAGCAAACAAACAAACACATTTGTACCTTAAATATATATCTACGAGTACAGTCTTACATTATATACTTATCTATGAGCACTTCAAAATTATCATTCAGCACCAAATCCACTGTATGCATATGAAAAGTTATACAACATAGTTTTAATGGGCGCCCACGTATTGCGTAGCTCTTATTGCTCTTAATAGCCCTTAAGTATGTATTAGCTGACGTGGAGATGAATTTGATGACTCAGCAGACTCATTTTGTGGTGTACTCATATCATTACTGAATCTGTGAAGTTTGATTGTTAATAGGTATGTGGGCGACTGAAATTGTTTTAAGCGAGTGCCTGTAAGGCGGCCACTCATTTATCTTAGTGCGGTTGATCAATGCTAAAGGGCTCAAAAGCATTCGGTTATAACCTAAAGACAAAGGTCTTTCTAGTTTTTCCCGTGTCAAAACCTTCCTTCATCAGGTTCAGGGCTCTAACTTTTTTCGATTAAACTCCTAGACATCTCTGGTGGGGGCCGCAAAAAGAACCACTATTGTCAAAATCTAAGCTGTTTACTGGCACTGCTTTATGATATGCAATACTATCCCTTTGGGTAGCGGAGATTGGCAGTCTCTCAATGGAAATGCTAATATTCTGGCAAAACTGATAGCAGATCACACTATGGCTACATGACGAAAATATTGAAGGCAACCGGTTTAACGCTAGGGCTAAGATGAACATGATGATCAGCGGACAGAAGTTTTTTAGGCTGTAAATCCTCCAGGGGCTATTTGGACGTCCATTGCTGACCTTTAAAACGCTGTCCAGGCCTGTCACCAACATTATAAACAACTACAAAATAATGTGCAAGTCTTTCTAGCAATATTTATTATTTATTCAAATTGACATTCAATTATTTTATTTCCATTTGTAATTAAGTTCTTTTTTTTGACGTTTTCAAATTGACATTCAATTATTATTATTTATTTATTTAGTGACATTATAAATTTATGGCTTTTTTGTTTTTTAATATTTTTGTTTACAAAATGTGGAGCAAGTACAATGTGGGAATTAGTAAACGTTTCAACTAATAGTAGTGGCAACCTGTCTGGTGGCTTAGGCTGACATGCTTATGCATACACCCTCTGATGGCGTGGAGACATAGTGATACAGGTCGTGCTGGTTCACTTAATCAAGGTTGAGCCGTACGATAGCTGTTATACGCCGTACTATAGCGGGCCGAGTCAGTTATAAGCGTCAGATCCTGCATTGTACTCGCATCTAAACTTATGAAGAAACTGGTCTGGACTTATGAAGAAAAAAAGCAATGACTTTGAGTTTGTTTTGGCCTTTCTTCTCAAGAAGTCATTTAGCTAGGAAAAGCTGGCATCATCCAGAATAGGGTTTAGACTTGTATAAGTGTTGTAAACAACCAAAATGCAGTAATAAATATCTTTGTCTTTAATAAACTAGCCATATTAAGTACCTAATCCTTTCTAATTTTCAGCTTACAATGTCCTCTCCTTCAGGCTACATTGTTATCAAGTCGCCGACTCCTTATCAAATCATCAAACTAGAAAGATTAGTCGAACAACTTGTAAAGTCATTCATTAAGAAAAACATTTCAGCGCGTCGGTCCTCCCACAAAAATAATAATTGAGTGTTTCCCCAGAAGAATATTTCGGGGCCGGCATTTAAGTAACGTTTAATTTTATCAATTAATTCTTTTGAACGAAAACTTATCGTAAGTCGTTTGTTCTTTACAATCTTTTTCGACGAATTGTTTGTGAATTAAATATCGATGGTTTTCTTTTAAATATAAACGCTTTAGCTTTCTAATAGTTCGACACGGGCTTGAG
The DNA here is from genome assembly GCA_944739405.2 of Euclidia mi. Lineage (NCBI taxonomy): Eukaryota > Metazoa > Arthropoda > Insecta > Lepidoptera > Erebidae > Euclidia > Euclidia mi. Next base: position 34,858,038 of record OX123203.2, read on the forward strand.
AATCCATTATAAAATTATGATTGTCTCTTCATCACATAATAATTACTTAGTTATTTTATTACTTCGTACCTATGGGTCACGTAAAAATAAGAACAAAATATTTTTTTATAACAATGTACCTACATATTATTCAGGTATATTATACAACTTAACAATCTTAAAATACTATCCTAAGAAATATATACAGAACATACAAAACAGAAAATAAAATAATTTACGCCGTCATAAAAGTCCTCCACATCGCCGTCGACCGGGAGCGTGCCCAGAACGCTGGCAGCATTGCCACTTTGTATGGCAATGCTTAACTTTTGGGCCAAGTACACTCCAGCCGTCACACGAGGCGTCAACCAGCCAGTCTCTTTGCGAGATCTCTAAAAAGAGATCTCGCACTTGGACCCCATGGCCCCAACGTTTCCAGGTTTACATATTTGCGCCGTGTGAAGGTCTCCGCTGCAGCTTTTTTATTGAAATAAATGAAGACAGAAAACCTACAGACCCCCATTATTTAACTTTATATTTATTAAATTTTTTACGTGCTTAGTTACACTAGTAAGTAGGAACCCACTTTAAACAAACCAAAACTGTTTCAGCCCATTAATCTGAAAGTAAGTGGTAATGGTAATTATGTTTTACTCTTACTCGTCTCTGGTTTTACTAACTACTAACAAAAGTGTATAATACTAAAAAATAACACTTTTTTCGAATTAAACAATATGTCTGAAAGAACTAAACTTATTCAAATATACCTATATCTATACTAATATAATAAAGCGGAAGAGTTTGTTTCTTTGTTTGTTTGTTTGTTTGAACGCGCTAATCTCAGCAACTACCGGTCGGATCCGAAAATTCTTTTTGTATACGATAGACCAGTTACTCCGGAAGGCTATATGCATATAACATAACGATATATAACATAACGCTTCGACCCTTTGGGGCCGGGCAAAAGGCTAAAAAGGCTTAAAGATAATGTCGGCTAATCTCAGGAACTAGCAGTCGGATTTTATAAATTGTTATTGTCTATGATAGCCCAAGAATTCCGAAAGGCTATAGGCTATATAAAATTACGCCACAACTTTTAGGGGCCAGTCAAAAATATTAAAATGGCCAAACGAGAAGGGGGAGGGTTGGGTCAAAGGCAAAAAAAGGATAAACGAATAGGATACAATCTATATGGGTATTGTTTTCGAGATTTTCGGAACGCTGATTAATAATATGAAATTTATTTAGTGATTCAAGATGGCGGACGGGAAATCAAAGATGGCGAATGAGAACATTTTAAAAATCAATATGGGTATCGCCTTCGATATTTTAAGGGGTGGGGAATCGAAATACAACATCTATTTCGTGATCGAAGATGGCGGATGGGAAATCAAAGATGGCGGATGGGAAAATTAAAAAAAAACAATATTGTTATCGTCTGCGATGTTAAGAGGGAAGGGGAATCCGAATACAACATCTGTTTCGTGATTCAAGATGGTGGATGGGAAATCAAAGATGGCGGATGGGAAAAATTTTAAAAATCAATATGGGTATCGTCTCTGATGATGGAGAATCCAAATACAACATCTACTTCGCGATCAAAGATGGCGGATAGGAAATCAAAGATGGCGGACGGGATTTTTTTCAAAGTCGATATGGGTATCGTCTCCAATATTTTAAGGAATGGGGAATTCAAAAATACCTTCTATTTCGTGATCAAAGATGGCGGATGGGATTTTTTTTAAATCAATATGGATATCGTCTCCGATGTTTAAAGGGATGGGGAATCCAAATACACCATCTATTTCGTGATCAAAGATGGCGGATGGGAAATCAAAGATGGCGGATGGGAAAAAATTAAAAAATCAATATGGTTATCGTCTCTGATGATTTAAGGGATGGTGAATCCAAATACAACATCTATTTCGTGATCAAAGATGGCGGATAGGAAATCAAAGGTGGCGGACGAGATTTTGTTTTAAAGTTGATTTGGGTATTGTCTCCAATATTTTAAGGAATGGGGAATTCAAAAACACCATCAATTTGGTGATCAAAGATGGCGGATAGGATTTTTTTTTAATCAATATGGGTATCATCTCCGATGTTTAAAGGGATGGGGAATCCAAATCCAACATCTATTTCGTGATCAAAGATGGCGGATGGGAAATCAAAGATGGCGGATGGGAAAGTTTGAAAAAATCAATATGGTTATCGTCTCCGATGTTTTAAGGGATGGCGAATCCAAATACAACATCTATTTTGTGATCAAAGATGGCGGATTGGAAATCAAAGATGGCGGATGAAAAAAAAAATTAAGTCAATATGGGTATCTTCTCCGATGTTTTAAGCTATGAGGAATGCAAATACAAAATCTATTTCGTGATCAAAGATGGCAAATGGGAAATCGAAGATGGCGGATGGAAAATCAAAGGTGGCGGATGGGAAAATTCTATTAAATTAATATGGATATATTAAATTAATATATAACGGATGTGGCATTCGTATATAACATCTGTTTCGTGATCAAATATGGCAGATGGAAAATCAATATATTATTTTATTGAAATTATTATTATTAGGTATTTGATGTTCAATGCAGATAACGGCTATGTTCAGTGGATACGTCTACTACAGAAACCTTCATGGGCTGGTGAGACTTGCACATGATTTAATTATTTAATAGCCAAATGAGTAATTTTATCATATCACTAAATCAGTTATCTGCCCCTATCACTCATATACCACGTCCGCATCTTCTTACAATAAGCTGATAAGTTAGTTTTTCTACCCTAGAAATAATTTATACGGCAAAACACCTTTGCCTGGCAATTAATAGATTAAACACTGATCTTCTTGGTAACTTTGTTTTGAATTCTTTGGAGAAGAGTTAAAAAAGAAAATGAAAAAGAAAAATACTTAAAAAAAAGCGATACGGAGTTCGCCGGGACAGCTAGTCTATCATAATAATTCATATCTTATACTAATATATATAAAGCTGAAGAGTTTGTTTGTTTGGTAGAACAGGCTAATCTCAGGAACTAGTGGTCCGAGTTGAAAAATTATTTCAGTGCTAGATAGCCTATTTATCGAGAAAGGCTATAGGCTATATAACATCGCGCTATGAGTGACGGGAGCGGAGCAGTAGCCTTAAATAACGCGCCTTAAATAATCCTCTAGTCGTATTATAAATGTGTGGGTCGTGGAAATACATCAGCTGAGCATATTTATGTATTTAGCTACCTACTTATTTAATTATTATAATCTCCTACCAAATACAGTTAAGACCATAGTTTACATTTTATTACTGTATTAAATTTATATAAGCACTACAAATGCCATTCGGAGTACCTAATATTATCTAAATTAATTTGAAAATTTAAACTCTTTTAATATAAATTTTGTGTACAATACATGCATTGTACCTAGGTGTAATAGATTATTTCAATCGTGCGTAGGTGTCCTGAAATTATACTAAAAATTTTGAATTACAGGAGAAAAACTTCAAGAAAATAGCAACTATTTTAGTAGATACACATGGCGTGTGCAATCCATAACCTTTTTTCGTAAATTATGGTTTTTAAAAAACCATTGTTTATTTTTAAGATTGCTATTTATGCTTCGAAAGTACCTTTATTTATTTAAATAGGAATCTGCGCTTCTAATGACAAGAATGGCAATGTCTTACACTCTTCAGTAAACGGGTTTTACCAGGTAGGTAGTAGAATCTTGCTGATTTTAGCACAATTGGGCCGGCTTGATCGGTGAAGAACTCCTCTACCCTTCTACTCTACTACCCTCTCACATATTATTGACGTAAAGATACAGTATCTATGTACAGTCAAAAAAGTCGGCGCGGGATCAGTTTGAAAAAAAATCGCTTGGCTCGCTCATAGAGTCGAGGCACACTAGAAACTGGTTTTGTATATGAGTGTCAATGTACCTACATGTAAAGTAGCACTGGAAGCGACGATGTCTTGCTGAGCGATTTTCGCCCTTATGGTGGTCTAGCGGGAAGTTGTTCGACTGTACCTACATATACAGTTGCGTTTTGTTGATGAGTGAGTGAAAGTGAAGGAGGTGTTCTTTTACTTCTCCATTATCCCCCTCCTTCTCGTCTTTATTTTCCCATCTCAAAGGCCGGCAACGTACTTGTGAATCCTCTGGTATTGCAAGTATCCATGGGCGGTGGTTATCGCATACCATCAGGCGTCCCGACTGCTTGTTTGCCGCGCATTAGATAAGTACATAAAAAAAACGATATTTCAAATATGAGAAATTACAGGTAGGTACTGGTACCCATCATCTATCACAAACACAAGTGACATCTAACGGACACTGACGGAACTACGACGACACCACGACCCTGGATTGCCCTATGAAAAGTTTCAGACACGATTACTATACATATAAAAGTTCTCGACAATGCCCGTTGGGCCACGATTCACCAGGTTCCATTACTAGGTCAAATATCTCCATATAGTTGGAAGAACATCATAACTTGTTGATTCCACAGAATATAAATATCACACAGAATATTTACTGTCCAACTCAATAAGGCAATTCGTAATTAACTGTGCCACTTTTAATTAAAACCTAAAACATAACATCTTACTTTACTTAACTGGTACATTTCCACACAATATAGGGAATGATCACCATACAGCCGATCTCAGTTCTTTGAACATAGGCTTCCTCTTATTAGGGTACAAAAGCATTGTCAGACAATAGGAGGATTTGCCCTACTATAGTGCCGCACAATTTAGAAACGTAGTAAGTACCACTTACTCCTTTTATGCTTGATTTAGAACCAAAAAACCTGAAGGAAAAATCAATCTCGATTAGAAGGGTTTTTTTACTGATATTTGCGTAGGTAACTAATTACAGGCAAACTCAAACAAAATTTCAATTGACCGTAATTCGTGATGTTGTTACGATCTACAAGAATTAAAAACCCGACTTTTCTATCTCTGTTAGGAGGACTTATTTAACTAATATTTACGTAACTAAGTGCAGGCAACCTCAAACAAATTTTTTAACTTTGCCTGTTTTCTCAAAATTGTTTACATTTTTAAGGCGTTTATAAATTGCGTGGCAGTATACCACGCTGGCCACAGTTTGGTATATGGTTTTATGTTGAGTTTTCCATGTATAATAGTCATAAAGTTCAGAGAAATACCAGTGACATAATTCGTTTTAGCTATTACTCGCCCACGTTACATAAAAACGTTCAGCTAAAACAATAATTGAAGCAAAAAAGTGAGCAAAGTTCTCCTGTAGGTAAGTATTTTTGTACAAATGTAAGCTCACAAGTTTATGAAGATTGTATTTACCTACTTACTATAAAGATGGAGATGTTGATTCATTGACCTTAATTTTCAATCAATTATTCTGCTTATCAAGGCAGTGATAGCCAAGTGGAGAAACCATCAGACTGCCATGCAGAGGCTATCGGGTTCAAATCAACGGCGCGCACCAATGACTTTTAGGGAGTTATGTGCGTATTGAATTATCAATTATCGCTTATCCCGTGCCTCGGAGAGCACGTTAAGCCGTCGGTCCCGGTTGTCATGAAGATCTTTGACAATCGTTAGGTATAGGGCGTCAGTACCTTCTAAATAAACTGATACTAGTCTCAACCATGGAATATGGCTACCCCTTCGGATTGCGGAGGTCAGACAGGCAGTCGCTCTGAGGAAAAGCCAAAGTAATGTTCAGCCAAATCTGGTTAGACTAGTAAGCGGACCCCAGGTTGAAACTGGGATAAAGCTAGGAGGATCAGGATGATGATATTCAGCTTATCAAATCGAAACAGTGAATTTTGTTTTCATAAAGCTTCAAGGAACATGACTTGAGGACAAAAACCACTAAGTGACTTTTATTTTTATGTACAGATCCATTCAGACTTTTACTTTCAAAGAAAATCCATGTACAGTAATGTCGATCGTGTACATTTTGCATATTACGCCATCGCGGCAAACCTTTTTTAATTTGGTAATAATCCGTTATCTTTAGAATAGTTCAAGCCATAGAATAAAGAGACTAATTATGATGTGTTGTACAAGCTATATCAAATATTGGCTATGTGATATCATAAAAACAAAGAAATAGATGAAGCCTTTTAAAAATATACGGAATATATGACATATCATCATCATCAGCCTTTAACAGTCCACTGCTGGACTAGGCCTCTCCTTTGAAAGGAGGAATTGGCCTACTATACCACGCTGGCACTTACAGTGCTGTTCTCATGCTGTTCTATACATAATATGCTCCCTCTGTCGGCTCTAACGACACCCATGGGATGATAAGGGGTGGTCACAATCCGTATTCTTAATCCGCCACCACACGGACGACAGTAGAGAACAAGACGTAGGTATATCTGAAATGTTACATCCGCATTCGTACGGCAGTCGTAGCTTTTTTAGTTTTATCACACACGTAGTTGGCGTAGTATAGGTGCACTTGTTATCTCTTACCAAACATGTTGTCAAACTTGCTGCTACTACGTTAGTACTATTAATTATTATGTGCTGCTACTGCTAAGCACAATCGTAACTTCTGCAGAATTGCGATACAAGTGTATTACTTTTACATATATTTCTATGCATGTAATTTTTCGACTTTCAGTTGGATAGTAGAGATAGCTGGACTTGGCCCGCACACTTCCTTACCCAATAATATTTTATACTTTAACAAGTTATCATCATAATTCATCGAGCAATTTACATTGAAATTTCGTTCATTCCCTTGGCTATTATTGTTGTTTTAATCCTTCAGGGATCGCTCGTCACTTTGTGAGTCACAAAGGTCTGCCTTTTGTTATTCGACATTATTCCTAGATAAAATTTGTTTAATATCTACGTAATACTTTTGTAAAAGAAATGCTTAAGTATAAGTCATATTGATTAAACCTGATTCGTTTAATATTTTTTACTTTATCTTACGACCATGAAGGTTTGAAAAATAAAATTTCTTTAATAAAGAAATTTGTCTATCACGAAGAAATTTATATGATGATTATAAATCTATCTAGGTGACTGTGAGTACCTACCTACATAGTTATACGAAAAGACCGTCGGTCTGGATGTGATACCCTGTAACTGTCATCATTTCGGAAAATGAGATTTTGACGCGAAACGTTTCAAATAGTATTTACGGTATCTACTAGTACTTTTTTTTTAGTCGATATAGGTTCGCGTTTGACCACTATCTTGCCTGATGGTAAGCAATGATGCGATCTAAGATGTAGCACGCTTACCTAGAAGATGCCTATTCACTCGCGTCTTGAAGACACCCAAATTGTACTGATCGGGAAACACAGATTCTGACAGGGAGTTCCATTGTTTTGCAACGCGCATGATGAACGAGGAAGCAAAACGTTTTGTACGTATGGTTGGAATATCGACCATGTACCGATGGCGCTGGGCAGTGCGTCTGGTTGTCCGATAGTGGAAAGGGGATGAGGGGATTAAATCGTGCAGTTCCGCTGCAAATCTCTTACTGGTATTACACTTAGTTTTCAAAGCAGTGTTTAGTCCAACTTCTGTCAAGTTTATCAGTTTGCAGATACGAGTTATCACATCTAGACCGACGATGTCCTGACTGGCATTGCATCACAGAGCCTAAACTATTGATGCCTACTCGAAAAATATAAAAAATATAAATATAGACAGTGACTTTCTTTTATAAAGTTGCTCATTAAGGAAGGATAAATATTCCATTTAAAACAAATACAAATAGCAATTAGCATCACCTACACTCTGTGTTGTGGTATGCCAAGTAGCGAAAAGTAAAGGTAGGTAGCGTGTTTGATTCCCCTTGGAAACATCCAATTGCCAAGTCACGTATTAAGTAATTATATTCATGAAAACATTACCACGTTCCCCTTTCTGACTTAATCATAACTTAATTAAATTTATGGTGCTGCTTTTATATGCGTTATGCAGTTGTTTAAAAAGAAGCTTGACAGTCTTTAGACTTGGCAACTTACAATTTACGCATTTTGTTAATGTATGTAGGCAGAAAATTCAGAAGCTGTATAATGACACCGTAGTTTATGACTGTGATCGCCTCGATTATATAAAAGTGTTACACATATTGTAAGTTAAGATTAAATAAACATTTTTGAATGGTTTGAAAACTTTGAATATTTGCATGGTGCATAGGGTTCCCACCAAGAACTTAGGGTCCCAAGCCAACCTCACCTGCAAGTGGTGCACCTGCCGATCAACGGACGAGGCTCAGGCAAACAAAATGTCCCAATAAGCGGCAATAGGCTCGCCACCTATTACGTGGGATCAAAACACTGGCGAAAAGTGGGCGTTTAATATGCATGTATGTATGTATGAATATTTGCCATTGCAAAAGCATTGCCTAGAAAGCTAACATTTCAACAATCCCAAATGCCCACTTAACTTTAAATAAAAATGTATCTAAGGCAGTTACATCCAAGATCCAAATCGAAAAATAAAAGAAAAACAACGACGCATAGAGAATAGAGTAAACGAGCAAAATAATCTTCTCTATTTGAAATAGATACGCTTGTTTCGTTCAAAGGGAACAACATCAGATCGGTGGATGTCGCATTTGAGAAATCTGTTGTCATTATTTCGGCATTATCTACCTATAACGATATACCTAGTCAATATCTAGTTGCAGAGGACACACTGACGGATTTATTGGCGTACTAGCTTTAGGGACAGGAGTAAAGTAAAGTAAGTAAATGTTGACTGTTTCCAACGAGACATTTATTGCCACAAAGTAAACCTAAGCGGCCGCTTGTCATTAATTTAGTTACTAGCTGTTTCCTGCGGTTTCACCCGCGTATTCACTGGAAACTACTTCGGTACCGTACTTCGTACCCGGTTAATTTATAGCTTTAGTTACTCCTTGATACATCAGCTATCGGCCAGTGAAAGTCCAGTCAAAATTGGTCCAGCCGTTCCAGAGATAAGCGAGAATAAACAGACAGACCGACAGACAGACAGACAAAAATTGTAAAAAATGTAATTTGGGTTTATGTACCGTGTATTCATCCATATGCATTTAGTAAAAAGCGGTTATTGTAATATTACAAACAGACACTCGATCCAATTTTATTTAAGTAGGTATGTGTAATAGATTCTCGTCACATTCTTCTTGTGTTCGTCAATTTCGATATTACTATTGATTCTCGCTTCTCTTTGCGAGTATCTTTAAAGCAAACTCTGGTGTCCGAGTTTTGAGACCGCCCAAAGGCCTTACGATATGACTAACGGTTCTTTTTAGGAGACAAGAATCGGAATCGACGGTTTTACGTGCACTCCGAAGCAAGGTAGCTCTCGACGTATAAAGGCCAAACGCGGCCACCCATCTAAGTGGCGACAACCGTGCAAGCGTTACTTAACTTTGAATGGCAAGCAAAGTCACACTATGAGCGCTATACTAGCTATACTTGTAGTACAGAAATACACTACATAGTAAGCATAGTCAAGCACGAATGCATCCCTTGAATTGTGGAAATGGCCGCAGGACAAACGATCGATTTTTAGGGGGCAAACCAACTTATTTTGAACTATACCGATGGTAGATACCTACTACCTACGTAATATCCATTGACCAGTTGACCATAGAAGGGGCCTAGTCCGATCTTGTAAGTGATATCTAAAAGTGCCCCTTGCTGTTAGTAACGGTTGGTAGAGACCTCCATTCGTTTGCACAATCGGACCAGGCCTCTTTTTATCATGTACCTATTGTTAAATTATTTCATGTCTACAAAATTTATACTATTATTCTAAAATTACAAAGGTGAAGAGAAGAGTTTGTTGGTTTGGTTGAACGTGCTAATCTCAGGCACTACTGAGAGTCTAGTAGGTACGAATTTGCACATGATTGTCATGGTGACGATAGACTAGTCGTGGGGAACAATAATATATATTATAGTCTAAGTCGGGAACAATTTTCATACATTTTCTAAATGCGCCCCCTAGCGGTCTCTATCGATCGCTACTCTCCGTAAAGGGCGCTTTTAGAAAATGTATGGAAATTGTTCCCGTCGACTAGGCTATCGTCACCGTGACGATCATGTGCAAACTCGTACTTAAACCCTCTGTTGAGATTTCATTAAGTATTTTTTGTTAGATAACTCGTTTATTTATAAAATTATATGTGTAGGCTATTATACCTATGAGCAACAACGGGTGCGGAGCATTAGCCCTAGATAACGGGTGCCTACGCTACAAGTCTTAATATCTGTTTTTAAATCTTTATATCTATCTCTGTTGCCATTCTTTCAATCTATGTGTAGATGAGTCACAAAATATTCGAGTGGGTAGGTACTTAGCTTCCGAGAAACAATCCTTCTTGAGTTAACGAGTCATCGCCTGTCGTATCACATGTCGAAAAATATTCGCGACATAAACAAGTAACCTAGCTTCTATGAGTATATTTATATTTTAGATTTCTCTGTCAAAATCTATTTTGACCCCTTAACGTTTCCTTGTCTACGTCCTCCGTTCCTACTCCATAATGGAGACCAGTACAATAATATTAGAAGTGCCTATAATAATAGTACCTACTCATTAATAGGTAGGTAGGTATTTTTAATAGTAGGTAGTTACTAATACTTTTTTTATAATACTTAGGTACAAAACTATACTAACTATTCTGTAATACCATAGCCACATTTCGCAATTTTAAGACCCACGTAATAGGGGGTGAGTCTATTGCTGTTACCGCCCGGCAACATTGCCCGACTCCGTGCTGCTAATGAGAATTCGGAAACTTAGAAGCACTATTGCCCGACCCATGAATCGAACCCGGGGCCTCCTGATCAGCAGACGCATACGCTATCCACTACGGGACGTCAATGAACACTGTGGTAGCTCCCCGAATGCCTGTAGGAGAAATTCATACATAGGAGCCCTCCTATGTTTAATGCTGCCTATCCCAAGAGGTGAACGATAAGCACATAATTTGGATTTGTACTATGAAAAAAAAATACACACGAGTGAGTCAAGAAACGATATGTTGAGACATATCAATAATTTGTAAAATAAATCTTTACTTTTCTCAAAAAGTGAGCCTTTTGAGAAAAGTAAAGATTTATTTTACAAATTATTTATTTTACATTTGAGCATTTTTATTTCGCAGAAGAATGGTCCCCAAAAAAAAATATAGCCCCAAACAAAGCACCTACTGGCCTAAGAATTAATCTTAGGTCGGGCTGCTGAGATTAAAAAAAATACAATACACGAATTTACAAAGAATAGTTTCTCTCTTCAGCGATGTAATTAAGACACGTGGTAGACAATAAAACCAATATTGCATGTGACTCCACCTCAGTTTAAGATTAATCTTTACGAAAGAGATGCTAAGAAGAAACTTAAAACTGCCGAAAAAGCTGTGAAAAAGAAAGAAACTGACTGATACCAAAGAAAATATGAAGAAGAAGAAGAATAATAAAAGAACACCTTGAATAAAAATCAAAGGTTCACGTGCGAAGTACAAAGATTGGCTTTGTTTTTACTGATAAAAAATATCATTCATCCACCATCATGTGAAGAATGGTGTCATGAAAAAGTGCTGATCTGGGTGGGAAATAAGGCCCGTATCGATGTGATATATTATGTTGTAGTAATTAATAGTGTTCTGATTATTAATTATTTTAATATTGCCTGGATACAAAAGCCTATAATGTTGAGAAAACCTTAATTTTATGCATGATCCTATTCGCTATTCCTATTTGGGGCGATTCGGATGTTTCTCTCTTTTTACCTTTTGATTAATATTTTGCACAATTTATGAGTAATTTGAGTTTCGAAATGTTTATTGCGTAGGCGAATAATTACTGATTACCATTTTGGCAATTAAAGTTACATAGGTATACAGCACAGATATAGATCTACATAGATAACGCAAGTGGCGACCAAGCTCGACGCTTGGTCGGAGTTCAGACACGCGAAGTGCATGCATTTGCGTTATCTATGTAGATCTATGTCTGTGGTATACAGGTTGTAGATTTGCATTTGCAAAAGAATATACTACTTTATCAGAATACATATACATATATTTACTATCTAAGTAAGTAACATTTAATGAAAATAGGGTCTTATTATGTCATCGCACAGTGTTTGAAATAGTTTTAGGTTAATAAAATAATTATACTGTCCATATTGTATTATTAAAATATTTTGCCAATGCAAATCAACATACCTATTGTATTACACATTAGTATGATTTTTATGTCCTCAAATAAAATGTGATCCGATTCACCTAACTACGGAATTCAATATTCGATATAAAGATAGATCTGTAGATTTTAGATTCGTTTTTGACATAAGCTCCATACAAAATATGTCAAACACGAATCTCGAATCTCAAAATCCATGTATGGATCGAATATTGAAAATGGCCGTACTTCCCATAAGGACCACTACCCTATTTCCCATAAGGACCGTAGCTGTGCACTAAGAAGGGTTTTCCCAAACCAACGGGATCGGGAAGAAACGGTTAAATGACAATAAAACATGCGAGTGTAGCGGCGGGCATTCTCTAATTTTATAATAATTATTATAATGGTTTATTCCCATCTTACCCCGCATGTCTCCTCCCAAACGGGGGAAAATGGGAATTTTCGTGTCATCTTCCCCCGAATTTGTAATCGGGGGAAGATAGGAAGGTGCATTCCCATCTTCCCCCGCATGCCTGCCACCGAACGAGGGAAAATGGGGGTTTATTCCCAACTTCCCTCGCATGTCTGCTCCCGAAAGAAGGAAAATGGAAATGCTTGTGTCATGTTCTCCCGAACTTGTTATGGAGGGACGAAAAGAAGTTTCATTTGTTCCCGAAATACTTTAAATAATGAATTTTGTTTTTCCACCCGACTGTTATTTTTTTACAGGAGTTAATAAAACAACGCTTGATTACCAATAACATTTTTATAAAAAGGAAATAATACAGCATTTTCCGTTTGAAAATCAGTCGTTCCTAGTACTATAACAATTCCTATTATTTTAAATTATAATCTTCCCCCGATTACAAATTCGGGGGAAGATGACACGAAAATTTCCATTTTCCCCCGTTCGGAGGGAGACATGCGGGGGAAGATGGGAATAAACCATTATAATTATATAGATTGGTAGATAGAAAACTTTAAAAAATGTACAATAATTTAACTAGTTGACAGTGCTAGTGCTATATTAGATTAGCGTATCCGAGTTTCAACCAAACCAACTGTTCAGCTAAAATATAATAGATATAAATTATTATGAGTGTGACTATTGTGGCTAATTATTTTAATAACCATACATAAAAGTACGCATTCAACAAATCTAACTACTATCTAAAAAAAGACTGCCTCGTTGGTCTCGCGGCATAAATGTGCGCGTGGGATTGGGTCTCGGGTTCGATCCCCGGGGTCGGGCAAAGTGTTATTGGGTTTTTCCGTTAGGAAATTCTCAGTAGCAGCTCGGAGTCTGGTAATGTGCCCGGTACGGCAATAGGCTCGCCCCCTATTACGTGGGACTAAAATAAATCTGGCGAAAAGTGGGTGTAGCAATATACCTCTGCCTACCTCTTCGGGGATATAGGCGTGAGACTATGTATGTATGTAAAATAACTATAGCAAGAACGCTGCGATACGTGATGTGATGCGCAATCACAGTGCGTAATCAGTATTTTAAATATACGCGCCTATCAAGCGCCTATTTATGGTGAACGCACACCTATCCGAGCCGAATGCGTCGAACGCGTCGAACGAAACGAATTTTAGAATTCTTTATATGAAATCTCATGAAACCTCGCACACTTGTCCGCGTCGAATCGTCCGAATCTGGAAGAACCTCAGAAATCCTAGAAGCATTCGAATGACGTCATCAGATTCGGCGCGGTCAGTGCGGTCGATTCGTCCGATGCGCTCGCATTCTATCAGTTGGGTATGACAGAACAACGCGCGAGTACTATTTCCGCATTGTTTCTTCATATTCCATTAATAAAGCACTGACAAATAAAAACCTCGTCAAGATCCATCACAATTCACATGTAATAACAGTGCGACAGGCGTAAAGGAAATGGAAACCATTTGTTCGATGCGCTCGATTGTTTCGGCGCGGTCGATTCTTGCTAATGTGCGAGGCCTCCTTGACTTCGATTCGTTCGACGCGTTCGGCTCGGATAGGTGTGCGTCCAGCTTTACATGTTGCTGATACGCGCAATTTCAAATGGTTCATTCGTTAGTTCATTCCAAGTTCATTCACACGCCACAGACAATACAATGCATACAGATTAAATAAATTCTTTAGTGAGTTACATACTAAGTTAGTCGATTAGTAAAAAAAATTAGTAGTCGAGTAATAGTAATTAAACTTAATAATTATGTACTCATCAAGTATATTCCTATGGGCATGCAAACTATATGTAACATATTAGTATTTATGAAACGGGTCTACATCGCCTTATTTTAGGTAATATAGGTATAATAGGTAATAAGGCGGCGATGTTCTAGTGGAGAGAATTCACGGCGCGTACCAATGACTTTTCGAAGTTATATGCGTATTAAATTGATAATTATCGCTTGCTAAACGGTGAAGGAAAACATCGTGAGGAAACCTGCATGTCTGAGAGTTCTCCATAATGTTCTCGAAAGACATGTGAAGTCTGCCAACCCGCACTTGGCCAGCGTGGTGGACTATGGCTTTACCCTTCTCATGGTGAGAAGAGGCCCGTGCCCAGCAGTGGGACAGTTTATATACAGGGCCGATGATGATGATGATGAGGTATAATACCTCATATTTCCCTCACGTAGTTTGTATAAAACAAATAGCGATATTTTACTTAATCATTATCATCAAAGATCGGAAACAGGGAGCTAACATTGTCAAAAGTATGGATATGCCTAATTTTTAAATGTGTTTCCGGAACTAAATTCTGGAAAATTTCGGCTTTTTAATGAAGGCGTTAAACTGTTGAAAAAACCTTAATTAAAAATCCAACATTTTCTGGAATCCAGTTCCGGAAACACATTTAAAAGTTGGGCATATCCATACTTTTGACAATGTTAGCTCCCTTAATGCCGATCCTTGATTATCGCACAGTTGCATTAGATAATTTCACTTAGGAGGACGAGGTCCACTTACTAGGGATAACGAATTTCACAGAATATTTAGCTTAATCGATTTTAAACTTTCGCGATTTGTATACATCATACAGATTTATTATTACGGTTCTTATAAGTGATATTTAATTAATTTAAGGTATAAATACTACTTTATTCCACCGTTTTGTTCCGTTAGTATAAAGAACATTATCTTTTCACCGATCGACAGCAGAGGTCAGACAGCAGTCTGACCTCCACAACTCTAAGAGGTAACGATTTAAGTGAAGTTCCCAGACCAGTGTCAGCTTATTCATGAGTACTGACTGCCCATAAATATTGTCAAAAATCGTCATTATACAATTAGCCTAGTACATAGTCAAGGACTACAGCTTAATGTGCTTTCCAAGGCACTGCACCTACCTTCTAATATCCACATAACTTCGTAAAGTCGGCAACGCATAGCGTGGATTTAGAGATATTGGTGGGCCTCTGTGGTCAAGCAGTCTGATTGCATCTCCGATCGGCCAAAGATAAAAGTAACTAAAAAGTTAATAACAAGTTTTAATAAAATTGTCATTGCAGTCGGGGGCCGTTTTGTGGAACACCAATTTAAGAGGTCCCCCGACTGCAATGACAATTTTATTAAAACTTGTTATTAACTTTTTAATTCGTTTTTTTGCAGGGCAGTCGTGTTTTTAATTTTTTTAATTATTAATTTTTATTTGATACATTTTAGTGGCAACTTGGTCTTAATACCGAAAATACTCTAATAATTAGAATGAATATGAATGAACTAGATGGCGTTATTACATTTGTCTCTGTCGTTGAACGTTAGATGGCACTATGATGTTTCTTATTTGAAAATGGCTTCACATCCCTACCATCTTGACTTTTTCAAAAATATATATCCAGTGTTACTCGGTGTGATGTAAGGATTCTAATGATACCCCATACATCCTAATCAGTCCAGGCATTTTGAAGTTATAGTGGAATAAAGAAACTCACATACATACATGAATCCTGAAAACATTACACTCCTTTTTTTGGGCAGTCGTGTAAAAATTGTATACCCAAAACGCTGCTGCTTCCTTCTGATAAGATTAGCACTACCAAGTCAACACATCAAAGTTACCATAACGAATGAAAAAAAGCCAATAAAACAAATAGAATATATTGTATAAATAATATGATGAACGCGAAGAGTTGTATGGATTTGAAGGAATATAACTGCAAGAATGCTGCCAATTTGACATTTTTCCTGTGTGACATAAGTACAGAAATGCTGATGGAAAATAAAAGTATTAATAAAATTAGGTATTACGCAGGTTCATTGGCGCTGAAACCAATTAGGTGATTAACAAGTACCTACTCATTAACTTTTGACAAGTCTCTTACAAGTACTTTCTTTTGATACATCGTACACGCGTATGCATTTACTTGGAGAAGCAAAATGTTTTGGCTTCATTATTAATTTTTATTTGAAATCAATAAATTTAAGAAGTATAACTAACATCATGGCACTGCAACAGATTCTGAGTGAAAGAAACCATTCCAATTATAAATAGGTTACCTATTTATAATTGGAATGGTTTCTTTAGGTATATACATTCCTCAGGTCAAATAAAATTGATCTAAGATACATTGGTACAATACCTAATTAAACTAAATTCGTAAAGAAATGAATAGTCATTTACACGCTTTCCCAACACTAGTCGCTGTCCGCTGATCGCTCATTCAACTCAGTTGAATAAGTTGATTTTATTCATCATTCATTCCGTAACGCGAACGTCGCGATCGGAACGCGGTCAGTGGAAACATGTCTGCCGTTTGTGTTATTTGACGTAAATATTGACGAAAATCAATTTCTGTTTTCATTTACGTAGTGATTATCGGTGCTATTACGTTTTATAATGTGTGTGGATGTGCAGTGATCCGTTCATATGAGGCTGCTATATAAAACTGGTCCAATGGAGTCACTAAGAAAGTGGTTCTACAAACCGAAGGTACGTCAACACTTTATTTCGACAATATTCTATGAACCAGACTTTATTGACGGTAAAATAACAGATATTTTACCGTCTACTGTTCTGAATATGTTTTTAGGCTACTGTTCTGAATATGTTTTTATGCAATAAAGCCGAAATTATGCGATAGGCGTGTAGTATTTACGAAACGCGTTTCACCAATTGTCATTCTTTGTTGGCGTAGATTGAGATGATTCAGGCAATGTTTCTGTTTGATTTTCCTTCTACCTACCATTGTTCCAATTGTTAGTATGGCCAGTACGATTTCTTGTTGCTCTATAGGAGGTTAAATCATAGTAGTATGATAGTTGGACCTTACGTCATATGTTGAGTATTGTATGAATTCAATACGACATGTATGTAAATGAGTATTCAATAGTTGATAGAATATGTTGTTGTTGTAATGTAGTACTCGTACGCGTCTCTGCCTATATTATGCAGAGTAAACATTGCCATTATGTTAAATAGCTGGCAAGATTGTAGCCTGATTAACTGGTTTATTTTGCGACTTTGTTTTGGTAACTGATAATGTTTTGGATACTTTTTGGGTCACAAATGTAAGCTACCTGACGCATTTTGATTGTGTAACTGATATTTAAAACGTCAGTGGCATTGTCTACTTGTAAGGTCACTTGTTCTTATCTTTGTTTTATTCATGTCCAATTAAAAAGGTGTCTTTGTAGTGCTGCAATACATACATAAATTCATGTTATCTTTTTACCTTACCTTCATGTTTTCTTGAATTGGTCATTTTAAACTAAGATGGATACACAATTATTTATATACTGGTTCTCAATTACAAATATTTCTTTTGTTAATATGTGCAGGTAAGTGTTATGCATCTAATAATCACAATATTATGGATGACTAAGATAGGCTGTAAAATGCAATTCTTTTTAGAGACACAAACAAACAGTTATTTATTTAATAAGTTAATTACTCAAAGTAAGTGCTTTGATAAATATTTTTCATTAAGTACTTTCATTTATCAAGATAAAGTTATGGTGCATCCACACCTCAGTTACTTGTTGAGCAACATTTGGCAAATTTCAATTTTTATTTTACATTGTCACACCTTTATACCTGGTACTTATATTGTTGCTAAAAGTAATTGAATGTTGCCATGTTTCAAAATGTTGCTCAGCAAAAAGTAACAGATGTTTGGATGCACTATTAGGACTATTTATTTGAGCACATCATGGGATCTATCATCAACCCTTGATTAATAAAAAACATTTATTAGAGCTATTGTGAGCCCATTAAAAACAATGAACATAGTTTACATGAAGTATGCTCATTGGCGTAGGAAGGGTGGGGCGGGGTTGTGGTACCGCCCCGGGTGCCACCATTTTTGGGGTGCCACCCATCCAAAAAAAAGGACGACACCCAAAACTCAACTTTCAAAATATATAAAACAACATAGGCACTAGCTCAGCACAACGAGAATTAGGCTGAAATTATTAGGTATCAACTAAAAAAAAAGGTCATTCACCAACTTCCGCCCCGGGTGCCACCCAAGCTAGCTACGCCACAGAGTATGTTTATGTGTTGTTTAAATAATGGTGAAGCAAACTATCATAAAATATCAAAGACCAATAATTAAGTTTATATATAAATATGTATTGTAATTCTTTTGAATATTTTTGTCGTCTGTCCTCCGTGTCCTCATTAATTTACATCACTCTTTTAAAGGCAGTGATTAAATCTTTGGTTGAGTTGAATGAAGATGATGTATGTTTATGCATATTCATTACATCATATAACATCTGAAATTACTAACTATAGTTTTTACTGCCTTATGTAGAAAACCACCTAAGCTCGCAGTTACACCTGCATTATTTATTACATAGATAATATTGATATTATAACATTTTAAGTATAACTTTTTCATATTGTTCTTATTACTGTTCTGCTATGGTTTGAATGAGTAATGAACAAGAGGGCTTATATTGAAAATAACATTCCCATAATTACAAGACTGATGACTTCATCACTTGGGAAATCCTTACCGTTATTAAGTTTAAGAAACAATAAAATAGCTTTTGAATATAGCTTAGCTCACATCAATACCCTCTAGAACTAGATGATATGTATAATACCTATAAGTACATAATAAAATGAAGTCCCCATTGCCATCCTGTCTGTTTGAACTCAATAAACTTTAAATCTATAAAACAGGTTTTGCACGGTTTTCACCAGTAGATAAGTGTAATCTGATTCTGAGTTAAGTATGTTTAGGTGAATAATTCTCGTGGGCAAGGCCACAGGTGAAATCTAATGTATTACAATACCATGTCCTCAGTCTGCAAATTTTATGATTGTTTATTCATTGATTTATTAGTTGTGTAAGTGGTTAAATCGTAAAATATTTATTTAAATTCTAGTCTTTTATTGACCTTAGAATATCGTGAATATTCATGTTCGGTCTGTGTCATCTATTGCTATTTAGGTAACTGGTATGTTTTTAAAAGGCAAGAATCTGAATAACAAGTTGTTCTCAATTTGACTGGTTTTTGCCATAGTTACAAAAACACAAAACTGTTGCCTTTCCTATGACTTTCGTTTAAATGCCTGCTCTACCAATAAATCCTGTCACTGGGAGGGACTTTACAAACATGCGAACAACGGACACAAAGAACACTCATCATCATCAGCCTTTAACAGTCCACTGCTGGACTAGGCCTCTCCTTTGAAAGGAGGAATTGGCCTACTATACCACGCTGGCCAAATGGGTTGGTATAGGGTTTGTATCAAGTTTTCCTTCTCTTGCAGTGTTGTTCTCTGCATGATATGCTCCCTCTGTCGGCTCTTACGACACCCTTGGGATGATATGGGGTGGTGACATTTCGTATTCTTAATCCGTCACCACACTCCGATTCGAAATAACAATTTATGGATCACAAAGTTCTGTCTCGTGTGGTTATCAAACCCACAGCACTAGACACAGTGACAAGCGAGGATCCGACCCCTTAAACCACTACACCAGCTCTGCAGACATGATCTTTGTTAAACTTTTGTAAATAGTTAACTATCCTGTAACATACAATCAACTGTCACATACTTATCAAAACACCACTGAACTGATGAAACTATTCCAACAGAATGTCACAATTTGCATATTATGAATTTAACATGCACACTTATTTATTCTGTACACGTCTAAGTATATAACCTTCGCAGTTACAGTAGTAACATTAATTATACAGGAAATAATTATACAAGTAAGTAGCTATTAAATATGATATAAATACGATGACTAAATGTCTGTTGTAAATTGTGGTATAAGTTGTTATTTTTATCAGTTACTCCTTTCGCTTTTTTTTTCATTCAGACAAGTATACCTTAAACATTTTAAATACTTGAATCAGGTAGATCTAGGTATCATGAATATTATAAAGCTGAGGAGTTTGTTTGGTTGAATGCGCTTACATCAAGAACTACTAGTTTGATTTGAATAATTATTTGATTTGGATAGCTGATCTGTCCAGGAATGCTTCAAGTTACATCAGGATATGAACCAGGGTGTGGATCAGTAGCCCTTAATAACGCAAGTGTTACAGTGGGTTCAGGTTGTATTAGATAAGGTACAAAATTGTTTTGAGACATCAATGTTAGGCACGGCTTAATCATTTATTTATACTATGCTTCTCCTTAGTAAACAAAGAGTGGTCTTTCAACATGATTTATTATTTGTAAACTGTCTGTAGTGGGCCAATCTATAATATTTATTTTCAACCAACTTCAATAAGGGAGGATATTCTTAATTTGTCATCATCATCCTCTTAGCAATATCCCAGTTACAGTCTGGGGTCCGCTTACTAATCTAACCAGATTTGGCTGCATATTAGCTTTTCCGCTGAGCGTTTGCCTGTCTGACCTCCGCAACCCGAAGGGATAGCGATATTCTATGGTTTAGACTAGTGTCAGTTTATTTAGAAGGTACTGACTGTCAAAGATCTTCATGACAGCCTGGACCGACGGCTTAACGTGCTTAACGTCCGAGGCACGGGACAAGCGTAGCGATAATTAACAATTCAATACGCTCATAACTCCGAAAAGTCATTGGTGCGCGCCGTGGATTCGAACCCAATACCCTCGGCATGGCAGTCCGTTGGTATCTCCACTAGGCTATCGCTGCCTTATGATATTCTTAATTTGTATATGGATATATTTCTCATATGTGTGTGTGATGTTTAAGGCTTGGAAGTGTGTTTTCTGTTAAGTAACATTTTAGTTGATACTTGGCAAGTAATTATTGTAGGTTTTAGTAATTATTTTTGAACTTCAAGTTTTAACCATTTACTAATATAATATACTACTTTCACGTTGTAGAGGAGCTGAGAACTCCACAAATATCAAAACTTTGTGCAATCCACAAAGATTTGTTCTCAGTTTTTCCTTGCATGGATTGTTTATCCTGTAACCTGTTGCTTCAATATATGTTACATCTCATGTGATTCACGATCTGCCACAAGTGTAAGATCTGCTTTTAAAAAACGTCTGCAGAACACACTAAGGACTTATATGCTTTACGTTAAAATAATAGAAATCTAATATATTTTTAGGTGTAGAAAGTGAAATATACAACATTACGCATTTACAAGTTTTAACCTATAAATAACCAGTTTATCCATCACATTTCTTTATTAATTAATCATCATTAACAGTTACTCAATTAATTATTCAATTATCTGTTTGAATGTCATGCAATGCATTAATCATAACTTTAATAAGTGTTAGTCATCTTTGTTAAGTCTAGTCTAGTTATGTATATGCCTGATTATTAAGAAGCATTGTGGTAACTTGAGCTGTTACTTTACGAAGATCCCTATGAAAGATAGAAACAGTCAAATATTGTTACCCATAGGTTGAAACTATCCAATTTAAATGAAAATCCTTGGTGCTCTAGTCACAAAGGGAACCTCAACTAATTCTGAAGAAATATTTAGGTATGTAGCAAGGAAAACTAAATGTGTTGTTTAGGCAACCATAACAGAGAATTTTGATGTTTAAGTTTTACGTCTCTAGGTTACTTACTACATATTGCTTTTTTTATCATATTGATAATCAAAATGACTCCTTGCCTGATTATAAACAATGATGGAGTCCATAACAAAAGCAAAATAACACTTGATAGCATGGGCTGTTTCTCCACATCCTGGGGGCCAATTCTGCTATTTTTATATGACATTGATATCATATTTTGAATGGATTTAAAAGCGGTATTCTGATAACCTTATGTCATTATTGTATAATTTAAAATAAACAGTTTGTCGTTGACACATACGATCTTGTTACAATTTCATTCAAATATCATATAATTTAGAAGAATGCGCTTTTTGTGACGTAAGTATGACACTGACATGATATTGCGACTATATTTATTTAGCGGAATTGGTCCCCAGGTGCGTATTTTGCGTTCGGAGCAAAATACCACTAAAATATCAATAATACTTACATTAAGTAAGTAAAAGCCATTATGAGAGAGAAAACTTTTTCACGCACCGCTAAAAGAACCCAAGATCACACCAGCTTTCTTTTTGCTGTAATTTACAACCAATAAGTTGCTTGGATGGGTAGTTTTTTATTCACTGGACACTTGATGTAGATAGTAGCTAATAAAGATTGGTGTCAGTTGATTTGTGGTATGCACACAAGTGTGTCAGGTTCATCATGGCATCTTGTTAATGTTTCAATCAGATAAATGGGTCATGTTTCCTAACAGCTGCTCGCATGCCTAACTATTGTGGTACTGTGGGTAATTGTGGATATTGTTATCGTTCTCGGGATGGTAGACTATTTTTATCCAAGTCTATTTATTAATCACTAGCTGAGCTGGTTACACCCGGGTTATTAAAGGCTACTGTTTCGCACCCGTGGCCTATAGCGCGATGATATATCGCCTATAGCACACACAAATAAGTATTCAAATCATGTCAGTACTGCCTGAGATTAGCGTGTTCAACCAAACAAACTCTTCAGTTTATAATAGTACCTATGTACCGTACATAATAGAAATATGATTATAGATTACTTGTAATATACTTAACATGCTTAGAAAGCGACGAAAGTATGTTTCACACACACTGTGAAAGTCACCTTTTTCAGTGAAGATTACTGATATTTCGATAATTTGAAGCATCTATGTAAACTTAGGTATAATATGTATTCATTATACAATAATACTACACTTTGTGCAGGTTTGGTACACGCCTTGGTTTTGCCTAAACAAAAACAAGGTTGAGAATAATGAACCTTGTGTTGTGATAATAAAATTATTAGTATCGACGTATCATCTGCAAAATTTTTATAGTCATTAATACAATTATCAAGCAATGAAAAGGTGGTACCTATTATCTATGGCACAAGCAATTGTTTTTTAACTCACATATAATTATGTAATAAAGTAATAATACTGTATTATGTAGGCAAGTATACTTAAATGTTCTGTATTACATTAAATAAGTTGAAGGTATATTGATTATCTGATACATCCGAATTTTGTCTATAAAATCCAAAATAAAAATGCACAGATTGAATACTGAATTCAGCTGTTAGGGGAGACTGCCAAAAATTCTTCTCGTAGGGCTCCCTACACTCCCTCAAATAAGCTGCTTGCCCCACCCCAGCCAAAACTATTGGCTGTGCATTGCCCGTCAGTCAGCTATGGAAGAGTTTTGTATAATATTGATGAAAGGGTGACAAAATATTAAGTAACTATGTATGTCATAATAATGTTTTGTTATTACATAATATATTATTCTATTTACAAAATGCGTTATCTAAAGTACATTGTGCACCAAAACTACATTTTACTTTGAATAGCTGATACAGTACAGATAAAGATATCTCTCTGATAAGCTATCTGCCGTGTTTAGCCACAAGTCATTATGACGTCATAAGCTAATTTCCATTTATTTTGAAGCGACAGCATTGATTTATTACTCATGATTTGTTTCTCTTAATAAAATTCTATGTTTTGAATAGCAAATACGTGTCTTATTTTAAAATAATTAATAGGACATCATATGAGTGTTCTTCTGTTCGATTCCTGTTATACCATCCATAGGTCATCATCATCATCAGCGTTCTTAATCCGTCACCACACGAACCATCCATAGGTACTTGGATTGAACTATATAACCAATGTATTTCCTACCTATCTGTAGTTAGAATATTGTCATAGTTGCCTACTGCATTCGAAATTATCTATCAAGGAGCTGCTCCTTAGCTAGCCGATGAATAAAATTTACCATAATTATCCATTATTTTAAAGTGTCACCTGATTCAAAGTCTGGGATGAACAATAGAATTTACTATAAGTACCTACTTACTGAGATAGTTATAGATTCTCAATAAGAAGGTAGACATTTTAATCACGTGACAGTATACTGTTCAGAGCAGGATGCGAAGATTCAATAAATTTTCGTTATGTCACTATGCTTGTTGAATTATCCATGTGAATATTTCATTACAAGTGATTAAGATTGTTCTGATCCCACCACGAGCTTAACTACCGCACGTCTGATGTCGATTCTATAGCCGTTCGGCGTTCTTATTGGTCTGCTACATGCTCGTATCGTCGAAGCACGCGGTATCGCCTATCGAATCGAGTTGTGACGTATGGTTGGACTCATGGTAGAGGCACCGAATACTGAGAGCGCGGCCTTTGTCCCGTTGTGCCACAAATTATCTTGCAATTAGATGACGAATACTGATTAGAGGACTGATTCACACTGGTACCGTACGGCATTTTGTCGTTTGTAAATGGTCAGACCGTGAAAACCGTTCTATTAGAAACTTTCAGTGAGCAAACAGACACTGTCACTGTCATATTGTCACTACTCAACATCATAATTGTTGCAGCTTAGAGATGTCACTGTCATGCCACTGCCACTGGGCGGAAGCCTATGCGAACCTTGAGGGAACTCAAGGTTCGCATATCTTCTTATATCTTTGTCCTTGTCCTAGTCAAGGAGATTGATTCTAAATATGCAGGTATGAAACTCTATACTTACTAGCAATTTCAATCTGTCAAGCACTGTTTATGTCCAATAGGGAATTTGAGTCTTCCGAAGACTTCATGTGAAAGTCGCAAGTTGCCAACCTTTGTTGACATACCTAAGGTAATTAAAAAGCAAGTTCAGCACTTGAATTATCTTTCTACAACGTGATTTTTAATTTAAAGTGAAGGTGGAAGTCATGAGTGTTTATTTACCGTTCGACTTGTCTGAGAGAGAAGGTCGTTAATAGATCATTAGTTATCGTTATCAAGTTGGTTTTTAAAGAGTTAAAAGCAATCAGTTTGCATGAATTGTCAACTACATGTGTCTGTTGTGGGTTCGCATTAGCTAGAGATGTAATGCCGTACAACATACGTACGAAAGTACGACTAAAGACGATGATTGAGCGTGCTCCTACATTCAAAGGCTAAAGTAATAAAGATGCAGCTGTCATACAGTCACACAAGTAATATTTCATAACAATTTATCATTTGTCGACCACGTGAACTGGCTCCACTTATCTGCATATTCGCAACTATATTATATTTATTATTTAAGATCGATTTGCTCTTATCCTTAATCCACGTTATCGGCATGTGTCGTCACATACGCTGTCCTGCTCCAGCTGACGTGATGGATGGTTGTCTCGCTCGCACACTTTCACTTTTTTTCACCGCTTTCCCAATAGCGAAACTCGGTCGTCTTTGCCAAATGTTTTGCGAACGATGCTGTCTGGCCATTCAACGATTAAACCTCTTGGGTGTCTCGACAGTATACTTAAACTGATTTCTTTTAGCATTGTTTTTGTTTTTTTGTTGCTCATTGTTCAGTTTCGCGGTAACCGTTATCCGGGTATTGTAATGTTGGTAAACAGTAAATTTCGGCACTAGATTTTTTACATTAAGTAGTTTCATTTCGCATCCTTTGTCTGAGAGTGCTAGCTACATCGTCGAGGTATTATTAATAATTACTGCCACGAAGAAAAAGATTCATAATCTTTCTTTTCATGGTATAAAAATACTTTTTATTGTTAATTGCCTACATAAGAAGAAGCTATAATTAAGCAAAATACGATGTGCCGGAGAAGTTTATTAATAACGTTTTGATATTTGATGACGCATTTGGACATTTCTCTTTGCGATCGTAAAATAAAATGTCTATATTTACTTTCTAAATATATAACAACTCCAATAAATGATGCCAAACATCTTAAACTAAATTCACGTTTATAGATTTTTATTAGGGTAAGACGACCACTAAATGGGCTTTTAGACGTTAGACCTCGAAGATCCTATTTTTTTCACGAGCTGCCAAATTACCAAATTTAAATAAATAAACGTCCTTTAATACTGTAACCATCATAATCATCGTGGTATTGTCCATCCCGAATTTCTGAGGCACAAGTCAAGCAGTTGTCAACAATTTCATACGCTTATAACCAGTGGTGTGCAGCGGTCACTCTTGAAACCCTCGGCGTGGCAGTCTATCGGTTTTTCCACCGGCCTGTCGCTGATTACGCTGATTATGATCATCACCAGATGCTTAATATACGTATAACGCAAGCACCGACTACGAAAGATAACTTTAATGTTCCACTTGTTCCAGGCCATGAAAGGATTAAAACTATGATAATTTTGCGGATTTGAATAGTTAAAAGAACGCCAAACGAAATGAATCAACGAATGAAAAGACACAGCTAGCGTTTTGTCAAAATGTACATATAAGATAGTTAAGAACATAACTAATAAAATCCTTGTTCTAAAGTAATGACTCTAATGATTGTGAAGTATGTACGGACACATGATCGGTTATCGGCGCTAGATAACGATTTGACGTAGCACCACGCCTCGGGGGTCATCACATTACAACTGCTCTAGTACGCACTCTGTAAGTCTATATTAGTAAACATTGCTTTGTGGTACACAGCACGTTTTACTTATCGTGTTTCTAACACGGTTGGCAATTTGACAGGAATTATAAATGGTGGATGCGGTGTAGCTTATCACTTAATACATATCAGCCCTGTACAGAAATTGTCCCACTACTGGCCACGGTGCAGCTCCCGATGAGAAGGGTTAGGCGATAGAGTGATAGCACAGGTCATAGTCCAACACATTGCAATTGGCCGAGTGCGGGTCGGCAAACTTCACATGTCTTTCGAAAATAAGAAAAACAATCGGATATGCAGGTTTCCACACGATATCTTCCATCACCGTTTAACAAGCGATAATTTAACACTTTTCGCACATTACTTCGAAAAGCCATCTTCGAGTAGCACGCGCCACTCGAGCCCCTCTGCGCAGCAGTCTGTGTTGATATCCCTACTAAACTATCGCTGCTTTCCACAACCTAGTGAGAAGTTTAGTAGGAACATAGACTACTATTTTTAAATATAGAGAAAATATCAGCGTAATCTGGTCTAGATGCCGTCCAGATAGGTATGTGTAGATAGACACCGAGATTATGAGTTATGAGCAAGGATCGGAATTAAGGGAGCTAACATTGTCAAAAGTATGGATATGCCTAATTTTAAATGTGTTTCCGGACTAGATTCCAGATAATTTTGGATTTTTAATGAAAATTTTTTCAACAATTTAAAACACCTTCATTCAAATCCAAAATTTTCCAGAATCTAGTTTCGGAAACCCATTAAAAAATTAGGCATATCCATATTTTTGACAATGTTAGCTCCCTGATTCCGATCTTTGGTTATGAGATTTACAGGCTGACTAATTCCAGTATCTAGATGTTTGTATGTAACTGAATACATCTACAATTATTTATAGAATGTAGTATTTATCCCTACTTTCATAAAGTAATGTGCTTTTCGCATAGCCGCATAGAAAGTCATGTCGATTTAGAAGAAGTCGTCTGCCAAATACATTTGATATTGATTCATTACATTTTTATTGGTTGCATTACACTGACCTATATTTTAGTAAGTTTATTTATGAATAGGAACGTAGTTTAATAGTTACAGTACAGACAAAATCTTTGTTATTTCTCGTCATATAGTAATATCCCGAATTTGGCACACCTAGACCTTTAGGTATATTATTTTATCGATATACCATACGGTCGAAATAACGTGTACACTCTATTTATGTGAAGGTTTCGTACAATTTGCAATTTTGTGATAGGTCAACATACAACCGGTTGGCAAATTAAATGCATTATACAGTTAAGGTGTGAAGTTTCCTCTCAATGTTTATCTTCACAGTTAAGTGTTAATAAGTAACGTTGCTGGATAAAAGACGTCTTCGTGTTCTTTTGTGAATTGACCGAAAGTTCTTCTTTGTACGATTGCCGTTATGATGCATCCGCACCGCAGTTATTTACATATGTTGAGCAATTGTTTAAAAGGTTAGAGCACATTTTAAAACAAAACAGTCGAGGTATTAACTCTACAGATCGTTGCAATTTTAAAATTTATTGAATGATGCCGTATATCTGTATTGACCAACAAAAAGTAATTGCGTATTGAATGCACGGTTACATTTTGACAGGCGATGGTAAAAAGGTATGTAACCAAGCTAAGAGCAGATTGTAAGCTCTCATGTAGATTGTATGTGACGAAGTGCATTGTAAATTCGTTTAGTATGTAAATAACCAGAAAATGTTATTAATTATACTCTGAACTAATGCTGGAGTTTTTCGAGAACAATAGGGTAGTGTCCGGGGTCAAAATAATTACATTTTATTTAGTCCGTATTTTAGATTATAAAAAAATATTGGACATGTATATTTTCTTTTCGCGATGAAATAAAAAATAACAAAGATATAGCCCATTAAAGTTACGTGTGACGTCACCTAGTGCGAAAAAATGCAGCACGGTGTGACGTTATAGGTAACTTTAATGAGCTATATCTTGGTAATTTTTGGTTTAATTTACAAATAAAAAAATACGTATCGCTTATTTTTTAATAATCTAAAGGACGGACTTATAACATTTTTTTCGTCAACTAGCCTATTTCCCCTATAGGATGCGTTGTGCCTCTACATGCATGATTGTTTTTAAGCGTGAATGGTAATAACATTTATAACCATATCTTCTTATTGGGTTTTTAATAACCAATTGAGCGATTAAAACGTCATCTGCCCTCATTGTTTACTTGATAAATATTGGTGCAGTGTCTGGGTATTACCTCACTTTCGAGGGACATATTTTAGTACATTTGAAAGACTTGCCAATCAAACTAAACTTCTTGATTGAGCTTTAAATAATTTCCTAATGCCGGAAGTGGATTAATTATTTACTACCTATAATGTATTTTTGATTAAATTCGTTTCGGGTTCCAAGATAGTTCGGCTTTCCCCGGAATTTCACGAGTGTCAATATTCGGTTTTTCTACCTGGCTACACAGGATAATAATGTAGTGGCAATGTGAGCAGGACTAGTCATAACAGGATAAAAATACCCAGAAAAATAAAAATACCCACAAAAATAAAAAATATATTAACCCTACAACTACAACATCCAAATTTAATTAAATGAACCACAACATGGGTCATGGGTCACCCCAAAATAAAAAAATGATTACTTACAAAATATTAAACTTTAATAAACTTAAACAATGATTACAAGGTTTTTTGGATATTAATGGAACGCTTAAAGGGAAAAAATTTAGTTCAAATCTGAAAATCTAGATACATTGGTGACAAATTATAGGTAACCTGTGTTGTGCACATATATTTTTGGAGCACTTAACACATTTCTCTCTGCCCTTCCTATCTTTGGCTCTAGTGCATAAATAACAGCGGGAACTTGAAGTTGATCGAGCTTGGGCTACCTGAGCACTGTTTTCTTCATCTACTCCCAAAACATGAAGCATTATCACTTCCAGAGATTGGGGCAAATTTTTGAGCAGCGCTGCAAAATTATCATTGACTTTCCTTGCTTCACGTGTCTCATGATCATCAAACCGCAAGTAATTTACCAAAAATTCGAACCTGTTCTTTGACATTGTGGCCCTGAAAATAGGTGGACCATCCACAATCGACCATAACTCGGGCAAGTTTGTTTTAGCTGTTTTGTATAAACCACTACGATACAGTAATCCAAATAAAGCCATCAACTCCACTTTATCAGTTTTAGAAGTGTAACGTTGGTTTTTTATGGTCTCAGAAATTCTGTCAATTTGTGCATTGGTATCCATCACAATAATATCCAATATTTCGTCTGGAAAAAATAGCTTCCACGCTTCTAACTTGGTTTTGGCGTCGCGTGCGATACCTTTAGGACCAGGTTGATTTATCACGATGTTTCTATTTGCAGTGGGTGTATTAGGAACAGTGAACGGAGTTCTTCGCCAAGTATAACCATTTTTGCCCATTCAGAAATCAGACAGAAGAACATCATCATCATCAGATCCAGATTCAACATCAAACAAATCATCTTCATCGGAGTGTTCGAATATATGTTCATTTTCTGCAGTTTCAGATCCATCTTCGTCCAAAGAACTGGAGGTTTCACCTTCATATTCCTTCAAAAGTTGCTCAATTTTATTACTTTCAAGGGCTCGTGACGTTGAGGCCATATTGAAAGACTATTCGTGAAATAAACGTGAAATCACCCAACAGTTAATCATAAAAAAATTGTTTCGATAACCACAACACGGGTCGCGGGCGACCCCAAACTGCAATATCTCCGAACCTTATGAGCGTGCGCACCCCGCCATGCGTCACGGGCCACTGATTACCAATAACGGAAGGTACCTAGACGCACAGTGTTGTAGGTGCAAAACTCGCTAAATTAAAATAAAAATACGTGTGCGTGGGGTCACCCATTACCCCATGTTGTGGTTCTAGGGTTAAGTATATTAATGTTTAGTCTACATATTTCCTTATAAAATAGAACAATTAAAGTTATTATTACACTTATCTAACCCAGTTAAACAATACATTATATGAGGCCGAATTCGGTTACAAACAAAAACCACGTGATTTCTATATAAGGTTGACCTCAGACTTCCGCTATCGCGCGCAGCGATAAGATAACAATTTTATTGTTTTTCTTGTATACAAAATTAATTTTGACACATTCCTTAAATTGTTCTAATACTTACATAATTTTTTTTTACTTTCGCGACTTGTACACATAAGTAGTTATATTTTTGTAACGATTCTATATCGCGTAATTATTTGAAAATATAGTTATTTAAAATACCTTATATATGTCCCTCGACGTTTCGGCACGGGTTACACTAGTAGTGGTCACGACACTTAGGTACTGTTTTATGACACAGTGACACTTACTTATTAGAGTGGACTTCGTATGTCCGTTCTAAATACCCGAACAATAAGATCTTGGACGGTTAATGAGTTCATCCTGTGCGTCGAACAATCGGCAGTTTTAAATAGTTTAATAGGGTAGCCTAAGACTACAGAACAAAAGGCAGACGGAGCGCGCGGAACACTTGCGTGAGGCCACTAAAGCAAATACAAAATTGAAAAGCGAATACAAACTCGGCTCAGTGCGCTGCGAAGCATCGCACAGTTCACACGCCACGATCAATCCAGCTTTTAAATTCATAAAATGCCGTCTTGCGTTTTTAAACAATGTAAAAGTTGTTTCCAAAAGCAAAAACGGGAAGATGGAATATATTTTTACAGATAACTATGGATTATTTGACTGTTTTATAATATTATTTCGATAAAATTCGTATTTCTGCAGAAAATATGTAAGTGTTGCCAGTTTACGTCGACGCCGTTCTCCCTGAATTAGGGAAAATGCACTTGTCAATTAATTATGTAATAATGATGGTCATGTTAATGAAAAATACATTCACGTAATGTAAAATTATATTGTAGATTATCTTTCTTCTTATAAATATAGTAATAGAATTTCCATTAGTAAATACATTGTTTTGAGTTTGATCCCCAAACGATCCAAATATTCGTGTACACATGGCTCCTCGTCAAGCTTTATACACGTTGACCTTTGTACCGTTCTTATGGCGTAGGGAATAAGTATCAAAATCGTACTGCAACTGTTTAACTTGACTTGGCGCCGTGTGTACATTAAGTACAGAAACAGAAATCATTGATTGCAGCCATTATTTATTTTTAATTGCAATTTTTTTTGGTTTTGATTAAATTTATGAATCATAATATTCATAATTTATTGTGTGCATGACAAAATGTTTATAGCTAATTAATATTTAGGACGCAAGCCTATTGCAATTAACCAAACATTTCCAGATACTATACTGAGAATATCTAAACAAAAAATAAACAACATATTCGCCGATCTAAGATCTGAACCCCATGATTGGTATTCGTAAATATATGTAGTTGGTATTATATAAGTATTTCTTCTGGATCGAGGGTATTAATCACAAAACATAATCTATTTATTTCTCAATTTACGAATAAAATTAGTTAAAATCAAAATCAAAATTCTTTATTTGCATGAATGTGGTACACAGGTGTTAAATACAAAATTCAGTCCAGCACATTTGCCATCAAATTTCATGGCATACAAATATTCAACTTAATAGCTAGTTATAAAATACCATTAAACACTATAATACCATTAATTAAATATTATAATACCATTTTAATATACATTATCGCATTAATAACCAAAAAATACACAGCAAATAGTCATCAGATTAAACTTAATTTATAATTTAAATATTCGGTGACAGAATAAAAGCCTTTTTCAACAAGCCATTTAAACTTAACTCAGTACCTACATTTAAGAAATGTATTTATAAAAGCATACATTAATGGTTTCTTTTATTTGAATCATTTTCACAACAGCATTAATACTCATAGCATAACACATATTAAAAGCATTAATTAAATCCATGGTAAATTCTTCAAAACCGCAAACGAATATAAAATATGTAATATTTTTATATCCGTTTGCAAAAACTATATGCAAGGTAGTGGGAGATTATTCATAATCTGGCAACTTTACACACACATAGGCGCGTGTGTCCGTACAGTGCCAGTTGCCAAATGTCACGCACACATAGCTGTCAACATGCCTCACTTAGTCGGACGAATACGCTCCATCTGGTCTTAAATCTGTGAGGGTAGCGCTCATAGCGAGACTTGGCTTGCCGTTCGTTCGTTCGTAATTAGTCGGCAAAGTTAAGCAACGCTTGCACACGTAGCAACTTAGATCGGTGATCGGATTTACTTATGTCAGAGCGCTACCATGCTTTGGAGAGCACCTAAAGGCGTTAGTCGTGGTTCTTCTTACGGCCCGGTCACGGCCTACAGTGGCGGGCGGGAGCGGCGAGCGTTTTCGATATACATGGCGCGTTTACTAAGACGCGGCGCGCGGCCGCCTCAGAGTAAACGCGCCATGTACGCGCGATGTACATCGCTCCTGCCGCGCCGCTCGCCGCTTAGACCGATCTCGTGACCAGGCCCTTAGGGCATGAATCGATATGCCATGTCGCACGTCTTCGGGCGGTCTATAAACTCCGACACCAGAGTTGGTCACACTCACGGGAATGAAGAAATATATCTGTACTTACTTAGTAATTACCGAACAATAAGATTAGACTTGGATGGCTTAATGAGTTCATCCTGTGCGTCGAGCAAACGACATTTTGTAGTTCACAGTTTTATCGTACAGTTAATTATTTCTTTTTGTTATTGTCTGTATCTATACTGTCACACAAAGAACCTAGGATTTTGCAAAACTTCAACTAGACCAATAATTTGTGATTTTTCTTAAGGCGCTGACAACCGCTATTGAGTTAAGGTGCTGCTGTCACTGTCGGATTGTATAAATAAGAAAGAGAAGCGCGACGACGAAGGGACGTTCCGAACTTTTTACAAACCATAAAATTTGCGATTTACAGAAAATGTATTGATTGGATTATAAAAATAAAACAGTATTTCGTTAGTATGTTGCTTGTTGAATAATTTGTCAAAAATCAGAATGATTGTATGTATTTTAATATGGTTTTTATTCTTTAAATATTTATTTTAGGGGTATCTTTGTGCTTTTTTTCTATCGATTAAAGTTAGTTGTACTTATTATGTTTTCAACACAGTACTTAACTAGATTATATCCTGAAGAATATCATATATTTTTCTGATTGTGTTAACTGCATTGAATCCTTTACTTTAAAGCATTATAAAACTCGCGTTTAGCTCTTGTAGTCCCCTTAAGATGAGTAAAATTGTGGTGTGTGTGTTTGAGATCGAGCTTAAATAATAAAACGTAAATATGTAAGTAAATAATAATACTCGTCTCATATAGGAAGTATTTTTTTCTCAACACACGTGTTGTAGGATTAAAATTCTTTATTAATAGGTATTTTAATAATATGCTTAACTTAAAACCGTTAGCGTGTAACCTCGACCTTGTAATAACAGTAATTTTAATTGCCTTATCGAATTATAACATGTTTTTGATAAAGTTTTTGTTACGTTTCTAAAGTTTAAGAAGATTAATTTGCTATGTTATGGAGAAGTCATTGAAACGAGTGCCAACAATATCTAAAGGCTGATTGATAGATCTTACATGTGGGACCATATAACACGTTATATTCGACAGTACTGGTAGTGGCAAGTGACCATAGCTAGAATAGGACCATAGCTGAGTTTTTGAATGTTTTGAACCCCAATATGACGAATTATCTGAAATCGGCATTCTCAATTAGCGAACAGACTGACGTGAGAGGTATTAACCCTTTGAATGCCGGAACGCGGATCTACGCGAGACACGATAGCTTTTTAATTGTGTCTCACATTACGGCATACAAGAGGTTAAGCACAGATTCCATTTCATCATACTATTTTGACTAACATGTGACATTGCATGCTTGAGAATATAGTTATGCGTGAGCGAGCATCCATTCTATATTGCCTAGCCCTCAAAAATCACTCACGCAATGTCATGTATTTTCATATTATTTACATACCAGAAGGCACAATAACACTGAAGCTTCAAAGTCTCGTCTAGCAACAACAGTATTACAACATAGTATGGTGAAAGCTATAAATAAGTCTAGAAAAGGCAGCCATGTCAAGGCATATTAAAAGGTCACGGTTAAGAAGGCTACACATGCCAAGCCAAGGCTGGCGTACTCTTGAAAAATTCAGTGTCAAAGTAATATATAAGGGTAACGAAATGGTTTTGATATCTTAACGAGTTTATGCGATCCTGGTATGCCTAATATAAGAACGCTTAGAATGTGGTATAACTGCGAATTTGGCGTGTTTTCTCAGGTTTGCGTGTCTGTAACGGTATGAGGTAAATTGGAGTGTTATTTCGCTTGATGAAAGCCGGTTAGAATCGCTTTGTTTTGAGTGTGTTATCCAACCAATACGCTCTGTACATTTTTGGGTATTTTTCTTTAAGAACATCTTCTATGTTATGTACGTAGCATTTTCTGGTAAGCGGGAGATCCTAGTGTCTGCTAACAGTGCGACACAGCGAAAGTTTATTATTATTCATCTTAATTGATATTTTCTTTGAAGGAAATCTAGAAGTTTGGTCGGGTCGATTTAAGTTAGCAAAAAAGAAACAAAAATATTTATTCATCATCATATCAACCTATAGACGTCCACTGCTGTATTGAGGCACAGAAACAACGAATATAATATTTATAAGTACCTACTTCCGAAATAACGAAATTCAAATTTATAAAGAGACAATTATGAATTATTTCATTCTTTACCTATTCATATCAAAATCGAAAGATCTCGAAACAAAACTCATA
Organism: Euclidia mi; assembly: GCA_944739405.2. Lineage (NCBI taxonomy): Eukaryota > Metazoa > Arthropoda > Insecta > Lepidoptera > Erebidae > Euclidia > Euclidia mi. The sequence goes on from OX123203.2 coordinate 34,893,808, forward strand.
ACAAATACTGTGCCATCACTATCCATTTATATGTGTGTGCGTGTTGGAACATTTTAAGCCTTGTTTGTGTTTTATGGTACAACAAAGAAAACTGTCATTAGCGTACGATTTGTGTACTTACCGCTAACAGTAAATCCTGCTATTAACATAAATGACAGCTTGCATGTTTAGGTGTTGGATTGTTTGTTTGTCAGTCACGCAAAACAGCTGAACGGATTTGGATAAAATTTGGCACACATATAGTTTATTGCCGCGATAACATACAATATATCATTAATTATTTTTATCATCATACCATGCGGTGCCTAGTAAAATATTTATACCAATCGTTTATACAGCTGATATGTTACAATTTACACCCTATATCAATATTTAGCACCTACCTACATAAATTATGCGTTACTGAGTAATACATGAAAAGCCGCTCTAGAGGCACAATGTATAATAATACATACAGACCTATTGTGTGACCAAAACTGAGTTCGACATTACTTCATACGTAATTCAAGCATTACATATCTGATGACGTCATTTGATGGACTGCCATTTCCACAGTTATTTTTATTAATTTTTTTACCCACACATACATTTTCGTCTTGCTACAGCTTTTCTATCATTCACCGTGAAACGTTTCAATTGTTCAACATCTCTTGTCGCAGAAAGTGCCTTGGCAATGATGTCATCGCGTATTTATTTTCTGGACTTCCTCTCGTATCAGATTACTTTGTACTAGCTACGATAAGATTCTGTGTAACGTATACATCGTTATGAATGCTGACTATTTTTATTTTGCTGAGTTGAGCTTCGTTCTGAAATTGTGTGTGTATGACGCTGCTTGCTAGTTGAAATAACCATATCATTGCACGACCAACACATTAATTTAACTGCTTTTTTAACTATAGTATTGATTGTCATGGGCCATGTTCAGCCACTTGGCTAATCGACGTTTAGACGTGGTTGAATGTTGTTGGTTACATGAAAACGTAATTCCATGCGATAAGACTTTTTGAAGCAGTTGGCTGCGACTTCGAGGCTATGGACGTAAAGACTGATGATGAACTGACCATTCTCCTGTAAGATATCAAATAATTAAGACGAAAGAGATACCATTATAAGTTGGTTTTGTTCTCGCTAGAATTTAGAAGATCATATATCACTATGCTTAGTTTCTCGCTTTATTTCTTTCCATAGAATAGTAACTTGTGTGAAGGTATAATGCAGTGCGTATGTCTATTTCTATGGCTGCAACATAAGTGTCCACTACACACGCACACTGAGTAAGAGCAGAATGTCACTGTACTCCGTACACGCATTTGATTATGTCATCGCTTTTTAAGTAACAGCTATTATACGCTTGAGAAAATACAGTTTATTGAAGGGTACACTTGTAAAAGTGACCGCCATTTTGACGCATTGCCGTTATTGTGTGTATAATCATATAATGCTCTACGGAAAGTGATATGCAAATTCGAATTCCTGAGCGAATAGGAAGTTATCATGTTTTTTATTAGGAAATTTACAGCAGCAACACAGGTTTTGAATATGAAATTAGAGAAAAATAAAATGCGGTGGTACCTATAGTCACGCCTCCCGTTTCGTGACCCCAGTTACGATAGAACTGAATACAATATCTGGCAAAATATGGGTATAACATAACGCACCCACATTCTAACATATGTGTTTGTTAAAGTTTAGCTTTATTTTATAGGTAGGGCGGGATGACCTAGAATTTTGTTTAGCTTGGTTGCGGGAAACTAGCACTATTTGAAAAAACCTTTTTGCATGTATTAATGGTTGTGTTGATTGGCTTCAACGACTTGAGTTTCCTGACTGTAGGAGACCAGCAAAATTTGTCTATGCACATAGACTCCTTTGAAGGCAAATCCAAAATTTGGCACATGTATTGAATTTTGATAAAATAATTAAAAACTGTTAATGCTGCTATGGAAACTATGCACGCGTTTACATCTATTGGAGACCGTTCTCACCAAGACCATGACGAACCGTTGTTTTCCACAATTTGTTCGACGCTGTTCTCATTTAACGGGTTACGAGAAAATGCGCCTAATGTGAACAGTGTCATATAAATTATGCTGCCACTGGCATATCAGTCTCTTCAGATAAACCGAGAAACCTGATGTCCATTTTAGTGAGAACGGGCTCTTGTGAACAATCATTCGTACATCGATTTAACGCCACCTATAACCAGAAAAAATATTATACCGTTATTTGAGGGTATATTTATAAATGCTTACCGCCATTTGACACGTCACGATTGCCGAGGTGATTAACGCCCACCCATTTCGTCTAGGGGTGAATGCCCTAACGCTTTTGCCCTGCACTCATCGCTTTCGCACTTCGTCATCGAGTCATTTAAAAATGATTTAAGTACTGTAAAGTGTATCATTATGACGTCAACTCAGTTCATTGATTCACAAAATTTTCATGTACCTAAGTATTTTTCCGTGTTAGATGTTTTTTGATCTTGAAGTTATAATTGATGTTTGAGTTGTAATTGACGGAAGTATTTCGTTCTTTTGTGATGGTTCTCGGCCGTTGCCCACTGGTTGCGTATGTACAAGATTTACTGGACTGCCTTGATTTCGTGGAATTATTTTACGCTTTTATTCGGAAGATCGTGAGGTCCTTGAATTCTATTATGGTAAACTGTATTTAATATTTTATTGAATTTGTCAGTCATGTTTTGTATCGTTTGTAGAGGCTGGAGGAATTTTATTTCTTTACGTAAAATCCAAAGATTGGTTTAATTGATTTCATACAAACTTCTAATGGGGTGAATTTCACTAAATCAATTCAGCAGGTTAACAGTGAAAATGTAAATGTATCTCTTTCGTATTCATAAAAATAGTGTGTATGGAAGATTACATAGCTGTCGGAATGAAGAATGCATGTCAATTTATGACCAAGGTGCAGAAGTAAACAGATAATATAACAATCATGTGACTCATTTCAGCGTTTATTCAGCGGACAGTGAAATAATCATAAATGCAATGCAATGAAATAATAGTTTAACGTTTCGCTGAAGCTATTGTTATTGTACTCTTGTATAAATAATATGACTACTTATACCAGAATTATTACCTTATTTTGGTATTAGATACAAAGTCCAACTTGTTGGAAATCCAACTATCCAATTTCAACGGTCAGACCGTTTACCACGTATGTTTTTGTTCCGGTCAACTGATAATCTGTTTTATGTCAAGTCTTAAAGGATACATTTGTAAATTAGTAAAGTATCCAAGTACTATAAAAAAGAGACAATGGCGTCTTGTGATGTGACATCCGAATTCGAAATGAACTCATAGAATCGCACAGCAGTGCGGTGATCTGGCAACAGCATCACGAGAACCACTCAAACCATGTTACAGTCACTATGGTCAATCAATTATCGCCGATCAATTACATTTCAATAGCTTCATGAACTCGTGAGTCATCGATGTGGCCTGCTGTGTGGTATGCTGTTCGGCTCTCGGTCGTGTCGATTACGTCGAAGATCGCGTAACACACTTGTGTGTTAGTATCACGTGTTTGAAGTGATGTTGATGTTATGTAAGATATTGTTTCGGTCGCATAGCAACTGCGCTATTGCTTCTGAGGTCTATAATGGTATAGGGCCTGATCATGAGGGCTTTTGGGAATATTACGTCAGTAGGATGGCGGAGATGTAATTGCATTTTTTTATTACGGATCAATGTACAAATGTGTTTGGGTACACCTAGGTAGAGTAGACATTGAATTAACCTAGAACCACGCCGAACGCTATTACGAATCCGTGAAAAAAAAAACAGCTGTCGCATCGCAACGCCACCAGCTAGTTGCTAGTGCGAACATATACTTAATTATAGTCAAAGACGAAGTATCAATGTCAATTATAACTAGAGATCGGATAATCGGATGCATATTTACCTAAAGTTGAGGTGTTGGCTATTATGGAGTGCACTTTTGAATAGAAAAATTCCGGGATTACGGAATTGACAAATTTAGTTTTTTTTACTATAGAATCAAATGGGGTGTGGGTATATTTACATATTTTAAGGTATTAGCTAATATGGCTAATATGGAATACACTTTAATATCGAAAAAATCCCGGGATTTCGGAATCGACAAATTTAGTGTTTTTATTATAGAATCAAATCGGGTGTGTGTGAAACCAAAAAAATTCAATAAAGGATTTTTAATTTATAGTAATATGCTTTATATGTTTTTATCCTGTAATTATGTGCAATAAAGTATAAACATTACTTTTACACTCAACATACTCATAAATTGATGGGGAGCTTAAAATTAACTTCAAGTAAATCATCATCCTCATCCTCTTAGCGTTATCCCAGTTTCAATCTGGGGTACGCTTTCTAGTCTAACCGGATTTGGCTGAATATTAGCTTTTCCACGGAGCGACTGCCTGTCTGACCTCCGCAACCCGAAGGGATAGCGATATTATGGTTTAACTTCAAGTAAATACACATTAATAATTATGTAATCCCGGAGACCAGATTTTTTTAAATAAAAACCACATGTTAAAGACGTCGTTTTCTCACCATGTTACAGAGTAGTTTCACATTCCCGAATTTTCTGGAATCCCGGGATTTTTATTTAAAAAAATATGTTTTAAGAAGCCGCTGCCATAATATCCTAGCCAAAAATGAACTTTAGGTGAATATGCATCCGATTATCCGATCACTGATTATAACTTATAACAGTTATAACTAAGCCTTAGCAAATTATATGAGCAGGTATGACAAATATTTCGGTGCACAAGACAAGATGTTATGAATAATGTAATAACAGAAAGGCAAAGTAGTTTGCTCCGTTTCTGACGCACTTTATAAATCAGATGATTCTGTAAAGGACACTGAAGGGGAAAATATTGGAACTTGCAATTCCTCGAGTAATGTCGAACATTGACGTAAACATTTAGTGTCATACTTGAGGAAAAGCACCTAGAAAAATATTCAATTGCGCTACGTTTATTTTCTAAAACAGTTTCGTCATTCGAAAGAAATAGTTTGTCATCAATGAGTATAGCTTAGAGATATTTTGAGCAGGTATGATTCCCAGAAGGTCGAGATTTTCAGCGTCAAATGTTGGAATTTGAGCGGCCACAACTTAGTACCGATATTTGTCATCGTCTAATTCAATAATGTTTTAGGGTCCGTAAAATAAGCAACTTTTATAGTTTGCCTAACTCCGTTATTTCGACCATCTGTTTGCTATCCGCGGCTTGACATGCTAATACCAACTTACGTCCTAAGTATGCTACACTTCAACCACTTTTGCAAACAACTGAAATATTTATGTAATCGTTTTATGGGTGGCTGCAACACATTAATACTAACATAATTGTGTTTTATTCTATTATATTTGTGAGTGCAGATGGATAGGATAGGATTTTCTTTACAAATTTTTACATACATACATAGTCTCACGCCTATAACCCCGAAGAGGTAGGCAGAGGTGTATTTCTACACCCACTTTTCTCCAGATATACTTTAGTCCCACGTAATAAGGCGCAAATTTTTAGGCGTCGGATTTATGAAAATATTTGCAGGCCTACATCTAAATAGTGCCATTATGAATAAGTTGCATTGCAAGGAAAACTATCCAAAAAGTACTTACCTATAATCTTTTTGTATACAATAAATCCGTTTTATAATCGTTGGTTATTGTAATAAAATAAATGAATTACATTGTAATATTAATGTAACGTAGCCGTTGTAATTAGATATTAATCTTTTTAACATACATAAACATATTTTTGCGGATGATATCTTGTGATTGAGTCCTTAAAAAGATAATGGAATCTGACAACGTCCGTACGACAACCAATCGAACCGTTCTTTTGTTGTGTCTGACCGAACCGTTTCATTCATAATGTCGTGTTTAAAGTTTTACTGTTTGTTCATAAGTTTATCGTACTGTAAGTAATTTATTAAATTATGTTAGCAGAAGTAGATTTGTGTAAATTCACACATACAATAATGGTCAACATATTGGTTCCGGTAAATTAACATGTGACAGATGGCTGTCCGTAAGTATTTATTCGGCCTGACTGTTAGTAGGTATGTGCGAGTCAAATCTCGCAAATTGAATTAGTATCATCCAGTCTCATTCTGCACAGTTGTAATTTAATATGTTTCAATTGCGATGACAATGCATTTTATGTTGATTGTGACTTGATTCTACGGCTTACAGTAGGTATAGAGTTTTAAAAATGCTATAAGTATATTACTACTTTAGCATGCCAATAGACGATGGTGATCGAATTCATTAATTCGTCATCATCATCAGCCTTTAACAGTCCTCTGCTGGACTAGGCCTCTCCTTTACAAGGGGGATTTGGGCTAGTATAGCACGCTGGCCAAACGGGTTGGTATAGGGTTTGTGCCAAGTTCTCCTTCTCTTACAGTGCTGTTCTCTGCATAATATGCTCCGTTTGTTGGCTCTAACGACACCCATGGCATGGGGTCTCATTCCTTAGAACGTTTTCCGTCATTCTTAACTCTCTCAACAGATGGCTTTACTAGTATCGATTGTTATTGATGACATTCATGCATAAATGATAAATAAGAAAATAAAGTTCTAAAATATGATATTTATTAATAAAAAAATCCCTTTATTACGATTAAATAAAAAAATGAAACATTTAATTGAATATGAATATTTTTGAAAAATATAATGTGCACTTCGTTGCTCTGGTGGCCAAAATACGTACTAGCTTGTAGTAAAACGTTACAATGAGTTAACTTTCACTCGGCATTCATAGATGGCGCTTTTACGTATGTATATATTTATTTTTATTTAATTTGGTATTAATCTGTAGATGGTAAAATAAATAAATATTTATTAAATAAACATCAAATATTTGAAAAAGTAAGATATTATGTTAACCAATGAACGGCCATAAGCATTTATTTTAAAAAGTACCTGTATAGGTACCTAGTCGAGCGATTGCGTTTTGTTTTTACATTTAAGTACGTAAAAGTAGTGTAATTCAAATTTTATACATAATAAAAACTTACTGTGTTTGTAGTAGTATTATATAATAAATTTTCATAAATTATGTTAATCAATATGCGTCTTACATTTATAGGTACCTACCTATAGTCTGTTCAAGATACGAAAAAATAAAATGTAAACAAACCATAAAGTGGTTCTTTTAATGTCGCCTTCGCAACAAAAGTAGATTTAAGTTAAATACTCCAAGCGAAAGATGCAGTTAGTTTTACAAAAATACGCCCGTCCCTTCAATTCATAAATGATACTGTATATTTTTTACCTTTTATTTTTTTCGTAGGTACCTATCTTGAACAGACAATAGCAACTAATAAACAGTTGATGTTGAGTATGTTGTAAATCAAGCTAATGAAAAAAACAAAACGCATTTTTAAACTTTGATAGCCGACTTCTCTAGAAGTCTAGAACTCATTCGCTTGGTTCCCGATAGGTATAGTATTAAATTTATCTATGCCGATAGTCATGATGACTTCATGAGTCGCACAATTGCAAAATCGCGTACCAAGTACACCAAGTGCGTCTCTATAAAAATACCAGGGTCGAAAACCAGGTATCAATATACTTGCAAGTTTTTGGGCACTCGAGTATAGAAAACTTCGTGTGACGCCCTGGTAATGCAAGTTTGTATTTAAAAATAAACCTTATCTTAATATGAGTAAGGACGTTTATCGCAAAATTTGGTAATGGACTTTTCTAAATACTTTTATGGAAATTTATTCCTTACTACCATATATTTAAGGAACTTTGTCGCGCAAAACCTTGCAATTTTTATATTCCTGAGTACTCAAAATACTTTCAAGTATTTTAGTGTTTTGTGCGATAAAGTTCCGTAAATGTATGGCAGTAAGGAATATTATTTCATAAAAGTATCTGTAGGGTAAATACGCCATACGTTGGCCCCTCCCCAAACTTCGGCCGTCTGCACATTTTCGGCTTGCGTTCATTTAAAACGTATTGAAGTTACAAATTTGCCACTCGAATTACAATCTTAGTTCATAATCTATATGTACAACCGTTACTTTCCGATTACGTTACACACTCTTCGCACACTGAGCGTCAGTAGCGATTGCGCCGTCGAAGCGTCAATTTCATATTTAAAGTACCTTACTTGCTGTGAATACCCACACTTCGGAGATTGATATTAGAACGGTCAGACATTCCTTTTTTATTGTTTTAAGCATTATTATTAGTAATTAGTGATTTTTAGGGTTCCGTACCTAAAAGGTAAAAAACGGAACCCTATTACTAAGCCTCCGTTGTCTGTCTGTCTGTCTGTCTGTCTGTCACCAGGCTGTATCTCATAAACCATGATAGCTAGATAGCTGAAATTTTCACAAATTATGTATTTCGGTTGCCGCTATAACAACAAATACTAAAAATAAAAAAATAAAAATAAATTAAAATTAATTTTTATTTTTAGTATTTGTTGTTATAGCGGCAACCGAAATACATAATTTGTGAAAATTTCAGCTATCTAGCTATCATGGTTTATGAGATACAGCCTGGTGACAGACAGACAGACAGACAGACAGACAACGGAGGCTTAGTAATAGGGTTCCGTTTTTTACCTTTTAGGTACGGAACCCTAAAAATCACTAATTACTAATAATAATGCTTAAAACAATAAAAAAGGAATGTCTGACCGTTCTAATATCAATCTCCGAAGTGTGGGTATTCACAGCAAGTAAGGTACTTTAAATATGAAATTGACGCTTCGACGGCGCAATCGCTACTGACGCTCAGTGTGCGAAGAGTGTGTAACGTAATCGGAAAGTAACGGTTGTACATATAGATTATGAACTAAGATTGTAATTCGAGTGGCAAATTTGTAACTTCAATACGTTTTAAATGAACGCAAGCCGAAAATGTGCAGACGGCCGAAGTTTGGGGAGGGGCCAACGTATGGCGTATTTACCCTACAGATACTTTTATGAAATAATATTCCTTACTGCCATACATTTACGGAACTTTATCGCACAAAACACTAAAATACTTGAAAGTATTTTGAGTACTCAGGAATATAAAAATTGCAAGGTTTTGCGCGACAAAGTTCCTTAAATATATGGTAGTAAGGAATAAATTTCCATAAAAGTATTTAGAAAAGTCCATTACCAAATTTTGCGATAAACGTCCTTACTCATATTAAGATAAGGTTTATTTTTAAATACAAACTTGCATTACCAGGGCGTCACACGAAGTTTTCTATACTCGAGTGCCCAAAAACTTGCAAGTATATTGATACCTGGTTTTCGACCCTGGTATTTTTATAGAGACGCACTTGGTGTACTTGGTACGCGATTTTGCAATTGTGCGACTCATGAAGTCATCATGACTATCGGCATAGATAAATTTAATACTATACCTATCGGGAACCAAGCGAATGAGTTCTAGACTTCTAGAGAAGTCGGCTATCAAAGTTTAAAAATGCGTTTTGTTTTTTTCATTAGCTTGATTTACAACATACTCAACATCAACTGTTTATTAGTTGCTATTGTCTGTTCAAGATAGGTACCTACGAAAAAAATAAAAGGTAAAAAATATACAGTATCATTTATGAATTGAAGGGACGGGCGTATTTTTGTAAAACTAACTGCATCTTTCGCTTGGAGTATTTAACTTAAATCTACTTTTGTTGCGAAGGCGACATTAAAAGAACCACTTTATGGTTTGTTTACATTTTATTTTTTCGTATCTTGAACAGACTATAGGTAGGTACCTATAAATGTAAGACGCATATTGATTAACATAATTTATGAAAATTTATTATATAATACTACTACAAACACAGTAAGTTTTTATTATGTATAAAATTTGAATTACACTACTTTTACGTACTTAAATGTAAAAACAAAACGCAATCGCTCGACTAGGTACCTATACAGGTACTTTTTAAAATAAATGCTTATGGCCGTTCATTGGTTAACATAATATCTTACTTTTTCAAATATTTGATGTTTATTTAATAAATATTTATTTATTTTACCATCTACAGATTAATACCAAATTAAATAAAAATAAATATATACATACGTAAAAGCGCCATCTATGAATGCCGAGTGAAAGTTAACTCATTGTAACGTTTTACTACAAGCTAGTACGTATTTTGGCCACCAGAGCAACGAAGTGCACATTATATTTTTCAAAAATATTCATATTCAATTAAATGTTTCATTTTTTTATTTAATCGTAATAAAGGGATTTTTTTATTAATAAATATCATATTTTAGAACTTTATTTTCTTATTTATCATTTATGCATGAATGTCATCAATAACAATCGATACTAGTAAAGCCATCTGTTGAGAGAGTTAAGAATGACGGAAAACGTTCTAAGGAATGAGACCCCATGCCATGGGTGTCGTTAGAGCCAACAAACGGAGCATATTATGCAGAGAACAGCACTGTAAGAGAAGGAGAACTTGGCACAAACCCTATACCAACCCGTTTGGCCAGCGTGCTATACTAGCCCAAATCCCCCTTGTAAAGGAGAGGCCTAGTCCAGCAGAGGACTGTTAAAGGCTGATGATGATGACGAATTAATGAATTCGATCACCATCGTCTATTGGCATGCTAAAGTAGTAATATACTTATAGCATTTTTAAAACTCTATACCTACTGTAAGCCGTAGAATCAAGTCACAATCAACATAAAATGCATTGTCATCGCAATTGAAACATATTAAATTACAACTGTGCAGAATGAGACTGGATGATACTAATTCAATTTGCGAGATTTGACTCGCACATACCTACTAACAGTCAGGCCGAATAAATACTTACGGACAGCCATCTGTCACATGTTAATTTACCGGAACCAATATGTTGACCATTATTGTATGTGTGAATTTACACAAATCTACTTCTGCTAACATAATTTAATAAATTACTTACAGTACGATAAACTTATGAACAAACAGTAAAACTTTAAACACGACATTATGAATGAAACGGTTCGGTCAGACACAACAAAAGAACGGTTCGATTGGTTGTCGTACGGACGTTGTCAGATTCCATTATCTTTTTAAGGACTCAATCACAAGATATCATCCGCAAAAATATGTTTATGTATGTTAAAAAGATTAATATCTAATTACAACGGCTACGTTACATTAATATTACAATGTAATTCATTTATTTTATTACAATAACCAACGATTATAAAACGGATTTATTGTATACAAAAAGATTATAGGTAAGTACTTTTTGGATAGTTTTCCTTGCAATGCAACTTATTCATAATGGCACTATTTAGATGTAGGCCTGCAAATATTTTCATAAATCCGACGCCTAAAAATTTGCGCCTTATTACGTGGGACTAAAGTATATCTGGAGAAAAGTGGGTGTAGAAATACACCTCTGCCTACCTCTTCGGGGTTATAGGCGTGAGACTATGTATGTATGTAAAAATTTGTAAAGAAAATCCTATCCTATCCATCTGCACTCACAAATATAATAGAATAAAACACAATTATGTTAGTATTAATGTGTTGCAGCCACCCATAAAACGATTACATAAATATTTCAGTTGTTTGCAAAAGTGGTTGAAGTGTAGCATACTTAGGACGTAAGTTGGTATTAGCATGTCAAGCCGCGGATAGCAAACAGATGGTCGAAATAACGGAGTTAGGCAAACTATAAAAGTTGCTTATTTTACGGACCCTAAAACATTATTGAATTAGACGATGACAAATATCGGTACTAAGTTGTGGCCGCTCAAATTCCAACATTTGACGCTGAAAATCTCGACCTTCTGGGAATCATACCTGCTCAAAATATCTCTAAGCTATACTCATTGATGACAAACTATTTCTTTCGAATGACGAAACTGTTTTAGAAAATAAACGTAGCGCAATTGAATATTTTTCTAGGTGCTTTTCCTCAAGTATGACACTAAATGTTTACGTCAATGTTCGACATTACTCGAGGAATTGCAAGTTCCAATATTTTCCCCTTCAGTGTCCTTTACAGAATCATCTGATTTATAAAGTGCGTCAGAAACGGAGCAAACTACTTTGCCTTTCTGTTATTACATTATTCATAACATCTTGTCTTGTGCACCGAAATATTTGTCATACCTGCTCATATAATTTGCTAAGGCTTAGTTATAACTGTTATAAGTTATAATCAGTGATCGGATAATCGGATGCATATTCACCTAAAGTTCATTTTTGGCTAGGATATTATGGCAGCGGCTTCTTAAAACATATTTTTTTAAATAAAAATCCCGGGATTCCAGAAAATTCGGGAATGTGAAACTACTCTGTAACATGGTGAGAAAACGACGTCTTTAACATGTGGTTTTTATTTAAAAAAATCTGGTCTCCGGGATTACATAATTATTAATGTGTATTTACTTGAAGTTAAACCATAATATCGCTATCCCTTCGGGTTGCGGAGGTCAGACAGGCAGTCGCTCCGTGGAAAAGCTAATATTCAGCCAAATCCGGTTAGACTAGAAAGCGTACCCCAGATTGAAACTGGGATAACGCTAAGAGGATGAGGATGATGATTTACTTGAAGTTAATTTTAAGCTCCCCATCAATTTATGAGTTTATCATGTGTAGTTTAGGAGTTCCTGTGACCACCTTCCGGCTTCATCATCAGACCAAGGCAACCACACAAGGTCATAGGTTTTGTCAAGTCTTGTCAAACGAGCCCAAACACGACTAGTTTATCATGTGTAGTTAGGAGTTCCTGTGACCACCTTCCGGCTTCATCATCAGACCAAGGCAACCTCACAAGGTCATAGGTTTTGTCAAATCTATTCAAACGAGCCCAAACACTACTAGTTTATCATGTGTAGTTTAGGAGTTCCTGTGACCACCTTCCGGCTTCATCATCAGACCAAGGCAAACTCACAAGGTCATAGGTTTTGTCAAGTCTTGTCAAACGAGCCCAAACACGAGTAGTTTATCATGTGTAGTTTAGGAGTTCCTGTGACCACCTTCCGGCTTCATCATCAGACCAAGGCAACCTCACAAGGTCATAGGTTTTGTCAAGTTCATTCAAACGAGCCCAAACACTACTAGTTTATCATGTGTAGTTTAGGAGTTCCTGTGACCACCTTCCGGCTTCATCATCAGACCAAGGCAACCTCACAAGGTCATAGGTTTTGTCAAATCTATTCAAACGAGCCCAAACACTACTAGTTTATCATGTGTAGTTTAGGAGTTCCTGTGACCACCTTCCGGCTTCATCATCAGACCAAGGCAACCTCACAAGGTCATAGGTTTTGTCAAGTTCATTCAAACGAGCCCAAACACTACTAGTTTATCATGTGTAGTTTAGGAGTTCCTGTGACCACCTTCCGGCTTCATCATCAGACCAAGGCAACCTCACAAGGTCATAGGTTTTGTCAAATCTATTCAAACGAGCCCAAACACTACTAGTTTATCATGTGTAGTTTAGGAGTTCCTGTGACCACCTTCCGGCTTCATCATCAGACCAAGGCAACCTCACAAGGTCATAGGTTTTGTCAAGTCTTGTCAAACGAGCGCAAACACGACTAGTTTATCATGTGTAGTTTAGGAGTTCCTGTGACCACCTTCCGGCTTCATCATCAGACCAAGGCAACCACACAAGGTCATAGGTTTTGTCAAGTCTTGTCAAACGAGCCCAAACACGACTAGTTTATCATGTGTAGTTTAGGAGTTCCTGTGACCACCTTCCGGCTTCATCATCAGACCAAGGCAACCTCACAAGGTCATAGGTTTTGTCAAATCTATTCAAACGAGCCCAAACACTACTCGTTTATCATGTGTAGTTTAGGAGTTCCTGTGACCACCTTCCGGCTTCATCATCAGACCAAGGCAACCACACAAGGTCATAGGTTTTGTAAAATCTATTCAAACGAGCCCAACACTACTAGTTTATCATGTGTAGTTTAGGAGTTCCTGTGACCACCTTCCGGCTTCATCATCAGACCAAGGCAACCTCACAAGGTCATAGGTTTTGTCAAGTCAATTCAAACGAGCCCAAACACGAGTAGTTTATCATAATATGTAGTTTAGAAGTTCCTGTAACCATCTTCCCGGCTTCATCATCAGACCAAGGTGCATTCACAAGGTCATTCATCACTGCACCATTTCAATGTTACCGTAACATAGCCACCAAACTTACGTAAGTATGTCAAATATCAGCTTTATGGAACAGTGTACAAAGTGCATTCCAAATTTTGAACGGAAAGACACGAAGTCATAAAAATATCGCTAGATGTTTTAACGCCACCGGTACATACGTAAAATAGGTACCTACTAGATCGGTTGATCGTGTTATAACCTTGAAATGAGGCACACTTGGGTGGCAAGGTGAAATATCATAATATTTCTACATTTTAGACAGAATGCTTTTTTATTATAGCGCCATCTCTTCTTTTTAATTTAAAATAACATTGCTTACAAAATGAGACGTAAGATGTCGCTACCATCGACTCCCATTTTTTCGTCGCTAGCGCCATCTGTTGTATTATTTACGGTATTAACAAGTACTTATAAAAATAAAGGTCTAATATTAAGGATCTAACGTGGCCAATTTTTATGGACGACTTGCGGCATCTGTACTGTAAAGTATTATATTTATCTATGCCCATGGGATGATATGGGCTGGTGACATTCCGTATTCTTAATCCGTCGCCACACGGATAAGGTGATCGAATACCTTCATTAAATTCTTTCTTCAGGGTACTGATTCAAAAAGTACATCGTTCGTCATTCTAATACTCTAGTCGCATCTCATTTGCAAAATTCTAGACTAAAGAGCAATTTGAAAAACATTTCAAAATCAAGTTCGATAAATAAGAGTCACGAAAAGATTACAGATAATGAATACCGTTGTTACGAACTCAATTTAGTATCTGTCGATAGTGAAATCGATCGCCGACATTCGAAAGTGCCTAAGTTTTTGTGTCAGAGATGCTAGCAAAAACTTGATATTGGCTGAATTTGTATTTTAGATTCGAATCATTCTTTATTCTTTAAATATCATTGTGATACAGTAGGCCAGCGGTTCTCAAACTTTTTTTGAGAATTGAACCCTTTTGGGTATCTAAATATTTGGCGGAGCCCTAAAATAAAATAAAGCCGAGTCCTACGTGCACTTTAAAACCATTTATTTTAGACATACATCCTGGTGGAGCCCCTAGAGATGCTTCGCGTAGCCCTGGGGCTCCGCGGAGCACACTTTGAGAATGGCTGCAGTAGGCGTTTATGCTTGGTACCTTTTGTAGGGTACCGATTATCGGTGCGATAAAACAAATAGCCCGTATTTTGTTATATGGCCCATGATCATCATCGAAATATTTTATTAGTCTTCCTCCTCAGTAAATAGTTGTTAAAAAGTCGATTTCAGGACTTTTGGGTTTCAATGCTGAACCGAACTGCCTTTTCGAAAAGTCGAAGTCTAAAATTACAAAAATGTATTTGAAAACAGAATAGATTGGTATGTCTCGTAGCTACATCAAAATTTGGTGGCACTTATAACGATGCTTACGATGGATTCAGTATAAATCCAACATGGATTGAGTATGAATGGAGTACAAACTCCACTCTGGATATAACCAAGTTGTGTTTATGTATGTCCATTGTGGATGTAATGTTTGCACAGTTCGATTGCGTCAGTTCCTTTGATACAAGTTCTGCTAACCACAAATTATGACAAACGCATGACAGTCATTGCCGCATATTTCCTCTTTACTGTTCCGTGATGAGAGTGTGCGGTTTCATTCCCGGGTCGGCCAAATTAGTTTCTATTGGTTTTAGGGACTTCTAAATGGCAGTATGACGTATTCCATGTTTGATACCAATTTGCTCGCAAAAGGATTTATGACATACCTAGTTATGTAAATATACTAATAGACTAAGTATATTAGATCGTGAGGTACGGTATGAAATATTTCATATTCAGCCAGCTAGCATTTTCACACTAGCCCTGTCCAGTGTTGTATATAGAATTCAATTGATGTATCATATATGATTCATAACTATTTATTTTTTGGTATGTCAGTCGCTGGCCATGGGTTGATATTACTAATTACTTAACTAGACAGGGCTAGACTGGCTATCACCATAGTAATTCGGCGTTTGCCCCGTAAGAGAAATCGTTTTATACGCCAGGGGTAATATATCTAGTTCTTACATCATTAGGTTTTATAACTTATAACTTATTGTCGTATACTAAAGGAGGCATCCTCGGTGCTACGCCTGCACATTTTCTTTTAACTTCTTCGTTAAAATTGCGATATATACGGATACATCAATGTATGTGTACCCCTACGGTCCCTAAGGAACATACATTTAAGTTTCTTGCTCCCAATCGTATCAAAATACCCCATTTCGTGCAACGCGATGTACGTAAACGCTGACGTGTTAACCCAGTAAGTGGCTCGTTCATTGTATAAACAAACTATTACTAGGCAACGTTCATTTAACCGTAACCGAAGTAGTTAATAAAACGCACGTAAAACGAATGTACCACGAGCGAGCAAGGCTTAGATTTTATCGATGTAACGTTTGATTTTATTGTACACACTTACATACAATGCTACGTACCTATTAGGTTGTATACAGCCAGTGTAAAAAAAAGAAAATATATATAACTAGCTTTCGCCCGCGGCTTCGCCCGCATGAAATTTTAATAAAGGGTAGCCTTTGTACTTCCCCAGATTTCAAACTATCCATATCAAATTTCATCACAAACTGATCTGCACATTCGCCGTGTAGCATACATATAAACAGAGAATACTTAAAATTACTTTTGTTTTCATAGTCGTCAAACTTCAGGTAAAGATTAGTATGTAGGTATATTATTAAAGTTATTGAAGAGCTTATGTATCTATTGAATAGAATAGCAGCAAAATAAAAACTGAAAGCATTACCACAAAGTACATAATCAGACCGCCCCTCCGCCCCGCTGTGCGCGACAACTCATAGTAGGTAAGCGCTTTTAATGACGCTGCGCTTAGGTCAATTATATCGTTATAACTTTTAAGGTATTCGTCCAAACTACTTACTGTAAAGACAAAGTTCATCTACATTAAATACTGAAGGCAATAAATCTATCAAATTTGAAAACAATTTGATAACTACTCAAGAATGAGCATGGTAAAAAACATATTTTTTATGTTTTACTGTTTTATTACAATAAAAATTATGTAGTTAGGTTACGTAACATAAGCTAAAAAGTAATTCGGTAAGTCTTATCTGCCCGATCGCACCCAACTTCTCACCAATCTGGGGTATTGATCAGACAAATATAAAATCGTTGCGCAAGTGAAATGTCTATCATAGTGTTTATTCTGGATACGCTACGCCCAAAAATGTAATGTTTTTTTTTAGTTTATTTTATTTTCAAGTTTTTACTTTTGTTGTTAGTTGATACGTCTCATTCTATTTTCATAGTGAGGCCTTTTCTAGCAATCAAACCCTGTCATTCGATACCCATATTGACGTATTTCTGAAAAATAAGTAATCCGCCATTTTGTGGCGGTAGCCATATTGGTATTTTCATAGTGAGGTCTATTCTACCAATCAAGCCCTTTCATTCGATACCCATATTGACGTATTTCTGAAAAATAAGTAATCCGCCATTTTGTGGCGGTAGCCATATTGGTATTTTCATAGTGAGGTCTATTCTACCAATCAAGCCCTTTCATTCGATACCCATATTGACGTATTTCTGAAAAATAAGTAATCCGCCATTTTGTGGCGGTAACCATATTGGTTTTTTCATAGTGAGGTCTATTCTACCAATCAAGCCCTTTCATTTGATACCCATATTGAGGTATTTGTGGAAAATATGTAATCAGCCATTTTGTGGCAGCAGCCATCTTGGTTTTTTTCATAGTGAGCCTATTCTACCAATCAAGTCCTTTCATTCGATACCCATATTGAGGTATCTGTGGAAAATATGTAATCAGCCATTTTGTGGCAGCAGCCATCTTGGATTTTTCATAGTGAGGTCTATTCTACCAATCAAGCCCTTTCATTCGATACCCATATTGAGGTATTTGTGGAAAATATGTAATCAGCCATTTTGCGGCAGCAGCCATCTTGGATTTTTCATAGTGAGCCTATTCTACCAATCAAGCCCTTTCATTCGATACCCATATTGAGGTATTTGTGGCAAATATGTAATCCGTCATTTTGCGGCGGCAGCCATCTTGGATTTTTTATAGTGAGCTGTATTCTACGAATCAAGCCCTTTCATTTGATACCCATATTGAGGTATTTGTGGAAAATAAGTAATCCGACATTTTGTGACGGCCGGCGGCCATCTTGAATTTTTCATGGTGAGCTTTTTCTGATAAACAATTTCACCGTACAGTGTCTGAAGTTCAAGTAACTTTAATGGTTTAGGCAACGTACGCGATGACAGCTTTCTGAGCTCAGGATTTTTGCTGACTCAGTTGATACTTTTCCTTATGTTATGGCAACATTATACAAAATCTTTATAAATTGTAGCCTATGTGTTATTCTGATGTATAAACTATATTACTGTAAAGTTTCATCCAAATCCGTTCAGTAGTTTTTGCGTGAAAGAGTAACAAACATCCATACATACATCTTCACAAACTTTCACATTTATAATATTAGTAGGACTAGAGGACGCCAGCAGCTACGCCTGCATTTTTTTTTATTTACCCGTTTTGGCCGATCCTGTGGGAATTTCGGGAAATCCCTTCTTAGTGCACCCCTACGGTCCCCAAGGATTATTCATGCCAAATTTCAGCTTCCTGCGCCCAATAGTTTCGGCTGTAGCGTGTCTGTTAGTCAGTCAGTAACGCAAGGATTTTATATATTAAGATGACGGTTTTCTGCCAGGGGTTTTGGGATGGTCGTGCCATACTTCCTATCGCACAGTCGAAAAAGTGCTGCTTTTTCTTAAAGAGACACTATGCGCACAAGGAGTATAATACATTTTCCTCTATCGTCGGAAACTTTCCGAACATTCAAGCAACGGACATGGAGAAATACCAGACTGGCAACAATCATTCAAGGATCACTCAAAGTGTTGGTTTGTGTTGAGATCGAAGTGTCAATCGGCGCGCGGCGTAGTGTCAACGACGAGGCTTGCATCACTTAGTCCTGGCTGCGGTCAAATGCCTGTATCTGCCTCTGTAGTGGCTTCTTCGGTTACCTGAGCGCCGGAGATCCAATCGCCGTTTCCCCTTTGGTCACCATCCTGCTACTTCTTAGTCCTTCCGTCCTCCCGGGCAACGCCTTAGGTATTTTCTATACGTTTTTTCTTAAATGGCAAGAGAACACAGCATTTATACTAGCCAGGGTTATCGCTTCCCATCAGTTGAACTAATTGATAAGCGTGAAATATATCCTTACTGCATAACACCTAAGTAGGAGAGTGTAACCGCTTGCTCTTAAAATGAAAAAAATACATAAGTATAATATATTCAGTTGCCAAGCAAGAAGCAACTCAAGAGGTAATTTCATATAGTTGCTAAGCAGGTCCGTGAAATGCGATTTTGTTGAGATAAATATGTGTGTTCGTATGTCTTTGTGGTTGGGTTAGTAAGTAGTCCGTGTGGTGACGGAATAAGAATACGAAATGTCACCACCCCATAATATCATCCCATGGGTGTCGTAAGAGCCGACAGAGGGAGTATATTATGCAGAGAACAACACTGCAAGAGAAGGAAAACTTGATACAAACCCTATACCAACCCGTTTGGCCAGCGTGGTATAGTAGGCCAATTCCTCCTTTCAAAGGAGAGGCCTAGTCCAGCAGTGGACTATTAAAGGCTGATGTGATGATGTAGTAAGTAGTTAGTTCACAAAAATTGTCAGCCTGAACTAGAAATCTATACATTGCCGTGTAGCCATGCTAACATCAAATATAACCTGCACGTACCTAAAAACATAAAACGTTGTTTCAGTATTTATATGTATTGATGTGAAAGTAAATAAATTTTTTATAGACGATGTCGTCTTGTGGTATGAGGTCAACGTTTGAAAGGTCGTGTACTTGTCAAGCGGTACTGGGTGAACAGGTTTGATAATGATGCCGCTAATAGTATTCTACTGTTTTGAATCATGGTTGTTATTAGGACAGCGCGCGGCGTTTCAAGGGGTCACCATTATTACAATGTCAATGCGCTCGGGTAGTGTGACTTAAGGGCAAAAAGTATTTTCAAAGATAACTCGAGCATTAGTAAGGAACCCAGTATTGAAGACACTTTATAAACATTCAATCCACGGATGCCACGCACGCCGCCCGGTTCAAAACAATAATCTAGAGTCTGGATCAATAAAGTAAAATGAATCGATTGAAGTTGCACCTGTGGGGAGGGAGTCAAACCAACAGCACTCAGCGCGGTTTTAAATGGCAAGGCTGACGCTTTTAAATAATTACGCCATCCGTGCAAATACTTAATTGGATCATAACTAAACGGTATGATTAATAGTCTGGATGTTCCTAACTTTAATAGTTTTCTGTCTTGTTACAAGATAAGCTCCCTGGTAGTATGGCGGAATCTCAATCGCTTTGGCTGTCTATAGGTACGAATTTATTACCTCAGCGACTTTACTTTCAATACATTTCGATCGACAGTCTCTTACAAAATTGTTTCATTCATCAATTAATGTCAAAACTATAACAGTTAGTTTTGACATTTTCACTGTCAATTTATTGATTACTAGATGAGCCCGCGGTTACACCCGCGTTATTTAAGGCTACTCCTCAGCTCCCGTGGTTTATAGCGTGATGTTATATAGCCTATGGCTTCCTCGATAAATGGGCTATCTAACACTGAAATATTTTTTCAAATCGGACCAGTAGTTTTTGAGCTTAGCCGTTCAAGCCAACAAACCAACGAAACAAACTCTTGAGCTTTATGTATTAGATTAGAACTATACTTGACGACAAAAAATATGACGTCACGAGTCTATATTTCATACAAAATACATAGAAAGAGATTGTGTTTGACATTTATTTAAAGGTGTTTGATTTGACCAGTTGGCATCATCCCAATTCAGCTCTCAAGTTGTTTCTTAAGTGTTGAAGATAAACAATAATAATAGGATTGTTTCCCACTAGTCAAATCAAGCACTTTTAATGAAATGTCAAAAACGACCTTTGCTACGGCGTTTGTATGAAATAAGACCTAGTGACGTCATAGTTTTGTCAAATAGAATACTTATTATCAATAACATACATACATACATACATACATACATAGTCTCACGCCTATAACCCCGAAGAGGTAGGCAGAGGTGTATTTCCACACCCACTTTTCGCCAGATATACTTTAGTCCCACGTAATAAGGGGCGAGCCTATTGCCATACCGGGCACATTTCCAGACCCTACGAAACTACCATTATTTTGACATGTTTCACTAGATAAAAATAGTTGTATAATTTATTTCACTTGCAGGAAACTTCCCTATTCTACTTAAGCTCCGATGGAAATAAATGTTTCTGGTTTTTCCCAACCACATTGGACTCCACTTACTCATCAGAAACCTCCAAATGTTTTTTACATTCATCTTATTTGTATAGAAGTAAATCCAAAGTTTAGAAAGTACCATAAATCAAGTACCAATGAATAAAGTGCCTATTCATTGATCACTATTCCATTGAATATGGCACAATGAACTATCGGCGACTAATCTAGAAATTATTATAGCTTACGCCTTTAAATTACATAGTATGACTCATACATATTATGTTGATAAGTTGGAAGCGAGTGTCTTGTGGGTGAAACGAATGCCAATGTCGAGGATAATGATATTTGTTACGTTACGTCATTTGGTTTTAATGCGCTAGTTGCTGATTAACGTGTTTGTAAACGGTTTTATTTTAGACTAGACTAGCTAGCTGTTGCATATATTCATAGTATTACTTTCAAAATTAGTGGATTTACAAACTTTATCCACAAAAAAAAAACAAATTTATCCACCTTGTAGGGATTTTTATCCTAAGGATTGTTTTATAACAATCCTTCTTATTATGCGCTTGCCATAACCTTTTTGTCCATGTGGTGACGGATTAAGAATACGGAATGTCACCACGCCATATCATCCCATGGGTGTCGTAAGAGCCGACAGAGGGAGTATATTATGCGAAAAACAGCACTGTAAGAGAAGGAAAACTTGATACAAACCCTATACCAACCCGTTTGGCCAGCGTGGTATAGTAGGCCAATTCCTACATTCAAAGGAGAGGCCTAGTCCAGCAGTGGACTGTTCAAAGCTGATGATGATGATAACCTTTTTACGAAAACAATATTCAAAGATCCCTCCTTGCCAATGTCATAAAATATCCTTTCTTAGTTTGACCTAAGTCATAAAAGGAACTCAATATCCGAATGTCATGTCCCTAGCTGAGGTAGTAGGTATTAGGTCTACGATGAGATGCTTGCATCTTTTCTATTATGACTCTTTCCATTGCAATTTATACAGCTTGATGTCTTTCCTTACCCAAAACCTTCCATACGTTTAAACATCTTTACTAACATGTTTTGACATGTAGTTTTTTTATCTATAAGTACATCGATTAGTGTTCTACCCACTACTTAACTAAGTAGCTGTGCTTATGCCTCATTACGACATATTGTACCTACACAGACGTACATAGAATTAAGTACCGTAAATAATACATGTTCGTCATGATAAATTTTAGCTTGTCACAATATTTTTTATATGAAGTCCCCATTCGGCGACCAATTTAATAGAGATAAATAAACATCTCGGTATTACTTTTTTACATAAGCATGTACTTAGTATTTTGTCTCCTAATGACGTATTCTGTAGAAGTTTCTAGAAACGATATGATAAATTGCTGAGATGGGTGAATAATCTGGCTTTTGATGGCAAATTGTTGCCTAGTTAGACTTTATTAATCTATTTAAAGTATAATCACTTTCTTACAGATAAATTAATACAATGTAGAACTATGAACAAAATACCATGTTAAGCATACTAGTACTACGTGCTCGGAGATTATCCAAGTCCAGCTTAAATTTAATAATTTATTCTGTTAAAAAGAATACAAATTATATAAATTGGTATAGAATGTCGCTGTGAACATAACACAGCATTTTAAAACGGACACAAGAACACGCATTCTTAGAAAAAAGATTTGTATATTTTGCAGTGCTCTTATCGAATCGATTCTACGACGCACGGGCAGTCGCGATGCAACAGTCTAAACCACCACGCCATACGTGCAGTTGAATGAGTAAAGCGATTGTAGAATAAAATAAAATAAATTAAATAAGATAAAACGTTTATTGTTTAAATGTTTACGTTCATACTGCCAATGTCAAATGCCTTGAAGTAAGGTAAAAGCACTAATGCTTGACACTGAACTAAAAGATGACATTTTCCCAAAAAAACGTATTTAATAAGAAAACTAATCATTTAAATAACATTGTTACTGATGTTAAAGATACCTAGTGCTATCTATGATACAGGTTCAAAAGCTTGTGTACACATTCAGAAGGAAATTTCAAAATTGCATCAGCTTACAACAAACAATGTGAGTAGGTTGGTATGTTGCGCGTAATTCTTAGCGTTTTTCGTAAGACAACTGAATTTTAACAGGTATGATTTTTTCTTATATTTATGATTATAGGCTATTGTTAGTTTCAATATTAAAAATGTATGAAATGATTGACTTATTAGGACCATTTCCTTGTTATTTTGGCTTGTTTTTGTATAATTTGTAAGTGGTGTCTACTATTAGTTCCCAAAATGAGCCAAAACCTAAAAGTTGACACATGTGTCATCTATTAGGGTTACATCAAAATGAATTTTTTAGCTTATTTTTATGCAAATTTAGCCTTATGTTAAAGAAATAAAGTTCCTGTCTTAGTTTCATTTGTTTTAATCTACTCTAACTAAAAGTAGACAGTGTCAACTATTAGGGTATACTAGATGTCAAATATTAGTATTTAGTGTCAACTATTAGGGTATAATAGATGTCAACTATTAGTACCCATGAATATCAGTGTAGATCCCCTGATAGTGCCATCCACGTCACAATTTTCACATAATAAGTATGGGTAAAGTCATGTCTACTATTGGTGCCAATTGATGTCAATTATTGGTGGATTTGATTTTCGAAGCTGTCATCTTTTAGGGTTTACGACAAACCTAAGAAAATTGATATTTTTGTTGAAAATACAACAGCTTTAAAATAATTTATATTAAAAAGTCAATCTCTGAATGTTGCTCTAAGTGTGAAAATATTTGCAACTGTTATTTTTTCATAAATACATTTTATATTTGAGAATGAAGTTTGATTTTGTCCTTAATGTGTCAAGCATTAGTGCTTTTACCTTATGTGAATATGAAAATGACGTATTATAAAAAAAACTCATACTGTAGTACAAAAATCTGTTCGGTGGTTTTTGAGTTTATCTTGTTCATACAGGCAGACGGGAAGAAAAGGGGACTCCATTTTATAATATGTGTAACTATAGGTGGTCCATTGGCTCGGGCAAAAGTGTTACTGGGTTTTGCCAAATTCTCAGTAAGTCAGTAGCAGCACGGAGTTTGTGTGCTCGGTAACGGCAATAGGCTCGCCCCCTATTACGTGGGACCTAAAAATTTGTGGCGAAATGTGGGTGTAATATTACACCTCTGCCTACCCCTTCTGGGATACAGGCGTAAGTCTATAAATAAATAAAATAAGAAATAGATGAAGCATTGATGAGATGTCTAGACAGAGTAAGCAGTCTTGGTATTATTTTGAATAATCTCTTATATTTTGTCTAACTTCTACCCGCAAATATCATAGGTGTCGGTTATGGTGACAAAGGGTGTTCTATGTGTTATACTGAAGATTAAGATTTCAATACAACCGCACGCACTGACGGTTTTCCCAGCGACTGATGTACTTGCTACAAATCATTGCTAAGCTTAAAACTTTACAAAGTTGCAAAACCCGTATTTAATAGCTCATAGAATAAGAAACATCCACCTATCTCTGGTCAACTTTCACCTTTATCATAGTTATAGGAATATTCTCAGTGGATGTGGGTAGAGAACTACGTAGGACGAATCGATGAATAAGATGTCTTTATGCTATAAATATCAAACAAATATCTCTAGTAAATAAAGGTCACGGATGACGTTCTGCCTTTTAATTATGACGAATGTCGTTCTCTCTACAAAGATTTAAGTTAATAACTTATAACATTAAGTTAGTGTTCGGTAATAATTTCTGCTAAATACAGTAGGCGCTTAGTCCGGCGCTCGCCAATCCGGCACGCTCAGTAGTCCGGCACTAGCGACTCAGGTAACCCGCTTGATAATCCGGCATTTTATACAGCCGAATGCAGGATTACAGAGCCGTCTAGTCTATTATTATGAACATTTTATGTATTAAGCTTTTACTTCCCATACAAATTCGATAATCATCGGCATCGGCGAAAAAATATGCCTGCCGGATTACCAAGCGCCTACTGTAACTTGCTTTCCCTATCACAACTCCAAAATACTTCTGATAAAATTCGTTGCGCTTACCTTTTTTTTGTCATCGGGTTGGAAAATCCTCATGGAGTCTCTCCTCCCTGGGAGAAGGGCGAAGAGGGCTGTCAGACTCTTACTGACAAAAAACCAACCCGTGTTCCACATGTACCCGTGTGTCGGCGGGCGGGTATCGCCGAAGCATTCGTCGCGACCCCCCGACAGGTATTGGCCCGCCAGATGGTCAGGCGGGCCCCAAAAAGCCCGAAGGCCACAACCCCCTCGTTGCGCTTACCTAGAGAGTTTAACTTTCTCCGATATTCCACGTGTGTCAAAGTCGATGTGATATATCTCTCTCTGGAGACCGTCACATGTTTACCGTGCATTTTACATTCCGTGATGTCAAGTTTTCTGTCTTCCTAACGATAGGGACTTTTTGCTTCGTCTTATGCCATGAAAAGATATTGGGTAGTGACACGCTACATTCTTAATCCATCAGCACACGAGATCAATAATCAATAAAAAGAAGCTGATATAGGTTATCACGATGCATGCATTATCACGATACCTCCGTGGTCCAGTGCATAGCGTATGCGACTGCTGATCGGAGGTCCCGGGTTCGATTCCCGGGTCGGGCAAAATGATACTGGGTTTTCCGAATTCTTAGTAGCAGCATGGAGTCTGGTGATGTGCCCGGTAACGGTAATAGGCTCGCCCCCTATTACATGGGACCTAAAAATTCATGGCGAAATGTGGGTGTAATATGTTACACCTCTGCCTACCCCTTCAGGGATACAGGCGTGAGTCTATAAATAAAAAAATAAAAAGAAAACGATGCATCTGGTTTTCCCTCTGTCCTTGCTCACTGATAATAATGATACTTTCATTTACACAGGAAATCCTATAACGCACTGCCGTCGAATCGCTTCGCCTGCTCTATGTTGGTGACAGGGGACTGTTTTTCGCAGCTATTGCTGTTTAATCAATATTAATATTTTTGGATTATATATGTATTTTACAGTAAAGATTGCTTGTTTTTTATACTGCGTTGGTAAAAGTTGCTTTCATAAAAGCGCGATATATTTAGTGTTACTCGTGTTTTGTGGCCCATAATGAAATTAAGGGGAGACAGATATATAGAGGAAGCAGTAGGAGTGAAACGTTGGGCCGCCAACATCGTAAGAAAAACCAAATACCTAATTTTAGTGAGTACATTAGCCAAGAATTAAACCTCGTACTCTCATGTTTGCCTACATTTTAATGTTTTATGATTATGTTTATGGGTTGAATGGGGAATCCCGTGTGTTTTCCTCACTGTATTCAATGTTTGTAGTATAATACAAAACGATCGTTAGCTTGCCAACACGAACACGAACGAAAACAATGTGCAGTAGTCGTGCTATCATTTTTATGTGATGTGTTATGTTATGAGTTGGTTATGAGTATAAATCACTCAAGGGAATTTTTAACTGGCAAGCCACGAAAGGCATGGTTTATTGTTTTAAATTATAGTCCGCTATGATCTACAAACATTATAAAATTCTTTATCTGCTATATACCTATTGGCATTTATATTTATCGTTGATACTTTTTACTGCTTACTGTACTAGCTTTTGTCCGCGGCTTCGCTCGCTTAGGGGTCGGTTTTCGAGTCTAAAGGTAGCCTATGTTATATTCTGATGTAAAAGCCATATTACTGCAAAGTTTCATCAAAATTTGAATTGTAGTGTTTGCCTGAAAGACATCTTCAGAAACTTCGACGCTCATAATAGTAGTAAGACAATGTTCTTATTCAATTCTTAAAACTTGACCTAGTACATACATACATAGACTCATGCCTGTTTCCCGGAGGGGTAGGCAGAGACTACGGAACGCCATTTGCAACGATCCTGACATACCTTTCTTGCTTCACTCACTCCCATCAAGTTTCTCATGCATGCTCTTCTGTCTAGGGTACTTCTAAGCTGTCCTTTTTTTTAGGATGTCTCCAAACTGGTCAGAGAACGTCCGACTAGGCCGCCCCTACGTCCTGTCCCATTCACACTTGCCTTATATATCTTCTTTGTCAGTCTATCGTCATCCTTGACCTAGTACAGGTATAGAATAGCTATGTTTTCATCATTACCTATATTTTTATCTACCCAATACCGGGGATCGTTTATCTAAAACAGTGCGATCCCAAAAGTTATCAACATCAATCACATTGTCTGGCAGTTGAGATATGACCTGACATGGTTGCGTCGATGTAACAAAGTCAAGAAAATTTGCTACATCTTCTTCCCACGCCTTTTGCTTATAATTCTGTTTAAATAGTCTTTGAAGTGAATCTGCTAAACGCAGACACCACATTTTTTTATAAAAATTTAAAACTGTCTGTAATTGGTACTCACTCATTTATATGATACGTGAGTGAGAAAGCCGAAATGACCGTGTGGTGACGGATTAAGAATATAGAATGTCACCAGCCCATATCATCCCATGGGTGTCGTAGGAGCCGACAGAGGGAGCATATTATGCAGAGAACAGCACTGTAAGAGAAGGAAAACTTGATACAAACCCTATACCAACCCGTTTGGCCAGCGTGGTATAGTAAGCCAATTCCTCCTTTCAAAGGAGAGGCCTAGTCCAGCAGTGGACTGTTAAAGGCTGATGATGTATGAGTGAGAAAGCCATTATATAAGGTACACGTTTAACGAGTGCCTTCTGTTTCATTTTTGATTTTGCCAATATCGAGGTGGAAGAAAAGTTCAAATAATTTATTAATCTAAGCAAATTTTGATCCGTTCGCTCAAATTGCTGCAATTTTAAAATCACCGTCATTGTCAGCCCTGTACTAATACTTACCTGCTGCTGGACACAAGCCTTTTCTCACTATGAAAAGAGTAAAGCAGTATCAAAGTGATAGATATATACAATATGTTTACATTAATTTATGATGGTACTGATTTGATTAAAAGTAGGACACTTAGACTACCAGTAACTTATATATACGCCAGCAGCTACGCCTGCATTTTTTTTAAATTTACCCGTTTTGGCCGATCCCGTGGAAATTTCGGGAAATCCCTTCTTAGTGCACCTCTACGGTCCCCAAGGATCATACATGCCAAATTTCAGCTTCCTGCGCCCAATAGTTTCGGCTGTAGCGTGTCTGTCAGTCAGTCAGTAACGCAAGGATTTTATATATTAAGATAACTCAATCAAATCCTATTGATTGCTTTGAAATACACTAACTTCCTGTATTCAAAAGTGAACCTTATCTCTAAACTGCATTGAATTTACTACACAAATCATAATAGAGCAATATTCTGTGCGCCGGACAGTTTCAAGGTGCGAACTGCATGACGGAAAATCCTCTTCGTTGTCATCTAGTACTGCAACGATCCGGCAATTGTGATAGGACTTGCTTGTGGCAACATGTTCATAGTTGTGTGTACCTAGTTGATTACTTAAAACAGTGTTGTTCGGGCATTTGAGTGTCTATTTTTTTTGTTTGCTCTTTGCTCCATTCTCTAAATGCAGAGACGCTCCTTAGCTGACTATTGCCGATTGCGATAATTGTGTACTTAATTATTTCAAACAATGTGCAAAATCTTCTATCTATCCCATCGTTTTGGCATAGATCACACCAACCCGCAGGCTTAATCACGTGATGTCTGGTTGCATAGTATTTCCAAACAATTTATATTTTCGACAACCAATACGCTCCTTTGCCAGCTCTAGACTAAGCAAAAGTTTGACACGATTTTTTGCATCTCAATAAACAGTGGTATGTCTTTACCTATACTGTAATCTGTCTATGCGGCCGAACTAGTTCAGCTGTCATTAATATTGAATGATATCTTTGTACACCAGCTTCATAAAGCATTGAACACGCCATTAGGTCTGTTCTCTCAGATATATTCAACCAAGACTTTATAGAACGCAAAATGTCATGACCTATTTTCGTCAGTTGACTAAGTAATTATTTCACGGGATCACAGTATTCACTTTATAGAACGCAAAATGTCATGACCTATTTTCGTCAGTTGACTAAGTAATTATTTCACGGGATCACAGTATTCACACTATCACTAGTATATTACTATCCGTGTGGTGACGGATTAAGAATACGGATTGTCACCACCCCATATCATCCCATGGTTGTCGTAAGAGCCGACAGAGGGAGCATATTATGCAGAAAACAGCACTGTAAGAGAAGGAAAACTTGATACAAACCCTATACCAACCCGTTTGGCCAGCGTGGTATAGTAGGCCAATTCCTCCTTTCAAAGGAGAGGCCTAGTCCAGCAGTGGACTGATAAAGGCTGATGATGATGACAGTATTCACAGTTAAGCAAGGCTGTTTCCTTGTCTTTTATTCCTGCATAACTGAAGAAATCGGTCTAGAAATCGCGGTAAAATCGGTGCACATAAATAAAAAAAGTTTGGATATCGACCGAATTGAGAACGTCCTCCTTTTTGAGTCGCACTATGGTTCGTCTAGAACAAGCTAGCTAGACAAAATTATTTTATTTGATTTTTATGTCTAGATGCGGTTAATAAGCAAAGATATAAGGTTTTTGGTAGTAAGGCAGTTTGTCATTTGAGCTGGTATCATGAAAAAAAAAAACATTTATCGGGCATATGTGTATAATATATTTTTTGAACATTTTATAAAGTGATTTATCCCTCGACGTCGCTATAAAATCTAATAACAGATGCATAAAATATCTAAGAACTAAATCTATTACTCATTATCATCACTATCATCAGATGAATCATCCATTGAATAGTCATGATCGTGAGGGGCAGAACTATGAAAAGTAGAAATCATATTAACATTTTGTTCCTTACAGCTAGGTGGGACAATTAAATCTAATACTTCAGTTGAAAGCGTACCTATTTTCTTCCGAGGAACTTCTCGTAAACCGTTTATTACAGGGTCAGATGTTATCAATAACATATTAAGTAAATCTCTATTCGTAGCCTCCCGTGATCGCTTTCGTGTGTTGTGCTCACGAAATCTTCTGCAGTCCTTATTCCGAGCTTCCTGTGCTTCCTCGGAAAGCTGGCCTATAGGTAGAAGGGACGATCTAATTACTTCGCCACTGTGCAAAAGTATTTTGTGGACAGTAGCGGGCATGTAATACCATGAATAGAGATTTACATAAAGTTGTCTAGTTTCTTGAGCTAAGTTAACGAATTTTTCAATATTTATATCATATCCCGATGATAAAGTGCGAAGTAGTATGCCAAATTTTTGTATTAGTGAAACATCTAACCCTGTAATATCGGCACTAGCCTCGGGATTTCCAAAAAATCTTCGCGCGGTGTTCCCGTCATTAGTGTTACCGAACCCTGGTTTTGGTTTGTCTACAATCAAGCCCATTTCGCTTTTAAATCGTTTTTTAATGTCATCTGAACGTTGTTTCACACTAGCTTTGTCTTCGGCTGTTCTTAACTGCCATTTTTTTATATTTAGTCGATAGCTAATGTGAAGCAAGCATTCAAAGCACCTTATCCAAGCGTGCAACGTAGACAAACCAAAACCAAGATTATCTTTGTCCGCAGCAAACTCTTTTGACAGATCATTCATCATTGTTGGAGTTGCCCCACAAATAAAACATTTTTGTGAGGAAGAAGTTTCGGTCAGAGCATTGCAAACTTTTCCGTCAATCATTGTTAAAAGCATAACATGTGTGACAGATACTTCGGTCTCCATCACCTTGCAGGTTGTCGGCAATAAAGCGTTTATCTCTTCTAAAACCTTATTGGTTTCCGAAATCGTAAAATCTTTCGTTTCCTTAGAAAAGATAAACTTTATTGGCCGACAATACATTGTAGAACAGGGCCGAGGATTCTGCCACACAATATTACCACTTTCATCTTTCAATTGAAGAGGAACGAAAGAAAATACAAATAAAAACTCGTCACTATCGTCACAATTAGTGAATTTTTGTTTGTACATACTATGACCGGAACTTCCATCACAACCCCATTTACTGATTAATGTGAATGACGTGCAAGGTAACAGACTATGAACAACTTCTTGTTGTGCTGAAACTAAACGTTCGGCAGTCTTATCAAGAATTGCCTGAACTTTGATTTCAGCATGCGTTTCATTGACTGTAATTTGTTCACCTGACGGGTAGCAGGCTATTTTAGCCTTTCTAACACTGTACATTGACGGAAACACCTTATGTCCAGCTTTAATACTCCACTTCCGAGTCTGCTTATAGCTATGGCTACTTGATTTACTATCAACGTAGTACGCTAAAGCTTCCTCACTTGTTAAACTCCTGGGGGCACTTTCTTCACTCGTGGTCTTGGTTATTGAAGGATCACTAGTCACATCTTTAATTTGACGTGCTACACTTCTCTGACCCGAGATTCGAGCTGACACTTCAGCGGCGTAAATTAATTCACTAGCACTTCTGGACTGTAATAGATCGTCTACACGTCGTCTCTTCGTTTTGAGACTAGAATGTTCAAAATCTTTAGTAGGTCTTCCGGGTCCCGGTTCTCCAGATGTAGTTGGCAGAGATAAATAAACGGACACATCGAAAGATATGTCAAGACCCTCCAGCCACGTCGAATACTTTTGTAGGAATCGCTCTCGATTTCTTCCACAGCTGCTCCACTTTTCAGCAAATTTCGTTGAATATCTTGAGATTAGTACTTTAATATCTCGCAGAGACTGCTCCGTAACACCATCAAAATTATATCTCAAAGATATAAACCGAAAGAGCTCCTCATTCCGCGTTTCCTTCGGGTGTTTCAGCAATTCTTCGAAAAAATCCATTCTTGAGACGGTAAAAACTGTTGAAAGAAAAAAATAAATAAAAATTAGTTGTGCAAATATATCGCAATGAATTTTTTTACGTATAACTACTAGACACTTATGAGAATCGTATATGATAGGTTCTACGGTGGGGACAAGTGGGGACATGTTATTATGTGACCGATGAATTTGAAAAAATGAGTAAAAAAGTGGGTGAAAATTCAAACATTTCATTTTATAAGACTAAAGAATGAAGTTCCCATGTTGAAAATGAAATAAAATATAACTACTTACCCTTACGTATACAATCCATCACAAAAACACTTTCACAAATTTCTTTTAGTGACATAAACAATGCTATCAAATATGATGTAAAAATGCAAATGAATGCCCTTTAAATAGTCAACATCTTATAAACATACCTTAATGACGCTCTTAATGAGGGTAGTATTGATAATTAATAGGTGTAATCCTCAATGTATAGGGGTAATGAGTTCGTAATAGTAATTAACTTCCAGGAATTTAAGAGTTGTTTTTGTCTAGCTAGCTTGTTCTAGACGAACCATAGTGAGTCGGTTTAAAATCAATTGTTATGAATCATGCATACACTAGTCAGAGAAACGGTTAGTGTAAAACAGTGTCCATCAGATGGGACATGTTGCCGTATTTGCATAGATTTCACACAAAACAAACCGGGTATGGTTGCAGATGTCAATTTGAGCAGGCGTATCGTTGCGAAACCAATGTGTTTACATATGAAGTGAGTCACTGTACTGATTCCACTGATTCTGTTAGTGTTTCATTTCATGCGTACGTAATGTACGTACTATTCAAGTTCTTGTCTAAGGATAAGAATCGTTAGGCCATGTCGGAGGCCTTAGGGCGGCCTGAAAACTCCGACACCAGAGTTGGCCACACACTCACACGAAAAACAAAACAAACAAACTATTCAAATTGTCTGTGGCGCACTGTTTGTTGTCATACAGACCGCTGTTTGTGTACAAGCTTCTCAATTTCAAATCGGCTTACTGACCAAATTCGATTGGCTATAGTTTTGTTCCAATTGTGGCACATTTTACAGAGAATTTTTGGTCTTTTTAGAACCATGTAAAGAGATATCTGCAAGTGATCTGTTTAGCTACAAGTGTTTACCTTTGGTGTAATATAGAAAGATATCAGTATTTTTTTTTGTTAGGTAGTAGCGAAATTTATCATTTGCAAGTGACTAGCAACATTCAGCAACTTTAAATTTTTTGTACTTTCTTTAGCAATAATTATAGTACTATTACTTAACTATTTTTTGTCATTAGCGAAATGTTTGCTGACTAGAATCGTGTCCTAATTAGTCTAAATTATTGACTTATTAAATCAGTTCCTCGGTCAATTCAAATCAAAACGCAACATTTGTTTTATATCTAGTTGTAGATTTTGCTGTGATCCGATGCAGCAATGCTCGTCCGCTTGGACGTAGGCCAATAATCAACTTGACCTAGTACGGAACTCTTGTCAGATGGTTCTCAATAACTGATAAAACGTGTTCACAATTTATTTCAGCATGTATTGTTGGCAGGAACATTTTGTATTGTTTTCAGATTAGAATTGTGTAGTTAAGACAGTAGTGGTAGTACTTTTCTGAATTTCTCATTTTCGCCTCAAATGTTCTACCGAGAAAATCTGTTTACTTCCATTGCATGTTGGAAACCTTTACGTTGTTACGTGGTGGGTACCTGTTACGTGGGAGCTAATCTTCATATAATAATTGTCTAACCATAAATAAGGTGATTGTCCGTGTGGTGACGGATTAAGAATACGAAATTTCACCATCCCATATCATCCCATAGGTGTCGTAAGAGCCGACAGAGGGAGCATATTATGCAGAGAACATACAAGAGAAGGAAAACTTGATACAAACCATAGACCAACCCGTTTGGCCAGCGTGGTATAGTAGGCCAATTCCTCCTTTCAAAGGAGAGGCCTAGTCCAGCAGTGGACTGTTAAAGGCTGATGATGATGAAATAAGAAAAATATTGTCTACACAGATTTTTCTGACTTTCTGGCTCACACATCTTGTTCTACACAAACCGATCGTATATTGAGAAATAATTTAATCACCTATCAAAATCTGAACCTTTGCGATAGGTACAATTCTGCGACGGGATGATAATCGTTATTTATCTAACAACATACGTGTCCAAATACTCTAGTTAGCTACCATTGTTTCCGCACAATTTATTCTATTGCACACCGTCTACAACGTTTATTACATTATACTGCTTCATGCACATAACTACAATGCTATACTGCTTTTACGAGTTACGACTATACCTATATCAATTTAGGAACAATTGCAACATTTGCAACACTCGGCAATAACAATGACTTGTTCCTAAGATAATCATATCACATCACACATTGTATTATGTTTCCTCACATTCAACACAGTTTAGAAACCTATGTTAACGTTAGTAAACATACAAAATATTTTCTCTTGCTGTGAGTGTGTGATCAACTCTGATGCCCAATTCTTCTAATTGTATTTGTTCAAAATGCAGTTTCGATCTAATGTCAGTGTCATACTCATGTAATAAATGACATGTCTCCTAAATTAACTGATATTTGAATGTTATTGGAAAGTTATCGTGACTAGATCGTAAGTTGAACAAATGTCAACATCGAACTATAGAAGTCAAATTAGACGAATGACATTAAGTAAGCAGAATACCGATTCTGAGTCAATTCAAAATATATTCTCATTTCGTTCAAAATATTGTTTTAATGTTATATAAAATACGAGAAGGAGGCCTTCTAGTTTTGGAGTTTTAGACTGCCCGAAGATTTCTGACATGACATGATTCTCGCGTGAGAGACAAGAAGCACGGTAGTTAGTGCTCTGATGAAAATGGCATAAACGGTCACCCATCAAAGTGGTGACATATTGTGGTAACGTTGGTTAACGTTGACGTTTTTCGAACATCATGTCATGACGTGCTATGAGCGCTACAAAATAAGTTATTCAACTTTAAAGACAAACAATCTCACGCTTCCACAAAAAATACAAGAATTTAAACACAAACGTTTGTTTATTTGCACAACTCTGTTTATCAAGTTAATTTGCATTCACAGCAAATGTTGATTTAAACGACCATATCTGAAGGTACTAAGGTTGATATTTGGTTAGCAAGGGTTATGTAAAGCGGAGTCGAAAGTGACAAATTCATGCGATGACGTCTGTCGCCTTGATCTCTCGCCGTTCACTTAATCCTAGGCTTATTTATATAATATCAAAGAAATCTTGCCACACAGAAACACTTTAACAACATTCCTATAAACGCAACAGGGGTAGACTTGCCGCAAGGTGGACTCACAATCTGGTTAAGATCGCGGAAAGCGGTTGGCTCAAGATCGGTCTTTATGGACGGCCATCTCTAGGTTGCAATGATGATACATTACATAAACATAATAACATAATTTCACGCGTTCATCCCCGAAGGGTTAGGCAGAGGTGTGTATTACACACTTCGCCAGTTATGTTTCGGTCCCAATGTACCTAATAGGGGGCGAGCCTATCGCCATCTACCGGGCACATTATTAAACGAGCGATATGTGTGATATGTGAAAATTATAGTTACATAGAAAAAATCAAAATCAAGAAGCGATTTTGCGTTTCCATAGTCTTATTAATTAGGTACTTACGTAGAGATTGCAGTCTCAATGGCTTACATAATGTTTAGATAAATTGTCGTACATTCTTGCTCTTTGGCCTTGTGATAACGTTCTCAGTAGGAGGAAACATTGTTAATAAGATTCTGTTTAATTCAAATATTAAGACGGTCAGTTTATATAAGTTAAAGTTGCTTTTGGGTATCTATGGCACATTACCTTGATGCAAACTGCAAGGCATGAAATAAAAGGTAACTAGGTATATGTATCTATCTGTAACTTAGTAGTTTCAACCGTTAGTCAGCAATACTCTAAATTATTATTTAAAATATAAGTACTAATTTACTAAAGATTATGAAATTGCGACGGTATTTCAATAAAATTATTATATCTCCTATGACTTTAAGTAGGTACCAACTGATATACTTTGGTCGAAACATAAAAGCCATGTTATCTAGATACTTCATCATATCAGCCGAAAGTCGTCCACTGTTGGACGTAGGCCTCCCCCAAGGCTCTCCACCGATACAGATCAGCAGGCAGTATCTAGATATTTACTTACTTACTTATTATTTTATATTCTTTATTGAAACACCAAGTCAAACAAATCCCAACAATTTTATAAGGGTACAACTACCACTAAAATAAAACCAAAACAAACGACCTAAAGGTGCACCCAAGTAACCCATTACCTAGCACATTGACTCCAAACAAAACATACTTTGACATGTCATCCAATAAAACAATGTCATAATCTCTTAACAGGCATAAGGCACGTGATTTCAACGAATATTTTTGTTAGTCTCGTGGTGTCGTGGTCAAAGGCACTAAATTGCTTTATATTTTATTTTAGCACGGCATAATTCTATTACCAGAATGGACTTATCCTAAATTTTAGGCGACGTCACTTTGGAGGTCGTTTTGGCAAAGGTCTGTGAGCTCGTTTAGACTAACCTTCTAGTGGTTAAGCGAGTTAGTGGGCGAGTGAGTTTTGCTATTACTTGCGATTTTATGAGCGTTTGTGCGGCAATTCTATGTAAATGCTATAGTATTCTTTGGATGGTCATAAGTATTAGACTGTGTTGGCAGTGATGACTTACGGATCAGAGACGTGGTCGCTCACTATGGGCCTTATCAGAAGGCTCAAGGTCACTCAGAGGGCGATGGAGAGAGCTATGCTTGGAGTTTCACTGCGAGATCGAATCAGAAATGAGGAGATCCGCAGTAGAACCAAAGTCGCCGACATAGCTCTCCGGATAGCCAAACTGAAGTGGCAGTGGGCAGGGCACATAGCTCGAAGAACCGATGGCCGTTGGGGCAGAAAGGTTCTGAAGTGGCGGCCACGTACCGAACGACGCAGCAGAGGTAGGCCCCCTGCAAGGTGGACCGACGATCTAGTCAAGATCGCGGGAGGCGGTTTGGATGCGGGCGGCTCAAGACCGGTCTGTGTGGAGAACCTTGGGAAGGCCTATGTCCAGCAGTGGACGTCGGCTGATATGATGAAGTATTAGACTTCACTATTTTAAGGAATTACCGAAATAATCAAGTGTCGCTTTGTCATTTTACTGTTAAAAGTGGTTCGGCGGGTACCAAAGTTCTATTTTATTTCAAGTGTAATCTCTTCTAAGAATACTTGAATTTTTATCATTCAAATAGTGTGTTGAAATACAGTTAAACACTAGATAGAAATTACAAAACAGTGTTTTTCAATTCTTACATCTCGTTATCTTTTCCTTCACGTGATGCCACCAACTAAGAATACTTTTATCAATGCTTATCATTATATTTTTTTTCAAATCGCAATGATAGCACGGACGGTTTAGTAAATTGAGAATAGGCACTGAAAAAGTTGGCACAGTATATCTTTTTATTGAGAAACCTTTTTGCCGGCTTTCATCTTACCCACGAGATATTTTTATAGAAAGGTCTGTATTTATGTGTATTATTTCACGACAAAACGCCTGAACAGAATTTTAGAAAATACATTGTATCTTGCAGATAGAAGCCTTCTTCTGTTTAAATATAAACTTTAAGATTGAAATGAAGTCTGAAAGTTACCACGGGGAGAGTTGCCTAATCCTTGTTTTTAAGTTTTTAGGACCTAAATATACTTTTGATCTTCGAGAAACCTACCACAATATAACAAATACTACAAAACAACTGCATCTTTGCCATTTTTGATTCTGCAATCCTCGTGTCAAGCAAGTCCTTCTACTCTCCAGCGTTTCCGTCCAGTATACTTGAACTACTAAACGCACTCGAACTTGAATCCGCTCCGCATCAAGTGTCCTAGCTATGTCCTGTTGAAGGTCTTACGTCACCTTAGTTTCGCGTCTTTACGACATCAGCTATTTTTATATTATTTTGTTTATCTTACTGCGTAATCTGTTGTGAGTGTTATGACAAATACATCTTTGTTTTTTATGAATTGAATTATGGATAATACCTACTCGGGCGATTCTGTTGCTCATAAATGTTATAAAAATAATATACTTACATACTTTTTTTAAATTTTTACTTTTCTTTCTGGATATATACCACGTACCTCTGTTTGGAGTAACCGATATTTCGGCACTGTTACAAGCGCCATGTTCACGTATGTACTGAAGGTATTGCGGGTGGATGAATGTTACGAGCAAGTATAACGGGCAAGTATCAATATAATTTCATCCACCCGCAATACCCTCAGTAGGTACATCCGTGAACATGTCGCTTGCAACAGCGCCGAAATATCGGTTACTCCAAACAAAGGTACGTGGCATATATCCCGAAAGACAATTTAAAACAAGTTTAAATGACCATGAAAGTTTAAATTCCTATACATAGCTTTCTTCCAAGAAAATGTCAAAAATTCTCATATCTACTGCAATTAAGTGCTTTGTAATTATCTACAAATAACATCGTTATCATCAAAGGTTAAAGTGTTACATAAGCAAAGCAGAAATTGGCATAACGTAAGTCATATTCATGTCAGTACAGTGATTGAGCCAGTGCAATAAACTAGTAATCTGAATCTGCGCAAAAATGTTGAAAGTCATAATCTTACTGGCATTATTTACTGTTGTGGCGCCGAGCTTAGAAAAATTCTACGGAGAATGGATACCAGTGATGTCATATTCAGTTGAGCCATATCATATGTGTATGAAATACCTGATATTTAAGGACCCAAGGAACATAGAGTGTACCTGTTCGCGCGGCAGAAACGCAACTTTACTTACATACGGCCTCATCCCATATTTTGACCTTCACAACGGAGCACGAATGGAGAACACATCACATCCGTTTCTAGAAGTTTCTGATCCAGCTGACATCATGGCTGCTATTAATGTTCGATGTACATGCGGAGAAGAAACCTACA
Source organism: Euclidia mi (assembly GCA_944739405.2). Taxonomy (NCBI): domain Eukaryota; kingdom Metazoa; phylum Arthropoda; class Insecta; order Lepidoptera; family Erebidae; genus Euclidia; species Euclidia mi. Next base: position 34,933,041 of record OX123203.2, read on the forward strand.
GTACTTCTTCCGTTGGTAGGTTTATTAACGAAGGTTATATGGTGATATACCAAGAACAGACGGAAAGTGTGGAAGCTGACCGCAGCCTCAATATTGCTCACGTTCTGGTCAAAACCCTTGAAACGTCTCATGTGATGGAGAATGTTATTAACGCCGATGAAGAACTGAGGAATCGAAAAGGAGATCTGATGTGTGCTAAAGAGTTCATACCTCCTCATCTTTAAACATTGAGTGCTGTTTTAGTTTGTTGATCTGCTGAATAAATATTTTTTGTTAATATTCTTTTTTTTATTTTCATTATTTTATCTTTAATGCAGATATTTAAGAGTACCTACTTACTGGCTTCACATAACGACTGTCGAAGACCGACAGCCGAGACTTAAGGTGCTTTCTAAGGCACGGGGCGAGCGGTAATGACAAGTCAATTTAATACGCATATAACTTTGAAAAGTCATTGATGCACGCTGTGGGCAATGAATACAGATTTACATAGAAGCGCAGTTCTTAAGGATTTCGTGTGCCGACTCCAAGTGGGGACTGTCTCCAGTTTAGTTCGTAGTTGACGCCGAGGCGGCGCTGGCGTCGTTCTCCGTCTCTCTTGCTCTCGCAGTTAAGATACACAGGAGGAACGTTCGTTTCTCTTGCTCTCGTAGAGACAGCTGTCACAGCGGCAATTTGGGTCACAGAAAGTTCGTCTTCAGAGCGCCCATAGAAAATGCGCCTCTATGTAAATATCTGAGCCCTTTGCTGTGGGTTTGAATCCGATTCTCTCTGCATGAGTGCATGACAGAATGTTGGTATCTCCACTATACTATCGCGAACTTGCAGTAACACTAACATTTGACGTATTAGTATTACGCAATGAAACCGATGTTTATGTTTATTTTTTATTCAGAAATTATTTGCTAGCGCAAAGAAATCTTGATTTGTATGTTTTGTTTTATGTCAGTCAGTAGTCGTTTCAACGTGGGTAGTATAGTATTAACCTTTGCCAATATTTTCTTAAGTCAATGCTCTTCGTTGTATAGACAAAGAACATTGACACAGTGGTACAGAAAATGTTTTGCGTCAGAAAATAAACACACGTTATTATATTCTATGATTAGCTTATATACAAGTGGCAAGTTGTATCTTTAGCAGACATCTTGTAATTAAGGTAAAAGCACTAATGCTTGACACTGAACTAATAGATGACATTTTCACAAAAAAACGTTTCTAATAAGAAAACTAATCATCTAAATAACATTGTTACTGATGTTTAAGATACCTAGTGCTATCTATGATACATGTTTAAAAGCTTCTGTACACATTCAGAAGCAAATTTCAAAATTACATCAGTTTACAACAAACACAGTGAGTAGGTTGGCATGTTGAGCGTAATTCTTAGCGTTTTTCGTAAGGCAACTGACTTTGAACAGGTACAATTTTTTTCTTATATTTATGATAATAGGCTATTGTTAGTTTCAATATTAAAAATGTATGAAATGATTGATATATTAGGATTATTTCCTTGTTATTTTGGCTTGTTTTTATATAATTTTTAAGTGGTGTCTACTATTAGTACCCAAAATGAGTCAAAACCTAAAAGATGACACATGTGTCATCTACTAGGGTTACATCAATCCGATTTTTTTAGCTTATTTTAATGCATATTTAGCCTTATCTTGTAGAAATAAAGTTCCTGTCTTAATTTCATTTGTTTTAATCTACTCTAACTAAAAGTAGACAGTGTCAACTATTAGGGTATATTAGATGTCAAATATTAGTTTTTAGTGTCAACTATTAGGGTATAATAGATGTCAACTATTAGTACCTATGAATATCAGTGCAGATCGATCCACGTCACAATTTTGACAAAATCTCTTGCGTAATTATGGGTAAAGTCATGTCAACTATTAGTGCCAATTGATGTCAATTATTGGTGGATTTTATTTTCGACACTGTCATCTTTTAGTGTTTATGGTAAACCTAAGAAAATTGAGAATTTTGTTGAAAATGCAACAGCTTTAAAATAATTTAATATAAAAATATCAATCTCTGAATGTTGCTCTATTTGAGAAAATATTAACAACTGTATTTTTTTGATAAATACATTTTATATTAGGCAAATGAAGTTTGATTTGTCCTTAATGTGTCAAGCATTAGTGCTTTTACCTTATATAGTTAGTTATTTTTTTAATTGGTATTATTTGCACTGAAGCTTCTTCTTACACAGTGGCGTCAAAGTTCACGACCGGCAGAAAGATTTGATTGTATGTGCGACAGAGCAAATAATATGATGGTCGTCATACGGAATTGTATATAAGGATAAATATGGGTTCATATTTGTGTATTTGGATGAGGCAAAACAGGTTTTCCGGGTAGGTGCCCATACATTTGTTATTGGTCGACTATTCTCCCGTTTACCACGCACGTCAGAAGCCTTAGTACGAGTTTATGGAACGCTGATCGAATCGAAGTGCATTTCGATCGACCGCAATGTGCGAAGGATTATTTGCAGCTACTGAAAATTCATAGTGGCGGTATTCGAAATTGGAATGGCGCGATAGGACGCTAACATAACCATACAGATAATTTCACAGAAACTTTGCTAGATTGATGATCGACTTATTTTCACAGAAACTTTACTAGATTGATGATCGACTTATTTTCACAGAAACTTTGCTAGATTGATGATCGACTTATTTTCACAGAAACTTTACTAGATTGATGATCGACTTATTTTCACAGAAACTTTGCTAGATTGATGATCGACTTATTTTCACAGAAACTTTACTAGATTGATGATCGACTTATTTTCACAGAAACTTTGCTAGATTGATGATCGACTTATTTTCACAGAAACTTTACTAGATTGATGATCGACTTATTTTCACAGAAACTTTACTAGATTGATGATCGACTTATTTTCACAGAAACTTTACTAGATTGATGATCGACTTATTTTCACAGAAACTTTGCTAGATTGATGATCGACTTATTTTCACAGAAACTTTGCTAGATTGATGATCGACTTATTTTCACAGAAACTTTACTAGATTGATGATCGACTTATTTTCACAGAAACTTTGCTAGATTGATGATCGACTTATTTTCACAGAAACTTTGCTAAATTGATGATAGACTTATTTAACGTAATTGTAGTGCACGGGTTTCTAAGCCAGTTGATTTTCGAGATAAACGAGTTTTAGTATCGCTAACTTCTGCGGTTATATTTTTATACCACTAGATTTCTCCCGCGGCCCCGGCCTCGTGAATTACACATTTTAGGTGCGTTCCTATCTGAGGAATCACTTATTGTGGTAATTATTGAGTTTACCGCATCTTTCATATCATCTATACAAGTCTAGATAAGGATTCGTATAGATAATAACACATTATTGTGGTTCAGCAGTTTAGAGGTTTCTAACCAACTGTTCTTCGTATTTCGTGCCTTTCGAGAAAAAAGAGTTTCGGCCAGCATCACTAAGTTGCGCGGTTATATTTTTATGTGATACTAGAGGACGCCAGCAGCTACGCCTGCATTTTTTTTAAATTTACCCGTTTTGGCCGATCCCGTGGGAATTTCGGGAAATCCCTTCTTAGTGCACCCCTACGGTTCCCAAGGAACATACATGCCAAATTTCAATTCGCTTTCTGCGCCCAATAGTTTCGGCTGTAGCGTGTGTGTCAGTCAGTCAGTAACGCAAGGATTTTATATATTAAGATTAACATTGTATTGTTTGTTTGTTCTAGAGGGATGACCGGTCGCTCCTGGCGCAGTTCTTCTTCGCGGACGACGCACTCAACATGGTTGCGGCCGAGTTGGACTCGTTCGACGGCCGCAAGGACCCGGAGAGGTGCTCCACACTCGTCAATCAGCTCAGACATGCACAGGTAAGAGTTATGTGTAAGAACACTAGCGGGTAATAGTAGTACCTATTATGATAGGTACTTGTTAAGGTTGGAAATTATGCGTCGAGGGTATAGAAGTGCTAGTAAAGTACCTAGATGTGACGCTTTCATTCAACTTTTTGCTCTAACTTTAAAAAAAATCAGAACCGTAGCAAAGGGTTTTTTTTAAATAACCATTTCAGGATGTCTGACTCCTGTTGTGTTACTCAGATACGTATTCCTGACAGGTCTATCTGCACAGTTATGTGAGTTGTTAGCTAAATATCAAACTGTTTTGTAAATCGAAAAATGAATTTGTATCATAAATGTGTATCACAAACCTAGTATTTTCTTTTTTTATAGTAGGTAATAGGCGGCAAACGAGCAGACGGATCGCCTGATGGTAAGCAATTACCGCCGCCCATGGACACAAGCAACACCACAGGAGTCACAAGTTCGTTGCCGCCCCTTGGGGTTGGGAAAAGGGATAGGATGAGGAGTGGGATGAGGGAGAAGGAATAGGGGATAGGGCCTCCGGCACTCTCACTCACCGAACGAAACGCAACAGGTTAAGTCCTGTTACTTTACGTCGATTTTCTGTGAGAGGGTAGTACTTCTCCGGCTGAGCCGGTCCATTCACTCTGAAATCACCAAGGCTCTACTAGCTTTAAAGTATTCTTATCAAACAGTTTTATGTGATAACAAGATTCATATCAAATTGTTCAGTTATGCTCAAACTTAATGCTTCAACTATAAGTATTAGAGTTAAAACTATTAACACAGTCGTTCCCAAATAGCTATATCGATTATCTAACCACGCCCCGAGCTATCCATATATAATCCATAACATTGTTGACCTTGTGTGTGTCACAACATGTTATATTATATGTCTTTGCATATTGTTCGTAATGTTCGTATGTCTGCCGTGAAGCGTGATCAATGTATTTAAACTGTAGACATGTCGCCAGAAATATAACAGGATCGGTTTAAAAGTGGCAATTTTAGTCTGTATTTTAGACAGGCTTATTGGTCTGCTTGGTAACTTGGTAAAATTGTGACGTTTTCGCCGCAGCCTATATAATTTTGCTAATAGTACGCACCATTACTGAACCTGAATTTTATTACTTTAGCCGACACGATCCCTTGTAAATTTAAGTAAGTCAAATCTCTTGCACTGAACAGTTTTGAGAGAAGTTAGGAGTACTTTTGTACAAATTTTGTATCGATCAAGATAACAGAGATACACATTGTGGCTTGTTGTGGCTTGGTGTCAACGCTATCCAAATGATCATTTCTGAAGTATGTACAATTCTGAAACTGCCTGCATCCTTACAGGTGTTACCTATTTAATACTTTTATTTTTATAATTACATTCGTATACTTCAGAGTAGTTCAGAGTCCCCAAAAGACACGAGAATTATAGCGACACCCATACTGTAGCAATGATTTGCGTGTCCAATATGCGACATTTGTCTACGTACATTTATGTAAAAAATGTGGCTTTCACGAAACGCGGCGCCGAGAAAAATGTCTGTGACAGAGTGACAGGTGAGAGATGCGATAACATTCCTATATTTCCCTCTAAAAAGCTTACTTATGCGGAAAACTTGAGCGATATAAATCCGAGATCTGTGAAAGTAAAAAACTTGTGAAAAAAGGAGATGGCGGAATTTTTTACTTGCAAAAAGTTTAAGGAAGATCTTGATTTCGATATGTATTTAAAAAGTGATTAGATTTTTCCTTGGATTAGTTGTTTCTTTAGTTCCTATAACGTCGTTAGCACTCATTGGCAGCATGGGATGGTATGAAATGTGATCGATGGATGGCAATAATGTGTTCTTCTACCTGCGGGCGCACGGTTGGGCCTAAAGGAATAGGGGAACTCAAGAATTAACAAGTTCATCATCATCATCAGCCTTTAACAGTCCACTGATGGACTAGGCCTCTTTGAAAGGAAGAATTGGCCTACTAAACGACGCTGGCCAGACGGGTTGGTATAGGGTTTGTATAAAGTTTTCCTTCTCTTACAGTGCTGTTCGCTGCATAATATGGTCCCTCTGTGTCGGCTCTTATGACACCTATGGGATGATATGGGTGGTGACATTCGTAGTCTTAATCTGTCACCACACGGACGATTAACAAGTTATACTGTCCAATTTGGCCATCATTTCCTGTTTGTATTTAGGACTGAGTCTGTTTATGAAGAGAATTGGTATCTACATCGCAATATCAAATACTTGAAAGAACAAAGAATAAAAACGTATAGAACGTTTGTCTTCTTTGTCTTTTCAATCCATGGCTTTTTGTTATTCTATAATATCATGCAGACAGACAGACAGACACATTATTCAGTATTATACCAACGGGAGTGGCATTGTGCGTGACGTAAATACTTAGCGTATGATAAAAACGATATAATCGTTAACCCACATAATAAACATTTATGAGTATTAAATGTATTTACGTAGCTAGGTTAAATAGTTATTCTGGTCTGTTTGTTGTACCTACTGGATAAGGAAGAACAATATTCAAGTGTCCGCTTTGTTGTAAGATCATATTATATTTGGTCCCACTGCTGGGTATGGGCCTCTTCTCACTATGGGAAGGGAAAGGCCTTACGCCATAAGCCATGCTAGCCAAGTGCGGGGTGGTAGACTCCACATGTCTTTCGAGAACTTTATGGAGAACTCTCAGATATGTAGGTTTCCTCACGAATCACGATGTTTTCCTTCACCGGTTTGCAAGCGATTTAATAGAAAGAGAGAAAGAATAGCGGCGATGGCTCAGTGGTGTACCTACGTAACGGACTGCCGAGACGATGGTCTCGGGTTCGATCCCCAGTTACCCCGTGCACACACCTCTGACTTCGAAGTTACGCAGTGTGTATTAAAAAAAAATTATTATTATCGCTCGCTTAACAATGTGCCCGGTAGATGCCAGTAGGCTCGCCCCCTATTACATTGGGACCGAAACATAACTGGCGAAGTGTGGATGTGTAATACACCTCTGCCTACCCCTTCTGGGATAAAAAGGCGTGAAATTCTTTTATCTGTTTGATGTCTATGTTTTGGCAGTATGATATTAGGTACAGATATTTCCAGAGAATTACTAAGAAAAGTCTTGTTGACGTAGATTTCAACGACGTTGACGTGCCTGTGAAGAATAGGAATTGTAAATCATCTCAAAATACTTTATGAGCTGAGCCGGGAAACCAATAATTCTGTAATTAGATAAATGGGTGACATTGACGGTTTTCACTGCTTTTTGAATCGTGTAGCATTAAATTGCGTATTTACTTAATACTAGAATTCGCCAGTGGCTTTGCCCGCGTGAATTATACACCTAAACCTTCCTCAGGAATCACTATCTATTGGCGCAAACCGTGTGAAAATCCGTTCGCTAGTTTTTTAGTTTACCGCGTTCATACAGACATACAGGAAGATAAGTGGCCTGTATTATATAATATTTCGAGTAAATTATTTTGGGTATGATTTCGTTAGAAGTTTCATTGGATTTAGGTAAATAAAACAAGTGACTTCTTCTTTTCTGCGGATTACCGTTTTCTTTCTATCGTCGATATTTCTTTTGATTCCGTTGTGCGCGATCTAGTAAAATTTTAAGTGTTTACTTCTTGGTTGATAAGACGAGGAATAGATAGAATCAAATAAGGTCTGTCAAAGTCAAATTAAGTATCACGAAATTTACTGTAGATTTACGCCACTAAAGTGCACTAGGATGCACTTGCAGACATTTTAATCTGTCTGCCCTAAATTGTCCCCATGTTTCTCCTCGTAGTGTGTGTTAGCAGAAAATCATCATCATCATCAGCCCTATATACTGACACACTGCGGGGCACAGACCTCTTCTCACTATGAGAAGGGTAATGCCATAGTCCACCACGCTGGCCAAGTGCGGGTTGGCACACTTCACATGTCTTTCCAGAACATTATGGAGAACTCTCAGACATGCAGGTTTTGCTCACGATGTTTTCCTTCAACGATAAGAAAGCGATAATTAACAATTTAATACGCACATAGAATAGCAGAAAATAGCAGTAGACAATTTTAGTTTTGTTAGTACAACAACATACTTAATTAGGGACATTACCATTATCATCTTCATCATCGTCCTAGCGTTATCTCGGTTGCATTAAAGACTTACACGCCTCGAAGCCCGGGGTCCGCTTACTAGCCCAACCAGATATGACAAAACATCAGCTTTTCAATAGGCACATTACCATTTCTCGAAATTGACTCAGTCACTGCATCTATGGCCTCGCGTGCTTCGTTCTTTACGTTTACATATCAATTGGTTTGTATGCAGTATGCTAAAGTAATTTTATTTCATAAATTGCTTATGTGTCGCTCATTCAATTTTACACGAACTACGAAATATGTCAAGGAAATCACAAATGGTGATTGAACAAGTCATATAAAATAGATGATGATGATTGTCCAACTGATTTTACCTCAAATTGTTGCGGTATAAAATCAATATACTTATATAATTAGATAGGCCACATGAAAAATCTGAAGGTATCATCTGGTTGTAAGTACTCATTTTAAGGCGCTACCTCGAAAATGTATGCCCTTTTTGATTACAGATTTTGAAGCAGTGAGACACACCAGCAAAGTGAAAATTTTTATTATTTATCAGGTCTTTATTTAGAGACTGCTCGGACAGATACCTACACGATTGGAAGATTTTCGCTCGATAGAATTTTAATTTGAAAACATGCTTTCTCTAAAAATTTTTACGGTATTTACTTTTCGCCTAGAAATTGCTACTCACCGGAAGAAGAGCTAGTTTATTAACGACTGGTCGAACGATTTTTTTCTAAAACGATTATTACTTGAGTTATGAACGAAATAAGATTTCAGACATTTTCATGATGGCATGCCATGTCAGAAACCGTGCGACATTCAACTTTATAGCTAACACTTAGCGATGACCTCTGCACGATTTTTTGATCTACGAGGTAGCCTCTTATTCGAAGTAGGTAAGCCATCACGAAAAATCATCTTAACATGCATTGTCATGGAAAGGCATTTTTTCTCCTCATTATGCTTGTATTATTTAGGAGCGTGAACTGCTTATGATATTATGACGTGCATTTGAAGTGCAATCGGTTTGTAGTTTTATTGTAGTCATACTGCTTACAGTTGAAATGCGATCCGTTTTTAGTATAATTATCCTTTTCTAAGGTTGAAATTCTGCGAAAAAGGGAAGCACATAAGTTGCGTTTCGTAATAATCATATCTGATTTAATGTCGTATAGGCATTAAAGGTCACTAATCATGTTTGGCAACACAATCCAAGATACACCTATCTGAAAGGCACCTATCTGAAATGCACCTATTTACCTGTATGTAAGCGCGTGTGGGTGTTTACACCTGTCGGTTTATCCTTTACCCTATCGTGCGCACGTGTCTGCCGTCTCAATACTCAGGTAACGATCGTGCTTGTAAAGCTCTCGTGTTGCAAACTACATGAGCCTGACATAGTATTACATTGTGTATCTCTTTATTATCTGGGGATACCGTAGTGCCCGCACCACGACGAGCAAGGCACTTTCGTTTTTTGAATCCTCGTCAGCGCATAATTCCTGTTTGGAATATACCAGATAATCCGTTCAAAAAAGGTCCAGCCACATTATTTACTATGGGTAGAGTTTGTAAAGTTAGGGATTGTAGAGTTAGTACCTGCGCAAATGCAGCTTATTTCAAAATGGTGCTAATTTGAAATAGTCCCAAATCAGTTATCTCATAATAGTTGTTTGTGTTTTCAAACATTGTTTTGTTCATAATTGATTTTGAACATTATAAAAAATTAGATCAAAGTCGACAATAGTTAATAGTGAAAAAAATTCTCCGCTGCACTTTTTTTATGGTATTAGACGGCAAACGAGCAGACGGATCGCCTGATGGTAATAAAGCCATTACCGCCGCCCATGGACACAAGTAACACCACAGGAGTCACAAGTGCGTTGCCACCCCTTGGGGTTAGGAAAAGGGATAGGATGAGGGAGAAGGAATATGAGATAGGGCCTCCGGCACTCTAACTCACCGAACGAAACGCAACAGTTTAGGTACTGTTACTTTACGTCGATTTTCTGTGAGAGGGTAGTACTTCCCCGGTCGAGCCGGCCCATTCGTGCTGAAATCAGCAAGGCTCTACTCTACTACCTTTAAACACTTTCCTGTATCGGCTCCAGACCTTAGATACTTGGCTCTAGATGAGATCTTATAGCTGTTTGATAGTGTACGCAATAATAATGCGATATTGATATGGTCGACAATGTCTTGCTCACAACATTTTACATAATAATTAAGACTGATTAGCTTGATGCATGTATAAAAAGAGGTAAAACAAGTTTTACTGGTTTTTTCCGAATTCTCAATAGCAGCACTGAGTGTGGTGATATGCCCGGTAACGGCAATTGGCTCGCCCCCTATTACGTGGGACCTAAAAGTTCATGGCGAAATATGAGTGTAATATTACACCTCTGACTACCCCTTCGGGGATACAGGCGTGAGTCTATAAAACACGTGAAATAATTGATCTGCCAAGATACGCCGCCCACCCTCGCATACGTCTGCGCCTAATAAACAAAAAAAAACGTAATAAACTAAGCGGAGGAGACCTAGACCCACGGAGCGCATCTAGTCTTACGTAAATTAAATTGCTTCATCACAAGCCCATTATATATTATTATATTTGCTTATCAATATTATAAAAAGCCTCACGTCTATTTGTGTGATAAATGTGATAATAAACTACATATAAGATAGCGGCAATTATGATAAGATAGTCTAATTGTGTTCGTTATTAACTACTTTATATTTGGTTTGATAACGTGAAAAGGAAAAAGCGATTCATTGCGGTTTAATTTTGTAAGTGAAGTGATAATTAATGTTTATTATTAATGTATCCTGAGAATTGTGATATTTTAGGGGTTCATGGTCAGGGTTAAATTATTAATGTTTTCAATGTCTTGGTTTATTTTGGCGATGTAACGTGCATTCGCAAGCGAGAGTGACTTGTGTTGTAAATTAGTTATTGGTATTTCTTTTTTAAGTCTAGTCCCGCACCAGAATCATTTTTCTATTAAGGAAAGCTTTGCAATTTAGAAACACATCGGACGCAAAGCATGTCTGAACTTGGAAAAAAAAAATAGTAAATTTTAATAACTTACTTACTACTAACACCATAAGTGGCACATTGTAGTTGCCGAAATAAATTAAACTGACTTGTTGAGAGATAGATAAACATTGAAAAAGAGCAACTATCAGCGTTTGTAAATTGACTGTCAACAAACTGCTTATGTAACCATTATTATCGTGTAATATTCAAGTGAAATTAATCCAGAAGTGGAAATTGTTCCTACGTTGCATTCATAACTACACATGAAATTTGTTATTGAAAGTTACTTAATTAAAAGCTTAATTTATTGAAAGTTAGTGTTTCATGGCCGCTGTTGTATAAACTATCTTCTGATTCAGCCAATATTCTAGAGCAGACACATACCCACACTTTGAAGTGTCACTACCTAGTCTTCGCAAATATGTAGTAGCAACGACGTCCTACAATATGTCACCACTCCGCTACTGAATGTTGAAAGTTTTAAATGTCGACGTATGTTATTTCTAAAGTACAGGATCTCGGTGTACGCCAGTTCGAAAGTTCACTGGAGCGAAGTATGCAAGGCCGACGTATCGTTCATATGAAAAAGTCTCGTTAACTCGAGAAACTAGCTTAACGGAGCCTTGCTTCGCAGGGCTCCTATTTTTGCATAAAGGGTCACAAGGAACCTAACATAACCTATTAAATTTATCGAGTTAACGGGACTTTTCATATAAACGAAACGTCGTCGTCGGCCTTAAATACTTTGCTCCAGTGAACTTTCGAACTGCCGTACATCGAGATCCTGTACTTTAGAACTAACATACGTCGACATTTCAAACTTCGACATTCAGTAGCCGAGTGATATGTCACTACCCCATTTAATCCCAGATGTCGTAACAGGCGTCTAAGGAAAATACACATAGCAAATAGTATATTTCCGAAGAGGTAGAAAACTCGAAATCAAACCCTGTAAAAACCTGTCTGACCAGTGTGTTGGCTCAATCTTCTTATTGACTCACAGTACTTCTGTGAAGCTAATTAGGAGAGGGTTAAGTCTGGAAGGGGAGTGGGCTGTAGAGGAAAACTGTTAGGTTCACTTGACATTGGCATTCTTGTTCGTTGTGGCGGTTGCCTATGGTTTCGTTTAGATTAGATATAAGTTTATCTTATCAGTATCACGTAAACATAGTGAGTATTTATACATAATTATATTGAATTATAGGCATTGGCAATTATAGGAGAGGCAGCGATAGCCTAGTGGAGATACCAACAGACTGCCATGCAGAGGATGTCGGGTTCAAATCCTCGGCGCGCACCAATGACTTTTCGGAATTATGTGCGTATTGAATTATCAATAATCGCTTGTCCCGTGCCTCGGAGAGCACGTTAAGCCGTCGGTCCCGGTTGTTATGAAGATCTTTGACAATCGTTATAGGGCGTCAGTACCTACCTTCTAAATAAACTGACACTTGTCTCAACCATGGAATATTGCTATCCCTTCGGGTTGCGGAGATCAGACAGGCAGTCGCTCTGTGGAAAAGCTAATGTTCAGCCAAATCAGGTTAGACTAGTAAGCGGACCCCAGGTTGAAACTGGGATAACGCTAGGAGGATGATGATTGAATTATAGGCATATTATATGACTTTTTTTTCGGCTTGGTGAAAGAAAACGTATTGCATTTTGCTCTGTTGTTAGTTGAGTGAAGGAAATTTCGATGGCTACAGGTCAAATCTGATATACAACAGTTTTCAACATTAAACTCGCTACTTGCTCTCATTAGAGTCATTAGTCAGGCAATTACATATTAGTAAATACTTATTATAATAAATTATTGATAAATGAGTTGATAATATAATGAATGCATGATTGTTTACTTTATATAAAAGTACATTGTAAATATTTTATTTATATCTTCCTTAACGAATTATTATAGTACATACGCACCATACATTTTAATAGGACAATTACCAGCTATAGAGGAAAGGTATCAATAATGGAACACGTTCCTAATATGGAACACCGTTATATTGCCAAATCTAAGCCTCTCGAATGTGACAAAACTTTTCGAGTAGAGGGAAGGTACCAATCGTGGATTATGTCTCTATCAAATTATGTTATAAAATTCCAAAGTTTTGGAATATTGCGCTTAGACATAGAAATATAACGCTATGCCATAATTATAAGGGACGTACTCCATTTGGTACCTTTACCTTAAATTTTCATTAATTGAGTAGCTGTTTGGCTAACAAAGACTCTACATGTCACACACCTAAGTTATACGTATGTAAACTCAATGCCAGGACCGGTCGTGTATTTTGCGTTCTTTTTGTTATGATTATGACTCACGCGCATGTTTCATGTTGTGGAGGCCGCGGTGACGTCACAATACACTATGAAGGGAAAGAGAGGGGAGTTGGAAGGTACAGTGTCTACAGCCGAAGAGAAATATTCACCAGCCATTGATAATTTTGATTGATGCTGTGGTGCAGAACTTGAAACGTATTAACGCGTTTATTACATTGTTTTTCAAAATAGGACCCTATGGCATTTATACTTTGGGTTGAAAATAAAATGTTTTGGCCGTATACGAAGTTTCAAGGTACACGTGTTTATTTGGGTGAAAGCCTTGCTTAAAGTATTATTGTTGTCTTACTTTATTATATGGGTACGGTATGGTCAGTACGCAATAAGCTACGCAAGGCGAAGTATTTTTAAACTTACAATGCACCTCCTTGGTATTTTTATTTGGATGTAAAGACCATGAAATACTTTTACACATCGTAACTTAATTCGCTAAAGTAAGAAAAAATCATGCCAATAATTCAATAGAGAGATTGGCCACACTGGCCAAACTGGTTGTATTGTTTTTCATGTCGAGTTTATCGTCTCTTCGCCAAAATACTATTTGCTTGGAATATTTTACTTAGTCGCCCATTATGGCACCCACGAAATGTAATCGAGTAGAAACCATGAAACGTTTTTGTGCCATACACTTTGATTACCCTGCATATTCCTTATCATTTGTGTCTTGGTCTTTTCAAAAATAAAGTATTCCCATATTAAAGTCATTACTAAAATAAGTTCATAATTATAATTGTCTAAGTATCTTATCAGTATACTCTTACCACTGTATATGCTATCACTATAGCATATAGTTAGATACTCGTTACATCTGGTTTCACGGTCTGGTGGAGCCGTTGTTTAAGGAAGCTAATGAACCGATGTCTCACTTCTTCACGGAAATGTATCCGAAGAGTTTTATCGTCATTCTACGGCGGTTTTGACCTTTTGAGTACTGATGTCACCATTTTGGTAATGAATGCTGTACAGTACAATGCCGCGTAGTGTCCATACTGTAATTCAAAGAGAGATGTGATAATCGTAATCAGGATCTACGCATACTTCACCTTTATGACGAGTCCTATACAATAAGGCTCTGCCTACTCCTTCGAGGTATAAGTACACTATACAAGTCGTACACCTATGTGTATACAAACAAGTAACCATTTGTTTTCCCACGAGCGTTCGACGACAAATGTTGAATATTCATGCCTTTGTTCCATAGTTCAAGTTCTCTTTGTAATATTAAATAATTAATTGTTAGCTACTTCGCTTATCGTTAAAGGAAATCAGGTCGGGAAAACTTGGTTTTCCAGTAGGTGTTGAAACAAGGACTAAGTATGGTAATTCGTTTTAAACTATTGTAATAGGAATGAAAAGAGTATTCGTCTACGAATAAAACACAAGATTGCCAAAGTAATACCAGTATTCTTTGATGCAATGGTTTCGTCCAGATTTAATGCAAGATATTATGTTGTAGTGTGCGTAGAAGACTTCTTCAGAAAAGAAGTGATTGAAAGGAGAGGTCTTATTGCGTCTATATGTATTAAGGAGTACCTACATTAATTTGGTGTTACGTATTCACGATTGCTCACAGCCAGAATTTCTTTCCAGAAGCAACATTCCAATTGCTGTATTATATTATAAGCAATTGTCAGTAACAACACGGCCTGGTAGTATTGTGTGCGGGACAGAACCTTCTTTTATCTCTGATATATTTTATTTCACAGTCCTGAATCCTGATGTATCATGCAGTTTATGTTCAAACCATTACTACTGCTGTTAAAATAAACATCGTAAATGGGTATGTAATTGTAAGAACCAGGTTTTATATAAATCTATTTGCAATTTAGCATGTCAAGTTTTTATACCTGTTACGTTGTTTAACGATTTAGTTGTATTTAAATAGATGTCTGGCTACTTTTTATGTATTTACCCACTACATTAGGTTACTAGTTTGCCTATGGATTGTTCGAGAGAAAACTTACAAAGTAAAAACTTGTCTGACGTTGTTTTTAGTCTGAAATTCGGTGCGCATAGTAGGTCAACTTTAACATCTGATTAAGTAGCGCGTCTTCGATAGAATACAAACGGCATTTAGCAGGGTCACTTTTTGTAATGAAAAGGATAATAGCATCTTAGTTTAAATGATTTCCTGATTAGTATCTTCTCAGGTTTTCGCCTGAAAGATCTAACCATGAGGTAAAGTCAGTCCATATATATTATAATATAATATTCTACCACATACCCACATCTAGTCCCAAACTAAGCAGAGCTTGTACTATGGGTACTAGATAATGGATAAACATACATATATACTATTTTGCATTGCGAATGTGCCTGTTTATCAACACGCAAGTTGTATTTGCATATTATGTTGTGCAGTCTTCTCACGTGACGAGCGAACTACTCGCACGATGCTTCAGTGTTCACCATTACTCGAACTACACGCGGGCAACTTGTGCGCTGTTTCTTCGTCACTCCATACTTAATACAGGAGCGAATTGATTGATATGAGTTACACTTGAACAGCATATTCGGTTGATGTGGATACAAGCTCAATACCGGTGTAGCGGTACTCACAGCGGAGGCAATAGGCGATCCGCGATTGCTAAGCGATTAATACTAAACTCTGTTCTGGATCACAAATATGCGGTAACAAATACAAAACGCAAATACATATTCGAAGATTAATAATAAAGATTTATTTTGATTCCTTCAATCGTTGTCCCTCAACAGTTTTAAAAACATACATACATACATATCGTCACGCCTTTTATCCCCGAAGGGGTAGGCAGAGGTGTATTTCTACAGCCACTTTTCGCCAGATATACTTTAGTCCCACGTAATAAGGGGCGAGCCTATTGCCCTACCGGGCACATTTCCAGACTCCGTGCGGCTACTGAGAATTTCGTGACAGAAAAACCTAATTACACTGCCGACCCAGGAATCGAACCCGGGACCTCCCGATCCCACGCGCACATTTATGCCGCGAGACCAAAGAGGCAGTCGTATAGGGTTTGATGTCGAGTTTTCCGTCTTTACGCAAATATGGTATTTTGATCGTGTTATCCCTTAGTCGCCTCTTACGACACCCCCGGGAAGATAGGGGGTGGTGACACTTGTATTGTATGCCGTCAACCACGCGGCAAAACTTTTAAAAACATATTATCCACTAAACCTTTACGTATGTGGCCATTATGTTTTCCACCGTAAAGATGACTTTGATTAATATTTGATTGTTCCGTAATATTAAAGAGTTGTTATTCTTTATATCGCCCGATCTCGATACAGCAGTATGATTCACTCAAGGACAACAAACAGCTCAATTATGATCGTCTGCTGACCTGAATACGACTCTTATCCAGATATTGGGTTGCATTCGAGAGTTCTCGTCGTGATTTTTACTGCGTACTTTGGTTCTGGTACGAAATCCTTGTGAAATGTTACGATAAAAACCTAAATTTCTAAAAATATAAAATATTTATGTCCATTCTTTTATAGCTTCTAAATG
Source organism: Euclidia mi (assembly GCA_944739405.2). Taxonomy (NCBI): domain Eukaryota; kingdom Metazoa; phylum Arthropoda; class Insecta; order Lepidoptera; family Erebidae; genus Euclidia; species Euclidia mi. The sequence continues at coordinate 34,949,893 of OX123203.2, forward strand.
TTTGGAAATATTGTTCTCTAAACATAAACGAGGATATCAAATTCATTACACCTAATAAACCCAGGACAGACCTTCCTTTAAACATGCTGATGGCGAAAACTTGGTTTCAAATGCAGCAACCAGTTGCATCAGATATCTCAGCTTCTAATACTGAATAAATTTGAATACGTTTTCACGATAAACACCTGTAAATCATTGCAAAACTTCATCATCATTACGAGGAAAATTCTTGAAATGCAAGTCAATCCAACAAAACATCATTTAAGATTTCTCCTCTATGCTTGTCATTCATTAATAGGCTAGTTGAGAAAAAAAAAATTATAAGTCCGTCCTTTAGATTATTCAAAAATAAGCGATACGTATTTTTTTATTTGTAAATTAAACCAAAAATTACCAAGATATAGCTCATTAAAGTTACGTACAACGTCACGCCGTGCTGCATTTTTTCGCACTAGATGACGTCACACGTAACTTTAATGAGCTATATCTTTGTTATTTTTTATTTAATCGAAAAAAGAAAAAATACGTGTCCAATATTTTTTTATAATCTAAAATACGGACTAAATAAAATGTAATTATTTTGACCCTGGAAACTAAGACCTAATAGGGATTAGGTCTTAGATTCGAGACGAAGTAAATTGAATTGACGAAGTATTGCGGGCTTTCACAAACATAATAACCAACGGAAACAATAACATGATGTGTTGTCCCGTGTTGGAATCAAACCCATAGCACTCGGAGTTAGCGAAGCGCACGATTAAACGCCGTACGTGCAGGCTTTAAAATTAAATCCTCACTCACATTGAAATGTTATGGGCTAGTTTGTTCATGGGGTAAGATTGGGTGGGTTACGCAATACAGGTACAATACTCTTAAATTAATTAAGATTACTCTGAGGGATCAGACAAACGTAACTAACTATATACCTATAGGTATGAGTTAATAAAAAAAATTGGGCAAGTGCGTGTCGGGCTACGCGCAATGTAGGGTTCCGTAGTTGCCCATAATGGCCTTTATTGATAGTAACTTCTGTTTCACATGGGACTAAAAACGGACATCTTTAAGATTAAGCCAGCATTCCCAATGTAAACTCACAGAAATATGTAATAAGTTAACCGACGATTACTCGTAAACTGATGTCTACTTAGCCGTGATAGTTTTCCTTTTAAATTCGTTATATGTACTACATTTGTGATTTTTTTCACCTCTTCCAAATTAATAGTTTAGCCGGCAGAGGGTGGGGACACTCGAGTCTAATAATTTTTTTCACTTCAAAGCTTGATATTTGACAAACCAATCACTTGATCGAAAAATGATTTGAGCAAACTAATAATATTTTTTTTAAAACCTATACAATGATACCCCACATAATGGGGTACTCAACCAAAAAACAATTCAACCCCACTATATATGTAGGGGAGATACCCTTAAAAAAATATTTTCCTAAATTTTATTCTACAGTTTTGTTGCAATATCGTATGTCTATATTCATGTCAAATATCAGCTTTCTAGCACCAGGCGAGCTAGGCTGCGGACGGACAGACGGACGGACATGACGAAACTATAAGGGTTCCTGGTGGACTACGAAACCCTAAAAAAGTGCCGTCATAAATATTTTCTAACTTGTAAACCCTAGTATAGTATTATATTATATGTGACCTTACAAAGGTAAGAATTTTAAACAAGAATTGAGAAACAATAGGCTGTTTCTGAGAAAGAGGGTTATGTTTCTTTGAAAGAATGGCGCGTTTCATTTAGGTTCTTAAGATAAATATGCTGATGGCGAAAACTTGGTTGTAAATGCAGCAACCAGTTGCATCAGATATCTCAGCTTTTAATACTGAATAAATTTCAATACGTTTCGCGATAAACACCTGTAAATCATTGCAAAACTCCATCGTCATTACGAGGAAAATTCTTGAAATGCAAGTCAATCCAACAAAACATCATTTAAGATTTCTCCTCTATGCTTGTCATTCATTAATAGGCTAGTTGAAAAAAAAAAATTATAAGTCCGTCCTTTAGATTATTCAAAAATAAGCGATACGTATTTTTTATTTGTAAATTAAACCAAAAATGACCAAGATATAGCTCATTAAAGTTACGTATAACGTCACGCCGTGCTGCATTTTTTCGCACTAGATGACGTCACACGTAACTTTAATGGGCTATTTCTTTGTTATTTTTTATTTAATCGAAAAAAGAAAAAATACGTGTCCAATATTTTTTTATAATCTAAAATACGGACTAAATAAAATGTAATTATTTTGACCCTGGAAACTACCCTATTAGGTCTTAGATTCGAGACGAAGTAAATTAAATTGACGAAGTATTGCGGGGCTTTCACAAACATCATAACCAACGGAAACAATAACCTGATGTGTTGTCCCGTGTTGGAATCAAACCCATAGCACTCGGAGTTAGCGAAGCGCACGATTAAACGCCGTACGTGCAGGCTTTAAAATTAAATCCTCACGCTCATTCAAATGTTATGGGCTAGTTTGTTCATGGGGTAACAAGATTGGGTGGGTTACGCAATACAAGTACAATACTCTTAAATTAATTAAGATTATAGTATTTTCGCTGTGTAATGAATTGCATGACAGTTCATGACTGACAATTATAGTGATGTAACCTAAGTAAATTTAAGCGATTATTTATAAATATCGAATTAATTGGCAAACGACATGCAATCGTCCGTAGTTACCGATTTTACATCTTCGAAATAAATTCATATTAAAAGTGTTTTGGCAAATACATTCACAAATAAAGCGCATAAATTTTAAAATTTATTTTTTTATTATTCGTCACTGTCACTCGAAATAAAACCTCATATCTGAATCTTACTTATCCCAAGTCTGTAAATATTGTCGATTATGTTATTTCTACGACTGATTAATTTTATCAATATATGGCTTTCGTATTGCCAACACATCAGAACTATCTACGTCAGTTATTGAAGCTTTACGCTCACGTTTCTTCGGAGTGGACAGCTTCTTGTCTTCAAAACTAGTTTCTTCAAATTTTTCTTTGGTTATTCGAGTAACTGAAGCCTTGCTTGCCGATGTCCAGAGCTGCCGCAACTCTGTACACAACAGTGTCGATCGGTATTGCCAGGCCCCCGTTTGCACGGTCTCGTTCAAGGGCTCTCGGGCTTTGAGAGTTTAAAAATATATTTTTTGTTGTTTTTGGCAAAACAAAAAACTAAAAAATAACACGCCAAACAGGCAGAATCACAAACCGCATACAAGGCGCTCGTACTGACGTATTCGATCACAAGATGGGCGCTCCTATTAATCGATTTCATGTCGATTCAATGGTGTCAATCTCTACTGACAGAGGGTTCGTTTCATGCATCTGACATTTTGAGGATTATATTTTATTATATTTAAATTATTTATTTACCGTTAATAATAATTATAAAAATAGAGAGAGACATAGTCGTAATCCTACTAGTATCAATTTACTTTGTAATTTTTAATAGACATTATTTTAAATATTTGTTTTTTTTGCCAATTTATTTTCATAAGTTGAAAGTAGTATGCGTAATATGTAAAATGAGAACTGTCATGCATTTCATCATACAGCGAAAATACTATAGTCTGAGTAATTAGACGAACGAAACTAACTATATACCTATAGGTACGAGTTAATAAAAAAAAGTGCCGTCATAAATATTTTCTAACTGGTAAACCCTAGTATGTATTATATTATCTGTGACCTTACAAAGGTTTATGTTAAACAAGAATTGAGAAACAATAGGCTGGTTCTGAGAAAGAGGGTTATGTTTCTTTGAACGAATGGCGCGTTTAATTTAAATGGATTTAAATGTCCCTTAGGATATTATGTACCTAAGCAATAGATATTTGTAATTAATCATAATCGTATTAATTTTCTTCAAGCGTTTGTGTCATCTTTTCGGGAATTTTTCTATTTGCTATGTCTTCAATATACCCTTGCAGAATCAATAAAACAAACAAAAGCAACTAATAACACAACAAATGGAATCAAAGAATTCAAGGTCCAATTCACGATCATAAATCAATTAATTCTCAGGCTGATGAATCACACTACACTTAACCACAAAGCACGCAGGTATTGAAATACGACTCAATACAACGCACTGAGACGAATCAATGCACGCATTGAGGTAGGTATTATTTTGCTGTATTGATCCTTATCATAGCCTGTCGTAGTCCACTGCTGGATATATGTATATACCTCTCCAATAGCACGTCACTGATGTAGAATTTCCTCGTGACCATTTGCAGTTTAGTTAGTTATGTTACATTAAATGAGGAAAAACAGCGATAATCTAGTGAACATCTCAATAGACTGCTACGCCATGTCTCGGGTTCAAGCCCACACGGCTCGCTCCTCCACCGACTTTGTAGTGCGTATTAAAATGTTAACTATCGCTTGCCTGTCGGTGAAGGAAAACATCGCGGGGAACCTATATTCACCTGTCTGAGATTTTTCCCATTACGTCGCGAATGACATGTAAAGTTTGCTAATCTGATATGACCGCTCTCTACTTTATTTTAATTATCTTACCTATTTCCTTTTTTAACTGGTAAACAATAAGGAATTTATCTCTTAAACCTATATAATTAAAATTGTAATGGCTGGTTTCGCCGCTGTCATATAATTCATACAATTTCGTTCCAATTCAAATTTATCTAGAAGATAAGCTAGCCTATCCAAAGCCGGTGAAACTGGGCCTAAATCTGCTATAATCGCTATCGTCACAAAAGGAGAGCGATCTAGAAAACCCAGTCGGCATATTGGCTCCATTTCGCTAAGCACGGCCAGTAGTATGTGTTTTAGCGTATGTAATCCGCTAATGGAATCTCGATGTCCCACTAACCAACTGCGCAGTCGAATACATATGAATTGCACAATTAAATAGCCTTTCCTTAAAGGACTCCTGGCATATTGCGTTGTGTTTATGTGTAGGTATGATTACTAATCAGTGCTTAGTAAACAAAGAGGTAATTATTATTGTATGTAATGATCCATCTTCTTGAATAATTAGAAATTTGTTTGCTTTTGTATGGACTACAGTTTTCTAAAATGACGACGTTTAAATAGCTATTTTATTAAACAACTAGTCCTATTATTGAACAGTGAATGTTTTTAAATCAATGTTATTCAATTTTAGAAGACAGTGGTAGATATAGTACCTACGTTTGATAGGTTTCTTGTGTAAGTTTGCCGCCTGATGCAATGGCTAGTCGCTTAATTAATATGTTACTTCAGTCAGTTAGCTGCACCAATATTTGCATCTTGGCTAACTATGCATTTGTTCCACATTGAATGAAGCTACTGAACAGTAGGCAATCAAAAACGTATTAAAAATAAATTACAACGTGAAATCTGCCGAACCAACCTTATTTTTTAAATTTATATTCATTCTTTCTATCTCAATTTAGGAGGTCATTTAGCAAGACTCCATGATTACCAGTTTAAAATATTTATCTTGAAGTAACCGATACTCACTAACCATCGATTTAACGGTATAATACTACGAATGATACATAATGCCTTTCTAGGAAAATATAGCATCTGGGGCATCTAGGCGACCAAGCTTCGGAATCTAGGCAAACAGGAAATCTAGCTTGTTATATCTATTATCCTGTAAGCTCATATTGCATGTCTGCGGGTTTCAAACTATTCGAGTGTTTATTTTAAAGAAACAAAAACTCGGCTTTTTTGGCGACTTGAAATTCAATTAAAGGGTCGCATGTCGGATGCAAATTACGCCAATTTTGTGGACTGGTAGACATCATAGCGAAAAGATAGACCATACTCTCAAATCTGAGGCACTGTTTCGATATCTCTGAATAAGAAGTATCATACATACATACATAGACTCACGCCTGTTTCCACGAAGGGGTAGGCAGTGTCATATTAAACGCCCACTTTTCGCCAGTGTTTTGATCCCACGTAATAGGTGGCGAGCCTATTGCTGCTTATCGGGATATTTTGTTTGCCGTCGCCTCGTCCGTTGATCGGCAGGTGCACCACTTGCAGGTGAGGTTGGCTTGGGACCCTAAGTTCTTGGTGGGAACCCTACGCACAAGAAGTATCATCCAGATTAAAAATAAAACCTTTGGTGATATCTACCTGCCGAGAATGTAATTTAGTTGGAATTTAGAGTTGTAAGCTAAAGAAGATGCATACTTTAAGGAGAATGCTTTTGATATGTCCAAAACCAGACTTTAAATACCATGGTGTTGGACAGTTTCTACTGGACAGACGACGACTGGTCTTGAAATGGGCAGATAGTCTTAGTGATAATATTTTCCCTGCGATCTTATTTCAGTACCTAACATAACATTTTCCAACTCTATGACATTTTATGATAGACTTTGCCTCTGTAATTGACATTTATCATACTACTTAAAGCATTAATAAGTTCAACTTCTGTTTTCGATGCGAAGCTGTAGTTTTAAAGGTTGCGCTAGTTATTATATTATGAACTTAGTTGTTGATATACTAATAGAAGATAATAACGTTATTAGTTTTTGTTTCCTAGTGGCTTTTAGTGATCCATTTTGAATAAGTGCGGGTCACGTACGTCAAACTTTATGTTCGACCTAATTTAGAAAAAAACGAGTTAAGAGACACAGACAGACTGTGTAGTGTATTAAATTAATTTCACACTTACTGGCACAAGTGAATTACTGAACTGCAGTCCGAAACTTGACTGAGAAAAGTTAAAGTAGTGTATTTTATTGTATGAGTTACTGCGTAGTGAAATGTAGGGTGATGAATGTAGTTTGCCAGAGTTTAATTTTACGTATTTTTCAAGGAAAGGAATGTTTAGCACTTATAATCATCATCATCATCATCAGCCTAGCGCTGTCCCGGTTGCGCTCCAAAAAAACCCACGCCTTGGAGCCCGGGGTCCGCTTTCCGGCTATGTCTCCTCCACTTCGCACGGTCTTCAGCATCCCTGGTGGTTAGTTGGTTGGCACGCATATCATCCCTTACGACGTCAAGCCAGCATTTTTTTGGCCTTCCCCGTTTACCGGGGCCCGGTGGAGGTAGCATGGCAAGACATTTGTTACCCACGTAAGATGCCGGTTGACGTAAGACGTGTCCATACCAGCGTAGACGACACTCTTGCAGTTTGTCAGCAATGTCACGGACATGAAGGCTACCCCGGATGCGGGAGTTCCTAATGCGGTCCTTCCGCGTGACACCACACATCCAGCGCAGCATGTTCATCTCCGTGACACGCAGACTCTGCTTGTGTCGCTCAAGCACAGGCCACGTCTCACTGCCATATAACAGGACAGGTCTAATGATGGATTTATAGACCTGTCCTTTGAGCTTAACCGGCATTTTGGGGTCACAAATGACACCGCTCACCTCACGCCATTTGGCCCAGGCTGCCGAAATGCGTGCCTTGACGTCGCAATCGATGTCACCAGACGCGTGCAGTACTGATCCCAGGTACTTGACCAGGTCCTTTCGCTGGGCAATGTCTCCGCCTATACGAATTGACGCGGAATCAGTACTGTTGCAGGCCAAGTACTCGGTTTTCGCCACGTTTATTTTCAGACCGCCGTTCTCAAGCGACTCCTTCCACGCATTCACACGCCGCACCAAGCGTCCCCTGTCCGCATCCGCCAGCGCGATATCATCAGCATACATGAGCAGCCACGGGGGCTGCTCATGTGAGTCTCTGATGCTGTCCGACAGTACGTCTAATATGACACTGAATAGGTACGGACTAAGGACGGAACCCTGGTGGACCCCGACGGTGATGGGAAAGGTTCTTGTGTCGCCAACAGCAGTCCGAACTACGGAATCGGAATTGGAGTACATGTCTCGGATGATGTCAATATATGCTTCTGGTACACCTTTGGATCTTAGCGCCCACCAGATCATCTGTCTCGGCACACAGTCGAAGGCCTTCTGCATGTCTAGAAACAGAAGATGCAGAGGCGTGTTCTTCGACCTGTACCGCTCTATGACGATCCTGAGGGCGAAACTTGGGTCCATGGTGCCGTGACCAGGGCGAAACCCATATTGACACTCCGAGACTGTGGTCTCCTGTCGGATCCGGGAGTCGATGATTCGCTCAAAGAGCTTAAGGGTATGGGACATCACCTTAATACCGCGATAGCTACTGCACTCCTGTACCGATCCATTGCCTTTGAAGACTGGAGTGATGATACTCAGTCTCCATTGGTTCGGGATTTTTCCGGTTAGGAGTATGCGGTTAAATAGATTAGTAAGGGTGCCCACACCCCGCAGGCCCATTGCCTTCCAGGCCTCAATGGGGACTCCATCAGTTCCGACAGCTTTCCGATTCTTCGTGTGGCGAAGGGCCCTCTGGACTTCTTCAGGCGTTACCAGCGGCACTAGTCCTTGGTTCGGAGGGAGTTCCGGTGGCTGCACCTCTTTATGCTGCTTGTTAAGCAGCTCGTGGAAGTACGAGCGCCATCTCTCCTTCACCGCGCTTGACGCGCATAATAGGTTGCCCTCAGGGTCTTTAACACAGCGACACTTAGTAATGTCCTGTGCCGCTTTGACCCTGGAGCGTGCCAACTTGTATATGAGCTTCTGCCCCTCAGACGATTCCAGCTTGGTATAAAGCGGTTCCAAGTGGTCTCGTCTGGCTCTGGCTACAGCCCTCTTAGTGGCACGTTTGGCAGCCCTGTATGCGTCGCGGTCTTCAGGAGATTTGGACGCTTGCCACGCTTTAAAGAGGGCTTTCTTCACCCTTGTCTCCCTCTGGACTGTGTCGTTCCACCACCAAGTCTCCTTGTCACACTTGCGTCCGCCCTTAGACATGCCCAGCACTGCCTTCACCGCTCCAGTGATGACCGCCTGGATTCTATCCCACTGGCTCTGAGTTGGTTCGCCTTCAGTAGCAGCGCACTTGTCACCGATAGCTGAGGCGAACTCCAGGGATTTGGCATCCTTGAGCAGCCACCACCGAATTTGACGTTGACAGCGGTCGGCGTGCTTGCCTTTGGGCTTCACGCGGACGTCCATGACAAGGAGGCGGTGTTGTGCCGTGAGACTCTCACCGGGTATGACCTTGCAGTTGGCTACTTTGCTGATATGGTGTCTCCTGGTAAGTAAGAAATCAATCTGGGTCGCGTGCCTCCCGCTCTTGTAGGTGACAAGGTGTTCGGCTTTCTTTTTGAAGTACGTGTTCACAATGGCAAGGTCGGCAGCCGCACAAGTTCGGAGGATACACTCCCCTCCCTCATTACGGCCACCGTAGCCAAAGCCACCGTGAACACGCTCAAATTCCTCACACCCCTCACCCACATAACCGTTCAGATCACCACCCAAAATAATTCCCTGTGAGAGCGGGATTTCACGAAGAACTTCGGCGAGTTGATCCCAGAACGACATCTTGACGGCGTCGCTGCAACCTGCCTGTGGTGCATAGGTGCTTATCAAATGGGTCACAACCCCTTCAATAAGCACCCCCACAGCCATAAGCCGGTCGCTGTAACGCTTCACCTCCAAGATCCCGTCCTGAAACTCCTCGGCGAGCACAACCGCTACCCCGCTCTCCCCGCCAGTTCCACCCGTGTAGATCAGCTTGTAGCCACTCCCAATGGACCGGGATCTGCTGCCTTTCCACCGAGTCTCCTGCAGGAACGCTACGGCCACCCTCCGCCTGGAGAGTACATCGGCCAGCTCTCTCACGCGTCCGGTTAGCGTGCCAATGTTCCAAGATGCGAAGCGGATCTTCCGGGTTGGGGCTAACTTCTTTGGCCGTGTCCACCCCCGACACGGTAGCCCTTGCCCACTTGCCACAAGAGTCGGGCGAGGCTCCTGCGCACCGTTTTGCGGCGGTGCCCTACCCGAAACACTGTTACCAATCCTGTTGCTTTCCATTCTTGATTTGACTGTTTTGCCTTTACGGGAGCGACTGCTGCCGTCTGACCTCCCAACCCCTAGGGAAGGCTTGCGCCAGAGCCTCGTCCGTCATTCAGCAGGTGCACCGACTCGCAGGGGAGGTTGGCTTGGGCCCCGAAGAACTTGGTAGGGCCCCGTGCACCCGTTTAGCACTTATAATGTGTTTTATAATTTTATTACCCTACATACATATTGAAGAGCGATAGTCGAGTTAGAAGACACAAACGCAGACGCTCTCGATTTCAAAACCAGAGGTACATAATTATTTTTATGTATTTTACTCCTAATCGCACATTATTCTTTTAATTTTCGCCTATTTCACAATAAGTTTTAAGTATCATATTATCGACCTGGCATTTTTTAACATCCCTTTTATGGTACGAGAGCGAAATTGGACAGGCATACTTGCGCCTGACAGCATTTTAATTGGCACCTGTCATTTAATTGACGCATTATCATCCGACCGCAGTTGGCCCAATGGAAATAGGTACGTTCAAAATACCTTTTACAAAGGATAAGTGGTTACATTGCCTTTAATTCCCTAATACTTGTTACAAGTTTATTAGCTTGTTACAAAAAGCTTATAAAAGGACAAGATGTAAATGCCTCTTATAACAAATAGGTTTTCTCATTCGTCTTTGATGAAGCGCACTTCCCTTGTAATTTAAATTTAATCATTCTTTCACGAATACGTTATTTTATTTGAATTTAATGTATTCGATTGCATAACATAAATCACTTCTATATTATTATGATACAAATTAAATACCTGGAATCTAGTCTTAGGTTAATTTGTATTTAAATGTAATTTGTTGCTAGAATATTGATAACACAGTTGGTCTATTTACAACTATCGAAGTAATTCAAATCGCTTTATTAAACTTGCAGTTTGACAACTGAGACATTAATTTTAAATTATGAGAAAATAAATTTGAACAGTACGAGGGTCTTATCAGATCTCATAATGGTCACGGAGGGACCACGACCTTTGCGAGCCGGTTGGAACGTTGGAGAATAACAAAGGTATTTACACCTAAAAATAAGTAAATTATCGCGAGTAAGACACGCTAAATTACTTAAATGGTGTATATGTCAACAAATATGTCAATTATTATAAAAACTAAGAAAGAGACCATATATCTTATGTAGTCTATACCTTCATTACCTTCTCTCTCTTCACTCTCATCGTACCTACTAAACCTACACAATATAGTCTAGTACATAGCCCAGTTGAACCACTTTCGACTGCTAATATCAAAGCAGTGTATCGGGTTACCGGACGACACGGCCTCGGACTAGTGTAGAAAGTTCATTATTTAATTCAGCTTTTACCTTTTCTAATTGAGACTGGTTTAATTGTTGAATTATTGTTTGTTATTTGACATTTTGTAGGTATGGAGTAGAAACATGTTTGCGAAAATGTTTCAATAAAAGCCATTTATGAATGTTGTTCTTAATTATCTAGTTTAATCACTATTTTTAAGGGAAGCGCTCGCTATAGCATCATATTCTCTATAAACATACAGAATATGATGCGAGGGCTACAAATGAAAGTCAGTCTCGATATAACAAATTGTTTGTTACATATTTGGGAATCGAACTCACAACACCCGGCGTAAGCGGTAAGGTGGACGTTTAGATCTTTAAGCCCTCTCCGCATGCATCTTTAGTTAAAAGTTTGTTATCTTGAGTCCGTCCGTGTGGTGAAGGATTAAGAATACGGGTTGTCACCACCCCATATCATCCCATGGGTGTCGTAAGAGCCGACAGAGGGACCATATTATGCAGAGAACAGCACTGTAAGAGAAGGAAAACTTGATACAAACCCTAAACCAACCCGTTTGGCCAGCGTGGTATAGTAGGCTAATTCCTCCTTTCAAAGGAGAGGCCTAGTCCAGCAGTGGACTGTTAAGGGCTGATGATGATGATCTTGAGTCAAGATAACAAAATTTTTGTCAGTCAAGATCAAAGTCAAGTCAGTCAATATTCTTGACTGACTTGACTTTCACTTTAGAACCCGGGGAATGATTTTTGTTCTCAGCAGATTTGCCAAAATATTTGGTAAGTATGTAAAACATTTATCCCGACTTTCAAATATCGCTATCCAAGAATCTGAATATGAATTTTCCTTTTAAATTATGTTCAGGAATATACTTTATAGGTAAAATGTGACTGGAATATTTTCAAACAAAAAAAAAACGATTACAAAAAGTCCCGTGTACCTATATTATTTGTGTGGGCGTCGGACCAGCTGTCACCACATCGCGTTTCGTACCTATAGGTACACGTTTTTCGTTATACCCGCGCCCATCGCAATATGACATTCAGGCAGCCTTTAATATATTATACCTTTTAAATAATGTCAGATACGTGGTTTATAGAGAAACAAATGCGAGTGATTTTTCTTACGCTATCGCTTTGATAGTAGTATCAGAATGATCCCTTGACATATGGTGTTCGATGCTGCAGTCATGCTGTTTTAGCATTCTGGTATCGCCTATGCGATAGGTATTAAAATAGGTGCATTAGGTTTACCTACTGCACCTATTACATAGGGCTAAGGATTGTATCCCTTCCTACCATTCAAAGATACCAATTTATACACAACAGGAGAGAATGCATTCATACTATATTTCCAATGTCCATGAATTTCTTGTTTCATATAAAGTCTACTTATACTATTATAGTCTACTTATTAATAACATATTAATTATACGAAAAGATTTACTTACGAACAAAACTTTTATGGAGTCTCATCTTCTTGTATTGTTACTATGCTTGTAAAACATTACTAGCAAATTGGGTGTTTTTAATATCCTACGTTATACTACGTTATTCATCACGCATGCGGGATTGCCCCGCCTGCGTAAACCCCGCAAATGTCATTTACATACAAGTATTTATTGTAATGCGTGGAATATGCACGCGGGACGCGGGGTGTGATCCTGGGCAGCGGCAACGCGCGGGGTAAATTGCCATAGTGCGTGACAAACATTCCAGCAAGAATCCTCCTTTCAAATAACAGGCCATACTGTGACCTTGTCTTCTTATTTCGTCTTTTGTGAATTAAATAAATGATTAACAACTATCTGAGTTTGTCGTCCATTATACACAATCACAACGCATAGCAGCCCGCATAAAACTAGATCGTAGGCTACCGGGTTTCACGATGCGTGAAATTTTCAATCCCGCATACGCGATGAAACCCGTACGATATTAAAAACACCCATTGTCCGTATTACTCTTGAATATATTGGTTAGGTATCATTGTTTCGTGGTAATTGGCTCGAAAGGGGTTCGTATGAGGAGTAGAGGGGATCAACGGAAGTTCGGTCAGGGATTTTCCGCGGCCGAACATTTCATGCTGTAGGGTCCGTCAATGGGTTAAATGTTCATCCGTCCATCGCATCGTGTTAATGTAAACGGGAAGAACAGTGTGAGCCATTTAAAATTGAATGGATAAAACTGTTTTCAAAACAGTTTTATATGTAGTTATCTGAATGTATGTCATTGTGATGAGACAGAGGAGTTTTGCATTAATATAAGTGCCTCACCTCTAGGCAACCATCAAATTGACAGTCCTTCAACAGCCTACGTACAGTATGCAATTACTTTTGTCCAGATAGTACATTAATTATAGACTGCCCATAAAATAATATTACGATGTGTCGAAGGCAAGTCTTATTAATTATTACATACGAATACTTAAAGACATGCATCGACTGTACAGACACCAAATATAACCTGACCTTACCATTGTACAGCATGTCTGTGAAATTATAGCTCATCTTATACTGGTTAGTATATCAGTAGTAATATTGTACACACGATCACATACACAATGCAAGCAATGATGGCCGACCCTGTAACCATTTAACCATTCAGAGACAATCTTTTACAAATTCTGAAGAAACTGCGACCTCGATGCTACTAGGATACACGGCGACTCTTGTAAATGAACACAATGTCGACTAATTACTATAAACATTACAGTTTCACTTATCTGCTTTTGTTCTACTAAAAATTTAGATTTGTGTAACGTAATGTATTGTTAGCTTTCTCACATGACTCTTTGTATTCGGTCATGTTTCGCTGTATCTTCAAGATGACCTCGGCAAGACATCGCAAAATTATTGTCGAAGTGTGCGTATATTCGCAAAATGTGAAGGCGTATCATCATCAGCCTTTAATAGTCCACTGCTGGACTAGGCCTCTCCTTTGAAAGGAGGAATTGGCCTACTATACCACGCTGGCCAAGCGGGTTGGTATAGGGTTTGTATCAAGTTTTCCTTCTCTTACAGTGCTGTTCTCTGCATAATGTGCTCCCTCTGTCGGCTCTTACGACACCCATGGGATGATATGGGGTGGTGACAATTCGTATTCTTAATCCGTCACCACACGGTCATACACATCAATCTTAATTTAATCTCCCGTCGCACAGGACGCTGAGGAAGCTCTCGAACATATACCAACTTTTAAACTAAGATAACAGTTGAATTGGGGCTAATTTAATATGGCTGGGGGATTGTCTGTTGAAAAGCTTCGCATGTATCTATGTTTCCGGTGTGGGGGGGCTACTTGCTCGTTAACTACGTATTAAGTATACAGCAAGGTATTACACTAATCATTACGTTCCGTTGCTAGAAGCACATCTATTCATTTAGTACTTCTATGTACAGTCGAACAACTTCCCGCTAGACCACCATAAGGGCGAGAATAGCTCAGCAAGACATCGTCGCTTCCAGTGCTACTTTACACGCACATTGACACTCGTATACAAAACCAGTTTTTAGTGTGCCTCGACTCTATGAGCGAGCCAAGGGATTTTTTTTCAAACTGGTCCACCGCCGACTTCTTTGATTGTACCTTGCAGGCGTATACGCTGAAAATATTAAATCACTAAGGACCTCAACCTTTCAATCGCCACCAAAGATTTGCAAAAGAAATTCCGATACGTATTACAACGTGGTGTGGTTGACGGCATAGAATACAAGTGTCACCACCCCCTATCTTCCCGTGGGTGTCGTAAGAGGCGACTAAGGGATAACACGATGCAAATACCATCTTTGCGTAGAGACGGAAAACTCAATATCAAACCCTATACGACTGCCTCGTTGGTCTCGCGGCATAAATGTGCGCGTGGGATCGGGAGGTCCCGGGTTCGATTCCTGGGTCGGGCAGTGTTATTGGGGTAGCAGCACGGAGTCTGGAAATGTGCCCGGTACGGCAATAGGCTCGCCCTTTATTATGTGGGACTAAAGTTTATCTGGCGAAAAGTGGCTACCTCTGCCTACCTCTTCGGGGTTATAGGCGTGAGACTATGTATGTATGTATGTAGGTGATGGATGCACATGTATCGGATTCAGATCAAATTATATGTTACGAAAACGGACGAGTACCTATTGGACTTATAAGTGTGCCACTGTGTTACTGGGTTTGTGTTTAATGCCCAGCGACTTGCAAGTGAGGTTACTCTCGTTGCGCTGCTCCATAATGGGATGTTTTGAGGGAGAGAGGTAGTTTGAGTAGTCTCGGCAACTTGTAGGAACTCAAGAAGTTTTTTTTAGGCTCACACCTGGGATTACCTCAATGGGTTAGGCAGAGATGTGATATTACACCCGCATTTCGCCAAAATTTTATGAATTTTAGGCCCCACGTAATAGGAGGCAAGCCTATTACCGTTACCAGACTTCGCGCTGCTACTGAGAATCAGAAAAATCGCTAACACTTGACCGACCTGGGAATCGAACCCAGGATCGATCAGCAGACGCATACGCTGTCCACTGGACCACTGAAGCCGTCAAGAAGTATGCACCGGAAAAGGCCAATGCAAGAAGGGTGCGCATAATTCGGTCCTTTATAACCGCAAGGCTACTAGGGTCCCGGTCTTCTGTGATTTGATTGCGGTTTGATTTGCAAGGTAAGCGATTAGCGGGATTGTTTCCGATGGACATGTAAATAGACGCACGACTTGCTGGTGGATAGATAATAGTTGATTAGTAGCCAATGGCTGTAAGGAATCAATTGCACCCGAGCTAACTATTCTGCTTTACATCTCGATTGTGAGGTAAGTAGAAAAAAACATTTTATATGTTGAAATTTATAGTGAAATGAGAACAATTTTAGTGCAGCTTATATCTTCATCACTTGAAGAACTCATGTTTTTTCCTAATTAGCAAGTAATTATAAAAAAAATCCAAAAACACAATATTTAAAGTAAAAGTTTTCTATTCCCGCCTTTTTCATTAAAAAGAATCAAGTAAAGAACTTTTTAATTTTTTTTTTCAAAACGAAATTGAGCTTCGCCGTTATTTAAAATTGATGACTATTATACTCACATGAAGACAAGGCTGAATAGCAAAGCGACCTCTTTGGTCATTGGGCTGAATGCATGATGTCTATTGCCAGTATGATAGTTAGATGTACGCGAACTTTTTGAAAGAAAGAAGTGTTTTTTTTTATTATTTACCGCCCTAGGGCTTTTCTAGCTACATTATTACCCTAGAGCGCTAATTAGTCACCTACAAGCCCCATTTGGAGGTAATAAGAACCTATTTACCAACCATGAGATGTAAAGGTTAATTACAATCATCTATTTAGTTACCCTGTTATGAGTATCTACGTTCGGTGACAGAATGCAACATTTTATACTCCCAGTATGAGTAGGAAACCTGTGGATTAGTTAACCCTTAATAGGGCATGAGCAAACTGAGGGTGATTGAAACAAAAACGCAGTCAATTTGGCATTATGGGTGTATAGTGAAGTAGGATTGAAAATCTTTTCATCCCCAAGTGTTTTCAGTTTTTCAGGAAAACTTGTGGGAAAATAATTCCTCTTGCCCATTTAGATCATCACAATAAGTGTTATGTGGGAAATTATTTCCCTACCTATGGGAAATATATTTTATACACATCCGGTAGTAGATGCAATAAAATAACATATTGTGATTATTTTATTACAGGATAATATTTTATGTAAATAAAACACAAATAAATGTAAATATTTATTTATTCGTGGAACATTTCAAAGCAAGGAGCAGCACACAAAGAGACCTTACAAATTTTGCAAATGTATTTGCTGTGTTGTTCCTTTGCATGTGTACTGAACATCCTACACCTCCGAAATTTGGACAATTCTGGCATGTGCGATCCAACATCCGCTTTTCTTAGTTTCTCTGGTACTGCAGTGGCACCTCCTTTTTTGGTTTTGAATACCGGAGCAATTTTTTTTCGTGACCTCATCTTCTGACGAACATAACAGCGCGGACAGTTGGGTTTCAATAATTATCTGAATCACGAAGATGTTTCTGAAAGAAAAAAATACACTACCTTCTGATTGTGTAACATAAACATTCCTCACAGGAAAATATTTCCCACAATATGATAAATATTTAAACCTAAACGGGCAACAAGCTAATATTTCCCACATAGTTTTGAGATCTAAATTTCAGTCACTCATTGTTTTTCATACAAATAAATTACATGAACAAGTAACGTGACCCTTTATCTAATAAAAGAAATCAATAGTAAACACTTACCGGATTTTTTTTCGGCATTATCACATTTTTTATCCAAAATCACACAAACAACGTGATCAGTTTGCCAAAACATTGAAGGTAAAACTTTGACAACTCATTTTTTTTACTTTGTTAGTTTTGGATACGTGTCTTTTGGCTAATGTTGTAGGTTACCTCATAAAAAAAAAGATGACAGTGACATTTTGTGGGAACAGTTACACATTTGACCGTTTACAACAAAAAAAATGATGTGGGAATAATGTTCATCTTACCCAATTAAGGGCAGATTTGGCTATGGTGTTTTAGGGAGTCAAGGATCGAAAGAGATTCGTGACCCTTTACCGGTCATACCCTAAAGATCGTATAAAATAGTACAGATATTGTATTATAATCACTAGATAGTATAAAACAAAGTCTGTCTTCTGTCTGTCTGTCCCTATGTATGCTTAAATCTTTAAAACTACGCAACGGATTTTAATGCGGTTTTTTTTATTAGATAGAATGATTCAAGAGGAAGGTTTATACGTAATGTGTGAATATCGACTAACTAATTCATACATAAGCTAGTTGTTTGTTTTTCGTGTGAGCGTGTGGCCAACTCTGGTGTCGGAGTTTTCAGACCGCCCGAAGGCCTCCGACATGGCCTAACGATCCTTATCCTTGGACAAGAACCGGGACCGACAGCTTTACGTGCCCTCCGAAGCACGGTAGCGCTCAGATGTAAATGCCACACACGGTCACCTATCCAAGTGGTAACCTGTGCAAGCGTTGCTTAACTTTGCCGATCTGTTACGAACGGCAAGCCAAGTCTCGCTACGAGCGCTACGCGCTCGCAGCGCTATAAGCTAGTAGTCGAAACTAATATATTTCGTCAGTCACTCATAAATCTACCCTGAAGTATAGAATCTTAAAAAAGCATTCATTAGAAGAAATTGGTTCCAATAACAGTCAACAGGCGTATTTATCAATCAGATGTACATTGTAATTATTATGTAATACATACATTCCTGCGTAAGCGTAACAGTACCTATGTTTATTGGGTCGGCCTCTTCTCAGACCGATAAGAGTTCCGGTCATAGTCCACTATGCTAGGTGAATGTAAGTTTGTTCTATCTTCGAGAAAATTATGGAGAATTCTAGACATAATCGGGCCATGTCTGGGATGTATATGAGCCGTGGTCCTTCCCATTAATTGCAGTTGACTCTTGGTATTGATATTTGTATATATAAAATCCTTGCGTTACTGACTGACTGACAAACACGCTACAGCCGAAACTACGCGGCATAAAAAGCTGAAATTTAGCATGTATGTTCCTTGGAGACCGTTAGGGTGCACAAAGACGGGATTTCCCGAAATTCCCACGGGATCGGGCAAAACGGGAAATTCGAAAATATGTGCGTGCGAAGCCGCTGGCACCCTCTAGTAATGTGTAAAGTGGACATAAGTACCGATTTTACACTATTTGATAAATGCCAATAGTTTCCAAATGCAGTCTATGCCACTGATAGGTAAAATGAAGTCTCCCACACTTCGAATTTGAGCTGAAACAGCTCAGACCAATCAAATGTTTGATCTGAACAGTCAAAGAAAATAAACCCATAGCAGGTAAGCCCTAACTAAAATAATACAGTACTATATGTACTTGCAAAAGGAACTATCTAATTTTCATTCAATTTAGTCTACAAAATCATTGCTACCAGCTTTTCAATGAATGCGCCTCAAACCGCAACGCATACAAATATTAACAAGCAAAATTGCATACGTAAGATTATAATTAAGTAGGTATTTAAGTAATTCGGTTACATTGCAGCCTTGTAATCGGTCATTACTTTGTTTACATTCTTCAGACACGTTTTACATTATATCTAAGAGTTTGTAATAACAAGTAATGTAAACAAAGCGAAGTTATTATTTTAATTAGTTATACGTTACTGTTTATAGTCCTATTCTTGGCAACACATGGTTCTGTTGTGGGCTATGAAATACATTTTCATATTCATTTTCTGTTTAAACTGAATGAAATATTGTATTTTTATTGTCTTGTATCATTACGGCATAAATGTATGTAAACTGTACCATTGCTGAATACCGCCTTCGTCACACTATGAGAAGGTTTAGGCCGTCGCCTGCAATGCTGGCCAAGTAATGGTTGACAGACTCTACATGACATTTGAAAATTTATGGAGGAATTTCAGATATGCGGGTTTCCTCACGATGTCTTTCTTTACCGTTCAGCGAGCGACAATTAACAATTTAATATGCACTTCGAAATGTCAACGCTGTGGTTTTGATTCGAGAGTAATCGAGAGCCTTTGTATGTTAGTCAAGTTAACTAAAAATATGATGTGTAAAGACTATACAAATAGATATAGAATGATAATTATATGTTATCTATATTCACTGTCATAGGTGATTGTACTGCCATTATAAATGCGAAAATGTGTTCGTCTTAGTCTGTGGTCTTAGTGTAAAATTACTGGCCGTCAAAAAAGAGTCCTGCAATTAATTAATAGCTGTCAGTTATGATTAATTAAAATCTTTGCTTGTAACAGTGAATAATTATGTTCAAATAGTAAAATAACTTTAAGATATTATATTAGGTTTGTTTTTAAAGCCATCTTCCGCTCTAGGATGAATTCCTGTGTTGCGGTACACTATATAAACGTACACTCAGCAGTCACAACACGCTAACTAGAAACAACAATTTATGGTACATACACAATGTTGTCTCGTGTGGGAATCGAACCCACATCACTCGGCACAGTGACAGTTGGCGAGGCGATCACTTGGCCAACGGTGCAGTCTATCCTAAAAAGGTTAAATATAAATCTACCAATATCAAATCAGAAAAAAAATACCTCTAGAGAACTTATAGAACGAATCTGCGTGTTGCACCTATTAGCCTATTGAAGAACCAATCAAATTCATATTTAATTCTGGAAAAAGAACAATTTCCATAATATAAAATCGTGTGTAAAAGTGTTACTGTAGTTTTCAATCCGCTCGTAGTTTTATTTGCGTGTTAGCCGGTACTTATTGAGTGGAACCATTCCTCCCCTCTATTGGTATCGCACACGATCTTGTCTGAAGGTGTTTGAAGTATTATTCATAGCACTTGTCGATTTAGTTTAGCACTTAGTACAATAACTGTGTTAAGAAATCACTACTCTACTGTTTTACTTATAAAACCTCGTAATTTTATGTTTTGACAAATTCTTCAAATGAGTAGGGACATTTTTCCAGTAGTAGGTTAACGACAATTTAAATAAAGCCTGGTATTCTAAACTAGCATTAGTAATTTATATTACAACACGGATGAAACAATTAATTAAGTTTACTTACCGTAAAATCAAGATAGATATTCATATAAGCTGAAGAAGCGCTTTAATGTAACCTACACGAAATACTTGTATTTAGTGTAGGTTACATTAAAATCATAATAGTGAAAATCAACCAAATGTTTATAACACAAACTAAACACACTTTGATAAACAATAACAAACATAACTCTATCAATTTATTAAACGATGACGAAGCTCATAAACTTGTCTATCTTATCACGGAATTAGCACGTCCGCGAAACAGTTGCGTTCCGACATATATCTTGAGTTTTATGCTTCATGGAAAATAACAAGACATTTTAGGCCAACTACAAATGCTGTATTGGTCGGTATTGGTTTGTTATCAATAAAGTAAAACTGATTGATATTGGCCTAAGTGAAATGGGCTGAGAGCTCACTGCCGCGGCCGGTACGATACGGCAAAGCATTATTTGCGACGAGAATGAAATTCGAGCCGAGCTGAGCCTGAGAGACATATAGATATAAAATAGATACTAGACTATCAGATCGTGCAAATAGCATGAAATTTTTTTTCATATCGAGCTAGTCGCACAAATTTTCATATTAAGTATTATAGTCGGCAGGTGTCCCGTAAGTACCAACAAATAATTATTTTGCGAGGAAGATATAAAACATACGATTCTTGGTTCTTCAATGTACACCTGTTGGGCGACGGCTATTCTTCTTCGACAGCAATTCTGCGTCCAGCAGTGGACTGATTAAGATAGGCGATAGGCTGATTAAGATCCAAACGTAAATAACATCCTACCTCTGTTCGGTACTTCCATTCATTATTACATCAATTTCGATAAAAGTCAAGCATTGTTCTAGTTTGACACAGATTGTACAGTGAGTTGATTGGTCACTTTGTCAAACGTCGTTGGACGTAAACATTTTTGTTGAAACTACGCATCGTGACGACCTCAATGCAGCGATTTGACGTGTCTATTGTTTTGTTTAGATACTATGGGACCGATCATACTGACATTCGTTGGCCAGAAATATACAGTTTACCACCTACTTTATACATCACAGCTCCATTCTTCCACAAATGGACTCTCATTATGAGAATGGTTAGGGCCATAGTCCAGCACATTGTCCAAGTGCGGATTGGCAGACTTTACGTCTTTCGAGAACATTATGTTTCAGAAATAGTGCTTTCCTCACGATGGTTTTCTTTACCATTTACAAGCGATAATCAACAATTTAATACGCACGATGACTTCGAAAAATATAATCGAAACGTGCCGTGGATATGAACCCAAGTGTGTTGCAGTCGGTTAGTTAAACTATACTTAGTGCCATTCCTATAATATTAATTTGTACAAATAAGCTATGTAATTGTTTTATCTATTTGCGTTATGGTGTTGATATATTTGATCATTCATTTGTAACAGAACATTGAGCATTCGCCGTTTTCACATTTTTGAAACTTGTTTGTTTGTTTTTCGTGTGAGTGTGTGGCCAACTCTAGTGTCGGAGTTTTTAGTCCGCCCGAAGGCCTCCGACATGGCCTAACGATTCTTATCTTGAGACAAGAACCGGGACCGACAGCTTAACGTGCCCTCCGAAGCACGGTAGCGCTCAGATGTTAATGCCACACTTGGTCACCCATCCAAGTGGCGACCTGTGCAAGCGTTGCTTAACTTTGCCGATCTGTTACGAACAGCAAGCCAAGTCTCGCTATGAGCGCTACACAGTGGCGTAGCGTGGGTTTTCGCCGCCCGGGGCCGATCAGAAATTCGCCGCCCCTTCTACTTTTAGATATTCTACTACTTCTTCCAGGAGTGTAACGTTTCTCGGGTCGGTATGTTTGTATGTTCATTAGTGTATCTTTACACCCAAACGGCTTGATGGATTTAAACCAATTAGTTTTCATTTGATTCGTTTCCATTGCAATATCATAATGCATAGGGTATAATATTTTAGGGGACAATCGTAGCAGCTCTCAGTGGTATTTCTCTGTTGCCCATGGTAGCGGCTGTTTCTCGGCTGCAATATATAGCTTAGTCCAGGTCTAGACGGCTTGAAGGATTTTCATGAAGGAAATTTGGAGGGCTTTTAATCAACTATAGAAATAGATCCTCAACAAGTTGCTTTGTGTTACTTTTAGATCTTTTTACGGGATAAATCCCGCGTAACTTTATAGAGGAACTATATCCGTGAACATGGCACTTGCAACAGTGCCAAAATGTCGGTTACTCAAAACAAAGGTACTTGGCTTAAAGTTATCCCGAAGGAAAATGTAAAAATAATACTAATAACCACGGAAGTTTAAATTCCTATGGTCCCACCTGGACCTCGCTCTGGTCGACATCCGGGATGTCTTCGGTGTAGTGGCGCGTCAGTGAGGCTCAGTGATCGTCAGTAGTAGGTCTAGTTGTCTACGCGCGAGATATACAAGTGTAGAAAAAAACTTTCAACCTCTTCGAGAATCTCGAACTTTGAGTAGAGGGTGCGGTCATGCGAAGTTCTTAGTTTCATTAGATCGTGCCGCCTCAATTGCAGTGTGAAAATCCCCCATGATCTCCGGTTTTCCTCGATCACAGCCTCCATGGCGTTTGTGTTAGAGAGTCAGAGGTCTCGCCTCGTTAGCTTCCGTATTTGTTGGCTTAGGGCTCTCCCATCTGGCAGAGACAGCTGACAGCCTCATCATTTCGAGAGTCTCGGCTGAAATTTTAGACTTATTGTTTTTTCTCAGTGCGTGGTGGCCCTTTCGGGACCAATCTCTCAGTGCCGTCAGTACGGTGACCACTGTGTCTATCTTCTAATAAAATTAATGCTGTCGCGTGTCGGTGGTTTAAAACATGTAACATATTGAAACAATTTTGCAGTTCTAGTTGGAACTGCGCAGAATTCATGGCTCAATGGGACAACGTAGACTTGGCGAATAGACTTCAATGACTGGGCTGTTTCAGTTATAAGGTTGATATTTATGTAGAGAGCCTCGTACTAGTCAGTGATCACTTCCGATTATTAAACTATTGATCACCGAGATTGCTTCCTGCTTCGAAGAAAATAACTACTACTACTACCCTATGATTATTTTGAATTTATTTTCGTTGAATTAAAGTTATTTACCCAGTTTAGTAGTATTTACCCAGTGTAGTAGGCTCTCACTTTCGTTTCACTTCATCCTTCTCCTTACACTTTGGCATTCAAGTCCCTCATTACAAAGTTGTACTGAGCTTTGGCCATACTTAGTTTTGCCTTGCCTTTGCAATGCCCTCGTACATGGCCTCAGCTATCTCGTCAGGGTGAGTTAAGGTCGGTGCATACACCTGTATCACCTTAAGGCCGCTATGAGGTACCTGGGTTGACACAACGGCGGAAACCGACGCCGCCCCAAGAGAGAAGGTGATCTAACAGACCCTATATTATATGCACCGCCGTTACCGCCACGGCGTCCTTTGCCAGGAATAACTGAGCTGTCGGAAACTGGAGGCCTTATTTTATGGCAATAAATTTTGGAGGAATTGTGCGTAGCAGTCGCAGCGAAATAAGGTGTAATTTGATATTGACATCAAGCATCTCTAAAATCATTTTATGCTCTACTTGGATGTTTCAAAGTCAGAATAAAATTATGACGCCTTAGAATGGCTTGTCTCCCCGTCTAAGTACCTACATAAGATGGCCTGAATCTAAGGTACTGGTATCCTCCTGCGCATAGAAGGGCGACCGAGAACTGGTCCCATTGTATGTTCATGTGCAGCTTGTCAGGGCGCTGGGCGTAGTCAGGTGAGGTTGCTGGCCGTCACCATTTTATGCCCGTGGCACGTCCCACAGGGTTACGTCCAAAAATTCGCAAAAAGCGTTTGTAATATGTGGCTTTGATTTTATCGCGAAGATCAAAATTTTGGAGTCAAAGTAATGTCTTAGAAGACCTGTACATGCTTTCTTCTCTATTCAACTATAAAGAATTATGTTGTATTTTGAAGCAAATCAAAAATTATTTTTATTAACGTTGACTTATTGCGCTGGCGCCGGTGTGCGTAATGCCACGTAATGAAATTACGGATGATTTTGTTTTTGATTGTTGATCTTTCTACTGCGCCTGAGGCCCCGCGCTGTCCTACATGATTGGTGTCATGTGTTTTAAAATATGAGTTTATTATTTTAATTTTCGCCGCGTCATTTGCCGCCCCCTTAAATGTGCCGCCCGGGGCCATGGCCCCCCCGGCCCCCCCCACGCTACGCCACTGGCGCTACATTTTTGAAACTGAACATCGAACAGAGCCAAATATAGCTACAAATATTTTCTAATCAGCAAAAAGCTCGAAGCTAAATTCCTGTCCATCCGATAGAATGTTCGACAGAACGCTTGCAGTATGCTTGGTAAAACACTCTCATTTGTTTATCAGTTGTTGTTGTTGTATATAGCATTCTCAAGAATGGTCATTGCTAGTGAATGCTCAAGTGCGGGAGCACCATGAGATATAAAATGTTTATGTTTATTTAAAACCAAATACGTGTAGTGTATGAGAAAGTTCAATCTTTAAATCCAATATATAAGTATTGCATGAGAGGCGTGTCAAATTGTGCGTCGTGTGAGACCTTGCGCCACTTGGCTGTCATAATGGCGTCTAGACACAAAGCCATTTGCTGCTTCGTGCAATATCCCACAGGTCACGCCACTGTTTATGAATCCTATAGAGAGCACGCACTGTCAGAAATTGTGTTTGAAAGTTCTACGTTGCGTGTCTGAGAGATCTCCGTAATGTTCTGCATGGAAAGACGTGTGAAGTCTCTCTGTCTCTCCCCGCACTTGGCCAGGGAACCTATTGGCCACCGTGGTGGATTGTGGTCTAACCCTTTTCTTGAAAATAAATGGCCTATGCAGTGGGACAGTCTATTAATTACGAGGCTGATTATTCAGGATTTTTCAAAAAAATTTTTAACCAAAATTTACGCAATTTGTGTCACATGAGCGAAATAATTTCGTCAAATTAGAATAAGCTGTTGTGCCTTTGTATATAAATAAATAAGGATTTACTCAATGTTCACTTGTCACCTTTATTTTCACCAACACTTAAGCCAGGGCCCAATACGTTTGGTCTAGGACGCGCCAGGTGCTATGCCTGATTGGTAAAATAAAATAATATTAAAATAATGGCCTGGCGTACTAACGACTTCAATGTCCAATGTAGGATAAAAATTGTAATTTTCGTAATCTCATAATTTTTAAACTTGTTTTAAATAGTTTTTGTAGGTATTTAAAATGACGCACCACGCGCGTCATAGGCCACTCGAGATTCTCACTTGACGCGCCAGAGGCGTCATTGGCCAGGAACTGGTTAACCCGGCGAGGATGTGGTGAAAATAGTAACGTGGAGGTTGTGGAGGGTCTTATTGACCCTGTATATAATTGGGTTTAAAATATCTAAATTTATATTAATGTACCAAAATATTAATCAATATTATTTATATTACATGTTATTTTTACGGTTCTATCGAAATAAAACGCACATAAGAGTACAAAATATTATAGTTAATTCACTTTTAGCAAAGTACTACAAAATAATCAACTTTTGCATAAACTTTCTAAACTTACACTAAAAACAACAAAAAGTAGGTACCTAACTTCTTGACGATTAACTTTTAATTTGGTACATACGTAGAGATCAATTAGTTGCACTTACAGTCTTATCATCAATTATGAATTACAAATCATTATTATCTGTGATTGCAGCACATTCCTGGCAGAATGAAATAGTGTGTTCTGGACAAATATACATATGGCAATCTTCACAAACATTGCTTGTCTTGCGATGGCGGGCATAAAGACATACTTGGCAGTTGGCAGCTATTTCGTACACCTAGAACCCTAACAGGTGCTTCTTGTTTAGGTTCTCCGATGAATTCTCTGATTCTCTTGCGTAGCTGTCAAATGATCTTCCTTTTCGCTACCATCGGATAACAAGTCGTCTTCACTGTCAGACAGCATTAAAACAAGACGTATGCGCTCATACTCAAGCGCCTGGCTATTCATTGTGTACGAAAAAACCTAAAATAATAATAATATTAAGTACAAAATATAATTGAAACCTTACATAAAAATGTTACATCGCGGTTGTCGCGGGGTCATATTAACCCTTTCTGACTGCACGTACGTGTTGCTCCCGTCACAGGCGGCGGCCGACTGAACAGGGGCGCTGGGCGCCCGCGCCGGTCCTTTAGCAACAGCTATTGTGACGTTCAAAACTCTTCAATCGCAGAATAAAAAACTACACACGATAAAAAATTGACAGGGTCAGAATGACCCCTCCACATCCTCCCCGGGTTAAAAGATGTAGGTGAAAAGCCGAAACAGACAATGTGTTTAGTTTTAGGCAGTCCCTACAGATTAACAATTTTTACGGTTATTAACTGTAGTACCTATTTCTTATGCACAGCCATTTCAGATTATGATAAATTGATAATTTCCATACTGGCTTAAACTTACCACGTAGGTATTAACATAAAACGAGTCTCAATGACGTAGGTAAATAACGCAAAAAACCCACAATTGACCTGAAATATTGTTATTGCGTTTCTTCATCACTAATCACATTATCTGTTAAATTCTGTTAAAATCTATTCGGTAGGTTTTGAGTTTATCGCTGTCATACAGGCAGAGAGATGGAAAGGAGATTTCATTTTATAATATGTTTAAACTAAGTGTTTATAACTTTTGTACACATAACATAACTTCACGCCGAAGGGATAGACAGAGGTGTACTACACACCCACACTTCGCCAGTTATGTTTCGGTCCCAATGTAATAGAGGCAAGCCTATTTCCATCTACCGGGCACATTATTAAGGAAGCGATAATTAACATTTTTAATACACACATAACTTCGAAGAGTCAAAGGTGTGTGCCCGGAGTAACTGGGGATCGATCCCGAGACCATCGTCTCGGCAGTCCGTTACGTACACCACTGGGCTATCGCCGCTTTTACTTTAACTTATTTACAACGTATCTATAACGGAAGTACATTTTCGTTCCCGTTAATTTTTTTGTTGATAGCTGGATGATTGCCTTATAACGTTGTAAGTAGTCATAATGACATAAATGACCCATTGTTGACTACCTACGCAGTTTCTTCACCGGATCGATTTAAAATCTGACCACGACAGTACAGATGATACTAAATTGTAATCGTATTAGAAACCGTACAAAAATTATAATGTTTTAACACTTTCATACTATTTTTATTAAAACTTATTTTAAGTGTGGAACCTTTAAATTGGCGTTATTTTTGTCTGAAACATTTAATTGATAGAATGTAGGCTGAATATCTAAAGCACTTACAACGAAATTGCAACATCGGATGCTAAGGATACTCAAACTTTGGGCAAACTATCCGTAGAGCAAGGCACGCCATTATTTTCGCCAGAATAATTATAATCTCAGCGCAGTGAAGTGTCAAATTTCAATAGGATTTTTATATTTAGTCCTCTGGCTTAAAAAAATGTGGCCCAAAGAAACCAAGCTTGTTGATGTCAAACTGCATACGAAACTGGAACCAATTACGATACTGGAACTAATTAACACACTTCAATAAACGTGTTGACAAACCTGTCTCGTCTGATTAACAGTTCTGCAACGCCTCCGCAAAATCGGTTTTCTGCCTTACGAATACTAACTAACATTTTCACACAAATTAAAACCCAAGAGAATAATACCCTCACTGCATAATAGCTTCGTGTTTAAATGAAGATCTTCAGATCAGATACATTGTTGATTGCTTTGATCCTTATCAGAAAGCTTAAGGACACTCAGACTGACTCAGAGGGCGATGGAGAGAGCTGTTGATGATGATGCTTGATGTTTCCTTGTGCGATTGAATCAGAAATGAAGAGATCTGCTCTCCGAATAGTCAAAGCTGGCGTCAATGCGTAGAACACGTAGTTCGAAGAACCACTGACAAGGTAGAAAAGTACTTGAGTGACGGCCATGCACCAGGCAACGCTGCAAAAGTGTTTCGTGTGAGAGACTTCTTTGTGTCCATTGATTGATATTTGAAAGTCGCCCAAGACACAAGCTTTCTTTCCCAGTGCAGATGCTCAAAAAAAAGAAACATCAAGAAAAAATGGAGATGAAGCCATTTAAGCACGTTAATGTCAAAACTATAATGATTATACGCAGTTAGTACAAACAGGGCCTGCCACCTGCCGCAACGCGTGGCTCGACGCGTGCTGCGTGCGTGACCTTTCGTCCAACAACCCGTACGATAAACCCATATAAACCGCTCCAATAATATATACACATCTATAGTTGTGCATACAATACGGCAGGCTTTACGGCACACTGTCACTATTGTTTGTACCCCTTTGTGAGTTTACAATGGAGGCTATTATAGGAAATCGGGGGTGAACTAATAAAATACTCGCTCGTCTATAATTTCAGTGTACTTCGAAGGTGGTGGCGGTTGACGTGTCTAGGCGGTTCCCCTTTCAGATATCCGATTCACATTTGAGAAAAACTTATTTACTCACATTTCATTATATATAACACAAAACTTCTCAAATGCTTGGTAAAGTAATAAACTGTGATTGATTCGAGCATCGGTTTTTCCAATGACCGATTCAATTAAGTTATTAAATGTTATAACTACAACCGAACTAGCTTATTAATCACTTGCTTTTTATCATCATAAGCAATAATTCAATGGGTGGCCTATGATAGTGTCCGTATATGTTGTTAACTCATGGCAATCAATGGCACCAAGTCCATTGCTTTTTTCAGGTCTTTGAAAGACTTCACTGCTCGCATTATCTATCTTTTAGTTATAGTAATATTTATTTTTGTATCATGAAACATAATATCATGCTTGCTAGAGTAGAGACCACCGAGAAAGCTAGCTTTCGTTGCCAAATTGACCAACTAAAAGTGTGTAACAACAAAGTAAAACTTTCGATATAAATACGCATACCTTTTAAAACAAGTCTACAAGTCACAGCTGCCTATTATCACAGTATAAAAAGACATACAGTAGTTTAACGCCTTTGATCTCGTAGAAAAAGCCGACAACGTCTAGACAAGGGTAAAGAGGCTAGGGCTGCCACATGTAAAAATACCTACTTATTCAAACAATGTCTGTTTATTTTAGAAAAATATTACAATTGCTGCGCTACATGAATATTATAGTGTAAATCACTTATCTATACATATAAATATATCTATACACAAATATAATTGGAGTGTCTGTTTGTAATATTAAAATAATAGCTTTTTACTAAATGCATATGGATGTATACTTGATACATATACCGAAATGACATTTTTACCATTTTTGTCTGTCTGTTTATATTCACTAATCTCTGGAACGGCTGGATCGATTTTGACTGCGGATAGCTGTTGTACCAAGGAGTAACTTAGGCTACAAAAGTACAAATTAACCGGGTACGCGAAGTAGTTCCCTCAGGACGCGGGTGAAACCGTGGGAAACAGGCAAACATCTAGTTTATTACTACAAAAATTAACGATAAATAATTATTATGAAACAGTTTGCATTTTTCGTGCGGTGACAGATTTGCATACAAAGTGTCGGTCAGCACCTATTTCATCCCGCAGGTGTAGTGGAAGGCGGGTAAGAATACAAAGCATTTTTCAGATATCGTTATCGTACAAACCATGTTAAAATATAGCGATTGACATAGCGGTGGTTTAATGGACGGACAACCATGGGACCAACTTGCAGAGCCTATGTTATCGATATTAAGTATTTTGCAGATTTGTTTCGTGCAAACTGCGTTAAGGTAGAGCAATAGACATCACGGTCATTTTATGGATGGGTGACCGGGCTATGATATTACGGAGAATATGTGTGGGGTTTATAAAAGGGAGCCAAAAATATGGTAATTTTGGAGCTAGGATGCGCCGTTACCAAGATACATAATAATATGTGATAGGTAGGTACTTACCTAATGCGAAGGTACTAGGTACTTATTGAATAAAATTAAAATCACACCAGAATCGAATATTACCTTACAACGCATATTTTCTTACGTCTGCCACGTACAATGACATACATACATATCGTCACGCCTTTTATCCTCGAAGGGGTAGGCAGAGGTGTATTTCTACACTCACTTTTCGCCAGATATACTTTAGTCCCACGTAATAAGGGGCGAGCCTATTGCCGTACCGGGCACATTTCCAGACTCCGTGCTGCAACTGAGAATTTCGTGCCAGAAAAACCCAATAACACTGCCCGACCCAGGAATCGAACCCGGGACCTCCCGATCCCACGCGCACATTTATGCCGCGAGACCAACGAGGCAGTCGCATAGGGTTTGATGTCGAGTTTTCCGTCTCTACGCAAAGATGGTATTTGCATCGTGTTATCCCTTAGTCGCCTCTTACGACACCCACGGGAAGATAGGGGGTGGTGACACTTGTATTCTATGCCGTCAACCACACGGCACGTACAATGATTACTAATTTATTCTGTGATTTGGCCAGACATGAGATATTGTAAAAAGTTAGTAGATTTGTAGGAACGTGCACATTATTTTAAGTGGTTATAGGTACATACATTTAAAAATAATATAAATAATTATAATTAATGAAATTTTCTTTTTTGTTATGAGTAAATTGATGAAATCGCAGATTTTTTTAATCCTTATTTAGTTATATCTTTAAACAGTATAAAGAATTTCAATGTCTCACAGCACAAGTCGTATGCACCATCTTAATTAATATTCATAAGCAAATAAATAAGTAACGAACAAAAAACAAGCACGTGCCAGCCCCCAAAAACATGTACCTAGTTAGGAACTAAGGCGACATACGTAAGTAGGTACAGCTCTTCCCGCGTCTCACCTCTTGCCCCCCGCACAATTGACCCGTCTAGACGCGTTCGTCGAACGACTGTATGGATTATTTGACTGTGCTATTATGTTGGAGAAATATTTTTATAAAAACACGGGCATAGTTCTAAGTATAAATTTCTATGAGTATAAGTAGTATATTATGCTGTTCTTGGTCTTTCTTAAAAGTTTAAACATAATTATGATATCATCATCGTCCTAGCCTAGCCTAGCCTAGGCCTGGTGGCATCCAATATTTTCGCGTGTGTGTATGAGTGCTTAACTTGATATGACAGAATATTAGCTTTTATACAGTCTGACCTCCCTAGACCCTAAAAAGATAGCTATATTTAATGCCATAGACCAGCGTCAGTAGTATATTGACGCCCTATATAGGCTGACAAAGATCTTCATGACAGCTGGGAGCGTGGTTCCCAAATCATGACATATTAATAATAATAATATTTTATTGGCATCAGACATTAGTACAAAGCTGTATACATATCTTAACATTAAATGCTTTTGTTTGGGTTCAATGGATACAATTTGATCAATGCCCCCCGAGCTAGGCTAAGAGCTAAATTCCTGTTCCTAGGAAATATTATCAGCATATATTAGATTAGTTTGATGCACAATGACGAAGCGTTGGCATCGGATCAGTACTGCAACTTTCTAATACTACAAGATGATAAACTTAGTGCCCTAATAGATATTAACAGTTTATATGCCAATGCGCTCAGCAATTAGTATCTTAGCAATCTTAATTAATTAATAATAATTAGCCAGTAAGTTACGGATCGTACACAGTATTTTATGTTGCAATCTGTCACATTATGACTATAACGCTGTTAGTGATTTGATGAACATTTATTCATACTTTTCTTGGCACGTTTTTTGCTGACGAGTAACAGCTTTTATACTTTTTATAAGTATATCAATACGTCTTATGACGCTCAGCAATACGAGGACATTTGGCGACGACATTTGTATAAAAAGATCCCTTTAAAAAATATTCGACTTGATAGTAAACAGCCCCTAAAATCTCTTAAATAATAAACTCTAGAAATCGTTGAGAACTAATCAGTTTCTTACTCACTTCTGCACATCTGTTAAAATATTGCTACTTATAATCAAATAAAAACTCGTCACCAACTTTGTAAGTTTGATACCCTTGAAGGTGTTATCGTTCTATAAATGTTATGTTAACAGCCGAACTTGCTTTTTGCACAGGTATTCGTACCTACCTGTGTCCCGCGGCTACGCAGCTGCTAACTTCGGTCCGTCCCGCCCTGAGGCGCTATTCAATATTTTGTGACTAATGAAAGGACCCTTTGTATTCATTTAGATAAGATTCTTAAGAGCAAAAGTGTGAAATGCGTCATAGTTGAATCTTGTATTGAGGGTCTTCGACCGAAGCTGAAATGATTGTTGAATTTTGATTATAATAGAACCTCTGGGACTGCCTCTGGTCAACATCAGTTTTATAAATTATTGTGATCAGGTATGCCCATAGATATCCGACAGTATATCTTTACTGTGTGTCAATATCGAAATACCATTAAAGATTCAGTGTCTAAAGAAATATACGATGCGTTATAAAAAGAACATATTTCACACCAGCAAGACTTATTCTGCAATCATCATTAGCCTTTAACAGTACACTGCTGGACTGGGCCTCTCCTTTGAAAGGAGGAATTGGCCTACTATACCTCGCTGGCCAAACGGGTTGGTTTGAATCAAGTTTTCCTTCTTTTACAGTGCTGTTCTCTGCATAATTATGCTCCCTCTGTCGGCTCTTACGACACCCATGGGATGATATGGGGTGGTGACAATCCGTATTCTTAATCCGTCACCACACGGACGATATTCTCCAATATCAGTGGTAAACATATTAATTCGCCAATCGTTCTCCTCAATTGGCTCAGTCTGTAGACCATTGTTCCGTGCTGTATATGAGCTACGTTTGTTTATTCCCAGGACCGAGTGCTGAACATCACAAGCCAGATAATGGACCAATTGCTGGGCGACGAGCGAGTGGCTCGAGGGTTTCGTGTCAAGTTTCCCGAGGACATCCTGCAGGACAACTTGGCTGGCCAGCTGTGGTTTGGTGCCGAGGTGGGTACATTTTAAAACTGACAAGCGTTGCCAGGTTACACTGAACGGAAATATAAATTAGACAAGACACAATAGATTTTTGATTGTGTCTAAAATTCTCGTATACGAGTCACGAATTAAACGCTTTTGTAGATTTCAAGTCTAAGTCTCTTGTACATAGCAACAGTGTTGTAAACTGTAGAAAATCTCAGGAAGACAAAGTTATTTGTCACGGTGACTGGGATTTCATATGCTGGTTTAACATGACCTCTGTAACTTGGTCACTCATTATCAAAATTAATTTTGGATTTCCCCGTTACAGAAGATTGGTCTTAGATTTCGGGCCTCTTATAAGGTTATTTAATTACCCCTTTATATTTAATTTCCTTAACTTACATTCACCTTTTTCTCCCTTCAGTTAGGATACACCGACACGCATTAATAATATGATTGCTGTCACCTTGCAGCAAGTATTTTACGGAATCTGGCTCCACAAAATACGTCGATTCACGTTTTCCTCATAAGATCAAACCGAGTCACGCCGATAATAACGCGCCTCTGAAAAGTAGATAACAACGTGGTGACTCTTAAAATAGAGGGAAAGGGCACGATTATACAAACTAGGAGGGATTCTGGGGTCCTTAATACCTACTAAAATTGTATTTTTGTTTCTGCTTTCTGAAGGTAGTTTCTGAAATAAAATAGTGAACAAGTAGTTCAGAACACATGGAACGATATTAACTAGAAATAACTTTAGATTCATCAGTAGTTTACACCAATTTTAATGGCGATACTTGCGTTTTAAGCATATGGTGTATGCTTTGCTATCTTTCTTTAATAACATATTTCATTTATTTTCATCTTAATTATATAGAATTTTAATGTCTATTATATGGGTCTATCACATACGCTGCGCTGTGATGCGCTAGGACGTATGCTGACATTACTTATCTTTAGAGACGTTCAAGGATCCAAAATTTGAAGTCACCGATAACTGTATTTCCTCCTACGGGTAGCTCATTGACCTCTAGCCCCCTCCGAAATTCGAGCCTCCCTCGATATCGTTTTACATACAGGCATAAAAGTATTCATAAGAACATTCGCAATCGATTTTTTGTAGATTGCATTCTAAATAGAAAAAGAAAATTATCGCGTAACTAAAATGCTCGTCCAGTTTTTGCGTTTTACTTTTATCAGGCAAGTTATGAAAAGTTTTCTTTAACCGACTTTGGTTTGAGGGTTTACTAATAAATTAAGACATTCTCATCGATTTTTCGTTTCTCAATAAGATAACTCTCGCACTAGAATCAATTCTTATATCAAAGACAAAGAACACAGATTTGAAACAATAATTTGTCGAACTCACATTGTGTTGCCCCGTATGGTGAATGGTGATCGAACCATAACACTAGGCCCAATATAAAGTGGCAAAGCGACCACATAGACCACATGTCATACGTACAATCAAACTACACATGTTTATATCATCAATGTGTGATGTTTACTTATGTTATATTACATACATATATACTTATACTCACGCCTTTTTCCCGTCGGGGTAGTCAGAGACAACGGAACGCCACTTGCATCTATCCTTACAAACCTCACGCGCTTCCTCTACATTCATTACTCTGTTCATATATGCTCGCCGGGTGCTTCGGACCTTGCCATTTTTTAAGATGTCCCTAATTTGATCGACGAATGTCCGGCGAGGTCTGCCGCGTCCGACTTGCCCACACACGTTAGCCTCATAAATTTAATGCGTCACTCTTTCTTCACGCATTCGCTCCACGTGCCCAAACCATTTCAGCATTCCTTTCTCAATTTTTGTCACGACATCTTCTTTCAGGCCACATCGCTCTCGATGTGGCCACTTATGTTATTAATAGCAAAAATATTTGTTAACTAGAGAATGCTCTCAACTACCCCAGCAATTTTTTTTATTTAATCCATGCTGCTCGATCCCCTGGTAATTTCGAGCAATATTGTTCTTAATGCACCCCTACGGTCCCCAAGGAACAAACATAACAAATTTCAGATTTTTGCGCGAGTCATGTCATGCAAGATTTTATACATATTTACTCATGTTATGTATAGAAATAATATTATAGAAATAACCTTTTGTTAAATTACCTAAGTGTAAAACATCGGATATGTACCAAGGCCGGCCGCGATGGTACTATTAATTTGTGGTATCATAGCATTCTTAACCAAGTAGAACACGTAACCTTAAGGGCATCCGATTACATTATAATCATGATTATAACTTACAATATATCTTGCTTAAACTAGAACACTATGCTGGAAACTTCTTTGCTGATAATTGAGTTATTGCTATAGCTTTACGGATCCAACGGACCACTGTCGCTTGCATTGTCACATTTGTTTGCCATTGGGAGTAGGCAGGGACTGTTGTTGTTTGTATTGTACCTAATTCTTGTATTGCAGGTCTTTTAAAAACATTCTCCCAGTCAATGCTCTCACGACGATGTCTGACCGACATACATATATTTAATAAGGAATCCATACAGCAATAAAATCAATCCCTATGACAAGGACGCACATTTCCTGTGTGCACTTTTTACTACTCACTCCTGGCTTCTATCTTTCTAGGAGTATTTAGACTTTCCATTATCCGACCGGCAACACTGTTCCGAATCTGCCGTTTGTTGAGGGCAATAGATATAAGATCATATTTTTGCGTTGTTAAAAAGACGGTGACTTGAGGAATCTTTTCTAAAGTACCTAATCAAAATCAGAAAATTTAGCTTGCTTACTAAAGTAACAAAAGAGAAATCTGTACCCTAAAAACACTCTTGGAAGTGCAAGCTAAGGTCGTCAATGTAGTAACTATTTTCATAACGGCTATTCAACACTGCGATATTGCTAACAGTTTGTCCCACAGCGTGCACCGGTGTCAACAGTTTTGTATTACAAACATCTGGCGGATCATCTTCACGAAATAATTATTCGAGTTTTGCGAAAATATGCTTTATTTAATGTTTTGTTAGGTCCATTTTATATGTGATAAATATTGTGGTTCTGTGGATTGAAGTGATTCTTCTACCTGAATGCATGCATGTGAATTCAAATTTGCGACTTTGTTTATATTTTATAACTTCATCATCATCAGCCTTTAACAGTCCATTACTGGACTAGGCCTCTCCTTTGAAAGGAGAAATTAGCCTACTATACCACGCTGGCCAAACGGGTTGGTATAGGGTTTGTATCGAGTTTTCCTTCTCTTACAGGGCTGTTCTCTGCATAGTATGGTCCCTCTGTCGACTCTTACGACACCCATGGGAAGATATGGGGTGGTGACATTCCGTATTCTTTATCCGTCACCATACGGACATTTTATAACTTACAATTAGGCAATTATATCTGGCATAATTAATATGGGCAGCGATAGCGTAGTGGAGATACCAACAGGCGCCAACACGGCCCGCACCAATGACTTTTCGGAGTTATATGCGCATTAAAGTGTTAATAATCGCTTGTCCTGTGCCTCGGAGAGCACGTTAAGCCGTTGGTCCCGGTTCTCATGAAGATTTTTGACAGTCGTTGTAGGGCGTCAGTACCTCTCGTAAATAAATTACTGACACAAGTCTAAGCCGTGGAATATTGCCATCCCTTCGGGTTGCGGAGGTCAGACAGGCAGTCGCTCCGTAGAAAATAAAAATTCAGCCAAATCCGGTTAGACTAGTAAGCGGACCCCAGATTGAAACTGGGATAACGTTAGGAGGATGATGATGATCTAGCAGAATTAATATAATATTTTCTGCCTATATAGGCACAGAGTCGATTGCGATTCTTTATTTTAGTAAAATCTCGAAAATGGCTGGTATGATCATCCTTTTTTTATGTTCTTCTCCTCATTACGTGCATTGTAAACAACATCGAGCATACTGGCAGGGACATCCAAAAATTCCAAAACGTCATAAACTCGAAATGGATAATACGAATATCCATTTTAAAGATAGAGAGTTGTACTTAATCATTGTCATGATCAGCCTGTTGTAGTCCATGCTGGGTACAGACCTCTCCACTAAGCTCGAGTGCTGCCTCTACGCGTCCAGCCGGTGCTAGCTACTTTGCGTAGATCATCACTTCATAAAGCCGAAGGGCGTCCTTCTTCACTATCATCATCTCAGCCGAAAGACATCCACTGCCGGACATAGGCCTCCCCCAAGAATCCAGCCATCCGCTGCCCGCGATCCCAACAAGATCGTCAGTCCACCTTGCGTGAGGCCTACCTCTACTACGACGTCCGGTGCGTGGCTGCCACTCCAGAACCTTTCTGCTCCAACGTCCATCGGTTCTTCAGGCTATGTGCCCATCCCTTCTCCGCTATGTATTTCCAATATTCTGACAACTTTTCAACCTTTTACCTTACGTTTCCAGTGCCTAGCCGCCGGTTCATCAATAATGAACCGGGAGGAAGAGTCAGCGCGGATGCGTCCGCTGGCGAAGGCGCTCACCCGCAGCCTGGAGACCGTGCGCTCGCTGCTCCGGGAGCAGTGCCTGCGACCCCGCGGCATGGCGCTGTCACAGCACGACGATATGCTGCACGAGAGCCTCAGGATATTCGACAGGTACGTCCCACATACTAGCTCTATATCCCTGGACATAGGCCTCCTCCAGGGTTCTCCACACAGACCAATTTTGAGCATCCAACCGCTTCCCGCGATCTTAACCAGATCGTCGGTCCACGTCGTTTATGCTCTATATAATTATGTAACACGCTATGAAGAATATCTCCTCTGTGGAGCACTCCCTCCCCGACCACTGCGCCCACGATCATTTAAGGCAATCGAAACGTCGGAGAAATACCAGAGGTGGAGATGTCATTATTTATCATAAGTATATTACTTCATTAACACAATTAAGACTCGTTAAAAAACTGTTAGAGCGATTTGGCACTATATCCGATCCGAATCCGATCCAAACCCGTGAAACTACGGTCCGGTGTAATTGTAGAAGTATTTCCATAGTACGTTACAAACTACATCTGACATTCATCATCCGATTTCTAGCGCATTCTGTGCGTGATTCCTATAACTGTATTTTCACGCATTCGTATCGGCTTCTGATCAGACGTAGTCCAAAACCGTCCTTATGACTTAAGGCGACAATTTTAAAACATATTCACAGTAGGTACCACTTACCAGTAATAGGAACAGGAAAAATTGTCAAACTGATAGGTGTAGTTTCCCTATTAGGTCTAGATAAGTATGGCTTTTCCGTAACTTTATGCGGGTTAGCGCGTCAGCCACGTGCCTAGATAAGCGCGGAGTTTACGGATATTATTTATGTAGCAACCATACTTTGTTGTCTATCACCTTTTTTTTTTTTTTTTTTTTTTGTTCACTACGGTGGTAAAACTCTCCTTATGAGTCATCTCAACTCCGCCAACCCAGCCATTAGAACGGCTAGGCTTGGGACTGGCGGAGGAGGTATGTGGAGGCTCTCCCCTAAAGGCGTTCGGGGCATACCCACTAAAAACCACCGCGGTGTCCCTACGGGTCCCGTGTGTTGGCGGGGTCACGCGATTCGCGATTTGCATACTTTCTCGCGACCCCGCCCGGGATTGGCCCGCCGTTGGTGTTGGCGGGCCCCGTCTCGTTATGATCTCGCAATCATCCATCAAACTTCTTGCATACATCAAACTTCTGGCATCCATCACCTCACAAAGCTACTTGGGAGGCGGCGAGGACACGCGCCGCCTCCCGCCTTTTGGCGGACAGGGAGCAGCCCCAGCGCTCACCGTCCGCAGGCAATAAATTTACGGTGGTCGGAGGTCGTCCCTTGTTCGACGTCCCCGACGCCCGGACCTACGGTTGGGGAGAGGGCGATGTATTTCCCTCTCCCGCTCCGCCGCCTCCTTGCTCAGCATGACTGCTTCGCAGAAAGAGGCGACGGCGTTCCAAGACCTCTCACTCCGGACCATAGACAGAACTACGGCCGGGAGCGAGAGGACAACCGTATTGAGAGCCGCGACCAGATCACGGCGCTGCGATGCCCAGGCTGGGCATTCCGCCAAAGTATGCAACGCCGTGTCTTCGACAGGGTCGCGGCTGCTGCCACAATGGTGGCATCCGGGCGTTTCCTCCCGGCCTATCCTCCACAAATACCGGCCAAAACAACCATGGCCGGTAAGGATTTGAGTCAACCGGAAGGTGAGGACGCCGTGACGTCTCTCCAACCACTCATCAACCACGGGACTTACCGCCACTATCGTGGCGTGCCCGGCGCTGGGGTGCACAAGTCGTGCCTTCCACTCCGCCACTAGGACTTGGCGGAGCTCCGACCGACGCGCCTCGATGTCACGGTGCGCCGGTCTCTCGCCCTGCTCCAGGGCTTGCTGGCGCCATGTATAGAGTGACGCCAGCAGCTCAGCTTCCAGATCCCAGGGCGGTGATCCGGCTAGGAGGCTCGCTGTCTCGAAGGAGACCGTGCGGTAGCCTCGTATCAACCTGACGGCCATGGCGCGCTGCGGTGCGCGAAGCGCCGTGATATTGTGGGCCGTCAGGTCGTGCGCCCATATCGGGGCCCCATAAAGGGCCATGGACTGCACGACTCCTTCGTAGAGCCTCCGGCAGGAGGCGGTTGGTCCCCCGAGATTGGGCAGCAGTCGTGACAATCCTGCTGCCGCCCCGAGAAGTTTGGGGGCCAAGCGTCTGAAGTGTTGACGGAAATCCCATCGGCTATCGAGTACGAGCCCGAGATATTTTAGGCTCGTCCCGATGCCGATGGTGACCCCTCCTACCATAATGTGGGCCCCTGCGGGTGGCCGATTCCGAGGCCCGTGGAAACAAATGGCCTCGGATTTGGACAGGGCCACCTCTAGGCCCAAACGCCGGATCCTACCAACGACTTGTGCGACCCCAGCGGTCGCCCTTATAGCCGCCGCCCGGTACGTCTTATCACTCGCAGTGACGAGGGTGTCGTCGGCGTAACAAGTGACACCCACGCCAGGGAGGAGCGTACCGCGCAGCACCCAGTCGTAGCCGATGTTCCACAGAAGGGGGCCGAGGACCGACCCCTGCGGAACACCGCACGACATAACTCGCCGACTAATACCGAGATGACTCGGGTAGATAATTCCTCTATCATTAAGATAATCCCCGACTATGCGGCGGAGGTAGGGAGGCACTCGGTGATAATTGAGTGCCTCACAAATACAACTCCAGGGCAGGGTGTTGAAGGCGTTGGCGATGTCAAGAGACACCGCCAGGACCACCCCGCCCCGGGAAACCTCTTCCTCCGCCAGACTCCTCACTGATCTAATGGCGTCTATTGTTGAGCGCCCTCGGCGGAAACCGAACTGCACGTCCGCCAAATCTGGGCCCACCGTGGAAAGGTGGTGGACGAGGCGCTCCGCGATGATATGCTCGAAGATCTTCGCGACCTCGTCCAACAACACTATGGGCCGGTAGGCGGACGGGCTGTCCGCCGGGCGCCCTGCCTTTCTGATGAGGACCAGCTTCCCCGTCTTCCAGGCTCGTGGAAACTGGCCCCCCTCAAGGCACGCTGTGAGGAGTCTCCCTAGTCGGGGTCCGAGCTCCTCTATTGCCAGGACCCACGCTCGGCCAGTTGTCTATCACCTGCATAATCAGTACCTAACCATTCAACTGCCAAAAAAGTCTTGACAGATGTATTACCTCGCGTAATATATATACAATTTTATTTATTTATTTAAATCTTCTTGCACAAAACAAAATTCTTGACCACAGGGGTGCACTAAGAAAGGATTTCCCGAAATTCCCACGGGATCGGGCAGAATACCTTTAGTAAATAATGTGCGGGCGTAGCTGCAGGTATAGGCGTCGCCTAGGGAGGGGGGGTCAGAGGGAGCACCTGTCCCCCCACCTCGCCCTAGAGATTAAAAACACCCTATAATTTATTATTTTCTCAATAGTTTTCTCATTTTCCATATCAACTTGCCCCACCCTAGGCCATCGGCTAGCGTCCTTGCCCCCCTCTCCCCCTAGGCAATCGGCTGGCGATGCCCTTGACCGCAGGCATCATCTAAAATGTAATATAAGTATGTTCGTAAGTTATCTTTATCTATTCTCTATATTAACGCATTACCTTGTACAATTGCAGGCTGTTCGCGGAATTTGAACTGTGTTACGTGAGCGCCATGGTGAACGTGAAGACCCCTCACGAGTTCGAAGCGCAGCAGCTCATCTGCGTGCTGTTCTCTGAGAGCCTGAGGAGAGCGCTCAAACAGAACCTACTCACGCAGGAACAGGTCGGAGATTGTTTCTTTCCGTGTAACTACCCACGTATTCTGCATAAGATCGCAAGAATCGGTTCAATTTAAAATAATTGTGCAGTCATCCTCCAGCCGCAAATATAATTAGGTATACAATTTCATTCACCAAGTCCAAACTTCTGTCTCCTTCCATCTTCTCTCTGCTCCCTATCTTTACAGGAGAAGAACTTGCAAAAAGATGTTATACTGTTTTCAAGGATTTGGATTTGTCTGTTTTTAAGGTTGTTCTTCTTAGGTCATTTTGTCGGCTGACAGAGTCGATTACAAGCTATTTAGGAGTTTAGTTATTTTGTCCATGGTTTTAAGGCAGTTGCTTATCCCAACCAGATTAAAATTTGGACAATGTCTAATGCCTATTAGATTACGTAGAATGTAGAATTTTATTACATTACATGTAGAATTTTATTTTAAAAATACATTTTCTTTAAACAAAATATATGTAATTTCCAGGTGGATTCGTATGATCCTGCGTTGATGTTCGCCGTGCCTCGTCTAGCCATCGTCAGCGGTCTGCTAATATACTCAAGTGGACCGCTCAGCATTGACAAGCCACCAGGTAATTATGGGAAAATAACGTTTTACTGAGACAAAATGTTCATGAAGTGTTTATTCCGGTTCGCAACATATGGTACACCCGTGTGTTAGAAGACACTCAAGAGGTTATTTAAATGGGCATACAATATAATTAGCATGAAACATACAAATGTTGTATGCGAAACGACGTACTCGTATTAACTATTAATTGCACATAATTTGTTTTTTTTTTTATACAGGTCGATTTCAGACATGATAAACTATGTGTGTAACTAGCAAATTTGATTTTTAGAAGTCACTCATAATGCCTTATAACAAAGTAACGTGAATCATAATAAAATTAGTGATGTGACAAGTCATAAAGCGACGATGTATCAATGCTTTTTGGACAAATTATTATACAGTCGCGGTAGTAAAATTGATAAATCTTTTTTATCATGTTTCAGAGGAGATGTCGGATATGTTCCGTCCGTTCCGCACGCTACTACACAAGATCCGCTCGCTGCTGTGGACACTGGACCGGCGCGAGCTGGTGGCGCTCGAGCGTCTGCTCTGCACCAACGAGGACATCTCCAACCTCGCCGCGCTGGGACTGCCGCCTGGTATGTACCTACCCAGCGTCTCTAACAGCCAAATGTCCATGAGCAATCAAGTGTCCCTGACTAGCCAAATGTCCGTGACCAATCAAATGTCCGTGGGCAGCCAAACGTCCGTAAAGATAGTAGCGTAACAACCATATTGAGGTCCTGTGAATAAATACCTGCGTGCGTGTATGGCAAGGGGTGGGATTTCCGCCCACCCCAGTGTATGGTCTTGTGCCCACCCTAGAATTTTCGGAACCGTTGCGAAATTCTACTCTAGAAACGTTGATAGTCTCGTGGTAATTACATGGTCCTATGGAGCTACTCTAGAGATGATATTTAGCAGTCGTAAACGGGATGAGCGTGCTTTTAAGTGGGAGCCAGTCTTGCCACTACACTGTAGTTACGCTTCTGCGTTGAGACTAAACACATAAATAGCGCAACGTGTATCTCTGATAATTAGTATACGATGCTACAAATTGATTTTCGGCTAAGATTTGGCGGGCGCGACTGACATTGTAGCACATTGCCGCCTAGAACGTGACACCGACCAAAAGCCCGTGGCTACTGTACCTATTCATCATCGTCCTAGCGTTATCTCAGTTGCAGCCTGAGGTCCGAATACTAGTCTAACCGGATATGACAGAGCTTTTCCACAAAGCTACGACCGTCTTGACCGCCGCAACTCGAGAGATGTTGTTCCATGGTTCAGACCAGTGTCAGTTTATTCAAAGGTGAGTTACTGACTCCACATAACGACTGTCAAAGATCTTCATGGCAACCTGGACCTCACCTATTTTTTATAACACAAATTAATATTTTTTAATACACCTTTATCAATTGCACGATCTTTAATATACTATGACATTTATTTCCAGAGCCAGAAACGTCGAACGACTGGTCATGTCCGTACCCCGACCTCGGTGACTTTGTGTCGAGGTTCTACGCGGACCATGCTCACTGCCGCGACTTATACACACAACAAAGGTAAGGAACACGCCTGGCATTCATAATTGCCTTGCCCTGGTCCCAATTTATTTGGAGCCGGGCAGTATGTCCTTCACCTCCATTCTTCTTTCAGTCCGATCCGATCGTTTACCCCTTTCTCTTTCATATCCATCCTCACATAGTCCATCCATCATTTCCTTGGCCGCACTCTGCCTTTACCCTCTCTTCTCGCATATTCTTCACTTTTTTACAACCCAGAAATTGAGAAGACATCATCATCGACAAACGTTATTCCAGCATCCAAGACTTTCGCCTTGAACTCTAGTCCTAATTAGATTTGACAGAATTTTAATTAGATTTTTCAAACAGCGACTGCCGTCCGACCTCCGGGACCCAAACGGATAACGATATTTCATGGTTTAGACCAATGTCTGTATAATAAAAAGAATTGACACACAATAACGACAGTCAAAGATCTGCATGATAACCAGGACCGACGGCTTACTTAACGTGCTCTCCGAGGCACGGGGCAAGCTATGATTTATAATTTAACTCGAGAACTACTTCGAATAAGTAGCTATCCCTCTCTAAACATTCTAGTTGTTGCAAGATATTTTGCTATTTCAGCTGTCTCTCTCTCTCTCAATAACAACTCTCACAATCTCAATGCGTACACATTTGCGTGAATGTTTTAGGTATTAAGTACATAATTTTTAATCTAAGTAATTTGATCGAAACGTGCAACAGGCCTTTTATATGATAAAACGAAACTATTATTAAAATAATTGTATTTGTTTCCACAGCTCAAGCGAACAGGTCATATCAGACGGTGACTACCTACCAGACAATATCGAAGTGATGACGCCCATCATCGACGG
The DNA here is from genome assembly GCA_944739405.2 of Euclidia mi. NCBI lineage: Eukaryota > Metazoa > Arthropoda > Insecta > Lepidoptera > Erebidae > Euclidia > Euclidia mi. The sequence goes on from OX123203.2 coordinate 34,994,758, forward strand.
CCTACGACGTCTGAGCGAAGGCACCGAGGAAACAGACGCACACGACTCCGAACACGAGACCATCAAGACGTCCCGACACTACTCCGACACGACCAGCACCGACACATTCCAGACCAACGACAGCCGGGACTACATCGAAAGATCTAGAAAAACTAGCAAAACAGAAGTCAATAGCGACCTATCTTCCCTAAGAAATCTTTCAACAAATGGTCTCATGATGTTCGACCCGCTAGTCATCAACGCCGTCTCCAATGACGCGAACCGACAGCTCCCCGACCACGATCTAGTGACGTCACTCAACGAACAGGTCACGGAAATAGCCGACCGGCTATCCTCCATCGCCGCGAGCGACGTAGACATCATAGATCACAATCAAATGCATTCGTTCTCAACGAATGACGTACCTACCCTAATAGCCACAGATGACTCCGAAGCGTACGGATTTTCAGGCCCGAGGAACGAGCAACTTAGCTGTATGCCATCAACAAGCCACGGGTACCTAATACCTAACGCGATAAGCCACGAACCGGCCGTATTGTCGTCCCTTTCACACAATAACTCCGCCGTCTTCAACCAAGATGACGAATCTGGGAATGACATCAACAGTGCGATTCTCAACGCAGATCTCCCGCTCATAATACCTGACAATATTGACGCGGATATAGTTAATACGAATATATCTATTGCTAACGCTAATCTAAGTTCGCTGTTACTAACCAATGAGGAATATAATAATTATGTAGATAATACCGCAGACGGTGATAATAATAGTTTCCATTCGGCTAAGATGACTTTAGAGCGAGAAGACGAGAGGGTTAAGTTTATGTTAGGTTATGAGAGTGACCACGAGTCCCCGGTCGATTCGGGCGTCAGTACTGAAAACACTAGTTTAGATAGATCGCCCGACACCGAAGGTAAAGACATTAAAGTTATGAAAGACACTCACTTCATGCAACAAAACAGGGTACTAAAGAGTCCGGATTGCGAGACAGACGACGCGAAACACACCAAAAATACGCTAGAAAGTTCCTTTTCCGATGTAAATAATGAAACTGTAAATATATCTTATGTGGAAGATGATAGTAGTAAGAATGAGGCGGGATCGTCTTCGAGTATAATGGATAAGGTTTTAAATAGGTTAAGTTCTGACGAGGAGGGGTTGAACGAGGCATCGAGTGTGAACGAAGCACGGCGAGTATTGCAGGACTGGGGGGCGAATGCGGGAGATGATGAATATAGGACGATTGACGAAGTAATTACGGAGTTGAGAAGGCACAGAGAAGCAGATAAAAAGATTAGTTCGCTAGTTGAAGAAGACAATAATGTAAATACTAGTGCGGACGTTGGGCCAAGCTCTCAGAGTAGTCGGCCGAAAAAAGTGCGTAAATCGACGAGTAAAAGTAAAAAGAAGAGAGGCAAGATATGGTCGCCCGGTAATGTGATATTGGATAACCGGTCGGCGCAGAACCAGAATACGCCGTTGAGGTTGAATTTGGACCATTTTGTTGATGAGAGGTAAGTCACGAACACAATTTAATTTAATTTATCATTTTAAAACGTCGTAAAATTTAATTCCTGTAATGCTTAACATACTTTTTTTTTTCATTTAAAAGGTTTTCTAGATTTAAAATTGTCATTCCTGGTATAAGTCGGTTCATGAAAGATGACCACTGCGCAGAAATCATTTGTTAGGTCCCCGTGTTTGTGCGGGGTGAGGCGCGGGTGGAGTGCCAATGGCGTGACTCCGTTCTTGAGGCATTCCCTAAATGCGTCAAGAATGGAGCCACGCCATTGGTGCACGAATGTACATATGCGCGACAGCCGCCATTTATGGTCAACTTTCGTGAACCGATCTATAGTGATATAATTGTATCCTTTTTAAACCTCGACGCAAATGGAAGGGGGTCGAGATGCTTTTAGGCTAGAATTTATGAAATCTGTGACAGGGGTCACTTTAAATGTTCTATTTCATTATAATTCTCGTTGGTTTGATACAAGCGATGACACTATAAAATTAATATGATTTATATAAACCTACTGTATTATTAACTATGTATATGCTGTTCCCAGCAGTAGCCGAGGCACGTCGGAGTGCGCGGACGACGAACAGATAGCGTTGGCTCTGCAGGCGCAGGAGCTGGCCGCCAGGCACCAGGCCAGGGGCAAGTTCAAGTGAGTCTTCATATACATTACTATAGCGTAAAATCTAGTTTTATGTCGTCTTCTTCTCTTCGATTGAGTGTGTGGCCAACTCTCCGACATGGTCTAGCAATCCTTGTCCTGAGACAAGAACCGGGACCGACAGCTTTTACGTGCCCTCCGAAGCACGGTAGCGCTCAGATGTAAATGCCACACGCGGTCACCCATGGTAGTGGCGACCTGTGTATGGGTTGCTTAACTTTGCCGATCTACTACGTACGGCAAGCCAAGTCTCGCTATGAACGCTACTTTTATGTCGCCATAAGTCATAACTATAATTGGCTTACAGATTCGTTAGAGTATTTGTCAATGCATAAACAGATGTTAAAGATGTATATTTATTTATTGGAAGACCAACAGCGCTTACAATGTATGAAATAATTTACATCATATGTGATATACAGCCAATTACGATTATTATTTGTAGGTTTTCCATGCATGAAATAAATAAATAAATCGTCTTTCTAGCGTTATCCCCGTTACGTCCAAGAATTTCGTCTTGAAACTCGGTATCCTCTTACTTGTCTAACCAAAGGGGCTAGACGAGTAATATTCCCCCCTCGGCATATGCTTAATTCCATAAATGATGCGAATAGCGATATTATATCGCTATTCGCTAGGGTCGCTAGAGCCTAGACAAGTGGAATTCGATCAGCTATAATAGCTGATTGAATTCCACTTGAAGTACTAGCTTAATAGCTAACTACAACTAACTACTGTGAAAACACTAAAGCTTAATAATTAACTAGCTTTTCCACACAACTATAATATTCCATGTCTTAGACCAGCGGGATTTTATCCAGGAGTAGTGACTCCTCATAGCTACTGTGAAAATTTTCATGAAGCCGGACCCGCGGCTTTACCTGGTCTCCGAGGCACGGGACAAGCGACAATTCACAATTGTTTACACTTCATAGATTTTCTGAAGTTTTGTAACTTCGGCAAGTCAGTGAGGTACATAATATGTGCTGTGGTTATGCAGCCAATACTCCCTACGTGGCAGTCTGTTGGTATCTTCACTAGGCTATCGCTGCCTCAAGAGTAAATCTAAACAATTATATTTCCAATTTCCAGGTCGAGCGAAGACCTAATCCACCGCCTGTTCGTATGCATAGCGGGTGTCGCGGACCAGTTGCAGACGAATTTTGCGGCCGATCTCCGGAACATTCTCAAGTCTGTGTTCCTCATGAACCAGTCGTGTGACCCCGAGCCGGAGGCGCCTGTGGACACACCAGCTATAGAGTACGAGCCTACTGAGGACCAGGTTATACAGAACGGTAAATAACATAAAATGAAATGTTACTTGGAAGCAGTAAAGTTTACTTTTAGCACGGATATTTAGCTTCTTGATTTCTTATCATCATAACCATCATCATCCTGATCCTATTTTTGATGTACCCGACACAACGTTTCCCGTAGACTTGCTTCAGAACCTGCTAATGTAGCAGGATTTGATAGAGTATTAAATTTCGTCAGTAGTAGAGCCTTGCTGATTTCAGCATGAATGGGCCGGCTCGACCGGGCAAGTACTACCCTCTCACAGAAAATCGACGTAAAGTAACAGTACCTAAACTGTTGCGTTTCTTTCGGTGAGTGAGAGTGCCGGAGGCCCTATCCCCTATTCCTTCTCCCTCATCCTACTCCTCATCCTATCCCTTTTCCCAACCCCAAGGGGCGGCAACGCACTTGTGACTAAATGCCACCTGTGTTCTGTGGTGTTGCTTGTGTCCATGGGCGGCGGTAATTGCTTACCATCGGGCGATCCGTCTGCTCGTTTGCCGCCTATTACCATAAAATAAAAACTACTGCCATTTGACCTCTACCATGTAGAGAGATAGCCACTATATATATATGGTATATACCACTATATACCATGGCTATCTCTCTAAATGGCGGCTATAGTATAAACAAGTGTATTTGAGGCTTTTGAACCTCCTTTACCGTCATCGAAGCGTTTTGTCAGACTAAAGAAATTCTATAAGTTGCTACTACCACTTAAGGCTCAATCAGCCTACACAATATTTTTCTTACTCACCTGGATCTATTTTCCTTCATTAATCATGCATGATAGACATAATTTGTTTGCATGCAGGCACATATGCCTACATGCAAACATATTTTGCCTACCATTACCTTAAAGTTGGTTGTAATACTAATTAACAACGTGGTTTATTTTTTTGCAGGTAGCTCATTCGACAGCGTATACTCAGCGGAAGAGGTATACGCGGACAGCACCTCAGACTCCACGTCGAACGGCAGCGGGCGCGGGTCCCGGAGGAACACGGACGTCGAGCGACCTGAAGTGCACGACCCGGCGCCCGAACCTACACCCTCTGTGGAGAGGAGGAAGTCCGACGCGGGGAACCTGCAGGCCTCTGTCTCTACCGGCGATCTGAGCTACAGGTACCATATTTCATTTTTTATAAGATGATTCTCGCTCTAGGAAAACACCCTGTGTCGCGGGGACTTAACGAACAAACAACCAATGGACACATAGTCGAAACAAAAACCACTGACATTTATACAGGTTGCAGACCGAGATCTAAGTTAATTTAGTTTAGCTCGCATAGCTGACGCAGTTTTCCATACTTGTGTACAAACCGCAAACTATACAAACTAAGCTATGTGAGCTAACTAAAATATGCGAAGCTAAGTTAGTTGTGTATGCTGATGCGCAGCTACCCGAGCTAAGCTAATGCCCTCCCGCCTTCCCCGCACGCCCGTCGCACATCCTTCGCCAGTGCTGTCTAGTGTCCATTGTCGTAGGCACGGGCGTTTTGTAGCGAATATGGAGCAATTTATGTGCCGAAAATGAATGTGTTGACATATCCAAGATCTGGAAAGCCTTTTCCTTAAATAATTATTAACCTTCTTTTCTATGTGGAACGTATTCATCATCGGAACTTTCTTCATCGATTATATTCATGGCGAGCTATCGTCCGTCTAATTGAACTTCGCAACACTGACTGAGCTTTGGCTTAGCTCTTGGTGTGCACGCCATTTACTTTCAGCTTAGCTTAGCATAGCTTAGCCTAGCTTGCTTGGTTTAGCTTTGGCATAGCTTAGTTTTTGGTCTGCAACCGGCTTTAGTTACTAACTTAGTTATGTGCGTACTGAATTTTTAATGATCGCTTGCAACTTGGAGAGCATGCTAAGCCGTCGGTGCCGACTATCAGGAAGATCCTTGGCAATCGTTATGTGGAATCAGTACCTCTAAATAAACAGATGCTAAAGTCTTCGATGACCACGCGACATGTCGAAGGCCAGTTCCATATATTTTGCATTTAGCGAATTGCGATATCGCTGATTGGGGGATGCCTATGTCCAGCAGTGGACGTATTTCGGCTGGTATGATGATATCGCTGCCTGAATGACACTTGTCTAATCTCTTGTGGTAAGACCAGTAGGCATGGGCGTTTTCGAATTTTTACGTAAACCGATAAAAAGCCGATTTCATATTTTGAAATCGATTTCAAAAATCGACTTTAGAAATCGGTTTCAGTAGCGGATGTTGGAGCGTAACGTACGACAAACGCAAACAATCGAAATCTTATTTTATTTTAGGCATGAGGCCAATTAAGTCAAATAAAACTCTCCAAACATAAATTCTTAATAACTATTTGCAATTTCAAGATAAACATTAAATAGTTGCAATCTGAATTAGATATTATCGCCTCGATATTTAATTTTATTTTTTCTATTCAATCTGCAATTCATAAAACCGCTAAAATCCAAAACGATTCGCTTGCTTGGCGACAATACGCTTCATCTCTTCACTCTTTCAACGTATCACTAAGTTAGAAGAAAAAGAAATGAAATTCGCTCTCTCTCATTCTAACTAACTAGTCGTTTGGTAGTGAGATCAACAAATGAATATGAAAACTATCGAAAACGTAAGCTTTTAGATTTACTTTGTAGTTTGGTTGCGCTTGCACCGTTTGGTTCGGATAAGATTGTTTGCGTTATCGTGCGTTTTCTAAAATCTATTTTCTCACATTGGAATATCGATACGATACGATTTCTGACTGCAATCGGATTTCAGATTCGTTTTGATATATCGGTCTCATGTCTTAAGACCAGTGAGTTGCAAGGCGACTAGTTTTAGATGCAACTGTGATACCTTTACTGCATTGATAATCAGATATCAATGTCTCTATTGTTATGTTATGTTATGTTATGTTATGAAGTTTATGTTATGTATTGCTTCTATTGTTTGGTGTAGGGAGGGACGCGCGTGTGCCCCGGAGCGCCTCCCGGAGTGGGTGCCGGACATCGCGGCGCCCTCCTGCATGCGCTGCGCCGCGCACTTCACCGCCTTCCGCCGCCGGCACCACTGTCGGAACTGCGGTAAGCACTTACCACGCAACACCATAACATAATACACACTAATTACTTAATTATGTACTTATACTTTGTCAGACCACACGGCACACGTCACTTTAACATAATACACACTCACAATTTATGCACTTATACTTAGCCGTACCGTCGTCCGTGTGATGACGGATTAAGAATACGGATTGTCACCACCCCATATCATCCCAAGGGTGTCGTAAGAGCCGACAGAGGGAGCATATTATACAGAGAACAGCACTGTAAGAGAAGGTAAACTTGATACAAATCCTATACCAACCCGTTTGGCCAGCGTGGTATAGTAGGCCAATTCCTCCTTTCAAAGGAGAGGCCTAGTCTAGCAGTGGACTGTTAAAGGCTGATGATGATGACTTAGCCGTACCACACATCACCATGACATACTGTACACTCACAATTTATGTAATTGCCTATATTTTATCGTACCATACACTGCCATGGCATACTGCACACTATTTAATAAATCTATCATATAGAATGCTATACATAGATCTTTCCTAATTGACGTCACAATGGCATTGTAAAAAAAATAAATAAAATGTGTAAAAAAATGTGTAATACTGTGAATCTGGCCTACGGTACTGCGACTGGCTAAATAAATTGGAATTGAGTTTAATGTCTAGTTTTCGTTCTTCTCTCACGTACATTATTTCGTATATGTTTCTTAATTACTTCGTATAATAATACCCACGACTTTAAATAGGATAGTGATACTTTATATTCTTAACCCCTTGAGTGTCCTACGGGCACGGTGTGCCCGTAAGAGAAATAGGCCGGTAGTGTCCTACGGGCACGGTGTGCCCATAAGGATTTGTGTGAACTTCACTCCGGTGTTGTGTGATTGGTTACATTAATAAAAACGTACATCGACTAGTTACAGATTAACCAACATAATGCCATCCATTTTTACCATATTTCCAAGTTTGCAACCGAGAAAAATAATAAAATTGGTGATTTCGGTGCTCAGTTTTCTCCGTGCCGCCATATTGCGCTGTGGCGATCAACTAAGTTGAAATTGTGATTTTTTTTAATCGCGTCACCGAATCGCAACTACACAAAAATTCACTACCTTTGAATAAGCCTTATTTTCCAGATAAATAAAGAATGCAACGAGAATTGTTTAAAAGTTAACTGTCAAATTCATTTGGCACTTATCAAACAGCGGTGAAACTGGTCTTTAAGGTGAATATCTCCACTGGCACACAAGTCTCGTATTTTCATGGCAGATAACTTCATAAAAATGTTGTTCTAAATTTCAATTTATCTGAAAAATTAAGGCCTATCCTTATCCAAAGGTGGTCCAACAAAGCGAATCCACACACACCTTTCTAAAACTTATTTCTTAACTCCACAGGTAAAGTATTCTGCGCATCATGTAGTTCAAACTCAATCCCATTACCTCGCTACGGACAACTGAAGCCTGTGCGAGTCTGCGACGAGTGCTTCCGAGCCATCGCCTCCACCTGCCGCCGGAACAACTCCTCACACACACAGCGGTGAAAACTGACACACACACACACTCTGTATATACACAGAGATATATACAGACACACTGTGGATATACAGACAGACACAATCACACTCACACACGTGCACAAAAATGTGTGTATATATATACGATTCATATCTGGTGTAGGCAGCATTTGCAAAAATGATTGAGAGAGTTATTCCTTACGGTTTTCCGTCCGAATTTCAAACACCTCTATTTTAAAAACTGTGAAACCAAAGTGAATGAAACTTGGTACCTACATATAAATAAAAATACTGACCTATATGGAATGTATTGAGAATATTCCCAAAAGATTTCTAAGTTTCTATAAAAAATATAAGAGATATTTTTTTTATATAAATATATTCAAAATATTATTTCCAAACATTCTCAAAAACCTATCATCTTGTTTATACTTATTAAGTTGCATTTATATTCCTTCACTGGTTTATAAAATAGTGAACTTTAAATTTCTGTGAAAATTCGTGGGAAAAAACGCTCTTAAGTATGCTAATTCAGCAGAATATACGTCGGCATATCAATCCGATGTATGCGGATACAGTGACTGACTGACTGGGCATCGGTTATGTAAATTGATCGTTTGCTCGCCTATTGTAATCTTTTGTCTGTTACGCAAACGATAATACGTGACGAAACGTCTGTCGGATTTGTCAGACATGTGCAAATGCCGAATACGTATGCGTATATGATCCTTTGAGTTATAATTCATACAACTATTAGGTACTACACCAAAGGTATGACCATAGTATAAAAATAATAGTAGGATAGCTTCATACAAATGGGCTGCCGCCGCCGGTTTGTATGCGAGCGTGAGTCTTGGGCGCCGTGTACGCACGCACTTTTCACGGACACACTCTCATAGACGAGCGCGGCGGGCGCGGCTTCAGTACGGGATGCGCCACGTGTCTGATCGCGCCACTTCATGTAGGTACTACCTTGGGTACTACACTGCTGGCCTTATGTACCTACAGTCAGTTTTGTAATAAACGTTATTAATATTATACAATGTGTTAAACGACAGTAAATTAAACTTGTTATATTTTCTCGTTATAAAGGCCATTTAGATAGTTATATAACGCTTAGGTAGTCAGTAGGTATCTAAAAAAAAAATATGCAAGCTTAAATTGTGAAGTATTCAGCGCGATTACTTAAAAAAGCCGGCACCGCGGTGTAAACAAGTGACAACCCGTGCGTCAACGCAAGAGTAGGCAATTAACTCGCCGAGCGGCCTTAGCTAACCTACTATTCTTATTTTACTATGGTATGACTATTGATTCTAGAATCACGAAAGTGTTTAACTGTCGTTACTGGACGACAGAACTCTCAATCATTATGCCATTTAGTCTCAACCACAAAAAATTATAAAGCCTTTGCTCAAGAAACCGGATTTTAAAAGGCAAAGCTAATATTATTTTTAAATGGGATTAAACTAGTAGCTTCAAAGTGTAAGTCTTAAATCGCAACTAGGACAAAGCTAGATCGTGCATTTCTTATTCGACACTGCAAGCAGTCTCACAACGTCATACATTTACAACTAAAAGGAACGTAGACGTATGCGTAATCGAATTTTTTACATAATATTATATTAAAATTTTTATTGTGATATTTAACCGTTCTTATGCATATTTAAGTGATATTCCGTTAACAATAATATTCTGAATTTAAAGCAATGCATGTAGTTAAACAGACATATTTTCATATAAATCTAAATACTTCATACAAGCGTTTCTTTAATCTAAGCAATTGATAAATGTATAAAATATAGCATACTCATATTGTCGTTATCTGTATCTAATACTTTCATATCGTTATGGCTAAATAAATACAAGTATAAAGGAATTTAAACAAACAAATTCGTTCTTTATCCATGCGTGCCTTTAAGGTACCGGAAATTTTATAAACACGTGCATATAAAAGTTTACATGCTATAACATCTATTTTTATATACAGCTGCATAATATATAAAATGGTAAATACATATGCTTAGCGTAGATATAGCTGATTTGTGAATGAGGCTATACAAATATAAGAAAATACATTTCTCAAGACTTTTTTTTAATTAATTATGTCTGCCTCTTTGATTGGGCTTATAATTAGTTTAATTTATTTCATTTGCTGTATACATGTTCCATACATTTAAAACACCTTATATTACCTCTTACTTATTTTTAGAAGGAATTTATTTCTATAATTCATAATGCCTTACTTTATCTTTCTAATTCTTATCAACATCTTAATATCTACAAATTTGTTATCAAATATTGGGTAAGCAGAAATAACTACGCTTTGACGATTGGCTGTCGTTACGCTTGATATGGATCGTATAGACAAATCAGAATTAACAGTCACATTCCTAGTACAGTATTTAAAATGTTTTAACATATCTAATGTGCTTTGTTACTTCTTTAACGTTTTCACAAAAAATATTTTAAGTTACCTTGCCTACTGTAGTTAAAAATCAGGTTTATTGAAGACTTTCTCAATAAGTTACTTAAAGCTTACTAATAGGAAATATTACTACAAAATTGTGCACCGCGATAATGTTCCTTGTTAGATCAAGAATATTATCGAACATATTATTATGTCCCATAGTTAGATAAGACTTGAATTTATCTCAAGTTGTTTTAAAATATCACAACCTAAAGAATTTTATTTCAAGGATATATTTTTTAGAGTAGAAATTTATCCGCATCAAGTAGTTTATTTTATTTGGAATTTGTATGTGACTGTTTCTTCTGGTTCCATCATACATATTACATACACATACAAACACACATACTTGCCTCTATATATCTGATGTTGACTGCGTGATGATTTTTAATATACACGAAAGTACAGACAATAATATTTGTATCAACACTGTAACTTGAAAGCTAATGTTCTGTCAAAGCTGACTAGTGCAAACCTTGGGCAATGAATACAGATTTACATAGAAGCGCAGTTCTTAAGGATTTCGTGTGCCGATTCCGAGTGGGGACTGTCTCCAGTTTAGTTCGTAGTTGGCACTGGCGTCGTTCTCCGTCTCTCTTGCTCTCGTAGTTAAGATACACTGAAGGAAAGTTCGTCTCTCTTGCTGTCGTAGAGACAGCTGTCACAGCGCGACTGCCACGCCGCCAAGCGGCAATTTGTCTTCAGAACGCCCGCGCCCGTAGGAAATGTGCCTCTATGTAAATATCTGAGCTCTTTGCCTTGGGCCCCAAGACGAAAGTCTGGGATGCAATTGGTATAATACTAGGACGATAATAATTATTGTAATATTATTATATCGCCTTTGGGATTGTGTATATTTTCCAATTTAAAAGCATATGAGTAAACTATGAGTTTTGTTCACACAGCGGCAAGTGAAGCTACACAGTTGCACTACGATTTTAATCCTTATTTCCTACGCCATAAGAACTGTACAAAGGTCAAACTGTCTGGCTTGACGTGTTGCTATGTGTACAATCTACCCTCCTAAAACTTAGTCACTTACTGTCAGCACCAGATATAATCATATTCTAAGATATATTAGTCTGTTTCTTATTATTACTAACATCTGTTTACTCGTGAAAGATTTGCGGCGTGGCTAGCAGGGAAACTGATTCTTCAGTCAAACAACTACATATATATTATTTTAGACCAGCCATTCTCAATGTGTGCCCCGCGTAGCCACAGGGATCCAGGAAGCATCTCTAGGGGCTTCACGAAGATGTATGTCAGTAAAATAAATGGTTTTAAAATGCACGGCTCCACCAAAAATTTGGTTACCCTAAAGGGTTCCATCCCTGAAAAAGTGATAAATAACATCATACCAATTTGTACTTTTTGAACAATATCCCATTTATATCAATCACCTCCCTTTCTATTTTGTGTAATTAGTAAATCCCTTGTCTGTCTATATCACTCTTTATTCCCACTCCTTTCCATTTAAAATGTGTGATGTATTTTATGGATAACTTAGATAAGTCCCAGAGGCCCAGTGTTGCCAACATTCGCCACCATTGAAGTCGGCTAGTTATTGCTGATATTATTATAATAAATTGTTCAGTTATTTCAAGAATCAGTCTATCTGCTGCCACACTGTCTCAAAAATGTGTTCTCCATTACCCTTTATATTCGATTTTACGTCCATAATCGTGTCTTCATAACAAATTATATACCCACGTGATATCGAAATATTATTCCATACGTTTTTTATTATATAGAGACCCAACATTGTTATCGCAATGTTTAATAAAAAAAGAAATACTAAAATTATTATGTATAGTTATGTTCATATTGACTGATACATTTTTGTGTAAGGAGTTTCCAATATATTGTTAGGTAGCTCTCTATTTGTAAACGTTGTTGCCGAGTTTTCTAGGTTGCTGTTTGCATACGCCAATAAATTAGAAAAAGAAAAATCATATCCCACCGTCTGTGATTTAAAATGCGCAGAACTATATCGGTCTTCCATTTTTTTAAATGAAAGTATCATCGTTCAAATTGACTTAGTAGTTTTAGAGATTAGCGTGCAAACTCAAACAAACAAACAGAAATATGTTTTACGTTTTTGTAATAACGTATGACAGTCCGCCTTTTTTGGTTTATTTGTGTGTTTGCCACTACTAAAGCGAAGTCATTTCATTAAAGGCAGAAAGAGTCATTGTAACTTCTATATCACAATATCAAGTTTAGTACATTTTACAATATTATTTTGGTAAACTATATGTCGATAATTGAATTTGGCAGCAAAAGTAACGATGAAAACACAATAGAACTTATGTATAGTTTATTCTTACTTCGCTATTTAAGGTTACCTTATGTATAACTAATAAAAAATGTGGTTTATAAAAATAATATTGTATTTCTCATGGGTAGAGTAGAACAAAAAATTCGTCATTTAATACTTGGTGTCTGCAAACAACAATCTGTCGCCCCAAAATATAAAATTAATTGTTTCGTTTGTTAGTATAATATATTAGGGACATTCGAGAAGTATATTTTTAAGAATACTATTGTCTGATTGAAATTTTTAGGTCATTATTTTATTATGTGCAAACGAATGTCGTATAGTTGTGTATGACAATTCATTTCCATAATACGACGTTGGCTGTCATACAAATATACTACAACTCATTTACGACATTTCGTTTCACAGTCTTAATGTTAATACTACGATAAAAAATATAAAACTTTAAAAAGATTCCATAATTTTTATATCCAACACATTAGTTTTAAGGACTCTTTTAACGTTTAAGTAAAATGTTGAATGTTTGTAAATTTTGTAAAGGTAATGAATGTACCCTCATACCCTATAGTTTTTGTATATTGCAAATGGTGGATTATTATAGCTATTTTCAAAAAAATGTTATAAGTGATAGCATAGATATAAAATATTTTAACGTGTAAATAAATTTCGTTATTAGCAATTAATCGTTTTATTTTTACAGATGAATCCTTTGATATTATTGCAACATGGTGGACTATTGTTTCGACCGAAGCAATCAGCTAATAAAATGGTACATGTACCTACTCTGAAAAAGTATTAAGACTGTGATATAATATTCTTTTTTTATCGACCGGTCTATGGAATCGATGAAATTGATAAGTGTTAGTTTGAGCCCAGTTCTGATCAGCTTAGGTCGATGACTGGTGAACGTTTAAATAATCAATTAACAGATCAGCCAAAGCTACCCTATCCATGGATACTTCTAAACATAACTTTAGTCGGCATTGTTTTTAGCTTTGTCACAACGCAACCCTTTTATGATTTTAGGTAAATAATAGTACATTGTTCACCGATGGAGGAAAGGAACCGATTACTAGCGAGGGAGCAGTTTGTGGCCCGAAGACGCAGCCTAGGGCCACAATACTCGCGGGGTAGGAATGGGACTTTCACCCGAGTGCTACACAGTGCTACTACACCTGTGAGGAACATTTAAAGACTTGTATTGTAGAAAGTATTTAATAATATGAAATAATTGGTCATAAGTTTGGTTGTATTTTTTCTTCGATTTAACTGGTAGTAGGTTCAAAACAGCTGTTTCCGCAGATGCTTTTAAGTAAGGTGGCGTCATTTCAACATCACTTTCACTGCTAGAAGTCGACATTTTACTTTATTTTTAAAATAAAATCAAAACGTAAGACACCATGTAAGACACAATTTAGCTTAGAATTTGGCCGATATTTCGCGCTTCTTTTGTTTTAAGCTATTGCATAGCTTTTATCGCGGGCTTGAGCGCGGCGACCGAATCCAGAAATTCCGTAACGAAAAAAACCTGACATCCTTCACATATTAATCAACTTGGCGTAAGCGCCAAGTTGATAATATGTATTATGAACTTTACTGCTTACTAATTTAGGTTTAGTTTAGAATAAAATGTTTTACTTGTACAAAGGTATTTCTTTTTTATGTGGCACATATTACAGCGGTTCATAGTAGGTACTATTGTCATTAATTATATTAGAAGTGGTAGTTGTGGTAGAAATTGTAGCTTAGGTAAGAATAGTAGTTTTGAGAGAAATAGTTCTTTTGACAGCACCGGCGGTTGTGGTAGAAATGGTAGTTTTGAAAATAGTGGTATCCTAGGTTCACAGTTATTTTACCTCTAGCTGTTAGATTGGCCAACCTGGGCGTTGTGTTGCTATATTTGGTATATAATACTCCCATTTTAAATATTGTAATTTAAACCGCATTGCTAAAAATGTACTTATTTTTTTATTGCCTACGCGATCGTATTAAATATTTGGAAGTAATGTTTGTAACAAAACCTCTTGATATCGGCATGGCTATATGCATGTACGTTTATTTTCTTACGAAATAAGTAATTTCCTATGAAGATAAGTAGTTATAATAAAAATTTTGTCTATTTAATATACAAAGCTAAACGTATCATAATTACGTCAATGTTTTTAATTATCAAATATAAAAACTGCAAATTTGATTATCATATTTATTTTGAATAAGAATTATGTAGGTGTAATATTACACCTCTGCCTACCCCTGCATGGAAACAGGCGTGAGTCTATAAGAATGATCCATGTGGACTGCCAATGTTATGATGATTCGTAACTGCTGTCATATTCTGTATCAGACTCAGAATTTAATTCTATTATGAACCTGTCCATTTCAGCATCCGTAGACCCATCTGTTTCACGAAGCTTGTCTTCAATGTGGCGCTCATGTTTGCATTGTTTTTGTCAGTCTTCTGCAGTGATAGATTGAAAAGCTTCTTCAGCTAAATTCACAATGTTGGTAATCTAACCACTTTGCGGCCATGAGCTTCAAGCATTTGAATTTTTGAAGCATTTCCACTAATATTGGGTAAAATGTTATGCACGGGTAACCCTATTTTACATTCCTGTCATCACAGAGTACAATTCCAACATAAAGAAAATAAACATCGACATCTGTCAGAGGTAAAATAACTGTGAACGGACTATAGATATGATAGTGTTAGTACGAATAGTAGTTTTGGTACATATAGTAATTTTTATAGCAATAGTAGTTTTGGTAGAAATTGTATTGTTGGCATATATGGTAGTTTTTTTATGTGGAACATATTACAGCGGTTCATAGTAGGTACTATTGTCATTAATTATATTACAAGTGGTAGTTATGGTAGAAATTGTAGCTTTGGTAAGAATAGTAGTTTTGAGAGTATTCGATGGTAAAAATAAACAAGACTTCTTCTTGGACAAAATAAATGTTATTTATTTATACTGTACAGTAAGCGATACAAAACAAGAATAAAAAAATCTACAAGAAGACATTACAAGAAGACAACACACGATACGAAATGTTTGAATTCAAGAAACCACAGATAAAGATTATAAACATGATACGGCCAGTATTCATATAAACAGCCAGTATTAAAATTTACTCCAATAGAGAGAAATGGTTCTTTTGACAGCACCGGCGGTTTTGGTAGAAAGAGTTAGTAGTAAAGAATTTTACCCCCTTCCTGATGATTGATCTGATATTTGGTATACACTCACATTGTCATCGAAATTAAAAGATAATACTTAAATGATTGTAAATCCAAGATGGCCACCGATACAAAATGGCGAATCACATATTACTTCACAACAACCTCAATATGGGTATCAAATGAAAGGGTTTGATTGGTAGAATGGAGCTCACTATGAAAAATCTAAGATGGCCGCTGACTCAAAATGGCGTCTTATTTATTTTCCACAAATACCTCAATATGGGTATCAAAAGAAAGGGCTTGATTCGTAGAATAGAGCTCACTATGAAAAATCCAAGATGGCTGTCGCAGCAAAATGGCTGATTACATATTTTAAATATTTTCCACAAATAACTCAATATGGGTAACAAATGAAAGGGTTTGATTGGTAGAATGCAGCTCACTATGAAAAATCCAAGATGGCCGCTGCCACAAAATGGCGAATTACTTATTTTCCACAAATACCTCAATATGGGTATCAAATGAAAGGGCTTGATTTGTAGAATAGAGCTCACTATGAAAAATCCAAGATGGCTGTCGCCGCAAAATGGCGTATTACATATTTTCCACAAATAACTCAATATGGGCATCGAATGAAAGGGCTTGATTGGTAGAATAGGGCTCACTATGAAAAATCCAAGATGGCTGCCGCCACAAACTGGCGGATTACATATTTCCACAAATACCTCAATATGGGTATCTAATGAAAGGGTTTGATTGGTAGAATGAACACACTATGAAAAATCTAAGATGGCCGCCGCCACAAAAAGGTGAAATACTTATTTTCCACAAATACCTCAATATGGGTATCAAATGAAAGAGCTTGATTCTTAGAATAGAGCTCACTATGAAAAATCCAAGATGGCTGTCGCCGCAAAATGGCGGATTACATTTTTTCCACAAATAACTCAATATGGGTATCGAATGAAAGGGTTTGATAGGTAGAATGGAGCTCACTATGAAAAATCCAAGATGGCCGCTGCCACAAAATGGCGGATTATTTATTTTCCAATAATACCTCAATTTGGGTATCAAATGAAAGGGCTTGATTCGTAGAATAGAGCTCACTATGAAAAATCCAAGATGGCTGTCGCCACAAAATGGCGGATTACATATTTTCCACAAATAACTCAATATGGGTATCGAATGAAAGGACTTGATTGGTAGAATAGGGCTCACTATATAAAATCCAAGATGGCTGCCGCCACAAACTGGTCGATTACATATTTCCACATATACCTCAATATGGCTATCTAATGAAAGGGTTTGATTGGTAGAATGGAGCTCACTATGAAAAATCCAAGATGGCCGCCACCACAAAAAGGTGAATTACTTATTTTCCACAAATACCTCAATACGGGTATTTAATTAAAGGGCTTGATTCGTAGAATAGAGCTCACTATGAAAAATCGAAGATGGCTGTCGCCGCAAAATGGCGTATTACATTTTTCCACAAATAACTCAATATGGCTATCGAATGAAAAGGCATGATTGGTAGATTGGGGCTCACTATGAAAAATCCAAGATGGCTGTCGCCATAAAATGGCGGATGACATATTTTCCACAAATACCCCAATATGGGTATCAAATGAAAGGGCTTGATTGGCAGAATAGAGCTTACGATATAATTGACCTAAGCGCAGCGTTTTTAAAAGCGTGAGAGTATGAGTTGGTGCGCTGAAGCGCAGTGGGGAGGAGGGGCGGTCTGATTTTGTACTTTCTGGTAATGCTTTCAGTTTTTTATTTTTGCTGCAATTCTATTCAGTAGATATATAAGCTCTTCAATAACTTTCATAATATACACTACATACTAATCTTTACCTGAAGTTTGACGACTATAAAAACAAAAGTAATTTTAAGTACTTATTATCTGTTTATAATATATGTATGCTACATGGCTAATGTGCAGATCCGTTTGTAATGAAATTTGATATGGATAGTCTGAAACCTGGGGAAGTACAAAGGCTACTCTTTATTAAAATTTCATGCGGGCGAAGCCGCGGGCGAAAGCTAGTAAATATATAATTATAATTGCATAAGTTGATAAAAAATGCTATGCAATAGCTTTACCGCGGCAGTCTCCGAGTGCCGCACGTCTTTTTTTTTTATTCTTCACAAAAGGATGTCAGTGGCACGGAGATGCCATATTTAAATTATATGAAAACTCCTTGGGCAGGCGCGTGCAATAGATAAGATAACACATGAGAAATGAAAATTCATACAACTTTCTCTCCCGCTAAAACACGTTAGAAATGGATTTTCATACATTTTTCCTCCCGCTTATTCAGGTCAAGGAAAAGACTAACGTTCTCTTTTCATTTTCAGGGAATATTGACTACTGTTCCGATCAGGTGTAGTTTAAAAGAATTAAGCAAACCTTCTAGACTGTGTAAACTGTGACTGCAATCTCCTAGAGATATTGAAACGGAATGTAGTATAAAAATAGAAACTGCGTAATCGAGTATTGAAATGTACATTTATGACGTCACCGATATTGGATTTATAAAGGCACTAACACACCAATGATCAACACTCGGGTATTCAGGAATATTAATTGGATTTGGACTTCCTATTAACTCTTGTTGAAATGTTAGAACGATGCAACTCACTGTCTTTTGCTTCGCAGATCTTAATGTTTTTTTGTTTTTTTGACAGATCGCCTGATGTTATGCAATAACCGCCCCTTGGGGTTGGGAAAAAGGTTAGGATGAGGAGTGGGATGCGGGAGAAGGAATAGGGGATAGGGCCTCCGGCACTCTCACTCACCGAACGAAACGCAACAGTTTAAGTACTGTTACTTTACGTCGATTTTCTGTGAGAGGGTAGTACTTCCCCGGTCAAGCCGGTCCATTCATGGTGAAATCAGCAAGGCTCTGCTAACTGTAAAAATCACAATCAGTAGCCCTGACTGCTTAATGTACCACTAAGCCAACAGGCCGTATGTCACCAAAATGTACGTAGGTACATATACCTACCTAGAGTGCGCCAGTCTATAAAGGCTTAGTTTACATTCCATCGCTTGAAATGTTATTGGTAGCAATAAAATTGAATTTAAATAAGTATGAACAGCTGTTAGATTTGCTGTACTCGTGTTTTGTACATAAATCTATGTATTTACAAATACTTATCATAAAATTGTAAAGATTGTGCATACCATGTACCTTTGCTTGAAGTCGTTCATGTCGGCATTTATAAGACGATCTGTTTAAATTCATATTGCATTAGCAAGCCGCGTTTATAAAATGTTAAAGACATGAATGTAAAGTGGAGTTGTTGTGTTTTTGTGTTCATATCTTGCTTTAAATGTTAAGTATCTACCTATCTTTTTGCCTTTACCTACATATGTTCATTATGTCACGTATTTGCTTAGAAATTAATCTCAATTGGTCTTCATCTGGAATGGCAATAGTAATTTTAAAAGACTGATACTCTGTTTTGAAGGTCTCTGTTCTGTGTCAGCGCACTGGTTATCCCCTTAGCTCGCTGCAAATGCCTCACAATGCGAAATTTGACTTCGGGGCCGGGAGAACTGTGAAAGGGGGTGCAGGTGTCCTTCGCCTTCTTCTACAGTCGTACTATGTTGAACTTAGGGGAACCTACGCATAGAAAATGCCTGCCGACGACCTTTTGTCCTCCCACGATGAATAATTATCTGAGTACCTACCTACTTAAGCCCATAATTATTATTAGCGACTTGTTTAGCTAAAGTCAAGCCCCTTTGCTACATTTCAAAGTCACCTACTTATGTAGTAACGTTTATATGCTAATCAAATAAATTGTTATTGCAGTGTGCCTTTGTCAAAGAAGAATTGTGAAAGGTACACGGACTCATGCGCAAAAGAGATATATGGTAAGCAATAAGAATTATAAAAAATACGAGTGTATTTAGTGGTAGATCCAGGATGTTGTTTTGGATGAGGTTTGAACGTGCTGGAGGTTTTATGCAAGAAAATACTAAATTCTATTTGTCTTTGCAATTATACAGATAGGTACTTTTGAATGGGCTTGAGTCTCCCACTTATTTATTTATTTATTTATTTATTTATTTATTTATTTATTAAGGGCCAACAGTGGTTATTACAATCATTCATACAATATTATCATTAACAAGGTTTTTGTTGGTTGCATAACCTTTTAAGTTGGCCACTGCATGCACAATAATGAGCTAAGAAAGTAAAATAAATGTAATCTAAAATAATAATAATAATAAAGAATCAAAAATTTAAAAAATCTGTAGTCACAATTTAAAGGTTATATATATCAACAAAACTTATATTCTAAATGTCAATTTTTATGAAAAAATATTGGAAAAATATGTCAAAAAAAATATATATATGTTAAAAAAAAAAAAAAAAAAAATGTCAAGACTAAAAAAGCACATTATAGAAACAAATCAGTAAAATCAGTATAGGGATTAACATCATCTAATTCAATAATAAATTAATAATTAATATAATTTAAAATAATATAGACAAAAGTCAAGAGAAAACAAAAAAATAACAGAATAACATAAACGAATCTATTATAGGTACTCTTTAGCCAATTCCCTTTCGGAAACTAGCGAGTGAGTCAAAATTGATATCTATTGACTCGCTGCATCCATTCAAGAGGCGACACATACGCGGTATCAAAGAGCACCTGCCAAATTCCGTTTTTCTAAAAGGCGCAACGAGTGGAGCAATCTGCTTTCGAGGAACTCTACTAGGCACGTTTAGATTAAGCCTGTTTAGGATCCCGGGGCAGTCAAACTGACCTCTCATGATCTTATACAAGAAAGTTAAATCTAAAAGGTCTCTGCGTTTATTCAAAGATTGCATATTAAAGTGAAGCAGCCTTTCCTCGTAAGATTTAAGAATGCGTGTCAATCCTGAACAGCGACATAGGTGCCACATAAACCTTTTCTGAACCCTTTCAAGCCTAAGGGAGTGGACGGCGTAATGCGGTCTCCAAATTGGACTGCAATATTCTAAACCGCTTCTTACTAGGCTATTAAATAATAATATTTTGGTATCGGCTTTTTTAAAAGCCCTGCCATTGCGTATAACGAAGCCCAACATTTTACTAGCTTTCGTGATCGTTTCGTCAATATGGGGTATAAATGTCAGTTTGCTGTCAACAATCACGCCCAAGTCTCTCACCGAATCAACTTCCTTCAGGTTGTTGCCCTGTATGCTGTACATAGACTCAATTGGCTTAAGCTTCCGGGAAAAACGCATGAAGTGACATTTTTGGTGGTTTAAATGCATCCCATTTGCCTTACACCATTTCTCTAACTGGTTCAGGTCTTCCTGCAGTGCCACTACATCGTCCCTGCAAGATATATTCTTAGAAATTTTTAGATCGTCAGCATAAAGATAGGGTACAGAATAGGCAAAACACGAGGGCAAATCGTTAATAAAGATATTGAATAAAATTGGTCCCAGATTTGAACCCTGTGGAACCCCAGAAGTTATTTTAGAAGTCTTGGATCTATATCCGTTGACTGCCACATAAAAACTACGATCGGCTAGGTACGACTCGATCCAAGAGAACATGGAACCAACGAAGCCATATCTGATCAGTTTCTGCAGCAACACCGAGTGGGAGACCTTGTCAAACGCCTTACTAAAGTCCGTGTAGATGACATCCATCTGTCCCTTACGGTCGAGTGTACAGACAGCATCATCCACAAAACCAGCGAGATTGGTACAAGTAGATCTACCATTGACAAACCCATGTTGATGATCTGTTATAAAGCATTTGAAATGGCTCTTGATCACAGGACACACAAGCGACTCTAATATTTTAGCCATTGTCGAAAGCATGGAAATTGGACGATAGTTTTGCACCGCATCATCCTCATTACCCTTGTGAATGGGGACCACTTTAGCTAGTTTCCACGCTGCGGGAAATTTGCCAATCTGTAGCGATTTATTAAAGATGATATGAAGTGGTACAGATAGCGTTTTTGCACAGCGCTTTAAGAATAAAGGTGGTATATCATCTGGTCCCACTCCCTTATTAGGATTTAGGTTCAGAAGATGCCTATATATGGTATGGTGATCCAGGTGCAAGTTAGAAAACACTTGACAAGCCTCCGGGACACTCCTTAGATACTCTGAAGCTATTTGTGAACATGAGCCTGCATCATAAACCGAGGAGAAAAAGTCCGCGAACATATCGCACATCTTTGAACCATCCGTGGTAGTTTGAAGACCATCTGTCATAGTTGCAGGATAAACACCGACATTACCTCGCTTAGTTTTTATGTAGGACCAGAAATATTTAGAATCCTTACTTATTTTATCTTCTGCCGCCGCAATAAAAGCATTGTAACAATCCAAAGACATTTTTTTACAATGCTTATCAAGGTCTTTCAGAGCCAATGCATCAAGAGGGTTATTGTAGAGCTTTAATTTGCGAAGTAACTTCTTCTTCTCCCGGAATACATTAATCAATTTTCTATTATACCAAGGCGGATATTTGTGTTTCCTAAAAATTGATTTTGGCACAAATTGATCTATTACTATATTTAATATTGAATAGAACGTGTCTACCATAACATCCAAGTCGGATTGAGGATCCAAGGCCACCGTCCAATTTACCGAGCTCAGGTAACCGTTTATTTGTTCATAATCAGCCTTAACAAAATTAGGCCTCGTATTGCTCACGCATTGATGAAGCTTAACAGGAGAAGATAAAGAAATGTTCAGCTCAAATGGAGGATGCAGCGGGTCGATAGTACTCAGCGCGTCAACAGATACCTGAAGCGAACTAAGCAACGTGTCATCTAACAGAGCCAAATCTAAAGTTCTTTTTTTATTGTTTTGGATTGTATTACATTGACGTAAGTTATTGACACTAATAAAATCAAGCATTGCCTGCACCAGACAAGACCCCGCCGAGCCTGATGGTGAACTAACACCAGTCCAAACCATATTAGGCATGTTAAAGTCACCAACGATACTGGGTAATACCTTAGACTTATCAATGATAGTGTTACAATTTTGGATAAACGTATCTAACAATGTTCTATTAACCGGCGGAGGCAAGTAAACCGCACAAAATGCCAAGGTAGTAACTTGTTTTTTTATAGGCTTTTCGATTGTTACCCACAAGTCCTCACAATCAGACTCCCATAGAGTTTGTCGCTTAGGATTGTGTTCTTTTAAAATGGCTATCAATACACCACCCCCATCTCTTTTTTTACAAAGTTTTGTAATGGTTCTGTCCCTTCTAAAAACAATATACCTGGAGTCAAATAGCTCCGAGTTGAGAATGCCGTCATTGAGCCAGGTTTCTGTTAAAATGATAACATCGTAATTACAACAAAAAATATTTCTATAAAAATTGTGAGTCTTAGTTCTGAGACCTCTTACGTTTTGATAGTAAATCGTAAGCTGAGTGAATTTTAAAACTATAAACAATTACATCATAAAGTTATAACTGGAAAAAGAGGCAGATTAATATTTTTACCGAAGCTTATTTAAAGTTTCACTGTCTTTAATGTAAACTTGTTCATCTCCTACATCTTTTCGAAGGTAGACACGACCGTTGCGAACCCAGACAAATTTGTAGGCGAGTTCCTTGGCCTTGTGCCTAGCCGCTGCATGTAGTGCTTTATTAGTTGGCGAAAGGTGTTCCATCACATAAATTGGATCCTTGCTGCTAACTGACCCGACGTGGCTGTTGTTTAGTTTATTAGAAGGGTTTAGTCTGTTGTATATCAATGTGGAGGCCAGGAATTTATCTCTGATCATCTGGGAATTAAATTGTGCTACGATGCTTCGGGGTCTAGTAGACGATCGATTTAATTTCGCAATTCTTGAGCAATTTCTTACCACATCCTCACTCAAAGGACAATTGATGACGTCACCTAGCTTTTTCACTACACTTAGAACATTTTCTGATTTTGATTCGACCACCCCCTGGATTTCAATATTACAAGCTCTCGAGTGTTGTTCCAGTTGTGCTATTTGGTTTTTCAGCTCAGTCACCGACACTTGCAACTTTTTGTTTTGATCCTCCAAGTAAGTTACACGCTCCGTGGCACTGGCATGTTCTTTCAGAATCTCCTCATATTTGGCGTTCATAAAAGTCATGGCATCCCTTACATCTTGGAGATCATTTTGGATGGGCTTTAGTTTCTCTTCGAATGCTGTATTCATAGATGATCGCAATTTTTCAAGGTGAGCTGACATTTCCTCTCGCAGAAGTTCTCGTATTGCGTCGCGCACGTCTTCTTTCGTTAACTGTTGTTGCTGGTCGGTTTCGGAAGGCGAAGATAATACCACCTGACGTTTTTTGGAACGCTGAGTGACATGCATGTCGGTGGGCACACGGACTGGAGTTGCATCACTCTTGCTACCTGGCGCGTGACACAATTGACACTTCCAACCCTCGGATTGCTTACTGTCTGGTTGAATACCAAGACATTTATAGTGAAATTTCTTTTTGCATATAGAGCATAGTAGGTGGCGCTCGCTTTTTAAGTCTCGGTTGCAACATTCGGGCAGCATTATCAGCCCTGTAACAATTTTGATGTGAGGGTTCAGCGTGTATTGCTATTCACTTAAATGCAGGCACTTAGATCGGCTGCTGAGTATATTTCTTAACGTTATGATTATAATATCAACACGCTTTGGCTGCAAGGTTATTTCAAGAATAGGTTTCAGGTAGGTACAAAGTTTACGTTTAAACTGTGCTCTTACTGGCGATCTACAGGATGGAGTGCAGTAGGAAGGTGAGGTTACGGATTCTGGCAACTGATAAGGGGTCCGTTCCTATTATCTTCAAAGGCACGCAGGCTTTAAAGATGGTTGTTGCCAAAAATATTACAGGTAGACGTAGATATTTCAGGATCTAACAATGCATATATTACTATCTGGCTACCTCCATGTCTGTATTGCAGGTGTACCTAGTCCAGGCCCGTGACGTTACAGTGCCAGATGACTCGTGGCTGTGCGGCGGGGCGCTGGTCTCCGCCTCACAGATCCTCACGTCCGCCGCGTGCATCGTCGAGATGGAGAACATCTATGCTATAGCTGGGTATTTATCCTACGTCAACGGCATGGACATCGACCAGGATAATTGTACCAAGTTCACTAAACGAAAGATTATAAAGATACGAGTACCCCGAGGTGAGAATCTTAGAAATTATAGTCTACTCGTAGGTGAAACCGAACCGTGATCACGTATAGGTAATTTGCAATTCTTGCCAAGTCTATAGTGCTTATACTTTTTAAGCTGTTAAATGTATTTCATTTACTCTATCTTTCGCATTGCTTAGGTACTCCTAAGTGGAAGTAAAATCCTATTTTTTTCAACTCCTCCAGTAAACTGTTTTAATTCGTTGCGGATTTTAAGACTGTTTAACTTTCCTGTGACTTCGCGAGTGCCAGAACTCAGTGCCTTTTATAGTCACTGCCGCTAAGCCTTCCTACACAAGAGATACAGCAGGGGAATGAGGATAAGTTTAATTGTACCCGAGTTGCCACCCACCGGTCCTTCTGGCCTGGGGTTCCTTTACTCTTTGCTCAGTTCTAAGAGTTTGTCGCATAACCACGTAATGTAACCCCTCTTGATAATTAGCCTGCCATCAGTCAACCACATCTAGGTATTAGTAATAGGATCTATCCAATGTTGTAGGTATGATATTGACACACACACGCGCACGCACACGCATATGCACACGTACACATACACAAACACATACTCTGACCAAACAGACACAGAATAACGTTATTATTAGGTATACTAGCTTTTGCCCGCTGCTTCGCACGCGTAAATTTTCTTTTCGATAAAATGTCTTGAACAAACTCCCCTACACTTCTCAAGGAACATACCTACTTGCGCCCAGTGGTTTCGGCTGTAGCGTGTCTGTCTGTCAGTCGGTAACACAAGGATTTTATAGTGATTCCATTGAAAAATAAAGGGTTTTATACAAACTCTGACGCACTTTTTTACCTTTTAGGGGATTTTACAAAATAAATAAATCTGTGTTCACTAACATCATTTAAGGCAACAATATGCAACGTATGAAGTTGCTTGAAGTATTCAAAAGGTTTCATACAAATTTTAACTCCCCTTTTAATCCCCAGAGATTAAGAATTTCCAAAAAGATTTCCTAAGTGTTCACTAACATCATTTGAGGAACGAAGTAAATCGTTTGAAGGAATAAAAAGTTTCATACAAACTCTGACAACGTGTTTTGCCCTCTTAGGGGAGGAATTGCCGGCAATCCTCTCTTAGTGCGTCCTTACACACCTCAAGGAACATACATGCCAAATTTCACGTACTTGCGCCCAGTACTTTCGGCTGTAGCGTGCTTAGACTATATCCTACTAATATTATAAATGTGAAAGTTTGTGAAGATGTATGTAAGGATGGATGTTTGTTACTCTTTCACGCAAAAACTACTGAACGGATTTGGATGAAACTTTACAATAATATAGTTTATACATCAGAATAACACATAGGCTACAATTTATAAAGGTTTTCTATAATGTTGCCATAGTATAAGGAAAAGTATCAACTAAGTCGGCAAAAATCCTGTATTATCTTTATTTGTTTGCTTGGGTCAAATTTAGTAATTGGAATTTTACCCCCTTCCTGATGACAGATTGATCTGATATTTGGTATACGCTCATATTGTCATCAAGATTAAAAGATCATATTTAAATGATTGGAAATTCAAGATGGCCACCGATAAAAAAGTGCGGATCACATATTACTTCACAACAACCTCAATATGGGTATCAAATGAGAGGGTTTGATTGGTAGAATGGAGCTCACTATGAAAAATCCAAGATGGCCGCCGCCACAAAATGGCGCATTACCTATTTTCCACAAATACCTCAATATGGGTATCAAATGAAAGGGATTGATTAGTAGAAAAGGGCTCACTATGAAAAATCCAAGATGGCCGCCGCGACAAAATGGTCGATTACTTTTTTCCACAAATACTTTAATATGGGTATCGAATGAAAGGGCTTGATTGGTAGAAAAGGGCTCACAATGAAAAATTCAAGATGGCCGACGCGACAAAATGGTGGATTAAGTACTTTTTTCCACAAATACTTCAATATGGGTATCAAATGAAAGGGTTTGATTGGTAGAATAGAGCTTACTATGAAAAATCCAAGATGGCCGCCGCCACAAAATGGCGGATTACCTATTTGCCACAAATACCTCAATATGGGTATCGAACTACAGGGCCTGATTGTGGTAGAAAAGGGATCACTATAAAAAGAGAATGAGAAGTATCAACTAACAACAAAACTAAAAACTTGAAATTAAAATTAACACATTAATTAAAATTGTTTTGGGCGTAGCGTATCCAGAGTAAACATTATGATAGAAATTTCACTTGCCCAACGATTTTATATTTGTCTGATCAATACCCCAGATTGATGAGAACATTAGTGCGATCTGGGTAACTAGGACTTACTAAATTAATTTTTAGCTTTTAGTACATAACCTAACTACATAATTTTTATTGTAATAAAACAGTATAACATAAAAAATGTATGTTTTAATGCTCATTCTAGAGTAGTTATCAAATTGTTTTCAAAATTGATAGATTTATTGCCTTCAGTATTTAATGTTGATGAACTTTGACTTTTACAGTAATTAGTTTGGACGAATAGTTTAAAAGTTATCACGATTATATTTAACCTAAGCGCAGCGTTATGAAAAGCGCTTACTATTAGTTGGCGCGCTTAAGCGCAGCGGGGCGGGGGTGCGGTCTGATTATGTACTTTGTGGTAATGCTTTCAGTTTTTATTTTTGCTGCTGTTCTATTCCGTAGGTATATAAGCTCTTCATAACTGCAATAATATACCTACACAATGAAAACAAGAGTAATTTTAAGTACTATCTGTTTATATGTAGCGTACACACACGGCTAATGTGCAGATCCGTTTGTGATGAAATTTTATATGGATAGTCTGAAATCTGGGGAAGTACAAAGGCTACCCTTTATTTAAATTACATGCGGGCGAAGCCGCGGGCGAAAGCTAGTAATATCATAAATTCATAATATATAAAATCCTTGCCTTACTGACTGACTGACAGACACGCTACAGCCGAAACTATTGGGCGCAGGAAGCTGAAATTTGGCATGTATGTTCCTTGGGGACAGTAGGGGTGCACTAAGAAGGGATTTCCCGAAATTCCCACGGGATCGACCAAAACGGGTAAATTTAAATATATATACAGGGTTTCACAAGACCCATCACCAAGCCGAAGTCTACGCGTTTTGGACATCATGCCAAGTCATACTAACCAAAAATAAAACCTGGGAAACGACTTTTTTTTTGAAGTTTTCACTTTTTTCAAGCCGCTATAAAAAATACGCGCGTCCAATTTTCGAAATACCTACTGATCTTTGGGTGCATAGGACATCTATAGAACAGGTTAGCGGCATAAATGCATCGATTTTGTACCTAATTACAAAACTTCCATACTAACTTTGAGCCTCAATATCTCCTAAACCAGTAATTTCCCAGGTATGGTGCCGAAGCAAAAAATTTTCGTAATGATTGGTACAATATGTGGTTTCAGTTTTCGTTAAGGGTCTTTTTACACCCTGTATACATATAGTCTAAGATATATATTATGTTAGCGTGTCTGTCAGTCAGTAAGTAACACAAGGATTTTATAAATACAGATAACAAAATATTTTTCTCAAGTCGATCGCAGCTTCAACTGTCGGAAAGGACCTGGAATTAAATTAGAATCTTTTTAAATATTTTTTTTTTTAAATATTTGATACAAATCTCCTTTATTGTGCGGATACTTCCATAATTATTGTCGTTTTACAGTTTAAGAAATATAGCTGCAAAAAGTATTTACACTTACAAACTACTTAGTACTAAGACTTATGACTAAGACTTCGTACTCAAAATGTCATCCGGTATCTGTGATGTTTCGCTAGAGTGGCCAATATGGCGACTGTGATTTGTCTGTCAGAACCATTAGAATTTAACAAAATACTTGACAATCCGAATTTTGCGGATATGTTGTCGACTCGAAATCTTTATTGTTTAATGTTTTATTATTCAGGTAA
The DNA here is from genome assembly GCA_944739405.2 of Euclidia mi. Taxonomy (NCBI): domain Eukaryota; kingdom Metazoa; phylum Arthropoda; class Insecta; order Lepidoptera; family Erebidae; genus Euclidia; species Euclidia mi. Next base: position 35,023,817 of record OX123203.2, read on the forward strand.
GGTTTCGATGTACTCTTTGACGAAATTATTAATATAAGATTTGACACTGCGATAGCAGCGCAGTCCGTCGGTTCCAATGTGAAACATTCAAAATCCAAAATTTAATTCAAACTTACAAATTAAAAATTAAGTAAAAAAACATTTTCGAGTGGACTACCTAAATTGTGAATCTAAACCATTCTCAAGTCCCCTTGAATACACACAAAAATTTTCATCAAGATCGGTCCAGTCGCTTAGGAGGAGTTCAGTGACATACACACGCACACAAGAAATATATATATAAAGATTCAACTAGAACCACAGAATAATTAATAGTACTAACGTACTAGAACTAAGTAGGTATCTATAGTTGAGATGGATAGAGATAAATATGACAATAAAATTCGCCTATCATAACAAATTACGTCATACAAATGGCGCCAAGAACACGACAAATAGATCAGTACGCCGGCACTCATTGCCAAAACATGCCGGATTTACTGTAAAGATAAACTGTTACCTTTTCAGGGTTCCGTAGTCCACAAGGAACCCTTATAGTTTCGTCATGTGCGTCCGTCTGTGCGTCCGCAGCCTAGCTCAAAGACGCCTGGTGCTAGAAAGCTGATATTTGACATGAATTTAGAAATAAAATATGGCAACAAAACTGTAGAATAAAATTTATGAAAATATTTTTTTTAAGGGTATCTCCCCTACATATATAGTGGGGTTGAATTTTTTTTTGGTTGAGTACCCCATCATGTGAGGTATCATTGGATAGGTTTTAAAAAAATATTATTAGTTTGCTCAAATCATTTTTCGATCAAGTGATTGGTTTGTCAAATATCAAGCTTTGAAGTGAAAAAAATTGTTAGACTCAAGTGTGGGGACACTTGAGTCTAACAATTTTTTACCCCCCCCTCTGCCAGCTAAACTATTGATTTGGAAGAGGTGAAAAAAATCACAAATGTAGTACATATAACGAATTTAAAAGGAAAACTATCACAGCTAAGTAGATATCACTAGTTTACGAGTAATCGTCGGTTAACTTATAAATACCTATTTCTGTGAGTTTACATTGGGCGCGCTGGCTTAATCTTAAAGATATACATACTTTGGTATGTAATGTACTACGGTACTACGTATGTATAGTAGTAGTATATCTTGGAAACCACATTTTATGTTTACAATACATAACTGGATACATACCTAGTATTTTTCTAAACAAAACTTAGGTTCTTATAATAGTGTTATTAAAATTATTTTTTCAGCAAAATAAACAGTCGGATTTGTTGCACATTAATACCCTTTGCAGCAAGTCATTATGGGCAACTACGGAACCCTACATTGCGCGTGGCCCGACACGCACTTGGCTGGTTTTATCTTATATCTCCTAGCGTTTACTTATCAATACGATAAGCGGTCTGCATTATTGTGAAACTTATTTCTATATAGTGTTGTCAATCAATTATGCCGATAATAATTCATAAAACCAGTGTAAGCCCAGCGGCTAGAGCTGTACTGATGGTGGTGGACATCCTTGGATTGGACGTCGAAACCCGGGAAGTGAGTCTGCCAACAAGGGAGCAATTCAAGCCGGACTACTTGAAGAAGAACCCTTTACACACAGTGCCTCTGTTAGAAGATGGTGACCTTGCCATAGCGGACAGTCATGCGATAATAACGTATTTGGTGTCAGCGTACGGCACAGACGAGCATAGGAAACTATACCCTATAGAACCAGCGGCAAGGGCGATAGTTGATCAGCGTTTGTATTTCGACGCTACGATACTTTTTCCACGATTGAAAACTGTTATTTACAGTGTAGTGAAGGACCGAAAGCGTATCACTAACGAACAAGTAAGTGACATTGATGAAGCGTACAACATTACAGAGAAATATCTAGAATCGTCGCAGTTTATAGCAGGGGATCATCTGACACTAGCAGATATATCTTGTGTCTCCACTTTATCTGCCCTGGATTGTATTATACCTATTGAAAGGAAGCTAGTTAGATTGCACGCTTGGTGGAATCGATTGAAGAAAGAAAGTTGGTACCAAAAAGAGAATGAACCAGGAAGGAAACTGTTTGGTGGTTTTATTCGGCAATTTATATAATAAAACTTTATGTAATCGTTATAATCATGTTTAATTTAATGCTATAAATATATTTATTTAATTAATAAGTTTGTGGTAATTTACTATTATTAGTTATTACTAATAGCTCTAAATATTTTTTATTTTATTTTATTTAGCCTGTCTGTGTGTCCCACTGCTGGGCAAAGGCCTCTCCCTTGGACCGCCATGCATCCCTCCCTGTCTCGTGTTAAGTTCGTCCAGTCACTGTAAAATGCATCCAAGTCATCCCGCCATCTTCGTTTGGGTCTTCCACGTCGTCGCCAACTGTCGTGAGGCACCAAGTGGTAGCTAGATAGGCCCACCTTTCTGGGTGCATACGACAAACGTGTCCAGCCCAGTCCCACTTCAGTCTAGCAGATTTTAATCTGACGTCAGCTATGCGTGTTTTTACACCAAGAATGCTACGCTCCATCGCCGTTTGGCAAATCTTCAATTTAGACTTCTGGATTTCGGTCAGGGACCATGTTTGGGCACCGTAGGTTAGGACGGGCAGTATGCACATGTCGCCGAGTTTACGCTTTAGTGACAATGGAAGGTTGCACTTCAAAAACTCTTTCATTGAGCAGAACGTCTTCCAGGCATTTTCGACTCGTCGTGCTACTTCTTTGTCTCGCCTGTTACTAAAAGAGACAATCTAACCCAAGTAAATATACCTACTCGTCGACATAATGTATAAATAAAATAAACGATAAATTTAATATCTTACTTAAAAAGTAATTTGTATGATTTGGCGTGGCAGAATTCTCTGATACCGCGTTTTTAACTGATGTTTATAAACCTTATTAAAATCTGACCCACTCCTGTCCCCAACACTCAACAAGCTATTATTATTGTGTCTCATCACAATTAATTTAATAGGTATAATTCAAATAATTCTAGATTCTATCGTCGCAGAATTAGATAGATATATACCTACATATTTTGAAATATTGTTATCAAAATCTGACCATTTTATTACAATCCCTCAAAGTTGTAGTTGTAGAAATCGATACATAGGTACACATATTTTGAAATATTTTAATAAAAACATGATTATATAATCCCAGTATATAATATCCCATATTTATATTTAATGCAAATTGTAGAGCACCTGGAAAATTTCTCGAACACAACGCAATGGATGAGTATCGACATCGGCGTAGCTACGGTGGAAACTCCTTACGACTTCGAAGATATATCGTTCAGAATATATTGCTCGTACATACCAGCACCTATACAAATAAATTATAACGCAGTAGTGGACAGAGTTGGGACCAACGTGGTGGCCTTAGGATGGGGACGGGATAGAGGAAGCAGGGTAAGTTTACGAGATGAATTATGCAAAAGAGTCACTATTCTCAGTAATGTGGGAAACTACTGAAGGGAGAGAAGTGATTTGTTTTTATTTTAGCTAAAATTCCCCGATGTCAATAGGAAAATCTTGAAATCAATAGCTATTTGTCATTGAATAGCTTATACCGTAATTATTTTGTAATCCTGTAATACTCAAACCTGTAACTGTGTTACTCGTCAGCTAAATTGCCAAATGCCTGCCTTGTTGCGAAAAGCCAATCCTCATCAGATAACAGTTGTCCTATAAAGAGATTTATATTCTGTAGAATATGATTAAGTAGATAAAAAATGTATAAAAGTAATTCAAGCAGTTATACATACATAGTTTTAGTCTCGGCTTCTACGAATACGAATCTAGACAAATTTACTATGTCTATGTTTCGTTCGATTACATACATACATACATACATATGCTCACGCCTTTTTCCCGTCGGGGTAGGCAGAGACAACAGAACGCCACTTGCTTCTATCCTTACAAACCTCACGCGCTTCCTCTACATTAATTATTATTTTCATAAATGCTCGCCGGTTACAGGTGCTTCGGACTTTTCCGTTTTTCAAGACGCCCCAATTATTTTTTATTTAAGCAGAATTAACGCAGTTAAGATGCGATCACTGCATAGTAAGTGTGGATTAAGACTGATTGATAGAATTCCGAATGCAGTAATACGAGAGAGAAAGATGTCGTGACAAGGATTGAGAAAGGAATGCTGAAATGGTTTAGATACGTATAGTGAATGAGTGAAGAAAGGCTGACGAATCAAATATATATGGCAGAGGTGTGTTGGCAAGCCGGTTGCGGCAGACCTCGTAAGACGTTCGTCGACCAAATTGGGGACGTATTCGTATGATTATCCTGATGAAAATAATATCTTAGTCACCATTTTTTATTTTCTATTTCAACCAGCCAAACGACGTAACAGATCGAAACGCAAAAAGCCTCCAAGAGGTCTCCTTAAAAATTAAAAGCAAGGATCATTGTAAGAAGAGTTTTATGGGCGAAGAGTTCGCGGACACTATAGACAGATACATGATATGTGTCCACGGTAAGGGAGTGCTGGACGCAGAGGGACTGGTGCTGGAAGAAAACTTGAAGCATGACAATAAATGCTCTAATGTGGCACCCGAGCCGCGGGCGTCAGATGATAAGAAAGCCGGGATCTTTGGCAATGAGGTAGTTAGCTTATATCATGTTTGATAGCTGTACGTTTGTAGATGATGAACCTACTTTGAGTTTTGTAGTGTTCATTACGTGAGTTGACTTGCAGTTCGTAGATAGACCACTAGTTGTGGCATTTATATTATAGCGCTATCATGCTTCAAATGACAGGACACGTAAAGCCGTCGCGTGTCGGTTCTGGTGTTTTCGTTCAGTGCAAGCATCGTTATATATCGGAGGCCTTCGGACGGGATGATGAAAAATATCCTCCACTTTAATCATTATATTTTTTATTAATCTTAGCTTATTCTGCTTTTTTAAGTTATTTTGCAAGATATACCGCTGGGTTGCGGAAGTCAGACAGACTGGAAAAGCTAGCATTCAGTCAAATCCGGTTAGACTAGTAAGTGGACCACGGGTTACAACTGGGATAACTCTAGGTTGATACTAAAATATTATAAATGCTATCTATAGAAAAGAATATGTTTATAAATAATACGTAGTTAACTGGCGGTTTCCTTTCAGTGCTCAGAAGAAGATAGTATAGACAGTTTAACGTTTAGGCGCCATTCCAATAATAGTCCTGAAGCAATTCCACTTAGTAAAAGTGAAATGAATTCAAATAATAGTTTCGGAGATACGAGAAAAAGAAGATACAGGAGACAAGGCATTTGTCAGGTAATACTAATGATATAACTCGTTGGCGCCTATAGGCGTTATCCTATGAAAGAACTTGTAGCAGTTGTAGCCGCCAGCACAAGAGATGCGGTTTGCTTAGCAGATTATTCTCGGATAATTCAGTATCGCAGATATAACGAGATCACAGATTACTAAATAGTTACTACGACAAGGTCTCCGTACTGATAACTTTCTGCACAAGGTAACGTGTGGTAAAGTTCAATTCCGTATCATCCCTACACAATATAAACTGTCCCACTGCTAGGCACGGGCCTCTTCTCACTGTGAGAAGGGTAAGGCTATGGGGAGATCTCGCTCTTATACATGCAGGTAGCCTCATGACATGTTCCTACATCTATTAGTAAGTAATTAGCAATACAATCCGCACTTAATTTCGAAAAGTAAGTGGTGCGCGCCGTGAGTTTGACTGGCTCTGCATAGCTTTTTATTAGTCTCTACACTCTACTATCGCTGTTTCTAAGTAGGTATGGCTTGTTTCAATATCATAATAGAAGAATATTCCTTATAGAATGATCATACATGCAGGTAGCCTCATGACATGTTCCTACATCTATTAGTAAGTAATTAGCAATACAATCCGCACTTAATTTCGAAAAGTAAGTGGTGCGCGCCGTGAGTTTGACTGGCTCTGTATAGCTTTTTATTAGTCTCTACACTCTACTATCGCTGTTTCTAAGTAGGTATGGCTTGTTTCAATATCATAATAGAAGAATATTCCTTATAGAATGATCACGGTGGTCCTTTGATCACGTGGGTCGGCGCGTTGGAGATCGTGATCGGAGTGGCGGTGAACAGCCTCTACGACTCAAACTACGAGTGCGTGGGCCCCTACCTCTTCACCAGCACCGCTGCCGTGGGACCCATTATAAAGTGCCTGCTGATGAGCAAGGACTTTACGTATATTCGCCAATTTGTCATTATGTCTTTCTGTACAACCTATAAGTGGACGGTAGCAAAGTGACGACCTCACGATCCTTTTGATTCGTCAGAATAAGTTTATCGCTAGCTGGTGTATAGTTGGTTAAAGATTTCTCATTTTTTCTCTTTGTTGTGCCTCGGAGAACACGAAAGCTGTAGGTATCAGTTTGTCCTGAAGATATTTCATATTAGACAATCGTTAGGGAGAGTCAGTAGAAAAAAACTGTTACGAGCTGGGGTTCGGTGATAAAATAAACTCCTATGCCACTAAAACTGCACTTTATTTTATGAACAAAGACACTTAATTACACACTAATAAAAACTCTACTTCACACCACTAAACACTTCCGACTCTTCAGATCCTTCGCTGATCTTGATCGCTCCGTTATTAGAACTAAACTATGTCTCTTCGCCCTACCGCGCGGTATACCGGCCGGATAACAAACTAGTTCATTCGAGCGTATTCCGGAATCTTCTCGTAACGTGCGGGAACAGAACGATACTTCGAGTAAACAAACCGTAACGCCATCTAGTAGAGAGTAGATGAAATACCTTTAAACCACCGATATATCCATTCTCTTCTAGTTCTCTCATTCACCGATAGATGGCGTTATTTTCAAATATCGCCATTCGTAACAATACTATCAAATCCTTCGTACCTATCATTTCATGTTGCGTGTGTCTGGTGGCCCTTATATACTCCAAAAGAAAGCTTATATTGTGTCAAAGCTAGTTAAATAGAATTTGCACGCTTGCATTCTTGAATCAATTCGGAGAATCTAAAGTTTGTTCTTTCATACCCAGATAGCCACACCGTCTATTATTCCTTTGCCTTCTTTTGAATACCCTATTTTTATTATATTATTATTATATATTATTTATGCTATTCATGAAAGGAAAATATATAGGTAACTCTATTACTCATTACAGACGTAGAGCATGTACATCGGCAGCAGAAGTCATGGGTTACAAAATAGTAGAGAGAGCTGTATTCTGGAATCGAGCCCGAGCTGATGAGGAAGTGCCTCCCACACCTCTGGACTTGACAACAACACATGCTGAATCTAAGGAAGGACTTGTTTTCAAAATAGGCACCATGGTAGTGAATATTACGGACGTATCTACCGAAAAATCCAATGTATTCGATCCATTAGAAGTTATTATCATTTAAATGTAATCGAATATTTATTATCCATTAGTACCTAGTTATTTCGATGTAAATTAAATTGCTTTTACTTCGACGGAGTTAGACAATGAATATGTGGAGAGCCTAGTGCATTAAATTCTCTTTACAAACTTGTGTTTTTTTTAAAAATAGATCTTAAATGTTCAGTCATGATGATTTTTGAAAATATTGTATTTATACCTACACCATGTATTTTGAGTCAGTGTTTTCCCGAAAAGTATGTACCTACTCAGCCCATGATATATTTCTTAATTTATTGTAAAAAAATGTTGTTCAAATTTTTTTTCATAGCATAAGAATGTGACTGTCGATGCGTAAGGATTGCGCTTTATTTATAAGAACCTAAAAAGTTGCTTGCCCTTCGTTCATGACTCATTTTAATCCAATGAAATGGTGATTTTAAAGAAAATGTTTAATAGAAAAAAAAAACATTTGTGTATTTTGTAAAATAAATATTATAGGTAGCTTCTATATCATGTGCGGACTACAAACTTTTCGGGAAAACTTATACATGGTGTATTTTATTCTGAACAGCGGGATAGCAGCCCTACGCTACTAACCCCACTGTACAAGGGGAGTGACTAAATGCTAAGGGATTAATCTAACTTGTTAACCTACACTATCCTAGAGTCGTAGCCTATCACCTATACCTAATATCCTATCCTAGTTATCCTAATCCTTATACCTATATGTATCCTAAACCTATCCTAACTTGCACCTAGCGTAAAATGCGTATAGGCTTGGTGCTCTGTGGTATTCTGTGATACAGACCAGCACTTATACGCACTTACTACTAAGCGCCTAACCTATGGCACGTACTATCGTGGTACTACTGTGGTATGCTGTGATACAGACCTGCGATTCGTACGCGCCTAGAACCTAACCCTATTTGTCCCTACAATCCCTATTAGATCCTAGCCCTACTATACGTATTTATATATACTTATATAGATAGGTGCGGGATATCTGCCACCGGAGACCTATGATGACAGACGGACTGTGGGTAGGACTTAGGTATGGTGGAAATGGTTTTCTGACGGCCAACTCGACAGACTCACCGAGCTGATCAGTACTGATGGCTAAAGGTGTCTTGGCCACCGTCAGAGGTGTGGGAAGGGTATCGAGTCAAAGTCGGATTAAACTTGTGACTGGTTTATTTCTTAAACTACATGATCTTATATACTAAACTTATCCTATGTACACACACGCAACTTTACAGTTGTGTGCTGTGTGTGTAAGGTGCCATCTCAGCGGTACATGCCTTTCGTGAATACGTGATTTTCTCTTAATTTAATAAAAATCACGAACAATAATTGTTGTGGTAAAAACTCACGTAGGATCATATCGCTGATATGGCATGGCATGTTCATGTGTGAACATTCTGGCCTCTCCGAGGAACAGGCAACTCCAGTTGGTATAATTCTATGGAGTCATCCTTGGCTGCGTCCTGGTTCCGCGGCTGCTTCCTGGGAGGCTTCGGCAGATGGTTCGGCTGGCTGTAGACGGTGTTCCATGCAGTGGATGGTTGTTTGCTGTCTTGATTTCCTCTTTCTCTCTTCTCTTTCTTGATCCGATCTTGCTGATTTGGGATGTTTTCTTCGCTGATGTATTCTTGTTTTTGTACATGTGATTATCCTTGGACCATAACAAACGAATATAATTATAATTATCATCAATATTGTTGATGATACACAGCTCACTATGTATGTGTGGGACTGGATGTTTTTCCATATGTTGTCGTTAAGCTCTATGTCTAGATTCGATTCTTTATTTATTAAGTACTGGTAAAAATCACTGGAACTTTCTATTACATCTTCCTTAGATAGGATACATTCAGTTTCTTATTTCTATTTGATACATATGTGTCTGTACTAAAATTTAATTGGTTTGAAAAAGACTCCGCTACCTGAATTGATAATGCTCTCTTAGCAGCAAGTCTGTTGTTAATGGATTTTATTATGCAGTTGTCGGCGATTTTTATTACTCCTACATCTCGAATAGTTATCTCCTCTCGCTTATTGTCACAAACTATGGATATAGTGATACTGGATTTTGTGATAAACAACCATGAGTTTTGCATGCATAGTTGTTTCCAAATTATGTTACTTTTTTTTTTTTTTTTTGTTTTACGAGGTGGAAAATCCCTAAGGATCTCCGACTCTTGGGGGAAATGAGAGCCGGAGTATGTGGTGTTTCCACTAAAAACCACCTCGACTTCCGCCATGTACCCGTGTGTCGGAGGGTAGGGCATCACCAAAGCACTCGTCGCCACCCTCCGACGGGTATTGGCCCGCCAGATGGTCAGGCGGGCCCCGAACAAAACCCCCTTGGCGACGGATTAAGGTGTTGGACTCCGCTGCCAAAACGCCCAGCGGCCGCAGAGGATAGGGAGGACGGCAACGCAACACCGCATCTCCTCTTCCTCTGCGGCCCCACCGCGACGCATCGAATGGTGCGCCCCCATTTGGTCGCGGGAGATAGGGCGCGCGGCAACGCAACACCGACACGCCTCTCCTCCCGCGACCGCACCCGACTGCGAGGGACAGACAGAACTGTCCCCCGCACCCGCACCGTTGGACGCATCCTGCGCAGGCCCCTCCAAGCCCACGCGGAGCGTCCCCTCCTGGATCCCTCTTAGCTTCACCGCGGGTGAGCAATCCACGGTTACTGAGCCCCCCCACCACGACAAGGTGGAGATCCCACGGGGGGGAAATTATGTTACTTGACATTTCAAAGATATTCGTAGGACATTTAATGGTGCTTTGATTTTTAAATAATTGGTCAACGATGCAATTTTCATTTAATTGCATGTTCTTCACCACTCCAGGGAAGCAAAGAAACTGTTGGTACCTTTGTATACAGTCTTTAAATTCATCATGGTCTAGTTCAAAGTACAATTCATTATTGTAATCAACTGCTAAATATGGTTTTGACACTTCTATGCTCTCGAACGTATTATTCATATTCTTCTTAGGTACGGGTGTGATATGAATTAAAGTGTATCTTGTAATATCTTTAATTGGAAAATAGGCGTGTACTTGTATATGAGTCATATTCTCGACTATCCTTGTATCTAATAACAATTCTTGTACTATTCTAAGGTTGGACGGCATTTTCCTATTTGTGGATGATATTAAATCACTAACATTCTTGGGTGATAAAATGCTATACACGCTTGCCTTTGTTAAATATATCTCTAACAATCCATTGTAGTAATTTAAGATTTCATCAATGTAATTATTGGCTAACTGGAATGTTTGCATAATCTGAATCTTTATACTATTGTGATTAGTGGTAACGTACCAATGATCATAGCTATTTATAGTATCTATTACTTGAGACAGTTTCGTTTGAAACCCTGCTAGCTTGTTTCTTATTCTCTCTTCAGTATCATTTACTTGAGAAATAGCCGATAGCATGATCTTAGTTTGGTGACTAGCTGCTTCAATCAATTTTTGTTGGTTTAAGTTTAATGGTGTCCGTGTGGTGACGGATTAAGAATACGAAATGTCACCACCCCATATCATCCCATGGGTGTCGTAAGAGCCGACAGAGGGAGCATATTATGCAGATAACAACACTGCAAGAGAAGGAAAACTTGATACAAACCCTATACCAACCCGTTTGGCCAGCGTGATATAGTAGGCCAATTCCTCCTTTCAAAGGAGAGGCCTAGTCCAGCAGTGGACTATTAAAGGCTGATGTGATGTGATGAAGTTTAATGAGTCTATATCTTTGTATACTTCATCATTTACACCAAACACCGAAGTTAAAAAATTTCCCAGTAAACCCCTCTTCTTTCGTGTTTCATGAAAATCTGTGAAATATTCTTTGGTACGTTCATATTTTGTCTTTTGTTCGAGTAAATGATGATAAAATTGATCACAATGTGTATCTGTCGTTACAACATCTGCCCTGTTACAAAGTTGCTTAAACTTGGACAATGCACTTTCTATCCTAGCATAATCCTGATTCAGTCGCTCTCTTTCATATGAAGTTTCTATACGAAACATGCCTCGATCTATGTTTGCGGTTCCTATGTGTTCAACATAAAATCCTGGTGACAGATTCTTCACGGTATATGTTTGTGTAGCAGTCATGGTACCGAACAATTGTAGTATTATTAGTAAACATAATAACCATTTCGACGTGCCTCCAAGGGACCTCGAACTTTTATTATTGTCGTATGTAGTTATATTCGCATGGATCTTGGTTTGTGCCTGATGACTTGCATCCGCATTTATAGGCAACGGAATAAGCGTGTGTATAGACCTTTTCTGAATGGCGCCTGAGGATTTTTTAAGAGTAACTACTCTAACTAACCCGTCATTGCCTGTATGTATTTCCTTGACTTTTGCAAGTGGCCAACTACTCGGATTAATATTGTCTTCTTTCATAAGTACTAACGTTCCAACTGATATATTTTCTTCTGTTGTTTTCCAACGATCTGCTTCTCCCTTAATCCATCCAAGTGTGACCATTGAATCCGTCCAGCAATATATGTCTATGTTATCCATTACCATGTCCTTAATAACGTTTGTCATTAAGTTTGTAAGTAATAGTGCAGCACACAATTCGAGTTTAGGTAATGTAATTTTACGCTTTTTTGGAGCTACTTTTGACTTAGCTTGTCATAGTATTACGTCAGCCGAGTTATCACTTTTCCTGTCCCATCTTCTTTTAATACAATCATGTACAGGCTGATCCCATTCAGTTCCATTAGCCCAAAGATCTTGGATAATCAGTTTCATATTAATGATGACTGGTGCCAACCAACCAAGGGGGTCGAATAATTTGGAAACTTCTGACAGAATAAACCGTTTTGTTGGACTTTGGTTTCTATTAATGGTAATTTCATAAGAAAAACTATCTTTAGCTGGTGACCACCATATCCCTAGCGATTTTCTGGCTTCGTCCATTGGCAATCTTAACATTTTGTTATCTTGATTATCACTTGATATGTTCTCCAACAATTCCGCATTATTCGATGACCATTTTCTGAGATTGAATCCACCGGTCTGTAACAAACCTATTAACTCATTTTGTAACTGCTTTGCAGCCTGGATTTCATTTTCCCCTGATAAAATATCGTCGACAAAGAAGTCCTGAAGGGCTATACGACTGGCTCTGGGATAATTCCTTTGTTCATTATGCGCCAGTTGGTGTAATGTCCTTACTGCCAAATAAGGTGCAGATGCTGTCCCATACGTAACGGTTGTTAACTCATATTCTGCAATTGGATCCTTTGGTGACTCCCTCCATAATATTCTCTGGTACTTATAGTCTGGTTCATTTATTTTTATAAATCTGTACATTTTTTCTATATCTGCCATAAACACTATTTTATGTTTACGCCATCGTAATAATATAGAAGCCAAATCTTGTTGTAACCTGGGTCCCGTGTACATATTTGAGTTTAAACTAATGTGTGATTTAGCTTTGCTTGACGCATCGAACACTACCCGTAATTTGGTGGTTAATGAGTCTTCTTTAATCACCGGTTGATGTGGTATATAATATTTTCCTTGGTAGTAGTCTGATTGCGGCACTTTTCTCATATGACCCATTTTTAGGTATTCGTCTAGAAATTCTTTGTATTGATTTTGCAATGTTTTATTTCCTTCAAACTTTCGTTCTAATTGTAACAGTCTTGCAGCGGCTTTTAGGCGTGTATTCCCATAACTAACGTCAGGTTTTTTAAATGGAAGCCGAACGGTGTAGGTTCCATCTCGATTCCTTACTGTGGTTTGTTGGTACAGATGTTCGCATAATTGGTCTTCGTTGGATACACTTTCTCTCTCCGGTATCTCTTCTAATTCCCAAAATTTCGTTAATTGTTGCATTTCAACTGAGCGCGTTGTCATACTAGCAATTCGTATGTTGCTGGTGGCAGGATTACTGCATATACCGGATAATATCCACCCAAACTCGGTGTCCTGGGCAATAATACCGTTTTCTATTTTGTGTAAGCCTTGTAACAATATTCTACTATATTCTTGAGCGCCCAATATTATGTCTATTGGACCTCGCTTACAATAAGTGGGATCTGCAATTAGCTTGTTTACTAAGCAGTTCGCTTCTATTTGTTGTATCGTTTTATTTGGTAATGCACCCGTTAACTTCGGTAATATAATGAGTTTTACGGGTAACTTAAATTCGCTTGGGAATCTTGGTTGTAAGTTAACTTCAATACTGTAGTTTGAAGTCTTCGGTGTCTCATCACCGATACCTACTATCTCGCATTTTATTTTGCTGCGAGGGTAGGAAAGTAATTGGGCTACTTCTTCCGTGCAGAATGAAGCCTGGGAACCTTGATCACACAGTACTCTTAGTAGGTGTGACGTGCCATCTTTGGCGTATGTGTGCACTAGGGCCGTCGCTAAAAGTGTTGTATTCTGTGTGTCTGGTACCGTCGCGGACGACATATTTGACGTGGTTTTTGTCCAAGCTGTACTTGTAGTTGGGTTTTCAAAGGTTTTCCGATCCTTTAACCCTTTATTGTTGTCATTTCTGTTGACGTAATTGTTGACATTGACCTTCTTTTGAGGTTCAAGGTGCAATAATGAATGGTGACCTAGTTTGCCACAATATTTACACTTTCCACTACTATAACATTGATTGGATGAGTCATGTATTATGCACTGTCTGCATATGTGATTTTCCTTGACTTTGTTATTACGCTGTTCTGCTGACAATGCTTTAAATTGTTATGCGTGCATATATATGTTATGCGTGTTATTATTACATAGCCAGCACTTGTAGCCGTACGTGCTATTTATAGATTTTGTATTGTACAATTGTTTATAATCGGTTTTTCTTTCATAGTTGGTATTTTCAAGACACATAAATCGTTTTTCCAGGAACGACATCATTGATGAGAATGGTTGAGGCTTGTTCGGCTCTACGAGTTGCTGTTCGTATTTTTCGTCAGTTTCCGAATCCCAAGTGCGGCTCAATATCCTTGTCAAAATAGGATCCCACGACGAAATATCAATTTTCTGATTTCTAATCGCCTCTAAATTTTCGTTTATTGTATCATGCAGGACCTTCAAATTATTCGCAGTGCCCACGTTTAATTTTTGTATGTTGAGAATGTTGTCAACGTGCTTAGTGATAATCATTCTCTCATTTTTGTAGCGATTTTTAAGCAACGTCCACGCAGTTTCATAGTTGAATTCGCAGACTGTCAAATGCCTAATGAGTCTAGCTGCATCACCTTTCACGTGCGTCTTCAAATACTGCATCTTTTCTGTATCTGTGAGTGATTTATCTTCGTGAGTAATTTTCAAAAATAAATCATAGAACGAGCTCCAGGACTCATAGCCTCCCGTGAACATAGGGATGACTATTTTTGGTAGTTTTACAGATGGTTTGTGATCAGTGTGATGTTGTTGTAACTTTTCATATAATCGGTCGATTATGTCATCGTAGTCCGTTTTCAAGTTTCCAAACACTTGATCCTGAACATAACTATGCTCCAAGATATTTTCTTCCTCGTAGATACTGAAGTGGCCTTCTTTCACTTTATCACACTGCTTTTGTAAGGCTTCTATCAATGTCTTATAATGATAGCTGGGTCTATCGTCTTCAATCGCCAAAGCTGCTTTTTTGAGGTCTTGACGCAAGTGATTGATGCGATATAATTGCAAATTCATTTTTGCGGAATTGGTACTGTTGGTTTTGATGTTTACATTTTCTAAGTCATGACGTTGCTGACAAGTGGAAAGTTTTGTCTCATATTGTTCCAAGTAATCCATAGCGTCTGTATAGAGGTCTTTAATAATCCCGAAGTAGTTAGACTTTATATAAGTATGTTCTTCTAAGATGTCCTGGTCTTCGAGTAGTGAATGGTTCTCCGATGCTCTGGTAAATACTTCTGTGAGTTGCGATCTTCTTTCTGCGATGTATTTTTCTGTTTTCCTGGATGCCGAGTCCTTTTTGATGTTGGTCAATATGCGTCCGATTTCTTTGTAGTAGCTCTCCTGGCTTTTTACAATTGCGTTGATCTGTTGTACGTCCATATTGCTGCCCTATCCTATCCTGTTTAACCTAACAAGGGGTGGGTTGAAAACAAAAAGTAACTTAGTTGCGATCTGTTTCCTCTTTACGGTATGTGCGACTTCTCGAGCACCGGGGCGACCCTGTTCAGGGAGACCAATACCTGATCCGCTACCGAACGACGCAACTAAGTTAGTCAGTCACTTAATATACAACGAAACAAGCGCTAGGTTGGTGCGCAAGTCTGCTGTATATCAGTTGTCAGTCAGTAAATTTGTCAATTTAAGGGACAAGAGGACCACGTGCTTCGGGGGGGTGGGCAATTACTGATTCTAATAGGACCAATCCTAAATCCTATCCTACCGGCGAAGGACCACACTGAACAGCGGGATAGCAGCCCTACGCTACTAACCCCACTATACAAGGGGAGTGACTAAATGCTAAGGGATTAATCTAACTTGTTAACCTACACTATCCTAGAGTCGTAGCCTATCACCTATACCTAATATCCTATCCTAGTTATCCTAATCCTTATACCTATATGTATCCTAAACCTATCCTAACTTGCACCTAGCGTAAAATGCGTATAGGCTTGGTGCTCTGTGGTATTCTGTGATACAGACCAGCACTTATACGCACTTACTACTAAGCGCCTAACCTATGGCACGTACTATCGTGGTACTACTGTGGTATGCTGTGATACAGACCTACGATTCGTACGCGCCTAGAACCTAACCCTATTTGTCCCTACAATCCCTATTAGATCCTAGCCCTACTATACGTATTTATATATATTTATATAGATAGGTGCGGGATATCTGCCACCGGAGACCTATGATGACAGACGGACTGTGGGTAGGACTTAGGTATGGTGGAAATGGTTTTCTGACGGCCAACTCGACAGACTCACCGAGCTGATCAGAACTGATGGCTAAAGGTGTCTTGGCCACCGTCAGAGGTGTGGGAAGGGTATCGAGTCAAAGTCGGATTAAACTTGTGACTGGTTTATTTCTTAAACTACATGATCTTATATACTAAACTTATCCTATGTACACACACGCAACTTTACAGTTGTGTGCTGTGTGTGTAAGGTGCCATCTCAGCGGTACATGCCTTTCGTGAATACGTGATTTTCTCTTAATTTAATAAAAATCACGAACAATAATTGTTGTGGTAAAAACTCACGTAGGATTATATCGCTGATATGGCATGGCATGTTCATGTGTGAACATATTCTTAGTTTCAAAGATCCTACGGTCGCTGAAAAAGAATCCCGGTGTAATGTTAAGTTAAACTTTCAAAACCGAGCCTACTGTAATTGTAAGATATCGACTACGCTGTAACTCCTTGGGTATACGAGTACTGGTAAATGTACATCGTTATACGAAAAACATGAATGATGACGAAAAGTTTGCAAATCAAACAAATTTTTTAACGTTTGGGGATGGGACTCATAGTAAGCATTCGCCGAATAAGTAGTAGTGTTATATGACCATGTGACCAGCACTGCTATCCTGATATAAAAATACTTGGGTACAGCTCAAGGCGCGCGTCAGGCTTAGTCTAACTTTGCACACCATAGCAACAAACTTGCAGCAAGTTTAAATCAAACTTGATAGTTTCACTGTGACAAACTTGCATTAAACTTGCGTGAAGTTTGTTTTCCAAAGGATTTGGATGATGACGAGCACAGGTAGGTGGTCCGACAACAGCTGGTCGAGCACCTCCTGCTGTATCTGTGCTCGTCGTCATCCAAATACTTTGAAAAACCAACTTCATGCAAGTTTGTCACAGTGGAACTAGCAAGTTTGATTTAAACTTGCTGTCAGTTTGGCAAGTTTGCATTGTTATCTTATCTGGGATCTTATGCGCAAGTATATAGCTGGTGGTCCGTGCCAACCTCAGTGCGGTCTAGTGCTCATACCAGTAATTCTTTTTGGACACTTAAGAAACTTCACAACCCAGTTTTATGAAGAACCAGGTCCGCCCTGAAAAATAGCCAATGATAGATACGCCAATGGATCGCATTCGATCGTTCTTCGATAGAATTTTTTCCAAACATTTTTAAAGGTGTGTTTCAGACCTCTGGCTTTTGGAAATTGTATGTAAATGTACCTATCGACGCACGACTCAAATGCCATCCATCAGTGTGCAAAGTCGGCTAGGCTCTCTGATTGGCTTATTCCGTGTTCTACAACGATCTAATCATGATCTAACCTTGAAACGAGCTAATCAGCGCAAGACTGTGTCAACTACGAGCACGTTTTTATGTACAGCGGCTAATGCTAATGAGTATCAAAATAATTCTGTAATCAGATGTAGTATAAAGAGTAAATTATTACTTGATAAGAGAAATAAACGTGTTACGCCTACTAAACTCCTTAATAAGCACTTCGGTAAACAGCGGCAATGTCCTTGAAGATTTCACATGCAATGAACATTATTATTTTGTAATTTTCAAGTAATTCGCATACCTAATAATAAAATTATGGTTTTTGCAATAATTCTGATATTAGTATTTGCAAACTGTGAGTAATATATATTTAATTTTTATTCACGCCTGTATCGCCGACGGGATAGGCAGAGTGTAATATTTCAACCACAGTTGGCCATGTTATGAATTTGTAGGTACATAGGCCCACATAATAGGGGGCGAGCCTATTGCCGTTACCGGGTACTTTGCAAGATTCCGTACTGCTATTGAAAATTCGGAAAAACCCAGTAACACTTTTGCCCGACCCGGGAATCGAACACGGGACCTCCTGATCAGCAGACGCATATGCTATCCACTGGTCCACGGAGGCGCAATACATCTATTTTATTCAAAGATACTTTGACATATACAGTAGGTAGATATAGTCAATAACAGGAGAGGAACCAGGTGGAAGAGGAGGGAGATGCTCTCTTGATGAATCTTACCATCACTAGTGTCAAACCCTCGCGCCTCTCAAACCATGGAGTTCAGTAATCTATTTCATCATCTTTCATTATCATGTGCTGGACAAAAGCCTTCTCCATGGCTCTCCACATTGACCGAACTGAACTGAAAACTGAATTTTCATTATCATCATCATCATTCAGCCTTTAACAGTCCCCTGCTGGACTAGGCCTCTCCTTTACAAGGAGGAATTGGCCTACTATGCCACTCTGGCCCAACGGGTTGGTATAGGGTTTGTATCAAGTTTTCCTTCTCTTACAGTGCTGTTCTCTGCATAATATGCTCCCTCCGTCGGCTCTTACGACACCCATGGGATGATGTAGGGTGGTGACATTCCGTTTTCTTAATCCGTCACCATACGGACTACGGACGGCTGAATTTAAACTTCTCTATATTCACTGTCTGAATTTCATACCAACATTCATAACATTCCAGGCACGAGTTCAACCGTCTTATGTTATTATGTAGGTACCTATACTATGTGTATTTTATTATTGCCAGTTTTGTATAATATAACGCACTTTAGTTTTGATATTTCAGCTGCAGTATGCCAAAGACGGCTCGTAGGAGGTACGGAAGTAAAAGAAGACAAACCTTACATGGTACTTAAAACGATTTTCACTTAATTACTAAACCTTAAATGTATTAAACTAGCTGAGCTCGCAGTTACTATTGCGCTTTTGGCACTACTGCTCCGCACCCACGTGACATAGCGTGATGTTTTAATGATAGCCTCTCTTAGAACACGGTCCCGGCTGTCATAAATATATCTGCCAGTTAGGGAGTCAGTACCTCTGAATAAACTTACACTAGTCCAAACTAGTAGCGCTTATAGCGAGACTTGGCTTGCCATTCGTAACAGATCGGCAAAGTTAAGCAACGCTTGCATAGGTCACCACTTGGATGGGTAACCGTGCTTCGGAGGGTACGTAAAGCTGTCGGTCCCGGTTCTTGTCTAAGGATAAGGATCGCTAGGCCATGTCGGAGGCCTTAGGGCGGTCTGAAAAACTCCGACACCAAAGTTGGCCTCACACTCACACGAAAAACAAAACAAAGTCCAAACTTTTGGTTGCGAAGTCAGACAGGCAGCGCTCTGTCGAAAAGCTAATTTCAGTCAAATTCGGTTAGATTAGTAAGTGGACCCCGGGTTGCAACTGTGATAAAAGTAGAAGGATATCATCTATTATCTTAACGTCAACGTCCTGTCTTCCATTGGGTAGGTAGAGACTAATTAAGGAACGCCAAATACTCCGGTTCAAACATACCTCTTTCGCGTCCTCGTCAGTTAGGTATGGGTACTTTTAATTTTGCGCTTCCGCAGTACGTCACCAATTTGGTCAGTCCGTCTTGGGAATTTTACCTCCTGTAGCATACCAACGAGAACAACGCGAGGTATTATCTATTAGGTACGTAAAGAAACTGTCAAATCTGCCAGCTGTTTGTACAACTCACGTCGAAGATTAGGTGACAATTTGTTTGCTCACAAACTTTGCTAGATACCGGGTCACTCAATGTTAGCGTAAATTAGCAATACTGCATTTTGTATTATGATTTTTGAGCGTAAAACAGCAATATTGCATTCGTACCGAACCAATGCAATATTGCTCATTTACGCTAACATTAACTAAGCGCATAGAAGGTACTTGCGATCTTTCGTGTCGGTATGCCAGAATATTAGCTTTACTGCTGAACGACTGCCGTCTGACCTCTGCATCCCAAAGGAATACTTGATATTCCAAGCTCAAGGTAGATAATAATAATATTATTATTGATATTATTAAAAGCCTAATTTATGTCCCACTGCTGGGCAAAGGCCTCCCCTTCCATCTTTCACTTGTAGCGATCAGACGCGAGCTCCTGCCAATCGTTCCGAAAAGCGTCCAATTCATCACGTCTTCTCCTCCAAGGTAGATAATATAAGATCTTACAAATCTTTAGCCTTGTATCCACTTGAGCACGCTCAGGCGATTGAGCAGCTCATTTGGCTGAGCTGTTCAAGTGGATACAAGGCTTTAGTTTGCTACTTAAATACCTATATGATAATTAATTTTTCAGGTTTACATCGTGTGGTATGAGCCTACATCCTCCAAAAAGCCGTTCTGGGTGGTTGGTGGGCGAGACCTATATGCTTTATGTGGTGGGACTTTATTGAATCCAAATTACGTTTTAACAGCAGCGGCTTGTCTCATTATGAAACCATTGCTGCATGTCGTAGCGGGTTACAAAAAATACATTTCAAACGCTAATGATCCAAATGACAAATGTTTGAAGATTGCCCAACGAGATATAGTTTGGAAGTGTTTTCACAGCTGTAAGCATATTTTATTTAGGTTTTGTTATTTCATTTACAACATATGATTTGATTCAGTTGGCGTATTCAGTGCTAATAAGTATTCGAAACAGCTTTTTATTTTGGTGTAAATATCGTTAGGCATAATCGTGTCACTCCGAAATTATTTTACAGTTCAAAATCGTCATTATTGACCTACGCCTTTTTCCCGGAGGGGTAGGCAGAGAGTATGGAATGCCATTTGCAACGATTCTGACATATCTCTCTTGCTTCATTCACTCCCATCAGATTCCCCATGCATGCTTTTCTGTTCAGGTTACTTCTGACCTGTCCTGTTTTTAGGATGTCTCCAATCTGCAGGCCTATTCAGAATCTCACGATAAGTAATCGTACGATATGTCAAATTATTGTCCTCGTCTTTTAGCCGCCTATCAGAGATATTTTGAACAAATATTCATTGAATTCGGTTTATTTATTAATTTACTTCATACTGAATGCATAAAATTGATAGGAAATGCGATAGTTTTGACAAAAAATGAGGTAGCCCGTTCGACAATTAACGGAATCGAATGTCAAATGAGATATCGAACGATTCTGAATCGCCCTGCTGGTCAGAGAACGTCCGCTTAGGTCTTCCCCTTCGTCCTGTCCCATTCACACTTGCCTTATATATCTGCTTGGTCAGTCTTTCGTCATCCATCCTCTCCACGTGCCAAAACGACCTTAGCATACCTCCATGCTAGTCACTACATCTCCTTTTACCCCATTACGCTCTCTTATCACACAATTCTTTACTCTGTCAGTCAAAGACACACCACACATACTTCTCAGTCTTCTCATTTCTACAGCTGGTTCTGTTTCTGTTGTCAAAACGGTCTTTGCCGATTTGGCATTGAGACAGGATTACGGATACAGCGAAGTTGGAGGCGTCACACGTGAGTAGGAAGGGTTAAGAGAAATCGGGGTAGGCAAGGACTGGTGATGTAATAAGTTTATTTTGTAGATTTTCGAATGAGAGCTGTTGCTCATAATTTGAATGGTGTGTCCTTTTTCAGAAGGGATGTCAGAGGCTTAGCGAGTTTCGAAAAGTCCGGGATGAAACGTCTGTAATATGATACAAGACCTAGAAATGATTTTATGTCTTTTGGGCATTTAGGTATGTGGAATTCTGTGATTGCTTTTATTTTATCGGGGTTAGGTTAGGTTAGGTTAGTTTAGGTTACCTCCGTCGCTATTGATAAGATGTCCGAGATAAACGACTTCTTTACAAAGAAACTCGCATTTATCTGCCTGAAGTTTAAGGTTATAGTTACGGAGTCTTTTGAAGACGGCTGATAGGTTCTGGAGAACCTTTCAGGTTCTGGAGGTGAATTGGGAGGTCTGGTGAGTACACAAAATATCATCTAAGTATACAAAACAGCGTGAAACTTGAATCCCTGATAGACAGGTGTTCATAAGTTTTTGAAACGTCGAAGGTGCGTTTATGAGTCCAATCAGTATTTTTGTAAATTGGAAGTGTCCTTGTGGGACGGAAAATGCTGTTTTAGATGCGTCAGAGGCTGCGATTGGGATCTGGTGAAACCCTGAGACCAAATCTAATGTGGTGTAATATTGACTTTAACCTAGTTGGTCTAATATTTCAGTGCTTTGTGGTATGGGGTAGGTTTCACCTATGGTTATGTCGTTGAGTTTTCATAGTCGATCACGACTGTCCATTTGCGTTGTCCCAAAGCATCAAGCTTCTTAGGTACAACCCAGACGGGTGAGGACCAGGGAGAATTTGAGGGTTCAATTATGTTTTGTTCTAACATTTTATTCATCTGATTTTCGACCTCTTTCTTGTGACATTCTGGAAACCTATAGGATTTTGTTTGGATAGGGTCTTCGGAATTAGTTCTGATTTTATGTTCTGTGGCTGTAATATAAGTAAGTTGATCGCCTGGGAGGTGAAAGATATCTGAGAAGTCAATGCGTACTTGTAGAAGGGCATGTTTTTCTTCTTCATTTAGATGGGAAATCCTCAATTGTTTCAGAACTTGATTAGTCCTATCCGACGCATTGGATTGGTTATGTGAAGCAGTGCAAGTGATTTCAGGTGGTTGGGTAATTTTTCTAAGGTAAGGTTGAGGTTAGGGCAGACTGTTGGTGTTTTCTCTGACCCTGACAATGCACTTTGCGATTAGTAGGGATTCAGAGATGTGTTGGTCTAGAATAGTACTTGCCTTAATATGTGGGTTACTGACTGTGCGTTCGATAACGGCTTCAGTGCGAGGGGGAATAGTATACAAGGGTTCAGAGGCACACAATAATAGGCACATTACACACGCACACACACACACACACGTACACACATGCGCGCACGCACCTACACCCACAAACACATCTCTTCACCACGCCCCCTCGTGGCCGGGTGGGCTTGAGCTCGTAGTAAAAACTCACGGGTAAGAGAAGTTGACCACCTGCGCTAGAACCTGCGCAGTCGAGTGCCGTACGCCCGCGTACTGCACTCGACGGAGTGATGACGGAGTCCTGGGGGGTTGAGCCGAGCGTCGCTGGCGGTAATGTGACCGTGAGGCAACACGCCCTCTTTGGTCCCGATTTCACGCTTAACGAAAGTCCCCGTTGTGAGCCACAGCGAGGGAAATAGCCACCGTGTCCCGTCAGAATGCCACAGGCTAGCTACCACATCAACATTTATTTCGGTTGTTGATGTGGTAGGTGAAGGCTATGCTGAGGGCGCAAACGGCTAGAGTTGGTAACTCGGCTCAGGCCGTTAACCCGAGCGGGCGCCCGATGCCGTGCTGTAAACCAGCCCCGCGTTCCTATATCCCTCTGGTAATCCTTACGTCCGGTATGACGTTCCCTGTTGCGGGTTCCATGGAGGGTGGGAAGCCAGAGGCATGAAGTCTTGTTAAACATGGATGCCGCAAATCCTAAAATTACCCCAACTGCGACGGTGACAGCGAAAGCTGTTCCCACCGCTACCAAAACCAAACAGATGGTCGACGCCGTGGCCTCGGCTGCAGGTGTCACACCATCCCCCAGGGACGGGACTTCAGCGCTAGCTAGTACTAGTACTGGTCTCGACCTTACAATCGTCAGCCCGTTTGAAATCAAGCGGGAAGACGACTCCTCCTTCGCGGGATGGCAAGTGGTGAGTCACCAGAAGGCAAGGGTAAGAGCAAGACCACCAATCCTGTCCAACGCCCGCCCGCCACACAACCGAGTGAACCCGCTGCTGCCAGCTCTGCGAAGAAGAAGAGGTCAAACCGAAACAAGACAGCTCATGGCGGCTAAGCGGAAGGCTTCACAAACCTCTGCTGCTGCCGGTGCTGCCTCTACGAATACGCTGTCGCAGGTCCCAGCAAGGTGACCGGCGCGCAGCTCACGCCCAGCAGTGAGGAATGCACGAAAGCCGGCGGCAGTACGGGGAGGCCGCCTGCCGCCGAGCGGCGGGCAGGTCACCCTGGACGGCATCCAGCTGCAGCACCACCGAAGAACACGGCAGGTAAAATTGCCGAACACAAGGAAAGAGGTGAGGCCAAACGTGCTCTCAACGAGTCCTGCTTGCCTCGAGGGGAGCACAAGAAGCCCCGCCTCGACTCCTCCAGGACGGCAGGCGTCCCTGGGCGTTGCAGTAACATGCAAATGCACAGGGAACTTGCCTACTTAAGTAGTTGATGGACCAGGTACTCCGGGAACTCCAGAGGAAGATCCTGGTTGATGCCTGGTCGACCAAAACCCCCAAACGCCCCGCTCCAGCGTTTACGTCTGCCGTCTACGTCAGATTCCGGGACCCCATAGGCAAGTATGTCGACCATCCTCCGGGATGCGACGGCAACTCCACACAGGTCAAGCATGACTTCAACAGCCAGTCAGGGTGCGACGCAGAACTGTGTCTGTCAGAGCCAGCCGCTTCTGGCTTTGACAGGCCTGGTCTGACGATGGGTCAGGCCGAGGGTAATTCGGAAGATGAGAACTTGCTCCTGAGCCCGGTACGGCGGGACGACGGGGTGGAGGCTGGCGACATCCTAGCCGGCCTAACGCAGCTGACGGTCGGGGAGGAGGGGATATCATCCAAAGATGAACCTTCTGCCTAGTGACGTCAGCTGCCTTCAAATAAACCTCCATCACAGCCAAACGGCCACTGCGCAACTGCGCAAATGGATTGAGGTCCAACAATCAGCCATCGTGTTCATCCAGGAATCTTGGACAAGGGGTGGCCTCATCAGAGGCCTCTCCAGCCTGGGAGGTAAGATTTATTCTTCAACTGACCACACACATCCAAGAACCTGCATACTGACAACTAAAAACATCAGAGAGAGCTTTAACGGAGTTCTGTTCCAGAGACATCACAGCGATATAAATTGAAATAACACAGCAGACAAGGAGTATAGCGGTTGTTTTCGCATCGATCTACATGCCCGAGGCCGCAGACCCGCCTCCGTTCGAACCAAAACGGAGGTCATAATAGGAACGGACTCCAATGCCCACCACCAAATGTGGGGCATGAACTGCAATAACAACAGAGGTAAATCACTGGTTGAATACCTATTCACTATTCGTAATCAGACAATTATCGACTTAACTCTCGTAACAGAAGGAGCGGCTGAACGCATCAAGGGATGGCACGTCTCGAAAGAGGCATCGTGCTCAGACCACAGATGGATAAGCTTCTCTATGGAAGTCGTTATACAACCCACACAGCCACGAAGGAAACCACACAACACTGACAAAGCAAAGTAGGTCCAATTACTTAAAGAGAAACTTACCCTTACTGCTACGCCGACGGTACTGGCTTACAGTAAATAGATCGACGAGCAGGTATGTACACTGACGCAGTCGATGCTAGACAACAACCACGCAGCCTGCCCAAAAACCACTCTACCCTCAACCCCAGGTAAACAGCCCTGGTGGGGCGCTGAGCTTGAACGCAAGCGCAAGGAGGTAAGAAGGGCTCTAAACAGGGCAATGAAGACAAGCGCGGACGAAGATTGGGACGCTTATAAAGCGGCTGAATCAAGCTACAAGAAATGCCTCAGATTCAGACGCACCATGGGATGGAGGAAATTCTGTGGGAGCATTGAATCTTGCCAAAAAGCAAACCGGGTAAGGAAACTACTGACTAAGCAACCAATGGTTGCACCAGGTACTCTCCGTAAGCCGGATAACACATACACCACATCGGAGGAGGAGACAAGACGCGTCCTACTTGAAACACACTTCCCAGGCTGCGTCCGCACCCCGATAATAACGTGGCATGATACACCAACTGGAGACACGCAAATACCGTGGTCACAGAAGAAAAACTCCGATGGGCAATTGATAGCTTCCACCCCTTCAAAGCAGCTGGACTGGACGGCATCTTCCCAGGGTTATAACAATGGAGGGGTGAACCTGTCCATAAAAGCTAGCCTGGCCCTCAGATATGTACCGAAGAGTTGGACGGAAGTCAAACTAATTTTCATACCAAAACCAGGCAAAACAGATCACACCAATGCAAAGTCCTTCAGACCCATAAGCCTGACCTCCTTCATGCTTAAAGACTTGGAAAGGCTCTGCGAGAGGGAAGTAAGAAGTGGGGCACTTAAGCACCTACCCCTACATGCCAACCAACATGCATACAGCTCAGGGAAATCGACGGAATCGGCCTTACATCAGGTTGTGAACCAGATAGAAGCTGCTATACAACAAAAAAGCATCTGTCTGGGCACCTTCATTGACATAGAAGGAGCCTTTGACAAGACAAACTTCTCCAGCATAAGCAACGCCCTATCCAGATATGGTGTGGATCAGATGCTCATACAGTGGATCCAAAACATGCTCAGCAAAAGGGTAGTGCGCCTGCACGGCGACACCCAGACAGCCTTGATAACTAAAAGATATGCAGATGATCTGACCATTCTCACCTCAGGTAAAGTAACTAGTACAGTGTACGACCTTAACCAACAGGCTCTCCGCATAGTAGAGTGGTGGTGTAATAATAATAATAATAAACCCCTCTGGGGCAGTCGTTATCTCATCATGAGACTAACGCAATCTCAGAGGGCAGAGTAACAGCTTTCAAACATCACCTTTGTCTTGTGATATATATTACAGGATAGAAAGAAAGCTTACAAACCGCAGGGCAGCTTTGTGGCGAGCTGAATGTGTGTGGCGACACTGCGGTCCCGAATACTTCAGGGAGTCGGTCAAGGCCTCGTCTCCGGCTTGCTTTTACTGGCTGGTCGGAGTGGATTTCCAAGAGCGCCCGCAGGACTCTCGACTCTGGCTTGCCTTAGTCGGCCGGCCAGAGGGAAGTCGCAAGAGCTATTTACTCGGGGGTAGAAGTGTCATTGTCAAGGGCGTAATTACGGGGAAACCCGCTCCGGGTCACGAGACCCGCGATGGCGAAACCGGTGCCGCACCGCTCTACACCCCTAGCCGCTCACACCGGTGTTGCCCTCTTGTTGCCTTTATGGTAGAGTTTTTTGCCTTGGCGGCTATTTAGAGAGGGTCCATCTAGTGAGCTGGCGAGTCACCGTCTGCCCCTTTTCGACGTACTATAAGAGTACTTAGGGCAGACGCCGGCATTCATCCATAGTTTTCATCTAAACCTATCCATTAAACACCCATCCCAATAGCCCAGAGTAATTAGTTTCCATATAAGTATCAATAGGCCCTCACCTGCTGCGGCTAACCCGTGACTGTACTTAATAGTGCGGTGATGGAGGCGCCTCAATAGGTGTTCCATTACATTCTAGATTAAAACTCTCAAAGGGCCTCTGCGCGTTGGACCCATGTCTCCGTGTACGCCTGCCAAAGGGCCGGGTATTGTTCTAACAAATTAGAATAATACCCGAGAAAGAGAAACAAATAATAATAATAATAAATAATTTTATTTCGCGTGGCATAGACGCATAGATAAATACCTTAGAGTCTAACATACATACAGTGGTTGTTAGTATAAATATACTTATAAACTATGTTAGTATTGCTTCACTTGCACGTTGTTGTTGTGCGTTCGTGTGGCACTTGTCCGCGGAAGCGACGGAACACCACACCCTTCGGCCAAAAGTCCTCCTTCATAATAGCATGCAGATAGCACGTCGGGACCCGCACCACAAACGCCTTAAAGTTGACGTTGCGTCGCGACTCCAGCAGCTGCACTCTCGGCATGTACTTCGACTTCTGACGCACGTACTCCGCGATGTCCTCCGCCTTAGTGGTGTAGTGCAGGCGAGAGACAGACGGGTGTGTTCAGTGCGGCAGCGCGTACATTTGCACCAGACTCCACAGGAGCCGTACCGCAGCAGTTCTTGTTGGTTTTCTGACGACGCTTCCTCCTCTGCACCGTCATAAAACCATCATCTGCGTCCTCGTCGCGTTTCGTTGCCGTCTCCGGCATGGACTTCAGCGTGGAAGCAACGGGGGTGCTCGCAGTTACCTGCTGAGCCTCTATTTGCTTAGTAATGAGTAATGAGTACGATCTATCAGTAAACCCGACCAAGACCGAACTAGTTATGTTCACACACAAAGGCGCGCTGGGTACTTACCGACTGCCCAGTTTATTTAATACAGAGCTCAAGCTGTCTACCGAGGCAAAGAACCTGGGTGTCACTCTTGACAGCAAATTGTCATGGAAAATAAGCTCAATAAAGCCAGCATCGTCTTCTGGCAGTGCAAGAAGATGATAGGTAAACGCTGGGGACTATCCCCCAAAATTGTCTTATGGCTCTATAAGACAATAATACTTCCGATGATAAGCTACGGCGCAGTAGTGTGGTGGACTCGGACCAATCTAACAACGGCCGCCAACTAGCTTCAAAAGCTTCAAAGACTTGCATGCCTAGCGGCCACGGGCTGCATGAAAACTACACCTACAGCGGCACTCGAAGTGTTGCTGGACCTGCCTCCATTGCACCTGTTCATACAACAGGAAGCAACAATATCGACGGTCCGGCTAAGAGCTCTGAAGCTCTGGAAAGACACTAACACACCGCACACTAGCAACTTAAATACACTCTTTAAAGAAGTTCCACTGAATTTCTATTGATTTTGTAAACTCTAATATTTTGTGTTATCCGTGTGGTGACGGATTAAGAATACGGAATGTCACCACCCCATATCATCCCATGGGTGTCGTAAGTTCCGACAGAGGGAGCATATTATGCAGAGAACAGCACTTTAAGAGAAGGAAAACTTTATACAAACCCTATACCAACCCGTTTGGCCAGGGTGGTATAGTAGGCCAATTCCTCCTTTCAAAGGGGAGGCCTAGTCCAGCAGTGGACTGTTAAAGGCTGATGAATATTTTGTGTATGTTTCAGGTTTTGCTTCGGAGACACGATTTTTGGAGATACGGACTGTGGATTTGGTACGGCTTTAACACATTCAGAATATGTCTTTGTTCTGGATCTAGAATATTGTTACGAACTGGGGTTCAGTGATAAATTAAATTCCTATGCCACTAAAACTGCTCTTTATTTTACAAACAACAACACTTATACACACTTAATTACACAAATAAAAGGCTCTATTTCACACCACTTAACACTTCCGACTCACTTCCCTTCGCCGTTCTTGATCGCTTCGCTTATTCAGTTGAACTGTGTCTATTCGCCCGCCCGCGCTGTATTTATACCAGCCGGAT
Source organism: Euclidia mi (assembly GCA_944739405.2). Taxonomy (NCBI): domain Eukaryota; kingdom Metazoa; phylum Arthropoda; class Insecta; order Lepidoptera; family Erebidae; genus Euclidia; species Euclidia mi. The sequence continues at coordinate 35,053,084 of OX123203.2, forward strand.
AACAAACTAGTAATTTCTCGTCTTCCCGAGAATGTTCTCGCAACAGTCGGAAACATAATAGATACTTCTAGTAAACATACAGTAACTCTAGTAGAGAGTTGATGAAATACCTTTAAACTACCGATCTATCAATTCTCTTCTAGTTCTCTCATTCACCGATAGATGGCGTTATTTTCAAATATCGCCATTCGTAACACTGCCTCTCTCTTAGACGTATTTGTCTCGAACATCGTTGGATCGTTGGACCCATAGTAACGAGCCAACCAGTCCACATGAACTATCTTCAGTGCACCTCGCGATCCCTTCTGGATTCGATAGGTGACGTCGTTCATCCTGGTAAGTATGCGATATGGCCGGTCCCATCTGGCTTGTAACTTAGGCGATTTACCTTTGCTTCGTACTGGGTTATGAAGCCACACCAATGATCCCTCCTCGAAGCCTTTGTTGTTCGCCTTCCGGTCGTAGCGAGTCTTCATCTTTTCAGACATCTGTTGTCCAGATTCCCTGAAGTGCTCGTATTCGTATACGTCGTTCATCTTGTTGCGTAGCTCGGTTGCGTAATCCGTTGTATAGCGTGGAGATTCTGGTGGAATACCGGTGATTAAGTCTGCTGGCAAACGGAGTTCTCTTCCAAAATTGGCAAAAGCGGGTGTTATTCCTGTGGTTTCGTGAACCGCACTGCGATATGACAGGAGAAATGGTTGGATATGCTTGTCCCAATCTCTTTGTTTGCTTTCCACGACCTTCGCCAGGTATCTTTCCAGGGATTGGTTGAATCGTTCAACCATGCCATCTGATTGCGTATGATAAGCCGTGGTCCTGGTTTTATGTGCACCCATCACGCGACAATTTTGGGAGATGAGCCTCAGCGTTTGCCCATCATCTTCTTGCACTGCCAGAAGACGATGCTGGCTTTGTTGAACTTATTTGCTATGTGGTTGTTCCAAGACAATTTGCTGTCGAGAATGACGTCAGGTACTTGATCTCGGTTGACAGCTTCAGCGCGTTTGTGTGTGAACATGACTAGTTCAGTCTTGGTCGGGTTTACAGATAATCCGTACTCATTACACCACCGCTCCACTATACGTAGGGCTTGTTGGGTGAGGTCGTACACTGTACTTACTACCTTACCTGAAGTGAGAATGGTAAGATCATCTGCGTATCCTATTGTGTAGTAGTGTCTCGCGTTGAGTTTGTCTATGAGTTCATTGATGACTAAGTTCCACAATAGCGGGGAGAGAACACCTCCTTGCGGGCAACCTCTAGTTATCAAGGCTGTCTGGGTGTCTTCGTGAAGGCGTACTACCCTTTTGCTGAGCATGTTTTGGATCCACTGTATGAGCATCTGATCCACTCCATGTCTGGCTAGGGCATTGTTTATGCTGGAGAAGTTTGTCTTGTCGAAGGCCCCTTCTATGTCAATGAAAGTGCCCAGCCAGATGCTTTTTTGTTGTATAGCAGCTTTTATCTGGTTCACGACCCGATGTAAGGCCGATTCCGTCGATTTCCCTGAGCTGTATGCACGTTGGTTGGCATGTAATGGCAGGTGTTTCAGAGCCCCACTTCTTAGTTCCCTCTCGCAAAGTCTTTCTAAGGCTTTGAGCATGAAGGAGGTCAGACTTATTGGTCTGAAGGACTTGGCATTTGTATAATCTGTTTTGCCTGGTTTTGGTATAAAGATTAGTTTGACTGCCCTCCATCTCTTCGGTACATATCTGAGGGCCAGACTAGCCCTCATGATTGCCAAGAGTCTTTTAAGGACAGGTTCACCTCCCCATTGTAATAACCCTGGGAAGATGCCGTCCAGTCTGGCTGCTTTGAAGGGGTGGAAGCTATCAATGGCCCATCGGAGTTTTTCTTCTGTGACCACGGTATTTGCGTGTCTCCAGTTGGTGTATCATGCCACGTTATTATCGGGGTGAGGACGCAGCTTGGGAAGTGTGTTTCAAGTAGGACGCGTCTTGTCTCCTCCTCCGATGTGGTGTAGGTGTTGTCCAGTTTACGGAGAGTACCTGCTGCAACTGCCGGTTGCTGAGCTAGTACTTTCCTTACCCGGTTTGCTTGTTGGCAAGATTCAATGCTCCCACAGAATTTTCTCCATCCCATGGTGCGTCTGAATCTGAGGCATTTCCTATAGCTTGATTTGGCCGCTTTATAAGCGTCCCAATCTTCGTCCGCGCTTGTGTTCATTGCCCTGTTTAAGGCCTTCCTTACCTTCTTGCGCTTGCGATCAAGCCCAGCGCCCCACCAGGGTTGTTTACCCGGGGTTGAAAGCGGGGCGGGGTTCCGGGCAAGCTGCGTGGTAGCTGTCTAGCATCGACTGTGTCAGTGTACATACCTGCTCGTCGATCTGTTCAGTGTCACCCAGTACCGTCGGCGTAGCAGTAAGGGTGAGTTTATCCTTAAGTAACTTGACGTACTTTGATTTGTCAGTGTTGTGTGGTTTCCGGCGGGGCTGTGTGGGTTGTAAATCGACTTTCATGGAGAAGCTGATCCATCTATGGTCTGAGCACGATGCCTCTTTTGAGACGTGCCATCCCTTGATGCGTTCAGCCGCTCCTCTTGTTGCGAGAGTTAAGTCAATAATTGTCTGACTACGTTTTGTGACGAAGGTGGGCTCCGTACCTGTATTTAATAGGGTAAGATTAGTGGTGAATAAGTATTCGACCAGTGACTTACCTCTGTTGTTGTTGCAGTCCATGCCCCACATTTGGTGGTGGGCATTGGCGTCCGTTCCTATTACGATCTCCGTATTTGTTCTCTCACACTGGTTAACCAAACGCGTGAGGTCGAACGGAGGCGGGTCTTCGGCCTTGGGCATGTAGACCGATGCGAAAACAACCGCTATACTCCTTGGCTGCTGTGTTATTTCAATTTGTATCGCTGTAATGTCTCTGGAACAGAACTCCGTTAAAAATTGGGCTCTGATGTTTTTTTTTGTCAGTATGCAGGTTCTTGGATGTGTGTGGTCGGTAAAAGAGTAAATCTTACCTCCCAGACTGGAGAGGCCTCTGATGAGGCCACCTCTTATCCAAGGTTCCTGGATGAGCACGATGGCTGATTGTTGGACCTCCACCCATTTGCGCAGTTGCGCAGTGGCGGTTTGGCTGTGGTGGAGGTTGATTTGAAGGCAGCTGACTTCATTAGGCGGAAGGTTCATCCGTGGATGATGTCCCCTCCTCCCCGACCGTCAGCTGTGTTAGGCCAGTTAAGATGTCGCCAGCTTCCACCCCGTCGTCCCACCGCACCGGACTCAGGAGTAGGCTCTCATCTTCCGAGTTGCCCCCGGCTGATGGGCCAGCCCCCGAGCTAAACGCGGCCGGCTCTGACAGGCCGGGTTCTGCGGCGCGCTCTGGCTGCGTGTTGAGGTTTTGTTTCACCTCTTCGGAGTTGTCACAACCCGGAGGGTGGTCGACATACCAGCCTGTTGAGTCCCGGAACCTGACGTAGACTGCGCCGAGCCCCAGCGCGAGGCGGCGCTCGTTCTGCACCAGGATCGGGACTTGTTCATCCGAGACGCCCACTACGAGGAACCACCCACCTATCTGCCTCTCGGAGTGCAGCAATGACCATTTATCGACCGCCAACCAGGGGTTCTGGAATTCCAGTGCGCGACCCACGTCACGCACGACATTCAGAACTCCCTGTTCGTTGGGGTCGACTATGCCGCACCGCACTCTCTTCGGGGCCTCTTCCTGGCCCCTGACCTCCAGTTCGAAGCCCATTGGTGGGACCAGGAGAGAGACCGCCTCCGTCAGCCACGGGTACACGGTACACGGGTTTCCCTGTGAACGCTGGAGCGGGGCGTTTGGGGGTTTTGGTAGACCAGGCATCGCTCAGGCTTCCTCTGGATCTCCGTCAGTACCCAGTCCACCAACTCCTTCAGCAGGTGCCCTGTACGTTTGCATGTTACTGCAACGCCCAGGGACGCCTTGGAGGCCTGTGCGTAGGACTTACCAGTAGTTGTCCTGGTGGAGTCGAGGCGGGGCTTCTTGTGCTCCCCTCGAGGCGAGCTGGTCTCGTTGAGAGCACGTTTGGTCTCACCTCTTACCTTGTTTTCGGCAGTATTACTTGCCGTGTTTCGCGGTGGTACTGGGGCTGGATGCCGTCAAGGGTGACCAGCCCGCCGCTTGGCGGCAGGCGGCTTCCCTGTACTGCCTCCGGCCTTCGTGGGTAGGTGTAACACCATCTTCTTTTTTCCTTCGCCTTTTCCCATTATCTGGGATCGGCTCTCCTTTTCTGGCTTCTCCATTTTGCTCTATCTTGAGTGTGTAACACCATCTGATTTATGCAATTACTCACTTGTAAATTGAAATTATTATTTTATCACACGATCTCTCTTCGCACATTTGAAGTCGTTCGACGTTCCAACTACATGATAATCACTACCTAAAATCTACAATTTCTGAAGGAGAACTCTAAGGAGGAGGGTTGTTACGAGGCAGAGAGAAAAAGACAAATTTAATGTTGCCACTCTTATTTACAGCGTTACGTAACACGACTTGGAATTCGGAAAGCTACTTAAGGCCTGGTATATGGTTGACAAATGATATTGCTGTTGCTAAAGTGAATAAACCGTATGATTTTTCTGACAAGTCCTATCTGAAACATTGTTCGTACATACCGAACAGTATCCCGATCAGTTACGACAAGCCAAAACCTGGCACTGATGCAGTCGTGCTGGGCTGGGGATCTTTGAAGTATCAGCGTCCGGTGAGTCTTTTTTTTCTATAACTAACTAATAACTCACGCCTATACAGGCGTAGGCCTCGAAGGGGTAGGCAGAGAGTAATATTACCCCCACATTTATCAGGTTATGAATTTTAGGTCCCAGGTAATAAAGCCGAAGGAGCCTGCGAGCCTATTGCCGTTATCGGGCACATTGCCAGACTCCGCGCTGCTGCTGAGAATTCGGAAAAACTCAGTAACACTTTTCTCCGACCGGGGAATCGAACCCGGGATCAGTCTAGTTGATAGTACATGCGTCTCCCGATCTGCACACGCATAATCTATCCTGTAGACCATCCGTGGCCGTGGTCCGGAGGCAGTCAGAGCGGTGACTGCTCAACATAATATAACTCATAATCATTACTATCCTACTGCTTATAGTACCTTTTTTTTGGCACGTTTAACCCCCTAGACTGGGCCCGGGAGAGTGTGGAGACAAACGACGAGAAGCGCCGAGACTACCCACTAAAACCACCATGGTGTTCCTCTATCCGACCCCATTAAATGGCGGGGTCACGGGAACTAGGTTAGCATTACTGCCGCGGCCTGAGCTGGCACGCCGAGACGGGCCCCGTCGCTCATCTGCATTTAACATACTTGAACTTTCATACTACGAGCGGAAAAGTTAACTTTAGTTGTGTATTTCGATTTGCATGGTCTTTTTAAGCAATGTACTTACCATGGAATCTTACGTTTTCCAAGTAATTGAACTGTTAATTTTAATAAATAACTCAAAATTGTACATGATGATATGTACGGTCTCGAGGTTGTTTCGTTTCTTTGCATTTTCTGAGAACGTTAACCGTAATTATGTATATTCTTATAAACCAGAAGTAGGTGAAGTTTTAAAAGAAACAAAGTACAAGGTATCCTAACTTTTTAATTATCACAAAACAATATTACAATCACTGTTTAAATTTATGCAACTTGTAAAGTATATAACTATCCCTTATAAACACTATAACGACTCCTAGCACGCGTCTGTCACAACCGAGAGCCAGAGCAAAAGTGAACGTTCGGACGAGCCGCGCTCGCCGATGAGGTATTGCCACCTCCAATCGTGTTCGTTCGTTGCGTCATCCGATAGCCACGCCCCTTCCGCTACGTAGTTCCTTGAGAATTCCTTAAGACGGCCTCTCCTGACAGCTGGACGTCCTCGTCCGCTTGGCTTCTCGACATTGGCTGCTCATCTCTCGCACTCAGGTTGTCCTCCGGCCTGTCATGAAGTACGTCCTCCTCGGGTAAATTGTCATCTAAAACATATGAAAAGTATTAGTGAAACAAGCCTTTTGTATCAAAGTAAGGCAGCAACGTGCTAACAGAGTCATCAATGAAAAAGTTCCGGACCTCAATCATTAATGAAACGTCAACAACGTCACCCGGAACAACTACTGGTTTCCAAAACATCATAGTATAGAGGCCAACGCTAAACTATGATCAATGTTCCACGATGCATAACAGCCACATCGGGACTACGAACAAGCGGTCGCCACTGCGCGCCGAAAGTTTCATTAGCATCATAGTGTAGAGGCCAACGCTACACCTATGAGCCCAAGTGCCACAATGCACACAACAGCCACAATGTCGGGGCTATTTACCATCGCCAAAAAAAGCTTCACACGCCTCCGGGGTCCACTCGCCTTGCCACTGAACCATGCGTTCAGCACCAGACTGAGTCTTTTTTCCATACGAGCCGGCTAACAGCTCCAGCTCGTAGCGATCGTGTGGCAGCACCCGCACAACTTTGTAGGGGCCGCGCATCCCGGAGTCCAGCTTCCCAGTACTTTGGGAACCCTTGCTGACGAACACGAAACTGCCAACAGAAAAATTACGCGGCTGTCGCCGACTCTTGGTAACGTAGGCGTCTTGTCGCTGTTGATTTTCTGCTAGTAGCTCAGACGCTCTTTGCCTTCTCAAAGTCAAAAGTGCTTCTCTATTTGCGTGACCATTGTTTAATGCCACGTCGCGCACAAGCGATCGAAGCACTGGAGTAGTGCCTTCAATGCCAGTCAAAAGCTGTAAAGGTGAGGTACGTGTCGTCGCCTGTTTAGTTATATTTAGCGTTAACTGTACCTTCCACAAGGCATCAGACCATTGAGCACCTTTATTGTTTACCTCAATTCGCAACATATTAAGCACCGTTCGACAGTATCGCTCAACCTGTCCGTTTTCCCGATGCATTTCCGGAGTAACAAAATGTATGTCACTACCTAACTCGGTAACCCAGTCTTGAAAGGATGTGCTTTCAAACATCCTACCTCGGTCGCAAATTATTGTGGATGGCGTGCCAAATAGCGAAACAACGTTTGTAAACACACGTTGCAGCTCAGATGCATCCTGTCTGTATACGGCATACAGTAGGCAATATTTGGAAAAAGAGTCTACTACTAAAATAATGTACCTGAAGCCATTAGCCTCTGTCAGCGGACCAAGAACATCAGTGTGAATCACTGAAAAAGGTATATCAGGCTTTGTCCAAGACTCAATTGGTTGACTAGGAGCTCGAGGCACTTTCTTATGTGCCAGGCAGACGATACAATGTCCAATATATTTTTTTACAAAGGGCCTTAATCCCGGGAACCAAAAATGACGTAATATCAGTTCCGTGGTTTTGTCTACGCCTATGTGGTCATGATCATCGTGAAAAATTCTCAGTAGGCTGAGCCTGTGACCCTTTGGGATAAAGCAAAGAAGTCCAGAGTCTTCACCAGTTGGTGTAAGTTTATAAAATAGCAGGTCGTTCTTTATAGAAAATCGTGTGGAATCTAATTGGCCATCTCTTAGTTTTTGCATCAAATCTTGGGTTTCGGAATCGGCGGTCTGAGCTATCTTTGCCCAATTTTGGGGATTCCGAATTTGAAGGACAGTGGCGGGCTGACGGCTAAGGAAATCTGCGTGTTGCATAAGGCAACCCTTACGGTACTCTAACGTAAAATGGAAATCCTGCATATATATCCACCAGCGGGCCACACGTGGCAACAAGTCCTTTTTGCGCTCAGTCAATTTTAATGAGTTACAGTCGGTTACTATTTTGAACGTTATTCCAATCAAATAATGCCGGAAGTGTTGCAACGCGCGAACTATTGCCAAGGTCTCAAGCTCGTAGCTGTGGTAACGGCACTCGGCACCCTGTGTAGACTTACTAAAGTAACCAACGACCCGCTTACGTTTCCCTTCGTGCTCCTGCATTAGGATCGCTCCGAAACCAATCGCGCTAGCGTCAGTGTGTAGTTCAGTCGGGAGTTTTGGATTAAAAATTGCTAAAACCGGTTCTTCAGTGAGACTCTTAATTATATAATCGCGAGCTACGTCCTGCTCCGTACCCCAAACAAAGGGCTCGCCCTTCCTAAGCAACTTGGCAATACAAGCAGTTTTGTAGCGTACCCGGCAATGTACCGACGGAAATAGCCTGCCAATCCCAAAAATTGACGAACCTCCTTCACATTGGATGGTTTCGGGGACCTAACTAGTGCGTCAGTCTTAGTCGGGCTCGGCCGTACCTGACCATGTCCAGTCAGTCTACCCAGGTATTCAAGTTCGGTACACAGAAAAGTACATTTTTTTAAATTGACAGAAAAACCCGCCTCAGTGAGCGTTTTTAAGACATTACCTAACGTTTCTAGACCCTCATCGACAGAGTTTGACATAATTAAGACGTCATCGATATACGTCAGCACTCTTCCAGATTCAATGTGATCCTTGAGAGTTTTGGAAATTACTCTTTGGTAAACAATAGGAGCGTTAGCGAGACCATAAGGCATTTTTAAGTATTCGTAATGGCCCTCAGGCGTTACGAAGGCTGTCTTGCTGATTGAGTCGTCATCTTTAAGAGGAACCTGATGAAAACCAGTAGCCATATCAAGGCTGGTAAAATATCTAAAACAACCTAATTTGTCTATATGGTCATCGATCAAGGGCAGTGGAAACCGTTCCTTAACAGTGATCGCGTTTAATGCCCGGTAATCCACGCACATCCTATCAGCACCGTCTTTCTTCTTCACAAGTATGATAGGACTAGCGTAGTCGGACTGTGATTCACGAATCACCCCCTTACTAAGCAAATCCCCGATTATTTATCGAACGCGGCGTTTCTCATCTACGGAAAGCTTGTAAGGTCGATAGTTAATCGGAACGTCACTGGTCAGTTTGATCTCCATACTACCAGTTTTTACAGTTGAAGTCGCGGTTCCTACGGTAAATGAAGCACAAAATTCTTCCAAAAGTGCTAGCAGGCGTTCTTTATCATTACCGACCAATGACGTTTTTATATTACCAAACTCTATGGTAGACACGCTATTTACACATGGAATTCTAATCAGACGCTGTGATTCACGTGTACGGATGTACGTGACCCCGCTACGATTTAAGACATCAGTGCCTATCAAAATTGGGGCCTGCATACAGTCCGCGGCAACAACGAATAAATCTACCTCTAATGACAACTCAGGAAACTCAATCACGGTATTTACATATGAAGTGGATTCTATGTCCTGACTGCCGATACCTCGCATACGGCGATATGTAGGTATCTTGTTTAAAGAAAAATGCTTTAATACCGAACTAGACACGAGTGATATATCAGAGCCAGAATCAACTAAGACATCGACCGGTACATTTTGAATAACCGCGGGTATTACGTTATTTTGTCCATAGGACATTCTGAGCAAAAATTTACGTTACTGTGGGTACTTCTATGATGGTAATTAGATTTCGATTCTACACGTTCCTTGACAAAGCAAGTATCTACTAAATGTCCATTTTTCTTACAGTAAGTGCAAACTTTAACAGGTCTCGTATTATCATGTTTTACTGCTTGCCTATCGGAACGCCTAGAATCCCCATTTGAAGTTTCCGAACTAGTAACCGATTTTTTTGAACATTCAGCCTGCTTATGACCTATACTTCCACACTTATAACAGGCTAAACGGTCATATTGAAATGAATTTTTGCGTTTGCATAGATTGGAGGATGCGTTTGACGTACGGGCAGGATTGGTGGTAGCAGCAGGTACACTTTTTACCTTTAGATAAACTGACAAAAATTCTACTAGGTCGGTGGATCGCAGTTTCGCATTGGCAGTAGCTGCCTTAATTTGGGGATCGGTAATACCACGGCCTACTATGGCAACTTTCAGTTCATCCGAAAGTCCCTTAACAATGTTTAACCGCATTAGGGACTTCCGTGCATACTCTGCATAAGTAGTATACTTTGCCGAATTTGTACTCATAACGTCGTATAACACAGATGCCATATCTATGTCACGCGGGCATAGAGAACGAAATTCTGCTTTAAAATTAGACCACGATCGGTCATTAGTGACCCAGTCGTTGAGCCACGACTTGGCATCACCACGCAAGCAGCCACCAATGCGTCCTAGGCATTCCCGATCATCCCAATGGTTTAACTCGCGACCACGATCCACTTCCGCACACCACAAATCAAAGTCATGGATATTGGGATCAAAGTTAGATATGTAATAATGTTTAGATCTTACTTGAAACAACGAAGAAAGTGCACCCACAATCCTATCCGTAGTGTCGTCCTCTCGCGATGGCTCAACAGTCGCGGAACCCGACGGTACACCTGCTTCCGTAGCAGTAGCAAGCGCGTCGGTGACCGTCGAAACAGGTGGCGGTGTGTAGCTCGTGTGGCTCGGATGCGACGGTGGAGTATTCGAACTTATCGCTACCTTCGTGGCTAATTTATCTTCCAATGTACCTAGTCGATCAAGGATAAGGTCTAAGGGGTTACATTGGGGGCTACTCCGGCACCTATGAGATGCATCACGGCGCCTGCGCAGACTATCAAAGCTCCTAGACCTCGAACGACGCCTACGGGGTCGACTACGTGTGTCGCGAGATCGGTCCCGATGTCTCGCATATGAATCGCAACGATCACGAGATTTACTACGGCCTTGGCGAGACCCATGCCTTGAAGAGGGCTTACGCAACGTACCGTCACGGCTAGACATACTTAGACAAAAGCTATTACACTAAAGGAAACGATCACCAACAAAACGTATAAAATAATAACCAAATAGCACAATTAGAATTACGCGGGTACTTCTAAATTTTAAACAAATTATAATCGGCGAGAACTAAATTAAATAATGACTACTCTTAATCGTTCTTACAATAGTACCGTCACTAAAAACACGGAAAGGTTAAACACGTGGTTTCTGTCACTTTTAACGCACACCTCACTATGTCTAATATCCGAGAAAAGATGGCAAACGATCAAAGTCGCGTGGAATGTTATTTAGAATCCCACTTCTGATCTTATAAACCAGAAGTAGGTGAAGTTTTAAAAAAACAAAGTACAAGGTATCCTAACTTTTTAATTATCACAAAACAATATTACAATCACTGTTTAAATTTATGCAACTTGTAAGGTATATAACTATCCCTTATAAACACTATAACGACTCCTAGCACGCGTCCGTCACAACCGAGAGCCAGAGCAAAAGTGAACGTTCGGACGAGCCGCGCTCGCCGATGAGGTATTGCTACCTCCAATCGAGTTCGTTCGTTGCGTCATCCGATAGCCACGCCCCTTCCGCTACGTAGTTCCTTGAGAATTCCTTAAGAATATATTATTTCACCATCAGAAAGGAGAGATTTGAACGAACAAAACGCCGACAAACTTTTTAAAAAAGTTGATTTTTTGACGTGAGAATTTTCGATTGAAAATTAGGTAATATTTCGATATTCAGTCAAAATAAGGCGTAAAAATATTTTTTTTAAATAAAAGACATTTACAGTGTGTTTGGAGATATAAAGGTAAGTTTTCACAAAATTTCGTGAAAAAAGAAAAAACTGTTGTAAAAAATAAAAAAACTAAAAACTTGTGAATAAAATGCAAACACAAAAATTGTAGATCTTTTTATTACCTACAACTTTGCCATTTACGTTGTTTCCGTAGGACTTGTAGTTTTAAAATCGCAACCCCGTCCACTTCCCGACCTCAGATCGCCGGTAATTTATTTTTCCTTTAATTTTTGTTATATTCTTTTCTTTCTCCAATGGGTTTCATCCTACTATAATATTATTTCGTTTCAAAAATTATCTATCCTGGTCTAGTTTCACGGGCATTATTTTCGGTATTTCGACAACAGCGCCACCTACCGGGTCAAATAACAGATTATAAAGTATATACCTAAAAACTCCTCTATCGCCTATGACAGTCCCATTAAAATCGGTTTTTCCATTCCAGAGATCAACCCGGACAAGCAGAAAGACAGAGAGGCAAAACATTTTTCACCATGTTTTTAGGCTCGGTATCGATCTAGTCACACCAAGTTTTTTTTTTGGATGTGGTGGCACAGAATAGATAGTACTAACGTACAGAAGGTTCACTTTTCAAACCAATTTATTGAAATTGCGACTCTTGCTACTAAGCAATAAAGTTCAATTCAGCTCGCATAAGCACTCAGTGCCTGCGATATTCACCTAACAGTTCCCGCTCTTTTCTAACACATAACGCTGTCGCTGTCTGACGCGGAGTGGCGTGCTAAGGTTATCGACTTGCCGCTGCTACTATAATATTTATTCATCGTCTATCTACCTACTTGACCACGTACCTAATAATAAATAATTATCCTATAAGTATCCTTTCCCACTATTTGAGCTCGTAGAACAAAAACCACAAAAATTCTGGTCGTTTACATTTTCACTATACTAATTCTTAGTTATTTCCTAAACGCGTGGACCGATTTACATGATTCAGACAGATAAAATGGTTTATGAACTAGATCTTTAATTTGACACCATAATCGTTGGGATATATCAACAAACAAAAATCGAATTTTCAAATTGCTCTCCTAAAATAAATAAAATAAAATTTTCAAGTTGCTTTCGACACACATCCGATTAATGAGCAATACTTTGCATCAGACTTGTGATGATACATTTTTGTTGTTAAAGGCGTTTATATAATTTGAACAATGTTCTCGCACGGCGCGTGAGAATACGGAGCGGTCGCACTCGTTGCGTGACGTCTAATGTGAGCGGCGCGCGGCAACCCTCTAATCCAACCATGTAGACATGGGCGGCCGAGGCACTTGTAAGTTTGTACCTATAATGCGAAGTGCGCCAGGCCTGGTGGTGGAAAGTCCCTTCGGATCTCCGACTGTTGGGGAAATTAGAGCCGGATGTGTAGTGTTGCCACTAAAAACCACCTCGACTTTCTCATGTACCCGTGTGTCGGAGGGTAACGGCGCGGCAACGCAACACCGACACGCCTCTCCTCCCGCGACCGCGCCCGACTGCGAGGGACAGACAGAACTGTCCCCCTCACATGCACCGTTGGACGCATCCTGCGCAGGCTCCTCTAAGTCCACGCGGAGCGTCCTCTCCTAGCTTCACCGTGGGTCGCCTATCCACGGTTACTGAGCCCCACCCACCACGACAAGGGACACGACCCCCCACGGGGGGGAGTCACACCCTGCTATATCTTTTTTAGGGTTCCGTACCTAAAAGGTAAAAATCGGAACCCTATTACTAAGCCTCCGCTGTCTGTCTGTCTGTCTGTCTGTCTGTCTGTCTGTCTGTCTGTCACCAGGCTGTATCTCATAAACCGTGATAGCTAGAAAGCTGAAATTTTCACAAATTATGTATTTCGGTTGCCGCTATAACAACAAATACTAAAAATAAAAAAATGAAAATATTAAGGGGGGGTCCCATACAAAAAACGTGTTTTTTTTTTCGTATTTTTGCTCAAAATTACTAACGGTAACAGGTAGACGCTTAAAATTTTCACGGAATATGTAGTTGTATATTACCTTTAATAAATAAATAATTAAATTAAAAAAAGTTAATAATAAAGGGGGGGGGGGGTCCCATACAACAAACGTAATTTTTAAGCAATTTGTTACTCGATCTTAATAAACAAGTAGAAACTTAAAAAATATTTAAGTATATATACAACAAACGTGATTTTCTTTTATAGATGATGGTACGGAACCCTTCGTGCGCGAGTCTGACTCGCACTTGCCCAATTTTTTAATATTTTTTATGTACAAAATTAACACTTCTACTTTTTTTTATATGTATAGATTGGTGTTATAAAATATTGATTTTATAAATACCTATTATATTTTTATAATATATAAATATATATTTATTACAGAAAGATTATTATTACGATGTAAACGAGAAATATTTGTTGGGCATTTCAACGGTTCTAATTGATACTGAGATTTGCGAAGGTGCTTACAAACATTATAGATTACCCATGCATATTAAATTATGTACCGATGGTGTGGGAAAACTTAATGCTGACGGGGCATACGTTGCCGGCAGTCGGCGAGACAACGCAAACAGTACGATCCAACATAGTGGTGAGGTAGGCATGCCTTTTATAAGCAGATTTTCTAATTTTACTAATATTTTTTATGTTTGTTACTCAATCATTCAAAAATCTCATTAGATTTCAACATCATACATACATACATACATATCGTCACGCCTTTTATCCCCGAAGGGGTAGGCAGAGGTGTATTTCTACACCCACTTTTCGCCAGATATAATTTAGTCCCACGTAATAAGGGGCGAGCCTATTGCCGTACCGGGCACATTTCCAGACTCCGTGCTGCTACTGAGAATTTCATGACAGAAAAACCCAATAACACTGCCCGACCCAGGAATCGAACCCAGGACCTCCCGATCCCACGCGCACATTTATGCCGCGAGACCAACGAGGCAGTCGTATAGGGTTTGATGTCGAGTTTTCCGTCTCTACGCAAAGATGGTATTTGCATCGTGTTATCCCTTAGTCGCCTCTTACGACACCCACGCACGGGAAGATATGGGGTGGTGACACTTGTATTCTATGCCGTCGACCACACGGCTTAAAAACATTAGTTAAGACGCAGACATGAAGATTTCATCACGATGTCTTGCTCCACACCAAGCAATAAAATTGTTAAATTTTGACTGCACTGTTTGCGTAATGGCTTAAGCGGCCGCCTCGCCGCTTGACAGTGTGCTGAGTGTTGTGAGTTCGATCCCCAAACGAGACAACACTTTATGTGATCCATAAATTGTTGTTCCGAGACTGAGTGTACTTTGGGTCCGTTGTATGTTTGTAATGTCCGCCGTGACACAGGGGATAGTTCTAGTGCGGGATTTTTTAAAACATAAAACAAAACATTACACAATTCATCATCGTCCTAGCGTTATCCAAGTTGCAACACGGAGTCCACTTACTAGGCCAACTATATTTGACTGAATGTTAGCTTTTCCACAGAGCGACAGCCTGTCTGACTTCTCCAACCCAAAGGAATAGCAATATCCAAAGGGATAGCAATACCCCTGAAAAGCACTTCTACCCTTAGAAATACCCTGCCGGACCTACAGTTAGGCTATGAAACGAGGCTATAACCAAATCCCTAAAGAATCAGAAAGTAAACTGTAAAATAAAAAAACACAACAAAAAGTGTAATATGACAGTTTATCTTCTCTTTTCGTTTTTGCTTGGGATACCAGTCATTTCAGTGTCATCAACGGTAAAGTGTTTATCGTATGTTTCAGCACGAAGCCTCGTATCTCATCGATATGGAGCAACTATCTGGTAATGAGACAGTCGTATTCTTCAACACGCCACAAGATACGACAAGAAGACATGGACTGTGCCAGGTACGTCCATTATAACTGCACAGAGGATTAGAAGATCCTGAAATCGTTGCCAAGTATCGCTCCTGCAATACGCTGCCGCATTGCTCTTAAATAAAACAAAACAGAGTAAATCCATGATGGACTGAGATAAAATTCAACACATTGTTATTGTATCAGAATATAGGTACATTCTTGTATCGGTTTGATAATTCCTACGCTCAGGTCAAAGGCGTATGGCGTGCTTATTATTTTTAGCCTGTGGAACATTATTTTGCATTCATTGGGAATTTTAATCATTATAAGGTAGGTAAACAGAGACAGAACGAATGATATTTCATGATTAAGACTAGCCTCAGTTTATTCAAAAGACACTTTATTTAAAGTCAAAAATTAAAAACAGTGACAATAAAATAAAAGCAACGTGGGATATTATAAACAATGAGACTGGAAGGATCAAGATTAAAAGTAACGATTACATTCTTCAATTAAATAAAAAGATATTAAAATCAGATTTAGAGATTGCCACAGCATTTGAAAATTTCTTCACAGACATTCCAGTCTCAACCACAAAATCCCTGAACTCGTCCCCTAATGACGCCGAATCCCTATTGAAACAAAATGTCAATAGGTGTCACATTGAATTTAGTTTTAGTTATGTCACTGACTGAGATATTGTAATAACTTTAAATACCCTTAATTTGAAGAAGACTAGTGATCTTTGGGGCAATTCTGTTGTGATTACGAAATCCATAATCAACACAGTACACCTGAACTGGCAATGATTTTCAATAGATGCATTGACTGTGGTGTGTTTCCTGATCAAATGAAACGTAGTAAAGTAATTCCGTTATTTAAATCAGGTAGCACATCTGACCCCACAAATTATAGGCCAATATCATCTGTGCTACCCACGTTTAGTAAAATGTTTGAAAAATTAATTCTATGTCAGCTTCAAATTCATTTTAATAACAATAAGCTGTTACATGAAAAACAATTTGGTTTTACTAGGGGTCGCTCAACTACCGATGCTGGAGTTGAGCTTTTAGATAGTACTAGAGGACGCCAGCAGCTACGCCTGCATTTTTTTATTTATTTACCCGTTTTGCCCGATCCCGTGGAAATATCGGGAAATTCCTTCTTAGTGCACCCCTATGGTCCCCAAGGAACATACATGCCAAATTTCAGCTTCCTGCGCCCAATAGTTTCGTCTGTAGCGTGTCTGTCAGTCAGTCAGTAACGCAAGGATTTTATATATTAAGATGTTTGATGCCTGGGAGGAGTCGCATGATGCTCTGGGAGTCTTTTGTGACTTATCTAAGGCTTTTGATTGCGTTTTTCATGAAACTTTGATCAGGAAATTACATAACTATGGAGTTAAGAACACTGCTTTGGATCTCCTAACATCATATTTGACTAATAGGATACAGAGTGTTGAGGTAAATGCAAAAGTTTCTATGGGTTCAGTGGTCACAATGGGACTGCCGCAAGGTTCAATTCTCGGTCCATTCCTTTTCCTTGTATATATTAATGATTTGCCATATATTATGCAAAATAATGAAGGGATAGTGTTATTTGCTGATGATACATCACTTATTTTTAAACTTAGATGACAACAATCAAATAATGACGATGTAAATAACGCTCTCTCTAAAGTGGTTCAATGTTTTACTGCTAACAATTTACTTTTAAATGAAAGGAAAACAAAATGTATACGATTTCAAGACCGAATGTAAAACAAGTTAAACCACAGAATATATAATTAGTACCTACGGTACAGAAGTTTCACTTCCAAGTTTAGATATGATAAACGCAAGCGTCTGGCCACCGGACAAGTCTCAATAGGCTGGCACTCGCTCGACTTGTCACACACGCAGCGCACGCATCCGCGAAACAAAAGTAAACAAAAATCTCGCCGCCCGGCCCCCGCCGCTAGCCGACAGCCCTACCAGATTGAAGCGAGACGGCAGACAGTTATTGTACTATGAATGGTAAACGCAATGCAAAAGGTTGAAATAAGTTTGTTTGCCAGAATAGTAGGTAAATATCTCGCGGATTTTGCGTCGCTTGTATGGAAGTGAGACAGGCCTGGTTAAACCTAACATATGTTTGAATGGAGAAGAGTTGGATCTAATAGATAACACCGTATTCTTAGGCATAACCTTAGATTCTAAGCTACAGTGGGGCCCACATATAGGATATAGGTCAGTTGTCGAATAGACTTAGCTCTGCAGCGTACGCGGTTTATAAAATTCGTCAGTTAACTGATATAGATACGGCCAGATTAGTATATTTTAGTTATTTCCACAGCATAATGTCATATGGCATTTTATTATGGGGCAACGCAGCTGACATTCAAACTGTGTTTGTACTGTAGAAGCGGGCTATTCGTGCAAGTAGATTGCACGAATAGCCCGGTTAGCACGAATAGTCTTGGTTCAAGGCATTCACTGAGGGAAAAATTTAAAGAAATTAACATAATGACTGTTGCATCTCAATACATTTATGAGAACTTGTTATATGTCAGGAAAAATATAAATATGTTTTCTAAATTCAGCGACATTCATAAATTAAACACACGAAATAAAAACAAACTTGTTCTACCTTCAACTAGACTACAAAAAATAAGTAACTTATACAAGTGTCAAAGCATACCTACGTTTTTACAACAAAATTCCAGGCAATATTCAGGAACTATAGTCGTATTTTTAATTAGACGAAGCCAACTGACAGTAGCTAATGTCACTTTGTAAAATAATGTTGTCATATTTAAAGTAATAGTGATACGTTTAGTTCTCGTTCAATCAGATGAACGAACAATGAGTGTGAATAGTTAATCATTTCAAACTATAAAATAATATTATTTCTATTTTACAATAAAAGTGCTCTGATATAAGTTACTAATAGTTATGTACTTACATAACTATTAGTAACTTACTTTACTTACTTACTATTAGTTACTATTAGTATCAGTTTATTGACGGCTTATTACAAAGCGCGGCGCGCGTTGGTCGCCATTTTGTTTGTTATTCATTCGGCTTCTAACTTCTGGTCTGATAGCAAGAATGTTTTTTCTGCGCTCACGCTGTTTAGTGTTTAGTTATTGTTTTTGTTAAGTTTTCCGTTACGTTGTGTTTGTGGTAATTGTTGTGTTTATTTGTTGCTATATTGTTTCGCACATATGTATGTTGAGGACGAGATCGCAGCGCATCATGGGATAATTGTTTTACGTCTGCCTCCATACCACTGTGAGCTCAATTCCATTGAGATGGTATGGGCGCAGGCTAAAGGATATGTTGCAAGAAATAACAAAACCTTCTAAATGACAGAAGTAAAAAAACTTTTCGAAGTAGGACTTCAACATATCACTCCTGAAAAATGGAGTAGCTGCGTGTCTCATATAATTAAAGAAGAAGACAAAATGTATGGTCTCGACTATATGATCGACAATGTTTCAGACAGATTTATACATCTATAGTTTCAACTACATGATGTATTGAAAATAGAACAGTCTTACAAGTTTCCTCGCAATGTTTTCCTTAATGTTTAAAACACTCGGTATTCCGTATAGGTAAATACTATAGGAACATAGTCTTCGAAAACTCGAACACCGTACCCGATATCGGCCGTTCGGCACACTAACTATTCACTAGACAATCGAGGCAATTTCATTCATTCAAGAGATTTTTCAATCATTCACTTTGTCACAACACTATTTTTATTTCATCATAAACTGACAACACAGTAAACGTCAGTTAGCTTCGTCTAATAAAAAATACGACTATAAGTATTAATAAATTCAAAGTATTTATTAAACAGAGTTGGGTTCAAAAGCTTATTACACAGTTAAAGATTATCTAACAGACAAAAATGCCTGGAATTGAGTTTAAAAATTATGAATTTTGACATTTTGAAATTAGTGACATAATATTTTTATTTACCTTTGTAGTACTTATGTTTTTACATTTTGACATTTTTTATTTGACATTTGTAATTTTATTTATTTTGTTTTGACATTGTTTGATTTGACATTGTTATTTTATTTATTTTCTTTTGACATTTAAAATTACTTAAGTAATATATTATTATTTTTTTAGACATTCTTAAATTGACATTCAGTAATATTTTCTGACATTTTAACACGTTCACAGTGCATATACCGCATGTGGGCCACTATGAAGACATCATCACACATGCGTGCACCACAAATGAGCCACGAGTCTATATCAATGGAATGCTTTTTTTGAGTTTGCACGTACCAACTGCACCAGTTTTTATGATATACACGTATGAGCAATGAACCATATAGTAAAATGACCAAAAAACCGACTGAAATTTCGTCAGTGTTGCCAGGCAATCGAGGTTGGAAATTAAACCAATTTTTTATAGAAAAAAATAATTAAAAGATGAAATAACGAATTAACTAATTATTGTAACAGCTATATTTTGACTCCACCAATTGTTCTAAAACATTCTCTCCACCATCGCTATCCTCCATCATCCTCCATAACTCGGCCTCGAATGTTTCATAATGAACCAAGATGAAAACCAAAATAAAAGAAATCGACACCACTTGCTATGACCGGAGCGTCACGAATTCGTAAAAACTTACTTCGTTTTGAAAACATTTACTCATACGCGGGTTATCGTCTAAGGGGTCGACATAAATGTAAGATTCTACCCACATTTTTATGAATGAGAACAAAGCACACGTGAGTGGCACATATATGTGGCACGAAATCTATAGCGTCGTGCACGCTATAGATTTCGTGCCCCATATATGTGAGTGCACCATATGTGACCCACCTGAAAAATACTAAAAATAATTATAAGGGGCATTCCATTTTTTCTTTTTCGTATGTTATATGTCATTACCTATGCTTATCTTATCAAATTTGCACAAAACATTTTTGCACGTGAGGGGTATTTTAATAATTTATATCTGCACTGTTGACGTGCATAGGGTTCCCACCAAGAACTTAGGGTCCCAAGCCAACCTCACCTGCAAGTGGTGCACCTGCCGATCAACGGACGAGGCTCTGGCAAACAAAATATCCCGATAAGCGGCCACCTATTACGTGGGTTCAAAACACTGGCCTACCCCTTCGGGGAAGCGGGCGTGAGTCTATGTATGTATGTACTGTTAACGTGTTAAATATATGACATTTTATTGTTTAAATTTTTATTACTTTTACGTATTCTTTACAACATGTATTTAGGTACGATGTGGACATTATTAAACATATAAACAAATAGTTGTGGTAACCTGTCTGATGGCTTAGGCTGACATGCATATGCATATACCTTCTGATGGCGTGGAGGCATAGTGATACAGATCATGCTGGCTCCCTCAATCAAGGTTGAGCCGTACGATTGCTGTTGAATGCGGGCCATCAGTGGGCCGAGTCAGTCAGAAGCGTCAGATGATTTCCTGTATTGTACTTGCATACTAAACCCTTTTTTTGTCTGGATTTTAAAAGATCAAGAAAAGACTAAAGAAATTGAAGTGACAAAAAAAAACAATGACTCTGAGTTTGTTTCGGCCTTTCTTCTCAAGAAGTAATTTAGCTAGGAATAGCCAGCATCATCTAGAATAGGGTTTTGACATGTATAAGTGTTGTAAACAACCGAAATGCAGAAATAAATATGTCTTTATTCAGAGGTACTGACTCCCTGTAACGACTGTCAAAGATCTTCATGACAGGATCGCCAGCTTTACGTGTTCTCCGAGGCAACGGGGCAAGCGATATTAACAGTTCACTACGCGCATTACCCTTAAAGTCAGTGGTGCGTACCATAGATTCGAACCCGATACCTTCTGCATGACAGTCTGTTGGTATCTTCACTAATATATCGCTGACTTTGAACAAAATGGTCAATTTGCGTGAAATTATTATTAGCACTTCGTACTTCATCGATTTATTATGTCTTTATACAAAATAAAGCTCGTTGCATTTCAGAACGACCATGGCGGACCCATCATAGTATGGATAGAAGGCAAGGAGCATGTGGTCGGAGTTGCCATAGGGTATTTGGTGAACGAGCGGTTAGAATGCGTCGGACCCAGCCTCTACCGACAGCCCCAACAGGCATTCATTTTATGTACCACGGAATACTTATCAAATGACACGTAAGTTTTAATTTATTTTATATCCAGAACTAGAGAATTATTTTCCAAAGTCGTGGAAAATTTTCGGAAATCGTTTCTTAGCGCCTAATAGTTATAGCTGTAGCTAGGCAGTAGGCTGTCAGTTATTCAGTAACGCAAATATTTAAATATATACATTATTTATGACATGTTGAGATTTTCTATTGGATTTACCAATTGCTAGTTAACAAGCTCTCAAAAAAGTTATCAAATTACTTAATATATATTTTTTTCTATGCCATGACAAGCAATAAACGCTGAATCGTCCTGTAGAGTATAGGAAAATCGCTTTTTTATTATTATGTTTCTTCCGCATGGCTATTCTCATAACTTTGGTGTCAGAAGAATAACCGGCCCTTTGGAAGGCTTACACGGGGATATGGATTCAACGTGCAGAGGCCCGTATCGAGTGTTAATCTAAGTGGGACACATGCCGCGGAGCCTCCACAACTGCACTTATTTTTTTTATTATTATTGTTTCTTTTTTACACGGTTATTCTTCTAACATTTGGTGTTAAAAGAATAACCGGACCTTTGTAAGGCTTACACGGCGATATGGATCCAACGTGCAGAGGCCCGTAGAGAGTTTTAATATAAAATAGGATGGGACACACGCCGCGGAGCCTCCACAACTGCACTACTGAGTACAGCTATGGACGCCGCAGCACATGTAGGACTATTGTAATGATGTGGAGCTTAATTTTATTGGATTATGGGGATGGGTGTTGAATGGGTTATTATTTTATAATTTTCCAGTGCGTTGTCTCAGACAGTCAGTAACGTAATAAAAGTTAAGTATAATGTGTGAATTCACCCTTCTCATAGTGAGAAGAGGCCGTGAGAAGAGCAATGGAACAGCGCATATATACACGATGATTAAAGAATAAATCAAAAATCTTTTACTATTTAATTTTTCACGTTTAATTTCTAGACTCCGCCTGCAATGGGACTGTGATAAGCCACCCGAGAAAAGAGGCTATATAACTCAAGAAGAACACGTACAATGGACTCATGATGGCAATGAAGATGGAGAAGAATGATCATGCCTATATTTTATTATATTCAGAATTAGTTCATTCGACACACGTTGTCTTGTATAAATTTTAACATACTTAATAAATAAATTTATTTAAGAAAAGAAAACCTTGTTATTCTATTATTAATTTATATTTAATTTTGCTACTACCTACTAAAGTTCAGAACTTACTAATAACTTTCATCACCGTAGGTTCACTGTTAGAGATGGCAGTGGCACTAAGTCCACGTATATACAAATGTATTTAGTGGTTTAACTAAACAAATTTCTTCACAATTCAGTACGTTCCTCATTTTTCTACCTTAACGCTGAAATAAAGAAAATTTTGTATTGGATTAGTAGATTATTTTTATTCGTGTGTGAGGCTCTCCCCTAAAGGCGTACTCATAAAAACCACCACGGTGTCCACTACAGTCCCGTGTTGTGGCGGGGTCACGCGAATCGCGGATAGCATACTTTACATCCCGCCCGGGATTCGGCCCCCACCAGCTGGCGAGCCACGTCAACAGAAATTGGAGAAAAACAGAGAAATTGGAGGCGCACGTGGACACGGCGCCGCCTCCTCAGCCTTTGTGGCGGACGGGGAGCGGCCCCTAGAGCTCACCGTCCACAGGCTCCCAAGTTACGGTGATTGGAGATAGTCACGTGCTGTACGATGTCCCGGACGCCCAGACCTACGGTTGGGGAGAGCACGGTGAATTTCCCTCTCGCGCTCCGCCGTCTCCTTGATCAGCATGACTGTGAAGCACAGAAGGAGACGGCAGCGTTCCAAGACCTCTCGCTCCGGACCATAGACAGAACCGGCAGCGAGAGGTTGACTGTACCAACTGCCGCGACTAACTCACGGCGCTGTGATGCCCAGGCTGTGCATTCCGCCAGCGTGTGCAGCGCCGTGTCTATAACTGGGTCGCGGCAGTTTCCACAATGGTGGCATCCGGGCGTTTCCTCCCGGCGTATCCTCCACGAGTACCGGCCAAAACAACCGTGGCCGGTGAGGATTTGCGTTAGCCGAAAGGTGAGGACGCCGTGACGTCTCTCCAACCACTCGTCGATTATGGGATTTATCGCCACGATGGTGGCATGCCCAGCACTTGGTCGCACAAGTCGTGCTTTCCACTCAGCCACTAGGATCTGGTGGAGCTCGGAACGTCACGCCTCAATATCGCGAGGCGCTGGTCTCTCACCCTGCTCAAGGGCATCTTGACGCCATAAATAGAGCGATGCCAGGAGCCCAGCTTCCAGATCCCAGGGCGGGGATCCGGCTAGGAGGCTCGCCGCCTCGAATGAGATCGTGCGATAACCTCTGATGATTCTGACAGCGCCGTGATGTTGCGGGCTCTCAGATCGTGCGCCCATACTGGAGCACCATAAGGGGCCATGGACCGCACGATCCTCCGTAGAGCCTCCGGCAGCCTTGACATTGCGGCCGCTGCCCCCAAGAGTTTGGATGACAAGCGTCTAAAATGTTCTTGAAAGTCCCACCGGCTACCGAGTACGAGCCCCAAGTAGTTCAGGGATGCCGATGCGGACGCCTCATACCATAATATGGGACCCCGCAGGTGGTCGGTTCCGAGGCCCGTGGAGTAAAATTGCCTCGGACTTGCAAAGAGCCACCTCGAGGCCCAGTCGCCGGATCCGTCCAACGACTTGTGCGACCCCAGCTGTCGCCCTTATTGCCGCCGCCCGGTGCGTCCTGTCTCTCGCAGTGACGAGGGCATCGTCGGCGTAACACACGACACCCACGCCTGGGAGAAGCGCACCTCGCAGCACCCAGTCGTATCCGATGTTTCACAGAAGGGGGCCAAGGACCGACCCCTGCGGAACACCACACGACATAACTCGCCGACTAATACCAAGATGACTCGGGTTGATTATTTGCCTTTCATTTAAGTAATCCCAGTCTATCTACTATTTAAGTATCCCCGCGGCGGAGGTATGGAGGCACTCGCTGATACAAAAGTGCCTCGCGAATACAACTCCAGGGCAGGGTGTTAAACGCGTTGGCAATGTCTAGAGTCACCGCCAGGACCACCCCGCCCCGGGAAACCTCTTCTTCCGCCAGACTCGTCACTTTCCTAATCGCGTCGATTGTTAAGCGCCCTCGGCGGAAACAGTCGGCCGCCAGATCAGGTCCCACCGTAGATAACTGTTGGACGAGGCGCACCGCGATAATGTATTCGAATATCTTGGCGACCTCGTTCAGCAACACTATTGGTCGATAGGCGGACGGGCTGTCCGCCGGGCGAGCGATTTATAGCTAAAATTGTGATTATATCGTAGTTATCGTTTTTGGAAAACACGTGGCCATACTATTTATTCCATACTATATCAACAAACATTTCTTTTTACCGAAAGTGGAGTTAGCTGGTTTGCCAATTAAGGTATCGAAATACAGTCGCATACCAAGTAAAGTATAAATGTTTTTACATATCTAAGGGCCCGATTTTTAAATCGTCAGTTAAAAGATAACAAAACAATAAAATATAACACTTAAAAATTAAAAACTACGGTAGTGGAGTATATCAATGATGTTACGTACTTTTCAATTTAGCCCGGTTACAGTTTAACTGTCAAGAAAATTTTAATTGGCGATTGAAAAATCAACCCTAAGTAATGTACCTACTCGGTAGGTTTTTTTTTATAACGTTTTCACAAAAAATATTGTAAGTTACCTTGCCTACTGTAGTTAAAAATCAGGTTTATTCAAGACTTTTCTCAATGAAGTTACATAAAGTTTAGGTACTAATAGGAAATATTTCTGCAAAATTGTGCACCGAGCACAACCGAGACTTTCATAATGTTCCCTATTAGATCAATAATATAATCAAACATATTATTATGTCCCACAGTTAGATAAGACTTGAATTTATCTCAAGTTGTTTTAAAATATCACAACCTAAAGAATTTTATTTCAAGGATATATTTTTTAGAGAAGAAATTTATCCGCATCAAGTAGTTTATTTTATTTCGAATTTGTATGTGACTGTTTCTTCTGGTTCCATCATACATATTTCATACACATACAAACACACATACTTGCCTCTATATATCTGATGTTGATCGCGTGATGATTTTTAATATACACGAAAGTACAGACAATAATATTTGTATCAACACTGTAACTTGAAAGCTAATGTTCTGTCAAATCTGACTAGTGCAAACGTTGGGCAATGAATACAGATGTACATAGAAGCGCAGTTCTTAAGGATTTCGAGTGCCGATTCCAAGTGGGGACTGTCTCCAGTTCGTAGTTGGCGCCGTTGGCGGCGCTGGCGTCGTTCTCCGTCTCGCTTGCTCTCGTAGTTAAGATACACAGGAAAAACAATTGTCTCTCTTGCTCTCGTAGAGACAGCTGTCACAGCGCGACTGCCACGCCGCCAAGCGGCAATTTAGGTCACAGAAAGTTTGTCTTCAGAGCGCCCACAGGAAATGCGCCTCTATGTAAATATCTGAGCTCTTCGCCTTGGGCCCCAAGACGAAAGTCTGGGATGCAATTGGAATAATACTAGGACGATAATAATTATTGTAATATTATTATATCGCCTTTGAGATTGTGTGTTTTCCAATTTAAAAAGCATATTAGTAATCTATGAGTTTTGTACACACAGCGGCAAGTGAAGCTACACAGTTGCACTACGATTTTAATACTTATTCCCTACGCCATAAGAACTGTACAAAGGTCAAAGTGCTGGCTTGACGTGTTGCTATGTGTACTATCTACCCTCCTAAAAACTTAGCCATATACTGTCAGCACCAGATATAATCATATTCTAAGATATATTAGTCTGTTTCTTATTACTAACATCTGTTTACTCGCGAAAGTTTTGCGGCGTAGCTAGCAGGGAAACTGATTCTTCAGTCAAAGAACTATAATATATTACTTTAGATCAGCCATTATCAATGTGTGTTCCGCAGAGCCCCAGGGCTCCAGGAAGCATCTCTAGGGGCTCCACGAAGATGTCAGTAAAATAAATGGTTTTAAAGTGCATGTAGGACTCGGCTTTGTTTTATTTAGGGCTCCTCCAAATATATAGATACCCAAAAGGGTTCCATCCCTGAAAAAGTAAAAAATAATATCATACCAGTTTATACTTTTTTTAACAATATCCCATTTATATCACCTCTCTTTCTATTTTGTGTGATTATTAAATCCTTTGTCTGTCGATATCGCTCTTTACTCTCTCTCCTTAACATTCAAAATGTCCCATAGGCCCAGTGTTGCCAACATTCGCCTCCAAACTGTGTCATTTGCCTTAAGTGGTATCACCATTGAAGATGGCTAATTATTGCTGATATTATTAAAATAAATTGTTCAGTTATTTCAAGAATCAGTCTATCTGCTTCCACGCTGTCTCAAAAATGTGTTCTCCATTACCCTTTATATTCGATTTTACGTCCATAATCGTGTCTTCATAACAAATTATATACCCACGTGATGTCGAAATATTATTCCATACGTTTTTTATTACATAGAGACCCAACATTGTTATCGCAATGTTTAATAAAAAAAGAAATACTAAAATTATTATGTATAGTTATGTTCATATTGACTGATACATTTTTGTGTAAGGAGTTTCCAATATATTGTTAGGTAGCTCTCTATTTGTAAACGTTGTTGCCGAGTTTTCTAGGTTGTTGTTTGCAAACGCCAATAAATTAGAAAAAAAAAATCATATCCCACCGTCTGTGATTTAAAATGCGCAGAACTATATCGGTCTTTCATTTTTTTTAATGAAAGTATCATCGTTCAAATTGACTTAGCAGTTTTAGAGATTAGCGTGGAAACTTAAACAATCAAACAGAAATATGTTTTACGTTTTTGTAATAACGTATAACAGTCCGCCTTTTTG
Source organism: Euclidia mi (assembly GCA_944739405.2). Classification (NCBI taxonomy): domain Eukaryota; kingdom Metazoa; phylum Arthropoda; class Insecta; order Lepidoptera; family Erebidae; genus Euclidia; species Euclidia mi. The sequence goes on from OX123203.2 coordinate 35,080,456, forward strand.
GTTTATTTGTGTGTTTGCCACTACTAAAGTGAAGTCATTTCATTAAAGGCAGAAAGAGTCATTGTAACTTCTATATAACAATATCAAGTTTAGTACATTTTACAATATTATTTTGCCTTTTGGTAAACTATATGTCGATATTTTAATTTGGCAGCAAAAGTAAGGATGAAAACACAATGGAACTTATGTATAGTTTATTCTTACCTCGTGATTTAAGGTTACCTTATGTATAACTAATAAAAAATGTGGTTTATAAAAATAATATTGTATTTCTCATGGGTAGAGTAGAAAAAAAAATTCGTCGTTTAATACTTGGTGTCTGCAAACAACAATCTGTCGCCCCAAAATATAAAATTAATTGTTTCGTTTGTTAGTATAATATATTAGGGACATTCGAGAAGTATATTTTTAAGAATACTATTGTCTGATTGAAATTTTAGGTCATTATTTTATTATGTGCAAACGAATGTCGTATAGTTGTGTATGACAATTCATTTCCATAATGCGACGTTGGCTGACATACAAATAATTATACTACAACTCATTTACGACATTTCGTTTCACAGTCTTAATGTTAATACTACGACTTTAAATAAAAAATATAAAACTTTAAAAAGATTCCATAATTTTTATATCCAACACATTAGTTTTTAAGGACTCTTTTAACGTTTAAGTAAAATGTTGAATGTTTGTAAATTTTGTAAAGGTAATGAATGTACCCTCATACCCTATAGTTTTTGTATATTGCAAATGGTGGATTATTATAGCTATTTTCAAAAAAATGTTATAAGTGATAGCATAGATATAAAATATTTTAACGTGTAAATAAATTTCGTTATTAGCAATTAATCGTTTTATTCGTAGAGATGAATCCTTTGATATTATTGCAACATGGTGGACTATTGTTTCGACTGAAGCAATCGGCTAATAAAAGGGTACATGTACCTACTCTGAAAAAGTAATAAGACTGTGATATAATAATATTTTTTTACCGACCGGTCTACGTAATCGATGAAATTGATAAGTGTTAGTTTGAGTCCAGTTCTGATCAGCTTTGGTCGATGACTGGTGAACGTTTAAATAATCAATTAACAGATCAGCCATAGCCAATATTCATGGATACTTCTAAACCTATAACCTATAACTTTAGTCGGCATTGTTTTTCAAATTCAAATTATTTATTTTGTGAACACAGGTTATTACAGGTGTTTTCAATATACATATGTGTATAGTCCATGTTCCGCCCATAGGCATACAAAATTTGGTGAAATAAATTGAAAAAGTAATGAAAAAAATGTCAATAAAATAGAGAAAATGTCACAACAGAATAAAAAATAAAAATACAGAATGTCAATCGATTTCATAACAAATTGATTAATAATAACAATGTGAAAATAATAAAAATTATAAAAATTGGTCATCCAGATACTCCTTAACTGAATAATATACTTTGTCATTTAGTAGCTTAAATAGTTTGTTTTTGTATTCATTAATATTTTTACTGTTTTTAATATGACAAGGTAGTTTATTATACAGCTTTGGTGCCATAGCATAGATACTTTTGTATGCGAAAGTAGTTCTGGTGAATAATGTTTTTAAGTTATCTGAGCGACGTTGACTTTCTACATGTCTAATCAAGTGAATATAGGTTCTTACGAATATCAAAACCTCATAGACATACAGCGACGGTACCGTCAAAATCTTTAAGTCCCTGAAGTGTGGTTTACAGGTATCCGTTTGTTTTAGTTTGCAGATGGCTCGGACGCATCTTTTTTGTGCCACTAATACGGCGGATATATTAGTAGCATTGCCCCAGAATATTAGTCCATACCTTAACGTGGAGGCTACATATCCGTGGTATGCTGTAAGGAGAGCATTTTTATTTGCAATTTTACCTAGCATGTATAGAGCGTAAGAAAATCGGTAAAGCCTTAAACAAACACTGTCAATTTGGGTTTTCCATGTCATATCACTATCGATGTGCAGTGCTAAAAACTTTGTCGTATTCGTTTCCAGTACTGCGTCTCCTTTGTATTGGATTTGGTACTGTGTTTGTTTTCTTTGTCGGAGTTTGAAGTCCATTATCTTAGATTTAGTTAAATTAATTTTAAGGTTATTGCCATTTAACCATTCTATAAGTGAAACTAGGTTTGTATTTATGTCGTCTTGTATTTCTTTAAAATTGCCCTCGTCGAAAACATTTGTGCTATCATCTGCAAATAAGCACATCTGATGACTGGTTACTTTAGGAAAATCGTTAATGTAGCAGATAAAAAGTAATGGACCTAGCACCGACCCTTGTGGCACACCATACGAAATTTCTCTCGTATACAGTTTCAGTTTTTAACTTGATATTTACTTGGCTGATTTGAGTAAACTGTTTTCTACCTTCCAAATACGATTGTATAAGCTCGAGAACATTACCTCTAATGCCATAACTGTAGAGTTTTTTTACTAATATTTTATGGTCGACGTAATCAAAAGCTCGAGTCATGTCCATGTACATTGCAGCAACTGGTTTTTTGTTGTCCATGTTATGGTGGATTTTTGTAAGAAAATGGTACACTGCCATATTAATTGTTTTATTTTGTCTGAACCCCATTTGTTCGTTACAAAATATGTTGCTTTTTTCAAAATAATTGTTAAGTCTATTATAAATTACCTTCTCGAGAATTTTTGAAAATATCGGAATTTTTAGCTTTGTCACAACGCAAACTTGCGATTTTAGGTAAATAAAAGAATTAAGCAAACCTAGGGTGTGTAAACTGTGACTGCAATCTCCTAGAGGTATTGAAACGGAATGTAATATAAAAATAGAAACTGCGTAATCGAATATTGTAATGTACATTTATGACGTCACCGATATTGGATTTATAAAGACACTAACACACCTATGATCAACACTCGTATATTCAGGAATATTAATTGGACATGCCTTCCTATTAGCTCTTTTTTAAATGTTAGAACGATGCAACTCCCTGTCTTTTGCTTCGCAGATCTTAGACTCATCTATGTCTATAACTCCTAAGTGAACATATCCTTGGACAACTCATACACTATCATCTGATACCAAACTGATAGAACTATGGCAACCAAGTAATTGACAAACATACTTATACAGGGTGTCCGGTCATTAATGGATAACCTTGAAATGGCTTATAGTTAAACTTATGGCCATGCAGAAAAAAATACGATAAAAATTCTATCATAGGTACTACCTAAGATAAGTATTAAAAAAGAAAAGAACAATAATTTTTTGCCTTATTTTACTTTATTTAACACATGTATTCATACATTTTTTTTTTACCAAACATGTTAAAACTTTAAACTTTCTTTAAAAAATAAATTTTGCCAATTTGCCAAAATAAAGGAACTTGCATTTTTTGCTCAAAAAGTACCTTAACAAGTCTTACTATTTATCTGCCGGAATAGTTAGTGTTTAATATTAAAACAACAAAAAACCGACGAATTTCATTCATTTCTATTCGTATTGTTCAATAACGTAAAATAAGGCAAAAAATAATTGTTCTTTTCTTTTTTTAATTTTATTTTAGGTACTAGGTACGTTACGTTATTATCGGCATGGCCAACTATAAGCCACTTCAAGGTTATTCTTTAATTTTACCGGACAACCTGTACATCCTTAAATACGTATACATAATATCATAGATAAATTAAACCCACATACCCTAAGCAATAATCGTGCTGATCACACAAACATTTGTCCTCGGTGGGAATTGAACGTATGACCTCCGGGCCTTAGTAGCCCTGACTGTTAACCACTAGACCAACAGGCAGTATGTCACCAACGTGTAAGTAGGTACATATAGTGTGCGCCAGTCTATAAAAGCTTAGTTTACATTACATTCCATCTTTTGAAATGTTATTGCTAGCAATAAAATTGAATTTAAATAAGTATGAACAGCTGTTAGATTTGCTGTACTCGTGTTTTGTACATAAATCTATGTATTTACAAATACTTATCATAAAATTGTTAAGATTGTGCATACCATGTACCTATACTTGAAGTCGTTCATGACGGCATTTATAAGACGATCTGTTTAAATTCATATTGCATTAGCTAGCCGTGTTTATAAAATGTTAAAGACATGAATGTAAAGTGGAGTTGTTGTGTTTTTGTGTTCATATCTTGCTTTAAATGTTAAGTATCTACCTATCTTTTTGTCTTTACCTACATATTTTCATTATGTCATGCATTTGCTTAGGAATTTATCTCAATCGGTCTTCATCTGGAGTGGCAATTGTAATTTTCAAAGACTGCCTCGTTGGTCTCGCGGCTTAAAAGTGCGCGTGGGATTGGTAGGTCTCGGGTTCGATTCCCGGATCGAGCAAAGTGTTATTGGGTTTTTCCATTAGGAAATTTTCATTAGCAGCACGGAGTCTGGTAATGTGCCCGGTACGGCAATAGACTCGCCCCCTCTTACGTGGGACCTAAAAATTCATGGCGAAATGTGGGTGTTATACCTCTGCCTACCCCTTTGGGGATAAAGGCGTGAGTCTAAAATTATACTCTGTTTTGAAGGTCAGCGCACTGGTTATCCGCTTAGCCCGCTGCAAATGCCTCACAATGCGAAATTTGACTTCGGGGCCGGGAGAACTGTGAAAGGCGGTGCAGGTGTCCTCCCACTCTTCTACTGTCGTACTATGTTGAACTTAGGGGTAGGTACCTTCGCATAGGGAATGCCTGCCGACGACCTTTTGTCCTCTTACGATGAATAATTATCTGAGTACCTACCTACCTACTTAGCCCGTAATAGACTTATTTTAGCTAAAGTCAAGCCCCTTTGCTACATTTCAAAGTCACCTACTTATGTAGGAACGTTTATAAGTATGCTAATCAAATAAATTGTTATTGCAGTGTGCCTTTGTCAAAGAAGAATTGTGAAAGGTACACGGACTCATGCGCAAAAGAGATATATGGTAAGCAATAAGAATTATTAAAAATACGAGTGTATTAAGTGGTAGATCCAGGATGTTGTTTTGGATGAGGCTTGAACGTGCTGGAGGTTTTATGCAAGAAAATACTAAATTATATTTTCACCACAGCAGCTCAAACATGCCGCTTTTGCTGCGAGACAACAGTGAACAAAACGCGATTTTGATTCGAGCGTGAGGCAAAGTAGCTTTTTAATTTTCAATCTTCAGTGCCACGAATTGACATTGTTGAGCCATAAATTTGAAACATTCGAGTTTTACTGTGCTCTGTCTCTTTCACATGCATATAGAAAAGCGAGTGAAAAAAACAAACTCCTTCGGAATTCAATTTTGGAATTCGACCTCAAAGAAAAAAACGTTCGGAAATGCGTTATACCCTAAAATTTAAAGATATATTTGTAATAAAGAAATTACGTTGTTTTTTTAATGTTATTGTTTATATGTTTAATATATTATTGGATTTTAATAAAATAAGTCTAATTAATAGTATAAAATTGGTATTATAACCAATACATTGTTATTTGGAATTTCAACAATGATACATTTGAAAAATAAACATCAGGGACGCGGTAACAAAACGCGATTTAAAAAAATTGCGGGAATAAAGTAAACATATACAAAGTACTCTGTGGTAAACATTTCCCTGATGCTGATAGCGTATAGCGTAACATGTAAAATTATATTAATATTAAATACTTAATCTAAAAAGATGAGTGAAACTAGCGATGATGACTGTACTTTAACACCAGATGAGTTAAAACAACAAGTGATTAAAGCAGAATTTTGTTTTCAATTTATTCCTGTTATTTTTTATGTCTTCTAAGTAATATGTGTTCTCACTGCTGAGGTGAAAAGTTATGTGTGCTACACGAGAGCAAAGTTTTTTGCATCTCGTGCTGTTGAGTCCCTCACTACGCTCAGGATTCTAACTTTGATTCACTCGCTACGCTCGTGAATCAATCATAGAATCCTTCGCTTGCTCGGGACTCAAAATCAGAACTCGAAACAAAAAACAACTTTGCTCTCTTGTTGCACAAATAACTATTGTCTTTGAAATTATACATATATTATACTTTTGAATGGGCTTGAGTCTCCCACTTAGATCGGCTCATGAGTATATTTCTTAACGTTATGATTATAATGTCAACACGCTTTGGCTGCAAGGTTATTTCAAGAATAGGTTTCAGGTAGGTACAAAGTTTACGACTAAACTGTGCTCTAACTGGTGATCGACAGGATGGAGTGTAGTAGGAAGGTAAGGTTCCTACCTAAGTACTTCTACGGATTCTTGCAACTGACAAGTGGTCAGTTCCTATGATCTTCAAAGGCACACAGGCTTTAAAGATGATTGTTGCCAAAAATATTACAGGTAGACGTAGAGATAGATACCTACTTCAGGATCTAACAATGCATATATTACTAGCTGGCTACCTCCAAGCCTGTATTGCAGGTGTACCTAGTCCAGGCCCGTGAAGTCACAGTGCCAGATGACTCGTGGCTATGCGGCGGGGCGCTGGTCTCCGCCTCACAGATCCTCACGTCCGCCGCATGCATCGTCGAGATGGAGAACATCTATGCTATAGCTGGGTATTTATCCTACGTCAACGGCATGGACATCGACCAGGATAATTGTACGAAGTTCACTAAACGGAAGATTATCAAGATACGAGTGCCTCGGGGTGAGAATCTTAGATTTTAAAGACTACTTAGGTGTAGCCGAATAAGAGTGGGAGAAGATTGAATTGCCGTACGTTTAGGCATTTCTGCCTTACATAATAAGGTACTGTGATCAGATATAGTTTGAAAATCGGGCGTATTTTCTGTGCTTGTCTTTATTTAAAGCAAATTAACACTTTAATACGCACTTAAATCCGAAAAGTGATTGGTGCGTGCCGTATATTCGAACCCGAGACCCTCTGCGTAACAGTCTGTCGGTCTCTCCACTCAGCTAACGCTATAAACAATACCAATATTTAATTACATATCATCTTACGGGTAACTTACACAAAATCGGTTACAAAATAGTTGAGATGGACTGAGATAAATGACAATTCGCCTATCATAACAAATTACGTCATCCAAATGGCGCTTAAGAGCACGAGAAATATATCAGTACGCCAGCACTTATTGCCAAAACATGGCGGATTTACTGTAAAGATAAACTCATTTTTATCTTATATCTCCTAGCGTTTACTTATCAATACGATAAGCGGTCTGCATTATTGTGAAACTTATTTCTATATTGTGTTCAATGTTGTCAATCAATTATGCCGATAATAATCCATAGAACCAGTGTAAGCCCAGTGGCTAGAGCTGTACTGATGGTGGTGGACATCCTTGGATTGGACGTCGAAACGCGGGAAGTCAGTCTGCCAACAAGGGAGCAATTCAAGCCGGACTACTTGAAGAAGAACCCTTTACACACAGTGCCTCTGTTAGAAGACAGTGACCTTGTTATAGCGGACAGTCATGCGATCATAACGTATTTGGTGTCAGCATACGGCACAGAAGAACATAGGAAACTATACCCTATAGAACCAGCAGCAAGGGCGATAGTAGATCAGCGGTTGTATTTCGACGCCACGATACTATTTCCTCGATTGAAAACTGTTATTTACAGTGTAGTGAAGGACCGAAAGCGTATCACTAACGAACAAGTAAGTGACATAGATGAAGCGTACAACATTACAGAGAAATATCTAGAATCGTCGCAGTTTATAGCAGGGGATCATCTGACACTAGCAGATATATCTTGTGTCTCCACTTTATCTGCCTTGGATTGTATTATACCTATTGAAAGGAAGCTAGTTAAAGTGCACGCTTGGTGGAATCGATTGAAGAAAGCAAGTTGGTACCAAAAAGAGAATGAACCGGGAAGGAAACTGTTTGGTGGTTTTATTCGGCAATTTATATTATAATCACGTTTAATTTAATCCTATAAATATTTCTATTTAATTAATAAGTTTGTGGTACTTAATTTACTATTATTTCTAAAAGCTCTAAATAAAATAAACCATAAATTAAATATCTTACTTAGAAGTAATTTGTATGATTAGGTGTGGCAGAATTCTCTGCTACCGCGTTTTAAAGGGATGTTTATTATAAACCTTATTAAAATCTGACCCACCCCTTTCCCCAACACTCAACATGCCATAATTGTGGCTCAATCCCTCAAGGCCAGATCATTGTAGAAATCGATACATATACCTACACATATCTTGAAATATTTTAATAAAAACATGACTATATAATCCCAGCATATACTTAATATCCCATATTAACATTAAATGAAAATTGTAGAGCATCTGGAAAATTTCTCCAACACAACGCAATGGATGAGTATCGACATCGGCGTAGCTACGGTGGAAACTCCTTACGACTTCGAAGATATATCGTTCAGAATATATTGCTCGTACATACCAGCACCTATACAAATAAATTATAACGCAGTAGTGGACAGAGTTGGGACCAACGTGGTGGCCTTAGGATGGGGACGGGATAGAGGAAGCAGGGTAAGTTTACGAGATGAATTACTACATATTATTGTGCGTAATAAGGTTTGTATGCAAAAGAGAATACTGATTCTCAGCCATGCGGGAAACTACTGAAGAGAGGGAAGTGATTTGTTTTTATTTTAGCTAAAATTTCCCGATGTCAATAGGAAAATCTTGAAATCAATAGCTATTTGTCATTGAATAGCCTACACCGTACTTATTTTTTAATCCCGTAATACCCAAACCTGTAACTGTGTTACTCGTCGCCTAAATTGCCAAATATCTGCCTTATTGGGAAAAGCTAATCCTCATCAGATAACAGTTGTCCTATAAAGTGATTTATATTCTGTAGAATATGATTAGACAAAAAATGTATAAAAGTAATTCAAGCAGTTATAGTTTTAGTCTCGGATTCTACGAATACGAATCTAAACAATTTTACTATGTCTATGTTTCGTTCGATTATCCTGATGAAAATAATATCTTAGTCACCATTTTTTAATTTCTTTCTCAACCAGCCAAACGACGTAACAGATCGAAACGCAAAAAGCCTCCAAGAGGTTTCCTTAAAAATTAAAAGCAAGGATCATTGTAAGAAGAGTTTTATGGGCGACGAGTTTGCGGAGACTATAGATAGATACATGATATGTGTCCACGGTAAGGGAGTGCTGGACGCAGAGGGACTGGTGCTGGAAGAAAACTTGAAGCATGACAATAAATGCTCTAATGTGGCACCCGAGCCGCGGGCCTCAGATGATAAGAAAGCCGGGATTTTTGGCAATGAGGTAGTTAGCTTATATCACGTTTGATAGCTGTACGTTTGTAGATGATGAACCTACTTTGAGTTTTGTAGTGTTCATTACGTGAGTTGACTTGCAGTTCGTAGATAGACCACTAGTTGTGGCATATATATTATAGCGCTATCATGCTTCAAATGACAGGAAACGTAAAGGCGTCGCGTGTCAGTTCTGGTGTTTTCGTTCAGTGCAAGCATCGTTATATATCGGAGGCCTTCGGACAGGATGATGAAAAATATCCTCCATTTTAATCATTATATTTTTTATTAATCTCAGCTTATGCAGAATAAGCTGAGATTAATAAAAAATCTATTTTTTAAAGTTTTTTTGCAAGATATAACTAAAATATTTTTAACCGTACTCTAGTCTAAACGTCGGAATAGGGCTATACCGCTGGGTTGCGGAAGTCAGACAGACTGAAAAAGCTAGCATTCCGTCAAATCCGGTTAGACTAGTAAGTGGACCACGGGTTACAACTGGGATAACTCTAGGTTGATACTAAAATATTATAAATGCTTCTATAGAAAAAATATATATTTATAAATAGTACGTAGTTAACTGGCGGTTTCCTTTCAGTGCTCAGAGGAAGATAGTATAGACAGTTTAACGTTTAGGCGCCATTTCAATAATAGTTCTGAAGCAATTCCACTTAGTAAAAGTGAAATGAGTTCAAATAATAGTTTCGGAGATACGAGAAAAAGAAGATACAGGAGACAAGGCATTTGTCAGGTAATGCTAATGATATAACTCGTTGGCGCCTATAGGCGTTATCCTATGAAATAACTTGTGACTGCCAGCAGAAGAGATGCGGTTTGCTTAGTATCCACTGATAGCAAACTGTCTGTTAAGAAGCCTTAAATTCCATATCACAGTAAATCACAAACTGCAGGTAACTGCGATGTTTAGAAATCATAATAAAAAAGCAAAAGTATTGCGGCAGATTATTCTCGGATAATTCAGTACCTATCGCAGATATAAAAGTATATATATGTATGTTTATCCATTATCTAGTATCCATAGTACAAGCTCTGCTTAGTTCGGGACTAGATGGTGTTGTGTGAATGTAGTAGAATATTATATTGTTGGAAGTAAATTAGAACACCACGTAGCAACACTGCGACGGCCTATATAAGGAGCAACGCTCGCCGCGTTCACGCACTTTATTGTCAGCCATCGTTGCGTGCGGAAGCTCTGTCCGAATTAATATCGATTTTATTAATCATTTTATAGTTATATTGTTTGTGCTAGGTAATTGTAAATAAATCCTTTTTTAAAAATCATTATTCGTTTCTATTTATAACATCAGAAGTGGGATTCGAAGGCTGAGAAGCCGTTGAGCCACGTCTGGTTTTATAGAGGAAACATAGCATTCCTTAGCCTGGTTTAATAATTCGGACGGAGTGTAGCTACGTGATGTCTGGCAACGCTCAGCGTGGCAGACGCAAAACTACCCGCCGTGAACAAATCTCCTCTCCAAACCCTATGGAGGAGATTCTGAGAAGGCTGCGCGCGTTGGAGGACCAGTCACGCGCGCCCGCGGAAACGGGAGCTACTTCAACGGCCGGCGCCAACCCTGATCATGTCGTCGCTCTGCCTGACGCGTCGCCACCGGCATCGGTGCCAGTCACGGTGTCAGAGACGCCTACTCCGCTTCGTGAGCTCGTGCCCGCAGAGGCGGGAACCCCGTCATTGACGTCACTCGCCAGCAACGTTAGACCAACTCAACCCGAGGACTTGGTGACACACGCTGCAGAGCGTCTTTTGACCGCTATCAGCCGGGCTCAGGTCAGATCCAACCATTATTTTGTCTCAGATTTTGATCCGAGTGTTCATGACTTCGACACGTGGTGTGGTGAAGTAGAAAAAGCACGTATTTTGAACCATTGGGACGATAGGGAATGCCTTGCTCGCGTCGGACATTGTCTAAAGGGGGAAGCTCGCACCTGGCTTAGCCAATGGACAAGTAATATTCGAACATGGTCTAATTTCAAACTTGATTTGAGTGCATTATGCCCACGTTCTGTCGATGTCGCGAACATTCTTTATGACGTAATGCGAACTGAGTCTGATAAATACTCCACATACGCTGAGTATGCACGTAAATCGCTTTTAAAATTACGCATAGTTAAAGGACTAAGCGACGAGTTGCTTACTGCTATTATTATACGTGGAATCACAGATCCACAGATTCGTGCTATTGCTGCAAATGCTAAGCTAGCCTCTGATTCTATAGTGGAGTTTTTATCAAGCTTTGTTAAACCTTCAAACGCTAGCAGTTATAATAGGAAGGTATACTCAAATGTTCCAAACCGATTAAATAAGTCATTGAATCATAATCCGTTAAAGCGTCAACACGGTTCTATAGATTTAAAAACTATTAAGTGCTATCAGTGCAATCAATTTGGTCATAAGAGTTCTAATTGTTACAAACGACCTAATAACAATATAACCCCAACGAATTCTAGTAGTAATGAACGAGCAATCGCGTTACCGGCGACATCTCGTGCCGATGTGTTAAAATGTACGTTTTGCAAAAAAGTAGGTCATTCTGAGAACGAGTGTTTTGCAAAGGAACGCACTAGGTTACGGAATAAAAGTGGCGTTAATTTTTGCCGTGAACTTGCAGGTAGCTATAAAAATCGCGACGTGACAATTGCTGTCATTTCAGGTATACCGTTAGATGTATTAATAGATAGTGGTTCGTGCGTTTCGTTAATGTCAACAAATGTAGTAAAGCATTTTCCATGTCAATTAAAGCCTACTACTCAGTTATTATGCGGCCTAGGCGGTACGGAGGTTAATGTGCAATCTTTTGTTACCTTACCCGTTGAGTTCAGCGACATAACATTAGAAATAGATTTTTATATTGTAGACAGTAGTCATATGAATGTACCTGTAATAATTGGGACTGACGTATTAAATAGGGATGGTGTTGCTTATGTTCGGACCAGTGATTGCCAACGTATAGTGCGTAGTGAAAAGATTGCGAATAGTGTTATGCAGGTAAATTCGATTTCGTTGTCTGACCAGGTAAACACACCCGTTACTGGGTATAATAGGGAACGGTTATTAGCTATTCTCGATAAGTATTCTGAATACTTTTTATGTGGCACCGCGACAACAACAGTGAAAGATAGTGAGATGCATATTAAGTTAACAACTGATGTCCCCGTGTATTATAGGCCCTATAAGTTGTCGCATGATGAAAAGTTAAAAGTACGCTCCATAATTAGAGATTTGCTAGATAAGGGTATCATTCGCGAGTCCGATTCGGAGTATGCTAGTCCAATCCTACTAGTGAAAAAGAAAGATGGTTCTGATAGGATGGTCGTGGACTATCGTGCTCTGAATCGAATCACTGTCAAAACTAGATACCCTCTCCCTTTAATTAACGATTACATAGATAGGTTAGGCAATGCGCGCTGGTTCAGCGCATTAGATATGGTTTCTGGTTTTCACCAACTGAGGGTATCTGAGGATTCTATTCACAAAACCGCGTTTGTTACCCCCGAAGGCCACTACGAATACTGTAAAATGCCCTATGGCCTAGCGAATGCCCCTATTATTTATCAGAAAACCATTTCCAAAACACTTAAACCCTTCATCGATGCTGGACAGGTCCTGGTATATATCGATGACGTGTTGTTACTGACCGACGGAATTGACGAGAACCTTGCTTTATTGGAATCTGTCGTAAAAACACTAACTGAGGCGGGTTTTTCTATTAATTTAAAGAAATGTACTTTTCTAACTAACGAGATAGAATATCTAGGTAGAGTTATAAGTAACGGTCAGGTTAGACCGAGCGCCTATAAAATAGACGCGTTAGTTAAGTCGCCGCGGCCGAGTAATGTCAAACAGGTTCGTCAATTTCTTGGCTTAGCGGGATATTTTCGAAGATATATCCCTGACTATGCGATTAAAACTGCACACATTGCTGCCCTAACTAAAAAGAGTGTAAACTTTTATTGGAGTGATGAACATGAGAAATCGCGTCAAGAGATAATTTCTCATTTAACTGACGAACCAGTCTTGGCAATATTCGATCCGGAGCTGCCAACTGAACTGCATACTGATGCTAGTTCCATAGGTTATGGCGGCATCCTTATGCAAGTACATAAGGACGGCCGTAGACGCGTAGTTGCTTATTTTAGCAAGTTGACATGTGGCGCGGAGTCTAAATACCACAGCTACGAGCTGGAGACCCTCGCGGTAGTAAAGTCATTACAACATTTTAGGCAATACCTAATTGGCAAATCTTTCAAAATTATCACAGATTGTAACGCTTTAAAAATGACTCAACGTAAAAAGGATCTCCAGCCCAGGGTTGCAAGGTGGTGGATGTACATGCAAGACTTTGATTTCACGTTAGAATATCGTAAAGGCTGTCTCATGTCACACGTAGATTATTTGAGTAGGAATCCAGTCAACGCTATTAATATTATTCAAAAACCGCAAAATTGGGCCCAAGTGGCGCAGGCAGGTGACGAGGAGACTTTAACGTTACTTGAAAAATTAAATAACGGTCAATTAGATGACACGCGTTATGTAAAACGTAATGATCTCTTGTATTATAGGTATGACGTCACGGGTGAGCAAGCGCGATTCTTATGTTATGTACCAAAGGCATTTCGGTTAAGCTTATTACGTGTATTCCATGACGAGCATGAACACATCGGTATAGATAAGACGGTTGATCTGATCTTGCGGCACTTCTGGTTTCCCGGTCTCAGGCACTTTGTATCGAAATACGTCACCCACTGCGTAGTATGCATCTCGCATAAGCAAGTTCCTCGCGCACCTTTACAGCCAATATCTTCGTGGCAAAAGGCTCCGGTACCGTTTGATACAATACACGTTGATGTACTCGGACCCTTAAGGGAAAGTAATGGTCACAAACATGTTCTCATCATAGTGGACGCGTATACCAAATATTGTTTACTACATGCCATCTCAAAACAAGACTGCAGTGAACTAAAACGCGTGATGACCCAAATGATTTCACTTTTTGGTATTTTTAAACGACTAGTATGCGATAGGAGTCGTATGTTTGATAATCACGAATTCATTAATTGGATGTCAAATTTTGGAGTTGAGGTGCATTTCATCACTCCCGAAATGCATCAGGAAAACGGTCAAGTCGAAAGATACTGCCGTACCATTTTGAACATGATAAGAATAGAAGTAAATTATAATGATAATGACTGGTCGAAAGTCTTATGGAAGCTACAATTGGTTCTAAATGTCACCAAACATAAGACTACTCAATACTCTGCATTAAATCTTCTTATTGGCACTGATTCTACTACACCACTAATAAATGCCTTAATCAAAGACATAACTTGTGAAGGGTCTAGTCCAAATCGAGAAGCTATTCGCGAGATAAGACGTCAACGTGCGGAAGAACTTATTCGTAAAAATAAGGATAGTCAAGACTCGTACATAAATAAAAATAGGAAACCGCCTAAAAAGTTTAATGTTGATGACTTGGTATATGTGATCAAAAGCTCTCAGAGTACTGGCAAGCTCGATAGCGGTATGAGAGGTCCCTATAAAATTACCAAGCTTCTTCCTAACGATAGATATGAGCTCCAACTGTTAGCGGGTGCTTATGGAAAGACTAGTCAGGCAGCTGCTGGATACATGGTATTGTGGAAAGGTGAATGGACACCTGAAACCTGCGCTGCATTTTTTGAAGGTACTTACTGTACGATTTTGGTGTGTGTGTAGCACTGTTTACTTTATTAGCTTGCATACTAGTCTTTCCCCATTCTTCGGTTAGATTATGTACCAAACTAGCATATTTCGTTGCCGTTGGCTATGTAAACTGTTGCGTGATCGGTGGAAGAGACCCGCGTAAGTCCTGAGTGCGCATGGCATTGGGTTGACCCTGACACGGTTGGGAAGGTATCGGGGTGAGTCAGTAGCGCCGCTGGCAACAGACCTGTTTAAATCCGACCCTTAACTTTAGGTATCTGGGGTGACCTACAAGAGACTGATATAAATCCTGTGCGCACGCGCAAGTACATATTATTATGTGCGGGGTATTCGGTTGCGTAGGAACAGACCTGTGTAAAGCCTATGTGACTTGATCGCTTGTGTATAGCTTTCATTGATTCGCCGGTTGAGCTGTTTGGCTTATTGGTACATAATATGACACTTGTATACGCCTGCTGAATATTAAAAGCATCTGGAAAATGTTATTGAGTATGTTTTCTTAAAATGTGTGTATGTTCGCAGACGGCGATGAGGAGCAAAATACGCTGCACGCGGAGACAGCTGCCGGACCGTCCGCGAGTTCCTGCTAAAGGCTTCGAGGACGTAGCCCCGTCAGGAGAAGGCCGTGTTGGAAGTAAATTAGAACACCACGTAGCAACACTGCGACGGCCTATATAAGGAGCAACGCTCGCCGCGTTCACGCACTTTATTGTCAGCCATCGTTGCGTGCGGAAGCTCTGTCCGAATTAATATCGATTTTATTAATCATTTTATAGTTATATTGTTTGTGCTAGGTAATTGTAAATAAATCCTTTTTTTAAAATCATTATTCGTTTCTATTTATAACAATATTATATATTATATTATATATAACGAGATCACAGATTACTAAATAGTTACTACGACAAGGTCTCCGTTCTGATAACTTTCTGCACAAGGTAACGTGTGGTAAAGTTCAATTCCGTATCATCCCTACACAATATAAACTGTCCCACTGCTAGGCACGGGCCTCTTCGCACTGTGAGAAGGGTAAGGCTATGGGGAGATCTCGCTCTTATACGTGCAGGTAAGCCTCATGACATGTTCCTACATCTATTAGTAGGTAATAATTAGTAATACAATCCGCACTTAACTTCGAAAAGTCAGTGGTGCGCGCCGTGAGTTTGACTGGCTCTGCATAGCTTTTTATTAGTCTCTACACTCTACTATCGCTGTTTCTAAGTATGGCTTGTTTCAATATCATAATAGAAGAATATTCCTTATAGAATGACCACGGTGGTCCTCTGATCACGTGGGTCGGCGCGTTGGAGATCGTGATCGGAGTGGCGGTGAACAGCCTCTACGACTCGAACTACGAGTGCGTGGGCCCTTACCTCTTCACCAGCACCGCTGCCGTGGGACCCATCATAAAGTGCCTGCTGATGAGCAAGGACTTTACGTATGTTCGCCAATTTGTCATTATGTCTTTCTGTACAACCTATAAGTGGACGGTTACAAAGTGACGACCTCACAATTCTTTTGATTCGTCAGCATAAGTTTATCGTCAGCTGGTGTATAGATGGGTAAAGATTTCTCAATTTTTCTCTCTGTTGTGCCTCGGAGAGCACGAAAGCTGTAGGTATCAGATTGTCCTGAAGATATTAGACAGTCGTTACGGGGAGTCAGTAGGAAGATAGGTACTATCAAATCCTTCGTATCCTTTCATGTTGCGTGTGTCTGGTGGCCTTTATATACTCTAAAAGAAAGCTTATATTGTGACAAAGCTAGTTAAATAGAATCTGCACGCTCGTATTCTTGAATGCAAGCGGAGAATCTAAACTTTGTTATTTCAGACCCAGATAGCCACACCGTCTTTTATTACTTTGCCTTCTTTTGAATACCCTGTTTTAAATGTTAAAGCCTATTCATAAAAGGAAAATATATAGGTAACTCTAATACTCATTGCAGACGTAGAGCATGTTCATCGGCAGCAGAAGTTATGGGTTACAAAATAGTAGAGAGAGCTGTATTCTGGAATCGAGCCCGAGCTGATGAGGAAGTGCCTCCCACACCTCTGGACTTGACAACAACACATGCTGAATCTAAGGAAGGACTTGTTTTCAAAATAGGCACCATGGTAGTGAATATTACGGACGTTTCTACCGAAAAATCCAATGTATTTGATCCATTAGAAGTTATTATCATTTAAATGTAATCGAATATTTATCATCCATTACTAGTTATTTCGATGTAAATTAAATTGCTTTTACTTTGGCGGAGTTAAACAATGAATATGTGGAGAGCCTAGTGCATTAAATTCTCTTTACAAACTTGAGTTTTTTTTTTAATAGATCTTAAAAGTTCAGTTTTGATGATTTTTGAAAATATTGTATTTATACCTACACCATGTATATTGAGTCAGTGTTTTCCCGAAAAGTATGTTCCTACTCAGTCCATGATCATTGTAAAAAAAAATTTGACCAATTTTTTTTCATAGCATAAGAATGTGACTGTCGATGCGTAAGGTCAATGCGCTTTATTTATAAGAACCTAAAAAGTTGCTTGCCCTTCGTTCATGACTCATTTTAATCCAATGAAATGGTGATTTTAAAGAAAATGTTTAATAGAAAAAAAAACATGTGTATATTTTGTAAAATAAATATTATAGGTAGCTTCTATATCATGGGCGGACTACAAACTTATCGGGAAAACTTATACATGGCGTATTTTATTCTTAGTTTCAAAGATCCTACGGTCGCTGAAAAAGAATCCCGGTGTAATGTTAAGTTAAAGTTTCAAAACCGAGCTACTGTAACTGTAAGATATCGACTACGCTGTAACTCCTTGGGTATACGAGTACTGGTAAATGTACATCGTTATACGAAAAACATGAATGATGACGAAAAGTTTGCAAATCAAACAAATTTTTTAACGTTTGGGGATGGGACTCATAGTAAGCATTCGCCGAATAAGTAGTAGTGGCATATGACCATGTGACCAGCACTGCTATCCTGATATAAAAATACTTGCTCAGGGCGCGCTTGAGGCTTAGTCTAACTTTGCACACCATAGGAACAAACTTGCAGCAAGTTTAAATCAAACTTGATAGTTTCACTGTGACAAACTTGCATTAAACTTGCGTGAAGTTTGTTTTCCAAAGGATTTGGATGATGACGAGCACAGGTTGGTGGTCCGACAACAGCTGTGCTCGTCGACATCCAAATCCTTTGAAAAACCAACTTCATGCAAGTTTGTCACAGTGGAACTAGCAAGTTTGATTTAAACTTGCTGTCAGTTTGGCAAGTTTGCATTGTTATCTTATCTGGGATCTTATGCGCAAGTATATAGCTGGTGGTCCGTGCCAACCTCAGTATGTTCTAGTGCTCATCCCAGTAATTCTTTTTGGACACTTAAGAAACTTCACAACCCAGTTTTATGAAGAACCAGGTCCGCCCTGAAAAATAGGCAATGATAGATACGCCAATGGATCGCTTTCGATCGTTCTTCGATAGAACTTTTTCTAAACATTTTTAAAGGTGGGTTTCAGACCTCTGGCTTTTGGAAATTGTATGTAAATGTACCTATCGACGCACGAATAAAATGCCATCACATGCAAAGTCGGCTAGGCTCCCTGATTGGCTTATTCCGTGTTCTACAACGATCTAATCATGATCTAACCTTGAAACGGGCTAATCAGCGCTAGACTGTGTCAACTACGAGCACGTTTTTATGTACAGCGGCTAATGCTAATGAGTATCAAAATAATTCTGTAATCAGATGTAGTATAAAGAGAAAATTATTACTTGATAAGAGAAATAAACGTGTTACGCCTACTAAACTCCTAAATAAGCACTTAGGTAAACAGCGGCAATGTCCTTGAAGATTTCACATGCAATGAACATTATTATTTTGTAATTTTCAAGTAATTCGCATACCTAATAATAAAATTATGGTTTTTGCAATAATTCTGATACTAGTATTTGCAAACTGTGAGTAATACATATTTTATTTTTATTCACGCCTGTATCGCCGACAGGATAGGCAGAGTGTAATATTTCAACCACAATTGGCCATGTTATGAATTTGTAGGTACATGGGCCCACGTAATAGGGGGCAAGCCTATTGCCGTTACCGGGTACTTTGCAAGATTCCGTACTGCTATTGAAAATTCGGAAAAACCCAGTAACACTTTTGCCCGACCCGGGAATTGAACACGGGACCTCCTGATCAGCAGACGCATATGCTATCCACTGGTCCACTGGTCCAATACATCTATTTTATTCAAAGATACTTTGACATAAACAGTAGGTAGATATAGTCAATAACAGGAGCGGAACCAGGTGGAAGAGGAGGGAGATGCTCTCTTGATGAATCTTACCATCACTAGTGTCAAACCCTCGCGCCTCCCAAACCATGGAGTTCAGTAATCTATTTCATCATCTTTCATTATCATGTGCTGGACAAAAGCCTTCTCCATGGCTCTCCACATGGACCGAACTGAACTGAAAACTGAATTTTCATCATCATCATTCAGCCTTTAACAGTCCCCTGCTGGACTAGGCCTCTCCTTTAAAAGGAGGAATTGGCCTACTATGCCACTCTGGCCCAACGGGTTGGTATAGGGTTTGTATCAAGTTTTCCTTCACTTACAGTGCTGTTCTCTGCATAATATGCTCTCTCCGTCGGCGCTTACAACACCCATGGGATGATATAGGGTGGTGACATTCCGTTTTCTTAATCCGTCACCATACGGACTACGGACGGCTGAATTTTAACTTCTGTATATTCACTGTCTGAATTTCATACCAACATTCATAACATTCCAGGTACGAGTTCAACCGTCTTATGTTATTATGTAGGTACCTATACTATGTGTATCTTTATTCTTGCCAGTTTTGTATAATATAACGCACTTTAGTTTTGATATTTCAGCTGCAGTATGCCAAAGACGGCTTGTAGGAGGTACGGAAGTAAAAGAAGACAAACCTTACATGGTACTTAAAACGATTTTCACTTAATTACTAAACCTTAAATGTATTAAACTAGCTGAGCTCGCAGTTACTATTGCGCTTTTGGCACTACTGCTCCGCACCCACGTGACATAGCGTGATGTTTTAATGATAGCCTCTCTTAGAACACGGTCCCGGCTGTCATAAATATATCTGCCAGTTAGGGAGTCAGTACCTCTATATAAAATAATAAAATACACTAGTCCAAACTAGTAGCGCTCATAGCGAGGCTTGCCATTCGTAAAAGATCGGCAAAGTTAATCAACGCTTGCACAGGTCACCACTTGGATGGGTAACCGTGTGTGGCATTTACATCTAAGCGCTACCGTGCTTCGGAGGGCACGTAAAGCCGTCGGTCCCGGTTCTTGTCTAAGGATAAGGATCGTTAGGCCATGTCGGAGGCCTTAGGGCGGTCTGAAAAATTCCGACATCAAAGTTGACCTCACACTCACACGAAAAACAAAACAAAGTCCAAACTTTTGGTTGCGAAGTCAGACAGGCAGCGCTCTGTCGAAAAGCTAATTTCAGTCAAATCCAGTTAGATTAGTAAGGGGTAGGTAGAGACTAAGGAACGCCAAATGCTCCGGTTCAAACATACCTCTTTCGCTTCCTCGACATTCCTTAACCTCGTCATGCATGCGCGTCGGTTATGGGTAGTTTAATTTGACGCTTCCGCAATACGTCACCAATTTGGTCGGCGTAAGTCCGTCTTGGGAATTTTTCCTCCTGTAGCATACCAAAGCGAACAACACTAGGTATAACCTATTACGTAAACTGTCAAAGCCAGCTGTTTGTACGACTCACGTCGAAGATTAGGTGACAATTTGTTTGGTCACAAACTTTGCTAGATACCGGGTCACTCAATGTTAGCGTAAATTAGCAATACTGCATATTTTTATTATGATTTTTGAGCGTAAAACAGCAATATTGCATTCGTACCGAACGAATGCAATATTGCTAATTTACGTTAATATTAACTAAGCGCATAGTAGGTACTTGCGATCTTTCGTGTCGGTATGCCAGAATATCAGCTTTACTGCTTTTTTTTTTTTTTGTTTTACGAGGTGGAAAATCCCTTCGGATCTCCGACTCTTGGGGGAAATAAGAGCCGGAGTATGTGGTGTTTCCACTAAAAACCACCTCGACTGCCGCCATGTACCCGTGTGTCGGAGGGTGGGGCATCACCTAAGCACTCGTCGCAACCCTCCGACGGGTATTGGCCCGCCAGATGGTCAGGCGGGCCCCGAACAAAACCCCCTTGGCGACGGATTAAGGTGTTGGACTCCGCCGCCAAAACGCCCAGCGGCCGCAGAGGATAGGGAGGACGGCAACGCAACACCGCATCTCCTCTTCCTCTGCGGCCCCACCGCGACGCATCGAATGGTGCGCCCCCATTTGGTCGCGGGAGATAGGGCGCGCGGCAACGCAACACCGACACGCCTCTCCTCCCGCGACCGCACCCGACTGCGAGGGACAGACAGAACTGTCCCCCGCACCCGCACCGTTGGACGCATCCTGCGCAGGCCCCTCCAAGCCCACGCGGAGCGTCCCATCCTGGATCCCTCTTAGCTTCACCGCGGGTGACCAATCCACGGTTACTGAGCCCCCCCACCACGACAAGGTGGAGATCCCACGGGGGGGATCAGCTTTACTGCTGAACGACTGCCGTCTGACCACTGCAACCCAAAGGAATACTTGATATTCCAACTATTCCAAGGCCAAGGTAGATAATATAAAATAATTATTAATATTATTAAAAGCCTAATTCATGCTCCCACTGCTGGGCAAAGGCCTCCACTTCCATCTTTCACTTTTAGCGATCAGACGCGAGCTCCTGCCAATCGTTCCGAAAAGCGTCCAATTCATCACGTCTTCTCCTCCAAGGTAGATAATATAAGATCTTACAAATCTTTAGCCTTGTATCCACTTGAGCACGCTCAGGCGAATGAGCAGCTCATTTGGCTGAGCTGTTCAAGTGGATACAAGGCTTTAGTTTGCTACTTAAATATATGATAATTAATTTTCAGGTTTACATCGTGTGGTATAAGCCTACATCCTTCAACCAGCCATTCTGGAAGGTGGAGGGTGGGCGAGACCTATATGCTTTATGTGGTGGGGCTTTATTGAATCCAAATTACGTTTTAACAGCAGCGGCTTGTCTCATAATAAAACCATATCTGCGTGTCGTAGCGGGTTACAAAAAATACATTTCAAACGCTAATGACCCAAATGACAAATGTTTGATGATTGCCCAACGACATATAGTCTGGAAGTGTTATCACAGCTGTAAGCATATTTTATTTAGGTTTTGTTATTTCATTTACAACATAATTATACACATATTCATTAATTCCCACTACTGTGTCACCTGTGTAGTCAGGTTCAGCAGCAGTGACCATTGATGCCAAGGAGTTGTAACACTCGTGAAGGCCTAAATTGTGAACTAAACCTGTTTCCAGTAATATGTATGGCAGAAACGCCTAAACGCACGGAAATTCGTTCTAATTGCCACAAATCCCATAATAGGTGTGACACGGCTCTAACTTGACCATTTAATCTGTACTTAGGTATACTTTTCTTGTTTCGTCCTTTTTACACCCCCTTTTTACGTAGTCGGGTTCTTAAACTTTTTTTTTGTAAAACGTTGAATTAATTTAAAAATTGTATTAAAAGAAATAAAAGTGGGTACCTACACCAGACCAGACGTCTTTCACGGTTTGTTTTGTTTTGCAGTTCGTATCGTCACTCAACCGCCATGATGTTTTACAGCGTTTTCGCGTCAAGTTCAAATGGGTTTTTACAAAGCTACAATTAGTAATATTGCTGATTGATTTTTGAAGAAAATTCGGTTATTTGAGATTAACATCTTAAGAGTTAAACGAATTAATCATTAATTACATTTTAAGATACAAGCCTTAAGGGCGGTTTCAGATTAGCGTTTTATACACGCGTATAAGCTCGTTTTTGGAAGCGCACATTAGGCGCGTATAGGCGCGCCCTTTGTCACACGCGCAACTCGTACGAGCGTTGACGCACTTCATGTAAATCTGTATTCATTGGCACTTCTAAGCTCGTATAAGCGCGAGCCGTCAGAATCCATGTTGACACTGACAAGATGTCACTACCGTTTCGACCGAACACGCCGAAATATGCCCGTTTACGTGAGTCCGGATTTTTGAAGCGCGTAATGTAGCGTCCGTGTAAGCGCGTATGCCGAAACGACCTTATACGCGCAGAAAAATACGCTAATGTGAAACCGCCTTAAAGGATTTATATACATACTACATTCGGTCTGATGGGCTAAAGGTAGTAAACACGGCTACAAGTCGGGTGTATCCCGTTGGCCAGATTGGCGGTTAGATCGATCTATCCACTGGGAACTTTTTCCTGCTAGCGATTTAGCAGGATGACAACTCAAAAAAGTACATTTAAAGTCAAAACAGTTTCGCTTCTTATAATTTTTATCGACAGATATTTTATTCAAAGAGACCGTTTATAATAACACTAAAATTTATTTTATATCAATGTAAAAAGTAGATATCATTTGATTACGGCGCGGCGTGTAAAAATATATTTGTAAAGCCCTTTTTTTAGAACGTAGGCATAGAAAATAATTATAGAAAAATCTTTATGACAACTTTCTGAAGAGTTTGTGGTCCTGAGCCCTGACCCAAAAACCGATGCAGATTTTATTAAATCATTAATAAAGCGCGAGTCGGAATCGCTTATGTTGGCTATCTTAAGAGAGGTATCAGCTTATCATACCCTTACAATTGACTTTAATTGACAAATTCACAAAATCCCATTATACAAACACCTTCAATATTTAAATATATCATGGTAAATAGAAAAGTCTAGTCAAAACGTTTTTGTGTTCAATTACACGTACGTTAATAGCAGATCTGGAACATTGGAAAAAGTTCCCAAAGGATAGATCGATCGAACCACCAATCTAGCCAACAGGAAACACCCTACGAGTCAACCTTCACAGTTGCAGTAAGATTTTGATACTTATTTCCGACGGCATAAGAACGTTACAAAGGTTAAAGTGTCCCGCTTGATGGATAAGCGAGTGTACCAGGGTGTAACACCATCTTTTTCTTTCCTGGGTTGCCGCCTTCCATTATCTGGGGTCGGCTTTCCTTGTTTGGCTTCTCCATTTTGCTCTATCTTGAGTGTGTAAGACCATCTGATTTATGCAATTACAAACTTGTAAATTTGCCTAAACCTATTGTAAGTAGTGTCTAGAATTACCGTAGGCTTACTGGGAATTGGTTGTAGGCACAGTGGAAGCTAATTTTATATTCATCCAGTTGTCCTAAAGCAATCAAATGTCTGACATATATTGCTGAGATTCTCAGCGAAGACAAATTATAATGTAGTTATATGAAAATTTTACCTATAATATCTCCTGGTGATGTTCTTGAAGTGGACCTATAGGATTAACTCATAATTTTGGCCAAAATAACAAGAGAATCGAATAGATACCAGTGTACAATTCGGCGAAGTCCTTCTCCAGACCACGATGCACGTTTGCGGTTCACAAAACTTTTCACAAATGTTCAATATGTCATCAATTTACAACAAACTTTGCCGGAAGTCAAAAGCGGCAATTACGTATTAAGTTAATTACAAGTTGATTCAATTCGCGTTAATTCAAAGGGCGATCAATTTATTAATTAGGTACAAGGCACGCGAGAGTACAAACGGCGTGTTAATTTTTCAAGGCGCCAACGGAAGTGACAGTTCAGTGTGACCATTGTCAGAAATTTTCAATAGACTAAACAAAATGTTACTCAATCGATCTAATCGATTTGACTTATAATAAAAACTAATTCTATTTCAAACATCCACCCGCCCCGGACCGGCCCACCAGTCCGCTAATCGGTTGGTAGACGTGACAATGTTGCGACCGCTCTCCTCAGAATCGAACCGTCCACCAAGACCTCAGCAAATCGGAGAACTCCATCAGCCCCAGTTACCAAACGAAGGATGCGCCCCCTGCGCCATCTGACTGGCGGAAGGTTAGCCTCCTTGATCAAAACGAGGTCACCAATCTTGGGTGGATCGGTCTTGTCGGTCCACTTAACGCGTTGCTGGAGTATGTGCAAATATTCCAAATTCCAGCGTTTCCAAAAGCTCTGAGTAATCTGGCGTACCAATTCAAAGCGCGAGAGACGACCAGGTCTCGTATCAATGTAGGGGTACTCAGGCAAGGCGACAAGTGGGCGACCAATAAAAAAATGGCCCGGCGTAAGGGCCTCCAAATCATTCGGATCTGAGGAGATCGGGCACAATGGCCGAGAGTTCAAAACGGCTTCAATCTTACAAAACACATTTGCGAGTTCCTCAAATGTAAGGACAGACTCACCGATTGTCCTGCGCAAGTGTGTTTTGGCCGATTTTACAGCGGCTTCAAAAATACCACCCCAGTGTGGACAATTTGGTGGGGAGAACAACCAATTTATCCCACGTCGGGCAAGCCTATCACCTATATCAGCCTTGTTGGTTTCAAGAAAATTAACAACATCATTCAAATAATTATAGGTGCCCTTGAAGTTAGTGCCGCAGTCAGAACGGATCAAGGAAGGCAGCCCTCTGCGGGATACAAATCTGTCAAAGTGGCTACAAACGCCTCGGTCGTAAGCGAGGAGACCAGTTCTAAGTGTACGGCCTTTGTGGAGAGACAAACAAAAACACACAAGTAGGCCTTAACAGTCTTGCTGTTTCGAAGTGTCGACGTTTTCACCAAAAAGGGACCTGCGAAGTCCGTGCCAACACCGTCAAACGTCCTGCTCTCAGTTACGCGATCTGCCGGTAAGTCTCCCATCAAGGGCTGCATGGTTGAAGCCTTGAGTTTATAGCAAGGGATGCAGCGAAAGACTACACTCCGAATAATTCTTCGGGCAGACAAAATCCAAAATTCGCGTTGCAAAATAGCCAACAAAGCATTACAACCAGCATGCGAGTTCTTAAGGTGACGGTCAGTTACCAAAAAGCGTACCAAATGACCGTCCTTGGGTATCAAAAGGGGGTGACGTGCTCCGTAAGGGAGGTTGGCATTCTTGAGACGCCCTCCAACGCGCAAGAGACCCGTTTCGTCCAAAAAGGGGTTCAATTTAGAGACAGCTCCCGACAATTTCGATCTCCCTGATTTAAGGATAGCAATCTCCTTCTCAAAATGCGCCAATTGCACAGAACGAACCCAAAAGGTGAGGGACTCCTGTCGTTCCTGTGGTGAGAGAAACGGTGTGAGTCGTTTCTGTTGTGGGTGCCTAAAATTAAAAACAAAACTCTTTATCCAAGCAGTGACACCTAACAACTTGTCGAGGGAGCTGTAACGATTCAACAAAAAATCGGGGTCGAAGGCGCATTCTACCTTCTCAAGAGCGAGTGTTCGTAGACCCGGCAAATTAGAAGTATTCAAAACTGGCGTTCGAGGCCAATCAGTTTCTGGTCGACTCAACCATTCCGGACCCCACCACAGCGAATGACCTATCAAACTAGGCGTCAAGCATCCGCGCGAGGCACAATCAGCGGGGTTGAGTTCACCTGGTACGTGTCTCCAAACCAGCGTGACTTCGGATTTTTGGATTTGGGAAACGCGATTAGCGACAAATACCTCCAAGGTGTGGACAGAAGCCTTCAACCAACAAAGAACAATTTGGCTGTCTGTCCAGGCGTAGGTCCCATTAATACAAATGCTTTTACCCAAAGTGTTAGACACGTGGTTCAATAAGCGTACAAGTAGAGCTGCTCCCGAGAGCTCCAATTTTGGGATGGTCAGGGATGTCCGAAGGGGTGCTACCTTGCTCTTCGTCATGATCAGGGAAACCCTCACCTGACCTGATGCACTAACTGTGCGCAAGTACACCACGGCCGCGTGACCACGTTCCGAGGCATCACAAAACCCGTGAAGGGTGGCCTTGTACTTCCCGGGAGGAAGGATGGGACGAGGCAAGGAGATCTCGTTGTCGGCAGGAAGTGAGGATACAAAAGAGGTCCATTCCTCAACAAGAGTACCGTGTAGAGGTTCGTCCCAGGTCAATCCTGCTGTCCAAAGCTTCTGCAAGAAGCATTTTGCCCAAAATATAATTGGACAAATCCAACCGTTCGGATCAAAGGTTCTGGCGACAGTAAACAATACGAGACGTTTAGTCCAAGAGCAAGGCAATTTCAGGTCTACGTTATACGTAAAGATGTCTTGGACTGGTCTGTACTGAACGCCTAGAACAGCCATCATGGCGGGGTTGTCAACAATCTCAAACAAATGTGGATCTTGCTGATGATCCTCTGGCAAGCCTTCCAAAAGCGCTGGTGAGTTGGAAATCCATTTGCGCAACTCATAACCAGCGGAGGCCAAATACCTATCAATTCGTCCCGCAGGAGGATCGCACCGTCCGCTGTGGAGGCGCCCGAGCAAATGTCATCGACGTAAATATCGTCCTTCAAGATGGCGGAGGCTCGTGGGAAACGTAAGCATTCGCGGTCTGCGAGCTCCCAAAGAGAACGTATTGCCAAGTAGGGGCTCGACCTTAACCCGTACGTATTAGTATTGAGCTCGTAGACGACCATGGGATCACGAGGAGACTCTCTCCAAAGGATCAGCTGGAAGCGACGGTCATCAGGGTGGATAATAGTCTGCCTGAACATCATTTTTATGTCGGCCACAAAGACAACCTGATGTCGTCGGAAGCTGGTGATGACGTCACAAACGTCCTTGACCAACTTGGGACCAGAATGCAAGCACTGGTTCAAGGCTACGCCTGTTGAAGTCTGCGCAGAACCATCAAACACTGTGCGCAGCTTGCCAGTCGATGGCTTCAATACCGCATGATGCGGGAGAAAGTAATGCTCCACCGAACGCCAATCCAAATTTGACACTGACATGTGTCCCAATTGTTCATATTCTCTCATGAACTCAATATACTTCTGTCTGAGTTCCGGATCACGACCCATGCGGCGCTCCATGGCCAACAACCTCTTTTCGGCTAAAGGTCGTGACTCACCAAGCGGAGGCCGAACAGACAGGAAGGGTAGCCTCGTAATGATCCGACCAGAACGGAGTCGACCAGTGTTGTTCTGGAAGAACAGCTCGCACTCCTCATGTTCTGGATTCAAACGGGCAGCTTGAGGGGGCTCCTCTACCTCCCAAAACCTCTGAACGGCATCAGAGAGAGCGGAGCCTACAGCCAACAAATTGTCAAGTTCAGGTGGAGGGGGGTCCCTAGATACAGGTCCCATCAAAGCAAATCCAAATATGGTCGGGATGGCAGTCAAACCATTTGGCACCAAGAACCGTTTCCCACCAATCAAAATTCCACCGAGGACATCAGAGCCAATCAACAAGTCGATTAGTCCCGGTGTGTCAAATTTGGGGTCTGCCAGTTCCAATCCCGATGTCAAATTCACCACAGCAGCGGGTAGCTGTTTCTGTGCGTGCATACCCAAAATATTCTTCAACACAATAGCCGAGGTTTTAATCCTCGGGTGTGAAGATTCAACAGGGCCAAACAAAACCTTAACTTGCCTTTCAACATTAGAGGCTACGTCCCCTATGCCCCGTATACAATTTGGAAAAGAACCCATATTTAATTTAACCTGCCCTACTAAACAAGTGGAAACAATGCAACCTTGTGAACCTGTGTCCAATATAGCACGGACAACAACAGAGGTCCCCGTGGGTCCCCAGACCCTAACAGCAACCGTTGGTAGGATAACGGTCTCAATGGGGGAGGTTGGAGTTATAGGGCAGGGGTCAATGACCTATTGTTGCCTGGGCGGCGACCGTTGGCCAGGACCAGGAAAATCAAAATGGGGGTGCGGCTTGAAGTCCTCAAAAGCGCGATGACTCGATCCGCGCGCCATCTGTGGGGGGTCATAATGACGCACCCGCCCAAAACGAGGTGGGCGCGAGTCAAGGCGGGGACGCTCCGCCAAAGGAGGGGAATACCTGGGGCAGCAGTATAAGTGCTGGTGACGCTGGGCGGTCGCACATTCAGGTGCGCGAGAGAGAGGAGGCGTGCGCACGCTACAGTTCTCCAAGCGGGGTGAGCGGCGATCAATTAAGCGAGGTGACTCTCGGCTGCGCGCCGGTGAGCCTCGCCTTCAAAACACCCGCCCGTGCGCGGCGTCGGCTGGTTGGACAAGCGGCCAACCTCTCTGGCATTCATACAGAGAATGTCCAAATGCTGTCCTCCACAGTGAGGACAGGGGCGAGAATTTGGGCAGTCTCGCTGGTAGTGGGACCCCAAGCAAGAGAAGCAAAGGCGGCGGGCATTTGCGATGCGCCTACGAGAGGCGACATGAAGGTCCAAAAATGCCCTGCAACTGCCCGTTCTGTGCCCCGTGACCTTGCAGTAGGAGCACTCCGCTGGGCTCTGCGTGACCGCAAAGCGAGGAGGGCGCCGGTCAACATTGGCTCGGGTGTGACCGCGAGCCTGCTCCTTGACCTTGGGCGGCTGCGTCTTAGCCGGCGTGTCACCACCGGAGTTGTCCAAGACCCGGCACTCATCCTCCAGGAAACTCTCCAGGTCAGCAAAGGGGGGCAGATGGGTCGCGTTATCCCCACCAAAGCGCTGTTCAAAACGCGACCTCAGGTCGGCAGGCAGCTTTTTCAGCACAATGTGCACCAATAGATAGGACCATTGGTCTACGGGCAGGTCAAGGCACTTAAGTGCGTTGATGGCCACCAAGAGCGGGTTCAACAGTTGGGTGCGCAACCCAGAGACCCGGGTGAGCGTCGGCAAACCCAAAATCTGCTCGATGTGCGTGTCGGCGAGGCCACGCTTATTATGGTACCTACGGGTAATTAGGTCCCGAGCCGTCTGGTACGCGTCGTCAGACACGGGCAGATGCTGGATGAGGCCCTTAGCCTCCCCATTCAGAACCGACATTAGATAGGCCAACTTTTGTGCCGGCCGAAGGTCAGCCCTATCATTGACTAGGCTGTCGAACAGATTAACGAAGCCCAGGTAGCTTCCTAGGCAGCCATCAAAATGGTGGAGGTCCAAAGTAGGGAGCCTACTCACCAGCCCCGGTGCTGACCTAGGAAGCTCCCGCTTTAGGCCGGGTTGCCCTTCCCTATCGGCAACTAGTTGTCTCGCACTATTGGAGACAGCATCATACAGATCTAAGACCTGGGCATAGTCTTCGCTGACCTTATTTCGCTGGTCAGCAGTGAAATCAGTGACTGACACTTCGAGACAGCAAGCGCTGAAAGTGCGGAACTGCTGTTCCACACTTGCCAGGCGATCATCGATCCGCTCGTACCTTTGAAGTAAGGCCTGCTGGCGATCAGGCCGGTTCACTAAAGCACTGGCCGAGGCAAACCAGCGCAAATCTGATGCAATAGCACCAGCAGCCGCACGCAAGTCCTTGATAGCTGACATAATCAAAATTCTAAAGAGCCCGGACAAGCGTTAAATAATATTAACAATCAAAACTTATTTTTTCTTAATTCTTTGAAACCAACAAAATATTAGCCTGTTTACTGCAAGTGCAGGCAAGTGACAGGTATCTACTGTCCAACAAAATTAATAGTTTCAATATATATTGACACAAAACAAAGTCAAAGTTATCAAAAGTTGAACCTTCGAATAAGTTAATTAAAGTTAAATATTCAAATAAATTAACTAATTACTTGCAACAGACAGACTGGCTGTGTTATTTGAGATATACAATAGGAAGTAAGCACAGAATATGTGTTACCTAGCAATATTATCTATATTATAACAAAACAAAGTTTATTAATGTGACCCGCCCAAGTGGCAAGGTCAAGTTGGTTGTTTATGAATATATGCAATAAACTAAATTTACTAAATTTATTGATACATACAGCTGTTATGTATCCAAACAAACTGACTTATTAATGCAACAACAAATTGAAGTTAGATTTTTCAACAATACAAATCAACAATTACTGATTGAGGTTATGTGTGACAATGTGTTTCAAATTATCTAGGTCAACTTATACAATTAAATATTATGTATTTTAGACAATAACTGACCTGACAAACACTACAATACTGTCTACAAGGTGAGATATATAGCTCATACAACACGAATCTGAGTTCAGATACAATCAACGGCTAAGATACAAGTTTAAAATATAGGCACAGTTAACCACGCTCTGCTTCCAAAAATTATGTCTAGAATTACCGTAGGCTTACTGGGAATTGGTTGTCGGCACAGTGGAAGCTAATTTATATTCATCCAGTTGTCCTAAAGCAATCAAATGTCTGACATATATTGCTGAGATTCTCAGCGATGACAAATTATAATGTAGTTATATGAAAATTTACCTATAATATCTCCTGGTGATGTTCTTGAAGTGGACCTATAGGATTAACTCATAATTTTGACCAAAATAACAAGAGAATCGAATAGATACCAGTGTACAATTCGGCGAAGTCCTTCTCCAGACCACGATGCACGTTTGCGGTTCACAAAACTTTTCACAAATGTTCAATATGTCATCAATTTACAACAAACTTTGCCGGAAGTCAAAAGCGGCAATTACGTATTAAGTTAATTACAAGTTGATTCAATTCGCGTTAATTCAAAGGGCGATCAATTTATTAATTAGGTACAAGGCACGCGAGAGTGCAAACGGCGTGTTAATTTTTCAAGGCGCCAACGGAAGTGACAGTTCAGTGTGACCATTGTCAGAAATTTTCAATAGACTAAATAAAATGTTACTAAATCGATCTAATCGTTTTGACTTATAATAAAAACTAATTCTATTTCAAACAAGTAGACTTATATAAATAATGTACCTACTAGTATCAATTACTATGTCATAACAATGTAAAACTACAATCTCCTTTTGAAATAAACTTTATTATTATTATTATTATAAATTGAAATTATTATTTTATCGCACGATCTCTCTTTGCACATTATTTGGCGTTCGACGGTCCAACTGCATGATTATCACTACCTAAAATCTTCAATTTGTGAAGGAGAACTCTAAGCAGGAGGGTTGTAACGAGGCAGACGGAGAAAGACTAATTTAATATTGCCAACCTTACTTACAGCATTACGTAACACGACTTGGAATTCGCAAAACTACTTGACGCCGGGTAAATTAAATTAAATTAAATTAAATTAAATTATATTTATTTCAGGAAATGACCCATACATTTGTTAGTATCACTTAAAAACTATGTTAGTAAAAATATAAACATGTAACTAACTATATTCTTCTTTGTAGGAAGGCATTGGGAGTTTTTGACAAATGTCTTCCGCACAGGTGCTCAATAAAATGGCCTTCAGTCTTGCTGGCAACAACCGCAAGGAGACTATTGGCGCTGCCACGCACGCGCTGCAGTAGGGATGCGGATCTCTTGCGTATGATTGCAAAAAAGTCATCAGTATGCGCTCCCGCAAACATAGCTGATGCACTACAAAAACGTGGCAGCGACAACAATATCCTAAATGCATTGTTGTATTGCACTCGAAGGGCATTGTACGCTTTTTGTGTGTATCTTGTCCACAGGCTGCAGGTATAAAAGGTTTGGCAATATGCCCTAAATAACGTTATTTTGACATCACTGTCGCATCTCGCAAACCTGCGGGCCAGCATGTTACACCTCACGGCCAATGCCCTTCGCTCCCTCTCAATGTCACAATCATCTGTGCTATCCTCCGTAACCCAGTGACCAAGGTACTTAAACTTCTTTACTCTACTCAGCATTACACCACCAATCGAGACCGATGGTACTACCTCGTAGGTTTTATTTTGTGTCTTAAAGACTAGCAATTCACTTTTCTTGGCATTATACCTTAGTCCCTGGGCTTCGGCATAGCACTCACAAATTTTTAACAACTTCCTGATGGCACTGATCGATGGACTCAGCAGCACCATGTCGTCAGCATAGCTAATATTATTGAAAGACACTCCATCAATCGAGCATCCGACACCAGTGCTGCTGAGTTCATCGATCAGCTTATCCATATAAATATTAAACAGCTTGGGCGAGGTCAAGCCTCCCTGCCTTACTCCACACTCAAGACTAAACACATCAGAGTAAGCACCAGCCCATCGCACGGTGTTACTCTGATTACCGTACCAGAACTGAAACATTTTAATGATTTCTGGTGGAAGATCTGTCTCGCACGACAATTTACTCCATAAGATGTCATACGAGACAAGATCAAAGGCTCGGGACAGATCCAGAAAGCACGCATAGACAGGTGTCCCTCTCCCAGTATAATACTGCACTGTGTTCTTAAGGGTCATGATCGCCGTCTCTGTTGACAACCCATTCCTAAAACCAAACTGTCTATCATTTATATTCATATGTTTACTTAGTAAACTGTCCATTAAACTATCCAGAACTTTAGCTATAATCGTGGCTAAGGATATTGGTCTGTAATTATTGAGAGCTGACATATCAGTCATGTCAGTCAGTCATCATGCAGTTGGACCGTCGAACGCCAAATAATGTGCAAAGAGAGATCGTGCGATAAAATAATAATTTCAATTTATAATAATAATAATAATAAAGTTTATTTCAAAAGGAGATTGTAGTTTTACATTGTTATGACATAGTAATTGATACTAGTAGGTACATTATTTATATAAGTCTACTTGTTTGAAATAGAATTAGTTTTTATTATAAGTCAAAACGATTAGATCGATTTAGTAACATTTTATTTAGTCTATTGAAAATTTCTGACAATGGTCACACTGAACTGTCACTTCCGTTGGCGCCTTGAAAAATTAACACGCCGTTTGCACTCTCGCGTGCCTTGTACCTAATTAATAAATTGATCGCCCTTTGAATTAACGCGAATTGAATCAACTTGTAATTAACTTAATACGTAATTGCCGCTTTTGACTTCCGGCAAAGTTTGTTGTAAATTGATGACATATTGAACATTTGTGAAAAGTTTTGTGAACCGCAAACGTGCATCGTGGTCTGGAGAAGGACTTCGCCGAATTGTACACTGGTATCTATTCGATTCTCTTGTTATTTTGGTCAAAATTATGAGTTAATCCTATAGGTCCACTTCAAGAACATCACCAGGAGATATTATAGGTAAATTTTCATATAACTACATTATAATTTGTCATCGCTGAGAATCTCAGCAATATATGTCAGACATTTGATTGCTTTAGGACAACTGGATGAATATAAATTAGCTTCCACTGTGCCGACAACCAATTCCCAGTAAGCCTACGGTAATTCTAGACATAATTTTTGGAAGCAGAGCGTGGTTAACTGTGCCTATATTTTAAACTTGTATCTTAGCCGTTGATTGTATCTGAACTCAGATTCGTGTTGTATGAGCTATATATCTCACCTTGTAGACAGTATTGTAGTGTTTGTCAGGTCAGTTATTGTCTAAAATACATAATATTTAATTGTATAAGTTGACCTAGATAATTTGAAACACATTGTCACACATAACCTCAATCAGTAATTGTTGATTTGTATTGTTGAAAAATCTAACTTCAATTTGTTGTTGCATTAATAAGTCAGTTTGTTTGGATACATAACAGCTGTATGTATCAATAAATTTAGTAAATTTAGTTTATTGCATATATTCATAAACAACCAACTTGACCTTGCCACTTGGGCGGGTCACATTAATAAACTTTGTTTTGTTATAATATAGATAATATTGCTAGGTAACACATATTCTGTGCTTACTTCCTATTGTATATCTCAAATAACACAGCCAGTCTGTCTGTTGCAAGTAATTAGTTAATTTATTTGAATATTTAACTTTAATTAACTTATTCGAAGGTTCAACTTTTGATAACTTTGACTTTGTTTTGTGTCAATATATATTGAAACTATTAATTTTGTTGGACAGTAGATACCTGTCACTTGCCTGCACTTGCAGTAAACAAGTGGTTTGGCTGCGGGCTTCTCCTTGTCTGCAAGTTTAATCCTGCCTATATCGCCGACGCTCGTAATGCGATGGCGGTTGCCGTCGGGGCCCAAGATGTAAATGTAGCCCTCCCGTGTCCAGCACTTCGCAACGCCGAACTTCGCCCGTGCAGCCATAAAGGCGTTGTGCCGCGAGCGTGTCAGGAACTCGGAGAGCGTGATTCCCGTTCCCTTCAGCTTTGTCTTGGCGAACCACATGTTGTCCCGCACCGCAAGAGACTCAAATTTTATAAGAATGGGCCTTGCCTTGCCGCTGGAGGTCAGACGCCCCATCCTTTGACAGCGGTGTATGTCATCAGATGAGAAGGTGTCCATCTTAAGACGCTGCTTGACAGTCTCCACCACCACATGAGTTGTCACCTCATCTTTGCATTCCTCGACACCATGAAGCAATAATATCTTCCGGCGGCTCCTCATTTCTAATTTATCCACCTCACGACCCACAACTTCAAGCTGCTGCGAGAATGTCTTCAGGGACTGCAACACGAAGGCTTTGAACATGGCAAAGTCATCTGCCAAGCTTCCCGAGCTTTGTTGAGGTTTCTTCTGAAGCTCTGCCTCAAACCGAGCCATACGCTCCTCAAAATATGTCTGCATGTCAAGGATCTTAGAGACATCAAATCCGTCCATTGTGTGTGATTCTGTGTATATCTGTCAGTTTTTGGAGATAATACTTAACCAGCAGGTATTTACTGTTAGCTATTTATTTTGGTCATTAAACTTAATATAAACTTAAAATAAACTGTTTTACTATTTTTTTAATGTAGAGCAATTTCAAATTGTACTTGCTGTCACAACTACCCACCACCAATTTGATTTACTCTGTTTCTTTTTTATTTAAGAGCAATGCGGCAGCGTATTGCAGAAGCGATACTTGGCAACGATTTCAGGATCTTCTAGTCCTCTGTGCAGTTATAATGGACGTACCTGGCACAGTCCATGTCTTCTTGTCGTATCTTGTGGCGTGTTGAAGAAGACGACTGTCTCATTACCAGATAGTTGCTCCATATCGATGAGATACGAGGCTTCGTGCTAAAACATACGATAAACACTTTACCGTTGATGACACTGAAATGACTGGTATACCAAGCAAAAACGAAAAGAGAAGATAAACTGTCACATTACACTTTTTGTTGTGTTTTTTTATTTTACAGTTTACTTTCTGATTCTTTAGGGATTCGGTTATAGCCTCGTTTCATAGCCTAACTGTCTGGTCCGGAAGGGTATTTCCAAGGGTGCTTTTCAGGGGTATTGCTATCCCTTTGGATATTGCTATTCCTTTGGGTTGGGGAAGTCAGACAGGCTGTCGCTCTGTGGAAAAGCTAACATTCAGTTAAATATATTTGGCCTAGTAAGTGGACTCCGTGTTGCAACTTGGATAACGCTAGGACGATGATGAATTGTGTAATGTTTTGTTTTATGTTTTAAAAGACAAATCCCGCACTAGAGCTATCCCCTGTGTCACGGCGGACATTACAAACATACAACGGACCCAAAGTACACTCAGTCTCGGAACAACAATTAATGGATCACACAAAGTGTTGTCTCGTGTGGGGATCGAACTCACAACACTCAGCACACTGTCAAGCGGCGAGGCGGCTGCTCGTGATGAAATCTTCATGTCTGAGTCTTAATTAATGTTCTCAAAAGTCATGTGGAGTCTGTCAACTTGCACTTGACCACCATGATGGACTATGACGAAGTGAGCAGAGGTCCGTGTCCAGCAATGGGACAGTAGATATATGTATATGCAGGCCTGATGTTGAAATCTAATGAGATTTTTGAATGACTGAGTAACAAACATAAAAAAATATTAGTAAGATAGTAAATTAGAAAATCTGCTTATAAAAGGCATGCCTACCTCACCACTATGTTGGATCGTACTGTTTGCGTTGTCTCGCCGACTGCCGGCAACGTATGCCCCGTCAGCATTAAGTTTTCCCACACCATTGGTACATAATTTAATATGCATGGGTAATCTATAATGTTTATAAGCACCTTCGCAAATTTCAGTATCAATTAGAACCGTTGAAATGCCCAACAAATATTTCTCGTTTACGTCATAATAATAATCTTTCTGTAATAAATATATATTTATATATTATAAAAATATAATAGGTATTTATATAATCAATATCTTATAACACCATCTATACATATAAAAATGTTGAAGTGTTAATTTTGTACATAAAAAATATTGAAAAAAGATATAGCAGGGTGTGACTCCCTCCCGTGGGATCTCCACCTTGTCGTGGTGGGTGGGGCTCAGTAACCGTGGATAGGCAACCCACGGTGAAGCTAGGAGAGGACGCTCCGCGTGGGCTTAGAGGGGCCTGCGCAGGATGCGTCCAACGGGATGTGAGGGGGACAGTCGCGAGCGTGGTCGCGGGAGGAGACTAGGAGAGGCGTGTCGGTGGTGCGTTGCCACGCCGTTACCCTCCGACACACGGGTACATGAGTAAGTCGAGGTGGTTTTTAGTGGCAACACCACACAACCCGGCTCTCATTTCTCCAACAGTCGGAGATCCGAAGGGACTTTCCACCACATCCAAAAAAAAACTGGGTGTGACTAGATCGATACCGAGCCTAAAAACATGGTGATAAATGTTTTGCCTGTCTGTCTTTCTGCTTGTCCGCGTTGATCTCTGGAATGGAACCGATTTTGGAGGGACTATCATAGGAGATAGAGGAGTTTTTAGGTATATATACTTATAATCTGTTATTTGACCCGGTAGGTGGCGCTGTTGTCGAAATACTGAAAAGAATGCCCGTGAAACTAGACCAGGATAGTTAATTTTTAAAACGAAATAATATTATAGTAGGATGAATCCCATTGGAGAAGGAAGAGAATATAACAAAAATTAAAGGAAAAATAAATAACCGGCGATCTGAGAAAAAATTATCTTTTTATCTTCCAAACACACTGTAAATGTATTTTATTTAAAAAAAAATATTTTACGCCTTATTTTGACTGAATATCGCAAAATTATCTAATCTTCAATCGAAAATTCTCACGTCAAAAAATCTGCTTTTTTTTTAAAGTTTGTCGGTGTTCGTTGAAATCTCTACTTTCTGATGGTGTAAATAATATACTTATTCATAACTAGGGTAAACGTTCTCAGAAAATGTAAAGAAACGAAACAACCTCGAGACCGTACATATCATCATGTACAATTTTGAGTTATTTAATAAAATTAACAATTACTTGGAAAACGTAAGATTCCATGGTACACTGCTTAAAAAGACCATGCAAATCGAAATACACAACTAAAGTTAACTTTTCCGCTCGTAGTATGAAAGTTCAAGTATGATAGATGCAGATGGATGAGCGACGGGGCCCGTCTTGGCGTGCCAGCTCAGGCCGCGGCAGTAATGCTAACTTAGTTCCCGTGACCCCGCCATTTAATGGGGTCGGATAGAGGAACACAATGGTGGTTTTAGTGGGTAGTACCGGCGCTTCTCGTCGTTTGTCTCCACACTCTCCCGGGCCCAGTCTAGGGGGTTTATCGTGCCAAAAAAAGGTACTATAAGCAGTAGGATAGTAATGGTTATGATTTATATTATTGTTACGAATGGCGATAATTGAAAATAACGCCATCTATCGGTGAATAAAAGAACTAGAAGAGGTTAGATGTATCGGTGGTTTAAAGCTGTTTCATCTATCCTCTAATAGATGGCGTTGCTGTTAATACTAGAACAATACCTCAAGTCTAGAACGCCCGCACGCTACCAGAACTTTCGTGATGCGTCTCAAACAGACTAGTTATGTGTTCCGGCCGGTATAAATACCGCGTGAACGCGCGAGTCAGGACAGTTACCGTTGAATAATCACAGCGAACATCAAGCGAAAGAGTGCGAAGATTAAGGAAGTCAGAAGTGTTTAATGGTTTTATTAGTGTTTTAGTAAGTGGTATAAAATTGTGTTGTGATAAATAAAGTACAGTTTAGTGGCATTGTGCATTTAATTTATCACCGAACCCCAGCTCGTAACATTATGTTGAGCAGTCACCGCTCTGACTGCCTCCGGACCACGGCCACGGATGGTCTACAGGATAGTTTATGCGTGTGCAGATCGGGAGACGCATGTACTATCAACTAGACTCTGGATCCCGGGTTCGATTCCCCGATCGGAGAAAAGTGTTACTGAGTTTTTCCGAATTCTCAGTAGCAGCGCGGAGTCTGGCAATGTGCCCGGTAACGGCAATAGGCTCGCAGGCTCCTTCGGCTTTATTACCTGGGACCTAAAATTCATAGCCTGTCGAATGTGGGGGTAATGTTACGGGGATACAGGCGTGAGTTATTAGTTAGTTATAGAAAAAAAATGACTCACCGGACGCTGATACTTCAAAGATCCCCAGCCTAGCACGACTGCATCAGTGCCAGGTTTTGGCTTGTCGTAACTGATCGGGATACTGTTCGGTATGTACGAACAATGTTTCAGATAGGACTTGTCAGAAAAATCATACGGTTTATTCACTTTAGCAACAGCAATATCATCGGTCAACCATTTTTTTGGCACGATAAACCCCCTAGACTGGGCCCGGGAGAGTGTGGAGACAAACGACGAGAAGCGCCGGTACTACCCACTAAAACCACCATTGTGTTCCTCTATCCGACCCCATTAAATGGCGGGGTCACGGGAACTAAGTTAGCATTACTGCCGCGGCCTGAGCTGGCACGCCAAGACGGGCCCCGTCGCTCATCCATCTGCATCTATCATACTTGAACTTTCATACTACGAGCGGAAAAGTTAACTTTAGTTGTGTATTTCGATTTGCATGGTCTTTTTAAGCAGTGTACCATGGAATCTTACGTTTTCCAAGTAATTGTTAATTTTATTAAATAACTCAAAATTGTACATGATGATATGTACGGTCTCGAGGTTGTTTCGTTTCTTTACATTTTCTGAGAACGTTTACCCTAGTTATGAATAAGTATATTATTTACACCATCAGAAAGTAGAGATTTCAACGAACACCGACAAACTTTAAAAAAAAAGCAGATTTTTTGACGTGAGAATTTTCGATTGAAGATTAGATAATTTTGCGATATTCAGTCAAAATAAGGCGTAAAATATTTTTTTTTAAATAAAATACATTTACAGTGTGTTTGGAAGATAAAAAGATAATTTTTTCTCAGATCGCCGGTTATTTATTTTTCCTTTAATTTTTGTTATATTCTCTTCCTTCTCCAATGGGATTCATCCTACTATAATATTATTTCGTTTTAAAAATTAACTATCCTGGTCTAGTTTCACGGGCATTCTTTTCAGTATTTCGACAACAGCGCCACCTACCGGGTCAAATAACAGATTATAAGTATATATACCTAAAAACTCCTCTATCTCCTATGATAGTCCCTCCAAAATCGGTTCCATTCCAGAGATCAACGCGGACAAGCAGAAAGACAGACAGGCAAAACATTTATCACCATGTTTTTAGGCTCGGTATCGATCTAGTCACACCCAGTTTTTTTTTGGATGTGGTGGAAAGTCCCTTCGGATCTCCGACTGTTGGAGAAATGAGAGCCGGGTTGTGTGGTGTTGCCACTAAAAACCACCTCGACTTACTCATGTACCCGTGTGTCGGAGGGTAACGGCGTGGCAACGCACCACCGACACGCCTCTCCTAGTCTCCTCCCGCGACCACGCTCGCGACTGTCCCCCTCACATCCCGTTGGACGCATCCTGCGCAGGCCCCTCTAAGCCCACGCGGAGCGTCCTCTCCTAGCTTCACCGTGGGTTGCCTATCCACGGTTACTGAGCCCCACCCACCACGACAAGGTGGAGATCCCACGGGAGGGAGTCACACCCTGCTATATCTTTTTTCAATATTTTTTATGTACAAAATTAACACTTCAACATTTTTATATGTATAGATGGTGTTATAAGATATTGATTATATAAATACCTATTATATTTTTATAATATATAAATATATATTTATTACAGAAAGATTATTATTATGACGTAAACGAGAAATATTTGTTGGGCATTTCAACGGTTCTAATTGATACTGAAATTTGCGAAGGTGCTTACAAACATTATAGATTACCCATGCATATTAAATTATGTACCAATGGTGTGGGAAAACTTAATGCTGACGGGGCATACGTTGCCGGCAGTCGGCGAGACAACGCAAACAGTACGATCCAACATAGTGGTGAGGTAGGCATGCCTTTTATAAGCAGATTTTCTAATTTACTATCTTACTAATATTTTTTTATGTTTGTTACTCAGTCATTCAAAAATCTCATTAGATTTCAACATCAGGCCTGCATATACATATATCTACTGTCCCATTGCTGGACACGGACCTCTGCTCACTTCGTCATAGTCCATCATGGTGGTCAAGTGCAAGTTGACAGACTCCACATGACTTTTGAGAACATTAATTAAGACTCAGACATGAAGATTTCATCACGAGCAGCCGCCTCGCCGCTTGACAGTGTGCTGAGTGTTGTGAGTTCGATCCCCACACGAGACAACACTTTGTGTGATCCATTAATTGTTGTTCCGAGACTGAGTGTACTTTGGGTCCGTTGTATGTTTGTAATGTCCGCCGTGACACAGGGGATAGCTCTAGTGCGGGATTTGTCTTTTAAAACATAAAACAAAACATTACACAATTCATCATCGTCCTAGCGTTATCCAAGTTGCAACACGGAGTCCACTTACTAGGCCAAATATATTTAACTGAATGTTAGCTTTTCCACAGAGCGACAGCCTGTCTGACTTCCCCAACCCAAAGGAATAGCAATATCCAAAGGGATAGCAATACCCCTGAAAAGCACCCTTGGAAATACCCTTCCGGACCAGACAGTTAGGCTATGAAACGAGGCTATAACCGAATCCCTAAAGAATCAGAAAGTAAACTGTAAAATAAAAAAACACAACAAAAAGTGTAATGTGACAGTTTATCTTCTCTTTTCGTTTTTGCTTGGTATACCAGTCATTTCAGTGTCATCAACGGTAAAGTGTTTATCGTATGTTTTAGCACGAAGCCTCGTATCTCATCGATATGGAGCAACTATCTGGTAATGAGACAGTCGTCTTCTTCAACACGCCACAAGATACGACAAGAAGACATGGACTGTGCCAGGTACGTCCATTATAACTGCACAGAGGACTAGAAGATCCTGAAATCGTTGCCAAGTATCGCTTCTGCAATACGCTGCCGCATTGCTCTTAAATAAAAAAGAAACAGAGTAAATCAAATTGGTGGTGGGTAGTTGTGACAGCAAGTACAATTTGAAATTGCTCTACATTAAAAAAATAGTAAAACAGTTTATTTTAAGTTTATATTAAGTTTAATGACCAAAATAAATAGCTAACAGTAAATACCTGCTGGTTAAGTATTATCTCCAAAAACTGACAGATATACACAGAATCACACACAATGGACGGATTTGATGTCTCTAAGATCCTTGACATGCAGACATATTTTGAGGAGCGTATGGCTCGGTTTGAGGCAGAGCTTCAGAAGAAACCTCAACAAAGCTCGGGAAGCTTGGCAGATGACTTTGCCATGTTCAAAGCCTTCGTGTTGCAGTCCCTGAAGACATTCTCGCAGCAGCTTGAAGTTGTGGGTCGTGAGGTGGATAAATTAGAAATGAGGAGCCGCCGGAAGATATTATTGCTTCATGGTGTCGAGGAATGCAAAGATGAGGTGACAACTCATGTGGTGGTGGAGACTGTCAAGCAGCGTCTTAAGATGGACACCTTCTCATCTGATGACATACACCGCTGTCAAAGGATGGGGCGTCTGACCTCCAGCGGCAAGGCAAGGCCCATTCTTATAAAATTTGAGTCTCTTGCGGTGCGGGACAACATGTGGTTCGCCAAGACAAAGCTGAAGGGAACGGGAATCACGCTCTCCGAGTTCCTGACACGCTCGCGGCACAACGCCTTTATGGCTGCACGGGCGAAGTTCGGCGTTGCGAAGTGCTGGACACGGGAGGGCTACATTTACATCTTGGGCCCCGACGGCAACCGCCATCGCATTACGAGCGTCGGCGATATAGGCAGGATTAAACTTGCAGACAAGGAGAAGCCCGCAGCCAAACCACTTGCACCCAAGATCAAGCGAGCAGCCGCCACGAAGAAGTAGGCCTTTTACGTAATATTCATTCATACGTAGGTAATTAACGTATTATATTGTTATTTCACCCTCACTTACTTTAATCTCACTATTTTTAGTTTTATTTTTGTTAAGTCAACTTCAACTTCAATTTTGATTATAATGGCTCCATCGTTCACCGATGATTTTGCCAATGTCAGGGTGGAACAAGAGATCAAAATAAATTAATTAAAAAAGTAAAAAAAAGGACTATTGACCGGTACTAGTAGCTATGGTTTCTCTTTGGAAGGCCAAATCTCTGAAAAGGGACAACACAGATGTTAGTAAAAAATATATGTTTAGACAAACTTATAAATATTAAGGTATATTGCTTTAGTAGGGAAACATAAGGAGGGAGATGAGAAGGGGCAGGGGCCTAGATTTTAATTTTGTTAAGGGAAATGAATTTGTATAAAATTTTAATAAGGGGTGTGTGGGCTAATGACAAAAGGAAATTTAGGTTTACGGTCGGGATGTTATTAGGAAGGAGATCATACAGAGGAGTCACTAACCTTGGACATGAGAAAAACATATGTTCTAGTGTGCCCTCATCTAAGCCGCATTTGCAAATGGAGTGATCTCTAACGCGGATTTTAGCCAGAAATACTGGAGAACAAACAAATCCCAAGCGCATACGTATTATAATGGAAGTTGCCAATTTATTTATGTAATTATGCTTAGTAAACCAGGGTTTTGAGGGTATGGTAGGTTGGATGGAACCATAAAATTTACCTTTGACTAGTTTGGAAGTCCGCCACAAATCATTCCAAGCTCCAACCAACGAAAGGTGCGTGTGGGAGCGTAGGTCACGTGAAAAGCAGTGGTTGTATGAAACGCAACCAGATTCGGCCGCTGCTTTAGAACAGTAGTCCGCGAATTCATTGCCTGTTATGCCTGAATGACTAGGAATCCACGCTAAGACTACTTCTATACCGGCCAAGTGACATCTATATAATG
The DNA here is from genome assembly GCA_944739405.2 of Euclidia mi. Lineage (NCBI taxonomy): Eukaryota > Metazoa > Arthropoda > Insecta > Lepidoptera > Erebidae > Euclidia > Euclidia mi. Next base: position 35,124,386 of record OX123203.2, read on the forward strand.
TTGCTCTAGTTTGGAGGGTGATTGGGAAGGAATCGTGGGATTTAAAGGGATTTTTTAATAATGCAGCGAGGGAGCTCTGGGAGTCGGCGAGAATTAGCGCCTTATTCAGCTTATGAGATTCTACGTACTTGACAGCTTCTAATAAGGCGATAGACTCTCCTGTAAAAACGGAACATTGCTGGGGAATCTGAAAGCTAAGGATAATTCGGAATTTAGGGAGCCAAACTGCGGAACCTACTGAAGAGCCATTAGTCTGCTTCGAAGCATCAGTATATAGTGTCACCCAGTCGGCCCAGTCTCTAGACAAAATATCCGTTAGTTTGAGATTGGCTTGACTGCAGTTCTTGCCAATACCGAAGTCAAGGTAAATTTTAGGTTGGAAGATAAGGGAATCGAATTCTGTCAGGAAGAGGGGATTAAGAGAAGATTGAAAAATGGGTATGGACAAGTCCTGGAATTTTCTGAGAGAAACTATGAGAAGCGGAGGGTCCTTGTGAGACCAGTAAGAGGAAGAAGAGATTAGGGGCGCTAGGGAGTGGAGAATAGGAAGGAGGGGATGAGTATTGGTTTGGAGGACGTTGAACAAAAACCTGTCCGCCAGGTATTGGCGGCGGAGGTGAAGGGGAGGGTCTAGGCATTCAACCTGCAAAGCATTAATCGGAGAGCATTTCATAGCACCGGTTATAATACGCAAGCATTTGGACTGGATCTTTTCCAGCTTGGACAGTGCAATTTTGTTAAGTCATGTCAACAATGAATGAAAAACTAATCTGTCATAATTGTCAGTTGTCAATTATGTCACGCAAAGTTCCGTTTCTCGTAAAAAAAAAAAAAAATATGTAGTCTTTAGATTTGGAAATGTATGAAATTGAAATAGTGTTAATGCCTACTCTGAGTAATTTTGTGTGTTGGTATATTATTTTATCTTAATTTTATTGTTATATTTGTTAGTTTTCAAATTTATCTCTTCACATTTGTTATCTTTCTTCGATAATGCATTTAATTGGCGGGTGGACAAAATGAATACGCTTAACGTAGTTACAATTTTTATTGTGTATTAAATTATTTCTTTATATAGCCTATATAAGTACTTTATATTATTATATTTTTTTATTATTTTATATATTTATTATTATTATTTTATATTTATATGTCGGTTACAGACTCAATTAGCGACGATGACAGTTTTCTAACAGCTATGAGCTTTGATGATAGCTTTACTAGTATACCGTCTCTGGGAGACACTCTCCAATCACAGTTTTCAGACGTGCCCAAGAACTTTAATGTAGTCCATTTAAATTCACAGAGTATTCCAGCCCATTTCTCAGATATGCTGGCCAATTTTGATTGCAAAAACATACATGCAATTCTTATCTCTGAGTCATGGTTGAAACCGTGTCTCTTATCGACTTCTTATTCTCTTCCAGGTTTCCAACTAATTAGGAATGATCGCGCGTTTGGCGGTGGTGGCGGTGTTGCCATATATTTACGTGCTCACATTCCGTATCATATAGTCACTATGTCATCGCAGCCGCCACCGTCGAATGCTGGCGAGCATCTCTTCTTAGAAGTGGAACTCCATCATACAAAAGTGTTGCTTGGCGTATATTATTCTCCGTCGTGTCGCATAAATTTCTTTTCTTCCTTCGAGCAAATCCTGGAAAATCTTACTCCATCTTATGATCATTCCATTATTATGGGAGATTTTAATACCTGCCTCCTTAAACGTGATTCTCGAACTACGTCTTTTCGTCGTGTTACAGAATCCTGTAATATGACTATATTAAACCTTAATGCGACACATCACTTTCCTAATTCTGTTCCTTCTCTACTAGACCTCATCTTAGTTTCTTCTCCTAATTTCGTTTACAGGCATGGTCAATGCTCTGCCGATGCATTTTCCTACCATGACCTTATCTATCTCTCATACAAAATACGCCCACCTAAAGCGAAGCCGACAATAGTTTTGCAGCGCAATTTTGGTGGCATGGTGCTTGACGAACTGCGTGAGGATGCTGCCAAAATAGACTGAGAACCACTGCTGTCCACCGAGTGCGTGGACGCTAAGGTGCACATTCTGACAACCAATCTCTTTAAGCTATATGACGTTCATGCCCCTATTCGCGCTATAAAAATAAAACATTTGCCCGCACCTTGGCTTACTGAGGACATCAAGAAGATTATGACAAAAAAAGCTGCAGCGAAGACAAAAGTAAAGCACAGGCCAACTCCTTCCAACATGGAAAATTATGTGGCTATAAGAAATCACTGCAACAAGGTGTGTAGGAAAGCACAACGCCAACATATACATAAATCCGTTGAAAACGGTGATCCAGCAAAGGTCTGGAAATTTCTCAACACTTTAGGAGTTGGTAAGACTAGGCACCAATCTATCCCAAACAATATAAATCTAGATTCTCTTAATGCTCATTTCTCTTCTTCGCCCAAATTTGATGGAAATGTTAAAAATAACACATTACAATATCTTTCATCCTTACCAACCCCAGATTATTCTCCTTTTGTCTTCTCGCAATTCACCGATTGTGATGTTAAGAAGAGTATTATGGCAATTGCGTCCAATGCAGTCGGTGATGACTGTATCAGCAGGAAAATGATCCTTCCTATCTTAGATATAATCCTTCCAATCCTATGCAACATTTTAAACCAGTCCATTATCCGTGCCATCTTTCCGTCAGCGTGGAAAGATGCACTTATAATTCCCCTACCTAAAAAACCTAAGCCTTGTTCCTTTTCAGATTACCGTCCTATATCCTTACTACCTTTTCTGTCAAAAGTCCTTGAACGCCTAATCCACACTCAACTCAGTTCCTTTCTCCATAAAAATTCGCTCCTTAATCCATACCAATATGGTTTCTGTCCCGGCCGCAGTACCGTCTCTGCATTGGTACACATCACTGATGACATTCGGAAAGGTATGGATTGTGGAAATCTAACGGTTATGTCCTTGCTCGATTTCAGCAATGCTTTTAACACCGTGGATTTTCACATCATACTCGGCATTCTCCGCTCTCTTAACATATCTCCAACGGCAATTGACTGGTTTCATAGTTACCTGTTTGGTCGCCGGCAACGTATACGCATTGAAGACTCTTATTCCACTTGGTCTAACACGAATGCCGGGGTACCACAGGGTGGCGTGCTATCTCCGTTACTCTTCACGATATTCATTAATTCTATCTCTAACCAACTAGTTTCATCCTACCACCTTTACGCAGATGATTTACAGATTTACACGCAAGCCCCCTTAGATGAGTTACCAGATGCATGTAGAACCATTAGCACAGATTTGGCTCAGATCTGCGAGTGGACCAAGAAATATGGACTGATGGTGAATCCTGATAAAACTCAGTTAATTATTATTGGTAGCCCAAGAATGACTGCAAAAATTAACTGGTCCGATCTACCACTAATTACTTTCGACGGAAAAGATCTCCTTTATACTAAGAAGGTTAAAAATCTGGGGATCTACCTTGATGAGAATCTATCCTGGGTACCACAAATACAGGAGGTGAGTCGCAGACTATTTGCATCAGCCGGATCTCTGCGTAGACTACGCAACTTTCTTCCGACTGCTACAAAAATTGCGCTTGCACAATCGCTGCTGTTGCCTATTCTCGACTACGCTGATGTCAGTTATCTTGACCCCACGGAGGAGCAGCTAGACAAACTTGAGCGCCTTCAAAACTTCTGTATACGATTTATATTTGGATTACGCAAATATGATCATGTCTCAGAATTTCGCAACAGACTCAAGTGGCTCCCAATTCGTCTTCGCAGGAATACTCACATTCTTACATTACTTTATAATGTTTTATTTAATCCCAGTACCCCCTTTTATCTCAAAGAACGTTTTAAGTTCCTTCATGACACACATATAAGGTCCTTGAGGTCGTCTGAGAATTTGACCCTGGCGATGCCAATCCATTCTAGCAATTACTATGGAAAATCCTTTACAGTTCAAGCTGCACGCCTGTGGAATGGATTGCCACTAGAAATCCGTAAAGCCAAATCACTTAACATATTTAAGTGTATGTTAAAAAGACACTACCTGTCAATCTAACGCCAATAATTATAGGCATTGTTAATTTATCATAATTATATTGTATAGCTGTCGTTCTACAAGTGTTCTGTTCACTGCTTCCTTATAATTATATAATCATATTTTATTTATAATATGTATTGTATCATATATTACCTATACTTATGTATGTTATAGTAGTATAATATAGTATGTATTTATGTAAGTGTATATTACAATATGTATATATTTAGGTACTTATTTATTTATAATTATTATAGATTACTGACGCTACACCATCAATATACATGACTGTTAACCTACATCATTTCTGTCCATCCGCGGTTGCCTGGAAGAGATCGCTCTATTAGCGATAAGGCCGCCAATTGCACACTAGTTTTAAGTTATATACTTCTGTAAATACTTTGTTTGTTTTGGTGTTCAATAAAGTATAATCTATCTATCTATCTAAATCCATGATGGACTGAGATAAAATTCAACACATTGTTATTGTATCAGAATATAGGTACATTCTTGTATCGGTTTGATAATTCCTACGCTCAGGTCAAAGGCGTATGGCGTGCGTATTATTTTTAGCCTGTGGAACATTATTTTGCATTCATTGGGAATTTTAATCATTATGAGGTAGGTAAACAGAGTTGTGTTCAAAAGCTTATTACACAGTTAAAGATTATCTAACAGACAAAAATGCCTGGAATTGAGTTTAAAAATTATGAACTTTGACATTTTGAAATTAGTGACATAATCTGTCCACGGAATTAACGATCAACGGAATCATAGCGCGATCAATATTAGACATAAAATGTAAAATACTACCTGTTGGCTCGATAGATGGCGTTGGCGTCGAATTAGATCGCGCTATGGTTTCGTTACCGACGATAGTAGAAATGTGTAAAGAAATTATTTTTTTGTGTGTAAACAGAAAGCACTGTGGTTTTAATATTATACGCGCTTAATATAACCCAGTGTTTTAATTAGTCTCCACTCCGCCAATAATAGGACCCTCTGTTAAAGTACATTGGTCCTTCGCGTCGGTTCGGTCGGGAGTGTTGTTGGTAGTCTCCGGTGGTGGTAGAGATTACCACCCTTCGCGTCAATACTGGGCAGTGGATCGCTGTCCAGAGCAGCCCCTTCAGTGGGTCCCAGGTGAGAGGTACCCAGGAGCTGGAGGTGGAACCAGTGCAGCAGCCAGGAGTCAGGCGTGGTGCAGCCGACTCGCGAGCAGCACCCGGAGGAAGGCGCAAGGGAGGTGCGGTGCGACACTTGTGTGTTGCAAGCAGAAGGCGACGTGTGGTGCCGGCAGAGGGCGCCACTTGTATGGTGAAATATTGTGTTAGTGGAAATAGTGTGGTGATAGTGAAATCATCGGTGAGTGGATTGCATGGAAAGAAAACCGTGAGTACTTTGAATTATTAATTATCAAGAAGACAGCTGAGTCAACAAATAATTTATAGAAAATTTTTTTGGACTTTAATTAATATTAAATTAGAAAATTTGTAATAGTTTCATTAGTGTTTTTTAAAAGTAGTTAGAACTTGTAATAGTTTTAAGTTAAAAGTGGTTTAGACGGGGAACCTATGCCCGATTTTGGTTCTAAATCTTAAATAACTTGTAAAATTCTTATAAAATTTAATTTGTGTACCTAATAAAATGGAATCTTTTGAGAATGTTCAAGAGGACTTATTTGTCAAAATGCGTAAAGCACGAGCTAATTTTAAAAAGTCTCCAAAAGATAGGTTAACGTCTGCCTATTTAGAAACACGTCTTGAAAATTTGCAAGCTTTGTGGGATTCATTCACACAAACTCACAAAGAAATAGTAAGCACTTTAAAAAAATCGGAATTTACTAGTTCAGCATACTTTAAGAATGGTGTTTATGATGAGGTAGAGGAATTCTATGTCGAGTATAAAAGCGAACTGAAAGAATTAATGTCGAAAAAAAGTACTACTGATTTAAGTACGGACTCGAAGTCCTGTTGTCATATCGATAAACCAGTTAGTAGGGTTAAGTTACCGGAAATAAAAATTCCGTCATTTTCCGGTAAATATTCGGAGTGGCAAACATTTAGAGATTTGTTTATTGGGTTAGTGCACGAAAACAAGTCTCTAGATGATGCACAGCGATTCTTTTATTTGAAAGGACATTTGACTGGGGAAGCTGAGCTTTTATTGCGAAATATTAAAGTGACATCTGATAATTATAAAATAGCATGGTCTAAATTAGATAAAATGTACAACAATAAACGGTTTTTAGCGAATGGCATAATAAAAAGATTACTCAGTCAAAAGTCTTTGTCGTGCGAATCGGCTAGTGAAATAAAAAGATTGTTAAATACGACTTCGGAATGTCTAGAGGCAATCGGTAATCTGGGTGTGGATGTCTCTTCATGGGATCTGATGATTATTCACATAATTAGTGCCAAATTGGATAGGGTGACTAGAAGGGCTTGGGAACTGCAAGTAGCTTCGGACTCAAGTGACGAGCTACCAACGTTTGAACAATTTTCAGAATACTTAAATAGTCGCTTTAGAGGTTTAGAAAATTTAGATAGAGAAGATACTAGAGATCATAGACAGGGAAAACATCCGCAGCCAAAGGGAACACAATCATTTCATGTTGTAAAAGAAAAAAGATTATTATCTTGTACATTTTGTTCTGCCGATCATAAGATTACTTCTTGTCCGAAGTTTGGTAAAGAGTCGAATGAAGCGCGACGTAAGTTTGCTCTAGAAAATAATTTATGTTTTATTTGTTTACTCAACAACCACTCTGCAAAAAATTGTAAAAACACTCTTAGGTGCCAGGTGTGTAAACACCGCCACCATTCGTTGCTGCACCCAGTAGGTGCATCTGGGTCTAATATTGGTGAAGATAGGAGTACGGTTCACGAGGAAATATCATCAGTCGCATCAACTTCATCGGTGAAGAATGATATTAAGAATGGTATCGCTGTAGTGACCGCGCAAGCGGAGGGATCGAGCAAGCCAATGGTATCGTGTCTTTCGACAGGAACTAACCGTAAAACGGTTTTGTTAACTACCGCTTTGATTAAAGCGGAGTCGAAAGATGGTTCATATAGGATTGTTAGGGCATTACTCGATCAAGGATCGCAGGGTTCGTTCGTTACAGAATCCACGGTCCAATATTTGGGATTAAATAAAACACCTTCAAAGCAAGTTGTAATAGGTGTAGGCGGGGACAAAAGTGCTACGGCCAAGTCCAGCGTAGTTCTCTCACTTAGGTCTAGAATAGACCCCAAGGTTGAGATTAAGGTTAATGCATTCGTCCTGAAGTCGGTCACAGCTCTTCTCCCAGCTACGAAAGTAACTAGGGTAGAATGGGTAGACTTGACTGATGATGATTTGGCTGATCCAGAATACTACAGACCTAATAAAATTGATGTTTTATTAGGTGCTGAGGTCTACAGCCAAGTCATCCAGGAGGGCATTAAAAAGAATATAAGTGGGACATTATTAGCTCAGGACACTAAGTTGGGGTGGATATTGTCGGGCACCTTTGAGGTGGACCAGACAATTAATCCGACACATATCACCGTTATGCATTTAAGTCTTGAAGCGGATGACATGCTTAAAAGATTTTGGGAACTAGAAGCAGAACCTTCTAGGAAGAAAATGCTAACGGAGGAAGAAAATAAATGCGAGCAGTTATTCGCAACTACGACGGAACGCGACAGTAACGGTAGGTACATAGTAAGACTACCATTACGCGATGGTGACCCGGCCAGTACGGTTGGTGAGACAAGAAGCATTGCTGAAAAAAGATTAAAAGCGTTAGAGGTAAAATTTCGAAAAAACCATACATTTAAAGAAGAATATCAGAAAGTTATCAAAGAATATTTAAAGTTAAATCACATGAAAAAGGTATCAGAAGACGATAAAAATAATCAGCAAGCAATCTACTTACCTCACCACGCCGTTGTCCGGGAGGATAAAGAAACCTCCAAGGTTCGCGTCGTATTCGATGCCTCCTGTAAGGGAACTAAAGGTATGTCACTGAATGACAATATGTTAGTCGGCCCTACATTGCAGGCAGAACTTCGCCATACCATTATACGATGGAGAACACATCGCATATGTCTCGTAGCAGACATTATAAAAATGTATCGTCAAGTCCTGGTACACGAGAAGGATACAATACTACAACGTATCCTCTGGCGTGATGATCCTGAAAAAGAAATTGAAGAATATCAATTGGTAACTGTTACCTTCGGCACTGCATCGGCACCATATCTGGCTGTACGGGCTCTTCAGCAGCTGGCGCACGATGAATGCTCGGACGATCCTGAAATAGCTAATATAATTTTAGAGGATTTCTATATGGATGACGTAATGACTGGAGCTGAAAATATAGAAGCCTGTTTTAAAATTTATACAAAATTAATGGAAGTATTGAAAAAGGGTGGTTTTCCATTACAAAAATGGAGGAGTAACAGTCAACAATTAGTGGATAAAATGCGGGATGGAAAAGGAACTACAGAAGAGCTAAAGATACATATGGATAATATAACGAAAATACTAGGACTTACCTGGAACTCGAACGAAGATGTCTTCCAGTACACCGTGGAACTTCGACCGCTGACCGCACCTGTAACAAAAAGGAAAGTAATTTCTGAGATTTCAAGACTTTTTGATCCACTAGGTTGGTTGGCACCTAGTATTATTCAAGCTAAGATATTTATTCAAAGGTTGTGGCTAGCAGGGCTAGAATGGGATCAAGCAATTCCAAATACTTTATTACAAGATTGGTTGACTTACCATAACAGTTTGCCGGCTTTGATGAATATTAGGATCCCACGATGGATGCACTGTGAAGATAACAACTTGATAACAGAATTACACGGGTTTTCAGATGCATCTAAAATGGCGTATTCAGCAGCTGTATACCTGAGGGTTGTAGATTACGAAGGAAATATTCATATTTCCTTAGTGACTTCGAAGACGAAGGTATCGCCCATTAGACAAGTGTCTATCCCACGATTAGAGTTATGTGGGACAGCGTTACTTGCGAAATTGATGGCTGAGGTAGGCAACGTGCTAAATATCGAAAAGGCGAATTGGCACGCATGGACAGACAGTGAAGTGGTACTTGCCTGGCTCAGCAGTCACCCTAGTCGTTGGAAAACCTTCGTGGCCAATCGTGTTTCCGATATTTTAAATATTTTAGACACACAGCACTGGTCTCACGTGTCAACAAAACACAATCCCGCAGATTGTGCATCTCGCAGCGTTTCACCTGCTGAACTCGAATCCATGTCGATATGGTGGCGTGGTCCGGATTTCTTAAGACAGCAGATAATCGAATATAAAAAGCCAAAACATCTTGTAACTCGTTTAGAAGAAGTTAAGGTTAATACATGTACGGTGGATGTGACCTTTTGGAATCGATTCTCGACACTACAGAGAATGACCCGTGTTGTGGCGTATTGTCGTAGGTTTTTAAAGATAAGAAGACAGGAAAGGTCAAAGCATCTGACGAAACAAGAACTGGAAGAAGCAATAGAAATATGTATAAAGAAAAGTCAAGAAGAAGGATGCGCAAATGCTTTAGAAGAATTAAGGAAGAATAAGACATGTGAGAAAGGAAGTTTTAAATCATTAAATATATTTCTTGATTCTAAAGGGATTATAAGAGTGGGAGGACGGTTGGAAATGGCGCAATTGACTTATGATAGGGTTCATCCCATTTTAATACCGAAGGAGTCTTTTCTGGCAAATCTTTTAGTAGCGGAGGCGCATGCAAAAACTATGCATGGGGGACCTCAAATTATGTTAACATATCTGCGGGCAAAGTATTGGATCATCGGAGTTAAATTATTAGTTAAAAGGTTTGTAAGGGAATGTAATAAATGCATTAGGTATAACTCAAAGTTTAGGACGCAATTAATGGGACAATTACCTTCAGCACGAGTCACTCCTAATAAACCATTTCTGTGTAGCGGAGTAGATTACGCCGGCCCTATAAACATAAGGGTATCAAAGGGACGAGGTAATAAGTCCTACAAGGGCTATATTGCTTTATTCGTGTGCATGTCCACAAGAGCTGTGCATTTGGAGGCAGTCAGTGAGCTAAGCACAAAGGGTTTTCTGGCAGCGTTCAAGAGATTTGTGGCAAGGCGTGGTCGGTGTGCTAAATTACACAGCGATAATGGCACAAATTTTGTGGGAGCAGCACGTGAGCTACTCTATTTGTTTAACAAAGAGAAATCGAGTTTTAATCCAGAATTAGCCGAATACCTCGCTAACAATGGTACGGAGTGGCACTTTATTCCTCCTCACGCGCCAAATTTTGGGGGCTTATGGGAGGCAGGAATAAAGTCCACAAAACACCACCTTAAACGGGTAATAGGAAACTCGACCTTGACATACGAAGAGATGGCCACTGTGTTGGCTCAAATTGAGGCATGCCTCAATTCAAGGCCATTATCTTATGTAGAGGACCAAGATAAGCTTACAATTTTAACGCCTGGTCATTTTCTGATCGGGGAGCCACCAATTTTACCACCTGATTCGAATTACGAACGCACAACCAATGTAACCAATTTGAGACGTTGGCAGCTCCATCAGAAGATGATGCAGGACTTCTGGCGACGATGGTCGCACGACTATCTTCACCAATTCCTGCAGCGGCATAAATGGAATTACAAAACTCCTGAACCCTCTGTGGGTAGTATAGTCTTGGTAAAGGAGGATAATATGCCTCCAGGAAAGTGGTTGTTGGGTAGGATTGAGCACAAGCATCCTGGTGCAGATGGTATTACACGTGTAGTCACAATCCGTACTCAATCGGCAACCATGAAGAGGCCTACTTCTAGGTTATGTGTATTGCCTCTAGCAATTTAGTTTTAAGCACAATCAAATGTAAGAAAGTGCCAATTTTACATGTACCGTGTTAGAATAAGTTCAAGTTGTTTATTTTTTGTCAACTATTGGAAACCTAGAAGTTAATTTAAATTTTTAGTTATTGTTTGTTTGGTTATTGAAACCAGTTTTTGTTTATTTCTTATCTACACCAGCCTCAAATTTGTTGAGCACGGTGGGCGGTGTAGAAGGACATTTGCCATAATGTCCTTGGTGGGCGGAATGTCCACGGAATTAACGATCAACGGAATCATAGCGCGATCAATATTAGACATAAAATGTAAAATACTACCTGTTGGCTCGATAGATGGCGTTGGCGTCGAATTAGATCGCGCTATGGTTTCGTTACCGACGATAGTAGAAATGTGTAAAGAAATTATTTTTTTGTGTGTGAACAGAAAGCACTGTGGTTTTAATATTATACGCGCTTAATATAACCCAGTGTTTTAATTAGTCTCCACTCCGCCAATAATAGGACCCTCTGTTAAAGTACATAATCATTGACATATATTATATTTTTATTTACCTTTGTAGTACTTATGTTTTTACATTTTGACAGTTTTTATTTGACATTTGTAATTTTATTTATTTTGTTTTGACATTGTTTGATTTGACATTGTTATTTTATTTATTTTCTTTTGACATTTAAAATTACTTAAGTAATATATTATTATTTTTTAGATATTCTTAAATTGACATTCAATAATATTTTCTGACATTTTAACACGTTCACAGTGCATATACCGCATGTGGGCCACTATGAAGACATCATCACACGTGCGTGCACCACAAATGGGCCACGAGTCTATATCAATGGAATGCTTTTTATGAGTTTGCACGTACCAACTGCACCATTTTTTATGATATACACGTATGAGCAATGAACCATATAGTAAAATGTCCAAAAAACCGACCGAAATTTCGTCAGTTTTGCCAGGCAATCGAGGTTGGAAATGAAACCAATTTTTTATAGAAAAAAATTTATTTAAAGATGAAATAACGAATGAACTAATTTTTGTAACAGCTATATTTTGACTCCTCCAATTGTTCTAAAACATTCTCTCCACCATCGCTATCCTCCATCATCCTCCATAACTCCTCTTCCGTCAAAGGCAATGAAGAAATCGGCCTCGAACGTTTCATAATGAACCAAGATGAAAACCAAAATAAAAGAAATCAACAACACTTGCTATGACCGGAGCGTCACGAATACGTAAAAACTTACTTAGTTTTGAAAACATTTACTCATACGCGCGTTATCGTCTAAGGGGTCGGCATAAATGTAAGATTCTACCCACATTTTTATGAATGAGAACAAAGTACACGTGAGTGGCACATATATGGGACACGAAATCTATAGCGTGCACGTGAGTGCACCATATGTGACCCACCTGAAAAATACTAAAATAATTATAAGAGGCATTCCATTTTTTTTTCGTATGTTATATGTCATTACCTATGTTTATCTTATCAAATTTTCACAAAACATATTTGCACGTGAGGGGTATTTTAATAATTTATACGTGCATAGGGTTCCCACCAAGAACTTAGGGTCCCAAACCAACCTCACCTGCAAGTGGTGCACCTGCCGATCAACGGACGAGGCTCTGACAAACAAAATATCCCGATAAGCGGCCACCTATTACGTGGGTTCAAAACACTGGCCTACCCCTTCGGGGAAGCGGGCGTGAGTCTATATATGTATGTACTGTTAACGTGTTAAATATATGACATTTTATTGTTTAACTTTTTATTACTTTTACATATTCTTTACAACATGTATTAAAGTATGATGTGGACATTATTAAACATATAAACAAATAGTGGTAGCAACCTGTCTGATGGCTTAGGCTGATATGCTTATGCATATACCTTCTGATGGCGTGGAGGCATAGTGATACAGATCATGCTGGCTCCCTCAATCAAGGTTGAGCCGTACGATTGCTGTTGAATGCGGGCCATCAGTGGACCGAGTCAGTCAGAAGCGTCAGATGATTTCCTGTATTGTACTTGCATACTAAACCCTTTTTTTGTCTGGACTTTGAAAGATTAAGAAAAGACTAAAGAAATTGAAGTCACAAAAAAAAAACAATGACTGCGTTTGTTTCGGCCTTTCTCCTCAAGAAGTCATTTAGCTAGGAAAAGCCGGCATCATCTAGAATAGGGTTTTGACATGTATAAGTGTTGTAAACAACCAAAATGCAGAAATAAATATGTCTTTATTCAGAGGTACTGACTCCCTGTCTGTCTGTGACTGTCAAAGATCTTCATGACAGGATCGGCAGCTTTACGTGCTCTCCGAGGCAACGGGGCAAGCGATATTAACAGTTCACTACGCGCATTACCCCGAAAAGTCAGTGGTGCGTACCATAGATTCGAACCCGATACCTTCTGCATGACAGTCTGTTGGTATCTTCACTAATATATCGCTGACTTTTAACAAAATGGTCAATTTGCGTGAAATTATTATTAGTACTTCGTACTTCATCTATTTATTATGTCTTTATACAAAATAAAGCTCGTTGCATTTCAGAACGACCATGGCGGACCCATCATAGTGTGGATAGAAGGCAAGGAGCATGTGGTCGGAGTTGCCATAGGGTATCTGGTGAACGAGCGTTTAGAGTGCGTCGGACCCAGCCTATACCGACAGCCCCGACAGGCATTCATTTTATGTACCACGGAATACTTATCAAATGACACGTAAGTTTTATTTTATATCCAGAACTAGGGGACATTTTTCCCAAGTCGTGAAAAATTTTGGGAAATCGTTTCTTAGCGCCTAATAGTTATAGCTGTATCTAGGCTGTCAGTTATTCAGTAACGCATATATTTAAATATATACAGCTAACATCCAGTAACAGAAAGTGCCGTCATTCTGCATATTTTATTAATGACATGTTGAGATTTTCTATTGGATTTACCAATTGCTAGTTAAGCTCTCAAAAAAAATATCAAATTACTTAATATCTTTTTGTGAATATAATATTTTCTATGCCATGACAAGCAATAAACGCCGAATCGTCCTGTAGAGTATAGGAAAATCGCGTTTTTATTATTATGTTTCTCTTTCCTCACGGCTATTCTTCTAACTTTGGTGTCAGAAGAATAACCGGCCCTTTGAGAGGCTTACACGGGGATATGGATTCAACGTGCAGAGGCCCGTAGAGAGTGTTAATCTAAGTGGGACACATGCCGCGGAGCCTCCACAACTGCACTTATTTTTTTTATTATTATGTTTCTTTTTTACACGGTTATTCTTCTAACATTTGGTGTTAAAAGAATAACCGGACCTTTGTAAGGCTTACACGGCGATATGGATCCAACGTGCAGAGGCCCGTAGAGAGTTTTAATACAAAATGGGATGGGACACACGCCGCGGAGCCTCCACAACTGCACTACTGAGTACAGCTATGGACGCCGCAGCACATGTAGGACTATTGGTAATGATGTGGAGCTTAATTTTATTGGATTATGGGGATAGGTGTTGAATGGGTTATTATTATTTTCCAGTGCGTTGTCTATCAGACAGTCAGTAACGTAATAATTTTATATACCTGTTATTGAAAATGATATATTTATCTACTTTAAAATTGTTTAATACATTATTCAATTAAGTCAAAATAAGTTAAGTATAATGTATGAATTCACCCTTCTCACATTGAGAAGCGCCCGTGCCCAGCAATAGAACAGCGCATATACACGATGATTAAAGACTAAATCAAAAATCTTTTACTATTTAATTTTTCACGTTTAATTTCTAGACTCCGCCTGCAATGGGACTGTGATAAGCCACCCGAGAAAAGAGGCTATATAACTCAAGAAGAACACGTACAATGGACTCATGATGGCAATGAAGATGGAGAAGAATGATCATGCCTATATTTTATTATATTCAGAATTAGTTCATTCGACACACGTTGTCTTGTATAAATTTTAACATACTTAATAAATAAATTTAAGAAAAAGAAAACCTTGTTATTCCATTATTAATTTATATTTAATTTTGCTACTACCTACTAAAGTTCAGAACTTACTAATAAGTTTCATCACCGTAGGTTCACTGTTAGAGATGGCAGTGGCATTAAGTCCACGTATATACAAATTTATTTAGTGGTTTAACTAAACAAATTTCTTCACAATTCAGTACGTTCCTCATTTTTCTACCTTAACGCTGAAATAAAGAAAATTTTGTATTGGATTAGTAGATTGTTTTTATTCGTGTGTGAGGCTCTCCCCTAAAGGCGTACTCATAAAAAACCACCACGGTGTCCACTACAGTCCCGTGTTGTGGCGGGGTCACGCGAAGCGCGGATAGCATACTTTACACCCCGCCCGGGATTCGGCCCCCACCAGCTGGCGAGCCCCGTCAACAGAAATTGGATGCTACTTGTGGAGGCGCACGTGGACACGGCGCCGCCTCCTCAGCCTTTGTGGCGGACGGGGAGCGGCCCCTAGAGCTCACCGTCCACAGGCTCCCAAGTTACGGTGGTTGGAGATAGTCACGTGATGTACGATGTCCCGGACGCCCAGACCTACGGTTGGGGAGAACACGGTGAATTTCCCTCTCCCGCTCCGCCGTCTCCTTGATCAGCATGACTGCTTCACAGAAGGAGACGGCAGCGTTCCAAGACCTCTCGCTCCGGACCATAGACAGAACCGGCAGCGAGAGGGTGACCGTACCAACTGCCACGATTAACTCACGGCGCTGTGATGCCCAGGCTGTGCATTCCGCCAGCGTGTGCAGCGCCGTGTCTTCAACTGGGTCGCGGCAGTTTCCACAATGGTGGCATCCGGGCATTTCCTCCCGGCGTATCCTCCACAAGTACCGGCCAAAACAACCGTGGCCGGTGAGGATTTGCGTCAGCCGAAAGGTGAGGACGCCGTGACGTCTCTCCAACCACTCGTCGATTATGGGATTTATCGCCACGATGGTAGCATGCCCAGCACTTGGTCGCACAAGTCGTGCTTTCCACTCAGCCACTAGGATCTGGTGGAGCTCGGAACGTCGCGCCTCAATATCGCGAGGCGCTGGTCTCTCACCCTGCTCCAGGGCATCTTGACGCCATAAATAGAGCGATGCCAGGAGCCCAGCTTCCAGATCCCAAGGCGGGGATCCGGCTAGGAGGCTCGCCGCCTCGAATGAGATCGTGCGATAACCTCTGATGATTCTGACAGCCATGGCGCGCTGCGGTGTGCAAAGCGCCGTGATGTTGCGGGCTCTCAGATCGTGCGCCCATACTGGAGCACCATAAAGGGCCATGGACCGCACGATCCTCCGTAGAGCCTCCGGCAGGAGGCGCTTGGCCCCCCAAGATTAGGTAGCAGCCTTGACATTGCGGCCGCTGCCCCCAAGAGTTTGGATGACAAGCGTCTAAAATGTTCTTGAAAGTCCCACCGGCTACCGAGTAAGAGCCCCAAGTAGTTCAGGGATGCCGATGCGGACGCCTTGTACCATAATATGGGACCCCGCAGGTGGTCGGTTCCGAGGCCCGTGGAATAAAATTGCCTCGGACTTGCAAAGAGCCACCTCCAGCCCAGTCGCCGGATCCGTCCAACGACTTGTGCGACCCCAGCTGTCGCCCTTATTGCCGCCGCCCGGTGCGTCCTGTCTCTCGCAGTGACGAGGGTATCGTCGGCGTAACACACGACACCCACGCCAGGGAGAAGGGCACCTCGCAGCACCCAGTCGTATCCGATGTTCCACAGAAGGGGGCCAAGGACCTACCCCTGCGGAACACCGCACGACATAACTCGCCGACTAATACCGAGATGACTCGGGTAGATTATTTGCCTTTCATTTAAGTAATCCCCGACTATCTACTATTTAAGTATCCCCGCGGCGGAGGTATGGAGGCACTCGCTGATACAAAAGTGCCTCCCGAATACAACTCCAGGGCAGGGTGTTAAACGCGTTGGCAATGTCTAAAGACACCGCCAGGACCACCCCGCCCCGGGAAACCTCTTCTTCCGCCAGACTCGTCACTTTTCTAATCGCGTCGATTGTTGAGCGCCCTCGGCGGAAACGGTCGGCCGCCAGATCAGGTCCCACCGTACATAACTGTTGGACGAGGCGCACCGCGATAATGTATTCGAATATCTTGGCGACCTCGTTCAGCAACACTATTGGTCGATAGGCGGACGGGCTGTCCGCCGGGCGAGCGATTTATAGCTAAAATTGTGATTATATCGTAGTTATCGTTTTTGGAACACACGTGGCCATACTATTCCGTACTATATCAACAAACATTTTTTTTACCGAAAGTGGAGTTAGCTGGTTTGCCAATTAAGGTATCGAAATACAGTCGCATACCAAGTATAGTATAAATGTTTTTACATATCTAAGGGCCCGATTTTTAAATCGTCAGTTAAAAGATAACAAAACAATAAAATATAACACTTACAAATTAAAAACTACGGTAGTGGAGTATATCAATGATGTTACGTACTTTTCAATTTAGCCCGGTTACAGTTTAACTGTCAAGAAAATTTTAACTGGATGGCGATTGAAAAATCAACCCTAAGTAATGTACCTACTCGGTAGGTTTTTTCTATAACGTTTTCACAAAAAATATTTTAAGTTACCTTGCCTACTGTAGTTAAAAATCAGGTTTATTCAAGACTTTTCTCAATGAAGTTACATAAAGCTTAGGTACTAATAGGAAATATTTCTGCAAATTGTGCACCGAGCACAACCGAGATTTGCATAATGTTCCTTATTAGATCAATAATATAATCAAACATATTATTATGTCCCATAGTTAGATAAGACTTGAATTTATCTCAAGTTGTTTTAAAATATCACAACCTAAAGAATTTTATTTCGAGGATATAATTTTTGGAGTAGAAATTTATTCGCATCGGGTAGATTATTTTATTTCGAATTCGTACGTGACTGTTTCTTCTGGTTCCGTCATACATATTACATACTCATATATATATCTGATGTTGACCGCGTGATGATTTTAATATATACACGAAAGTACAGACAATAATATTTGTATCAACACTGTAACTTGAGAGCTAATGTTTTGTCAAAGCTGATTAGACTAGTGCAAACCTTCGGCAATGAATACAGATTTACATAGAAGTGCAGTTCTTAAGGATTTCGTGTGCCGTTGGCGGCGCTGACGTCGTTCTCCGTCTCGCTTGCTCTCGTAGTTAAGATACACAGGAGGAACGTTCGTCTCTCTTGCTGTCGTAAAGACAGCTGTCACAGCGCGACTGCCACGCCGCCAAGCGGCAATTTGTCTTCAGACCGCCCGTAGGAGATGTGCCTCTATGTAAATATCTGAGCTCTTCGCCTTGGGCCCCAAGACGAAAGTCTGGGATGCAATTGGGATGATACTAGGACGATAATAATTATTGTAATATTATTATATCGCCTTTGGGATTGTATATATTTTCCAATTTAAAAGCATATTAGTAAACTATGAGATTTTTGCGCACAGCGGCAAGTGAAGCTACACAGTTGCAGTACGAATTTAATACTTATTTCCTACGCCATAAGAACTGTACAAAGGTCGAAGTGTATAGCTTGACGTGTTGCTATGTGTATATTGTACATTCTACCCTCCTAAAAACTTAGTCACATACTGTCAGCACCAGATATAATCATATTCTAAGATATATTAGTCTGTTTCTTATTACTAACATCTGTTTACTCGCGAAAGTTTTGCGGCGTGGCTAGCAGGGAAACTGATTCTTCAGTCAAACAACTATATATTACTTTAGACCAGCCATTCTCAATGTGTGGCCGCAGAGCCCCAGGGCTACAGGAAGCATCTCTAGGGGCTCCACGAAGATGTATGTCAGTAAAATAAATGGTTTTAAAATGCACGGTTCCGCCAAAAATTTGGTTACCCAAAAGGGTTCCATCCCTGAAAAAGTAATAAATAACATCATACCAATTTGTATTTTTTTTAACAATATCCCATTTATATCACCTCCCTTTCTATTTTGTGTGATTGTTAAATCCTTTGTCACTCGATATCCTCCTCTCTCCTTTCCATTCAAAATGTGTGATGTATTTTATGGATAACTTAGATAAGTCCCAGTGTTGCCAACATTCGCCTCCAAACGGTGTCATTTGCCTTAAGTGGTATCACCATTGAAGATGGCTAATTATTACTGATATTATTAAAATAAATTGTTCAGTTATTTCAAGAATCGGTCTATCTGCTGCCACGCTGTCTCAAAAATGTGTTCTACATTACCCCTTATATTCGATTTTAGTCCATAATCGTGTCTTCATAACAAATTATATACCCACGTGACATCGAAATTTTATTCCATACGTTTTTTATTATATAGAGACCCAACATTGTTATCGCAATGTTTAATAAAAAATAAATACTAAAATTATTATGCATAGTTATGTTCATATTGACTGATACATTTTTGTGTAAGGAGTTTCCAATATATTGTTAGGTAGCTCTCTGTTTGTAAACGTTGTTGCCGAGTTTTCTAGGTTGTTGTTTGCATACGCCAATAAATTAGAAAAAGAAAAATCATATCCCACCGTCTGTGATTTAAAATGCGCAGAACTATATTGGTCTTCCATTTTTTTAAATGAAAGTATCATCGTTCAAATTGACTTAGTAGTTTTAGAGATTAGCGTGCAAACTTAAACAAACAAACAGAAATATGTTTTACGTTTTTGTAATAACGTATGACAGTCCGCCTTTTTTGGTTTATTTGTGTGTTTGCCACTACTAAAGCGAAGTCATTTCATTAAAGGCAGAAAGAGTAATTGTAACTTCTATATCACAATATCAAGTTTAGTACATTTTACAATATTATTTTGGTAAACTATATGTCGATATTTTCATTTGGCAGAAAAAGTAAGGATGAAAACACAATGGAACTTATGTATAGTTTATTCTTACCTCGCTATTTAAGGTTTATGTATAACTAATAAAAAATGTGGTTTATAAAAATAATATTGTATTTCTCATAGGTAGAGTAGAAAAAGAAATCGTCGTTTAATATTTGGTGTCTGCAAACAACAATCTGTCGCCCCAAAATACAAAATTTATTGTTTCGTTTGTTAGTATAATATATTAGGGACATTCGAGAAGTATATTTTTAAGAATACTATTGTCTGATTGAATTTTTTAGGTCATTATTTTATTATGTGCAAACGAATGTCGTATACTTAGTTGTGTATGACAATTCATTTCCATAATACGACGTTGGCTGTCATACAAGTATACGAAAACTCATTTACGACATTTCGTTTCACAGTCTTAATGTTAATACTACGACTTTAAATAAAAAACATAAAACTTTAAAAAGATTCCATAATTTTTATATCCAACACATTAGTTTTTAAGGACTCTTTTAACGTTTAAGTAAAATGTTGAATGTTTGTAAATTTTGTACCCTCATATCCTATAGTTTTTGTTTATTGCAAATGGTTGATTATTATAGCTATTTTCAAAAAAATGTTATAAGTGATAGCATAGATATAAAATATTTTAACGTGTAAATAAATTTCGTTATTAGCAATTAATCGTTTTATTCGTACAGATGAATCCTTTGATATTATTGCAACATGGTGGACTATTGTTTCGACCGAAGCAATCGGCCAATACAATGGTACATGTACCTACTCTGAAAAAGCATTAAGGCTGTGATATACCTAATAATATTTTTTTACCGACCGGTCTATGGAATCGATGAAATTGATAGGTGTTAGTTTGAGCCCAGTTCCGATCAGCTTTGGTCGATGACTAGTGAACGTTTAAATAATCAATTAACAGATCAGCCAAAGCTACCCTATCCATGGATACTTCTAAACATAGCTTTAGTCGGCATTGTTTTTAGCTTTGTCACAACGCAAACCTTTTACGATTTTAGGTAAATAAAAGAATTAAGCTAACCTTCTAGGCTGTGTAAACTGTGACTGCAATGCAATCTCCTAGAGGTATTGAAACGGAATGTAAAATAAAAATAGAAACTGCGTAATCGAGTATTGAAATGTACATTTATGACGTCACCGATATTGGATTTATAAAGGCACTAACACACCAATGATCAACACTCGGATATTCATGAATATTAATTGGACATGCCTTCCTATTAGCTCTTTTTTAAATGTTAGAACGATGCAACTCTCCGTCTTTTGCTTCGTAGATCTTAGACTCATCTATGCCTATAACTCCTAAGTATACATATCCTTGGACAACTCACACACGATCATCTGATACCAAACTGATATAACTGTGGCAACCAAGTAATTGACAGTCACGCTTATACAGGGTGTCCGGTCATTAATGGATAACCTTGAAATGACTTCTAGTAGAACCACAGAATTAGTAGAACTTATGGCCATGCAGAAAAAAATATGAAAAAAATTCTATCATAGGTAGGTACCTACTACCTAAGATAAGTATTAAAAAAGAAAAGAATAATTTCATTTTTTTTTTTACCCAACATGTTTAAACTTTCTATAAAATAGGTAAATTTTGCAAAGAACAATGGCCACTTCTCATACATTGAATGACCTGATACTGAATTATTGCGTCTATAGATAAAATGTACGAAAACAAGTAGCTCTATGATCAAGAAATTATACTGTAAAGACAGTTTTTCTTATAAAAGCCTATGAATTACATAATACACCGAAATTAGTTCGTATTAATTTGACAGATTCTCCCATGTCTAATGTCACCGACGCGGCGGCGTCTTTACGTCAAAAACGTTCCGTTGCATCCTTATCCAATGTTTTCAACGGCAGAAATACATTTATATTTATCTTTTTATATATTTTAACATAAAAAGATACATTCATTTATGATCAGCTTTTAACAACTTGATTCAATTTATATATAAAATTAAGTTTTCTTGAGGCTTTGACAAAACCAGTCGATATAGATGTGGTATAAGTGAAATGGAACGTAGCTTACCAAGGAAGTATTATCATATCAGGCACAGATAATAACAATGCAGCGAATAAAAAATATTTTGATAAGGATATGCGTTCACAAGTTCTAGAATATCTTTACAACCCAAAACTTTGCTTTTTACCTAGGCTTCTATAAAATATAAGTAATTGTTAGTGAAACCATTACACTATAAAATACCTACCTAATCTTAATTTTAAAATAAGTTTTATCTCTAGAAATATTTAGGTCAAAAATTGCCATTCTTCTTTTACAAAATAAAGGAACTTGTTTAATTTTATCTTAGGATAGATCATAGATAAATTAAACCCACATAGGTACCCGAAGCAATAATCGTTCTGATCACACAAACATTTGTCCTCGGTGGGAATTGAACGTATGATCTCCGGGCCTTAGTAGCCCTAACTGTTAACCACTAGACCAACAGGCAGTATGTCGCCAACATGTAGGTACATAATATAGTGTTCGCCAGTCTATAAAAGCTTAGTTTCCTTTTATTTCATCGCTTGAAATTTTATTGGTAGAAATAAAATTGAATTTAAATAAGTATGAACAGCTGTTAGATTTGCTGTACTCGTGTTTTGTACATAAATCTGTGTATTTACAAATACTTATAATAAAATTGTAAAGATTGTGCATACCATGTACCTATGCTTGAAGTCGTTCATGTCGGCATTTATAAGACGATCTGTTTAAATTCATATTGCATTAGCTAGCCGTGTTTATAAAATGTTAAAGACATGAATGTAAAGTGGAGTTGTTGTGTTTTTGTGTTCATATCTTGCTTTAAATGTTAAGTATCTACCTATCTTTTTGTCTTTACCTACATATTTTCATTATGTCATGCATTTGCTTAGGAACTTATCTCAATCGGTCTTCTTCTAGAGTGGCAATTGTAGTTTTTAAAAGACTGCCTCGTTGGTCTCGCGGCATAAAAGTGCGCGTGGGATTGGTAGGTCTCGGGTTCGATTCCCGGGTCGGGCAGTGTTATTGGGGTTTTCCGTTAGGAAATTCTCAGTAGCAGCACGGAGTCTGGTAATGTGCCCGGTACGGCAATAGGCTCGCCCTCTATTACGTAGGACCTAAAAATTCATGGCGAAATGTGGGTGTAATATTACACCTCTGTGCCACCAATTTTAGACTCACGCCTTTATCCCCAGAGGGGTAGGCCCTTTGGGGATAATGGCGTGAGTCTAAAATTATACTCTGTTTTGAAGGTCAGCGCACTGGTTATCCGCTTAGTCCGCTGCAAATGCCTCACAATGCGGAATTAGACTTCGAGGCCGGAAGAACTGGGGAGGGGCGCAGGTGTCCTCCCCCCTCTTCTGCAGTCGTACTATGTTGAACTTAGGGGAACCTACGCATAGAGAATGGCCGCTGACGACCTTTTGTCCTCCCACAATGAATAATTATCTGAGTTAAAGTCAAGCCCCTTTGCTACAATTCAAAGTCATCTACTTATGTAGGAACGTTTAAATGCTAATCAAATAAATTGTTATTGCAGTGTGCCTTTGTCAAAGAAGAATTGTGAAAGGTACACGGACTCATGCGCAAAAGAGATATATGGTAAGCAATAAGAATGCTTAAAAATACGAGTGTTTTTAGTGGTAGATCCAGGACGTTGTTTTGGATGAGGCTTGAACGTGCTGGAGGTTTTATGCAAGAAAATACTAAATTTTGTGTCTTTGAAATTAAACAGATACCTACCTACTTTTGAATGGGCTTGAGTCTCCCACTTAGATCGGCTGCTGAGTATATTTCTTAATGTTATGATTATATTCTCAACACGCTTTGGCTGCAAGGTTATTTCAAGAATAGGTTTCAGGTAGGTACAAAGTTTACGTCTAAACTGTGCTTTAACTGGCGATCTACAGGATGGAGTGCAGCAGGAAGGAAAGGTTTCTCCCTAAGTACTTCTACGGATTCTTGCAACTGATAAGGGGTCAGTTCCTATTATCTTCAAAGGCACACAGGCTTTAAAAATGATTGTTGCCGAAAATATTACAGATAGACGTAGTTACTTCAGGATCTAACAATGCATATATTACTAGCTGGCTACCTCCAAGCCTGTATTGCAGGTGTACCTAGTCCAGGCCCGTGACGTCACAGTGCCAGATGACTCGTGGCTGTGCGGCGGGGCGCTGGTCTCCGCCTCACAGATCCTCACGTCCGCCGCGTGCATCGTCGAGATGGAGAACATCTATGCTATAGCTGGGTATTTATCCTACGTCAACGGCATGGACATCGACCAGGATAATTGTACCAAGTTCACTAAACGGAAGATTATCAAGATACGAGTGCCTCGGGGTGAGAATCTGAGATTTTAAAGGCTAGGTGTAGCCGAATAAGAGAGGGAGTAGATCGAATTGCCGTACGTTTAGGCATTTCTACCTTACATAAGGTACTGTGATCAGATATAGTTTAAAAATCGGGGGTATTTTCAGTGCTTGTCTTTCCTAAGCAAATTAACACTTTAATACGCACTTAAATCCGAAAAGTCACTGGTGCGTGCTGTTATAACCCGAGATAGTTCCTTAATAACGCTTGATCAGCATTTCACGTATTCTAGTACATTTCCATTCTATTGTTTCTACTTGGTCAGCATTTTCATTTACTTGTATAATTTATTTCATACTAAAGTCAGTTAGATTCTGTCCGTCGCGAAAAGCGGTTCGCTCCCGGAACTCGGAAATCGGTACCAGTAGAACTGTATCTGTAAAGTGTTGCCTTGAACAATAAATATCAGTGCAGTTTAAAATTTAGTTTTTTAAAAAGACAAACAGGGACGGCTTCCTAACAATTTTGGTGTCAGAAGTGGGATCTCGTAAATGGTGTCCGTTGATACCTAGAGATCCGAATCCCAGAGACCCCCAGTTTGCGTGATCGACGGTAAGACAGAACCCAAGGTTGTGCCCGCGTCACACTTCAAGGTCGACGGTAAGACTCTGTGTAGCAGCCAGAGCCCGCACCACACTGGTCACCGTAAAACCAAGATTGGTCGACGGTCAGCCTCCACCGCAACGTGAGAGCCCGCACCATCCGGGTAGCAGCAGATCTAACACACCAACATCATCATAACGAGTAGAGCACTCGTTATCTCCGAAACACTTCCAACTCGCCCAGCATCACCAGCACGTGGACGCCAGCGCCGCCCTCACCTGTCGTCGAGCACGCGGTCGCCCTGCCGCGCTATCCGAGCGTGTCAGATCCCGTTCCCACGAGTGATGGTTTGTGCAGTGATCGTGTTTATGTGAGTCTTTTAAATTACTTACCATATTTTCACCGTATCTACTATTTTTCGTCAACGTTACCATTTCCACTGTTTCTACAATTTTCGTGAACTATAATTTTCTATTCCGCATCATATTTTTGTGTGTCGTTACTGTATACTTACCATATTTTTGTGTGTCTACTTTATAGCTATATTTTCTAGCTCTATACAATTGTCCAATGTCACTTAAAACAGAATCTAAGGCAAAACCTGAAATGGCTGAAAAAATAACACTTTCAGTACTTACCAAATTCATTAAACCTTATAATGGGGACCGGGACTCTCTCCCCGCGTTCCTCACAAACTGTGATAACGCGATGTCGTTATGTACAGCAGATCAACAAAATGTGCTCTGCTAATATATTAGTGTTGCCCAAATGCAAGAACAAGACGAGACTTAGCCAGTCTTGGTCTTGGTCTTGCGCCAATACACCTGGTCTTGGTCTTGGTCTTGGTATTGCGCTCCCAGTCTTGGTCTTGGTCTTGGTCTTGCAGCAAGAGTCTTGCAAGTCTTGCAATGACCTATCAGTCTATTACTATTTATTAAAGTTTTTAAATCTTAGAAAAACGTATTAGAATTGGAATTATTATGACATCTACTACCTATCCTTACCATTTTATCCTAATCATAATACTGCTTGCGTGATCAGTATAATGTATTCATTTTCATTCTAAGCACTCTGAAACTTATTTATTCTTTGGAACACCTGTAGGTACTCTTAAAATTCGAAATTATTTTGCATGAGTCTACCTACGCCCTGTGGCGGCAATCAAATAGTGTCAAATGTTGTGATTTCGGCACGGCGGCAGCGATTGTTGTATATGATTTCAAAAGAAGCCGCCGGCGCGTGTATCATAACCATGTACTTCCGAAAAGCGGCAAATTTCTTTGAGAAGTAAGTACAAAACCTTTGATGCCGCATTATCAAAGTGCCGATGGTTAAAACATAACTATGCATGCACTCAGTTTGATTTTAATGGATATTTTTTTATTCGCTATGTAGGTATGTTTATGGTACCTATTAGTCGTAATGCGCATAGGTCCAGTTTTTCATATTCTTTGATACAGTTTTTTGCGTCTCATAGAATTCCTAAGCGTACCTATACACCGAACTGTTACACCTAACTACTCCGTGAAATAGCGCTAAGTCCTAGCTGCAAGACGCAAGAGTCTTGCAGGCTTAGTCTTGTTCTTGCTCAAGTCTTGCACGATCAGTCTTGGTCTTGGTCTTGCTAAAAATACGCGGTCTTGTTCTTGGTCTTGGTCTTGCAAAAACGCAAGAACAAGACCAAGACTGCAAGACCAAGACTGAATTTGGGCAACACTATAATATATAGTATCGCAACTTGAAGGTAAAGCCCAAGTGGCTTGTAGTTTAAAATCGTTTTCCACATGGGACGAGATAAAGGCATTTTTAAGATCTACATTCGGTGAGAAAAAGCACGCGACTCATTTACTAGTGGATTTGCAAAATTGTAAGCAAATTAGTAGCGAAGATGTCACGAAGTACTCTTTGCGTATCGAGCAAATTCTAACCCGAATATTATCCGACATTCACTATAGCTGTAAAGATGAAAAGGAACTACCAGGCAGAATAGCTGCTATGGAAGATTTAGCCTTAAATACATTTATGTTAGGGTTAAATAACTCAATAAGTAATGTTGTTAGGTGTAGGAATCCCTCGACATTGAACGAGACGGTCCAGCACGCAATCGAGGAGGAAAAGTTATATAATTTATCTAATTCTAAATCTAATCCTAAATTTCAGCGTATTTGCAGCACGTGCAATAAACCTGGGCATAATGCTTCAGAGTGCTATAGGAATAAAAAACCTTCTAATTCAAATCGTAATAACTATCAAAAATCTTTCCATATTCCTTCTAATAACTATCCTAGTAATAACTATCCTAATACTAACTATCCTAATAATATACGGTGTAGTTACTGTAAAAATATAGGTCACACTATAGACCAATGTCGCAAACGCCAGTATAATATGCAACGCCGTGAGAACGCGAACCAGGCGCAACATGATCAACCGCTGCGCGATAACAACGGTCGCGCAGTTAAATTCTGCGAAACCAACGAGTCCGGGTTCGATTCCCGCGACGAAAATTTAAACTAAATAAGATTTCGGTGTCGTGTCTCCCGAAATCGACTAGCGTAAAGGACACGAAACCTTTTTATCCTAAATCTTTTACTAAACCTACATCTCAGTTAAATCAACTGAGTCCTACTAAATCGTTTACTAAATCTACATCTCAGTCAAAGCAACTGAGTCCTACTAAATTGTTTACTAAATTTACATCTCAGTCAAAGCAACTGAGTCATACTAAATCTTTTACCAAATCTACATCTCAGTTGAATCAACTGAGTCCTACTAAATCTTGTACTAAATCTACATCTCAGTTAAACCGACTGAGTCCTACTAAATCTTTTACCAAATCTACACCTCAGTCGAATCAACTGAGTCCTACTAAGCCTACATCTCAGGTAAACCTGAGTCATGCAAAATCTTATAACTATACTAACTCTAAGATTACATCTCGAGACGACATCTCGAGTCATCAAAATACTACATCTTATTCTAATTCAATAATGCTAAATCCTACTAATACTTACCAAAATAATACTCACCAAAACAATACTTACCAAAATGATGCTAACCTGAAAAATAAATTAGGCATCCCAATCTCTAACTCTAATTCTATACCTACTAAATCTTGTGATGTTATTAAATCTACTCCAATTTATGAAACTAGTATAAAAATCAAGAAAATATCTTTGCCATATGTTTATTTAGTTTCTAGTTATTCTAAAGAGCCTTTAAAGATGCTTATCGACACGGGTGCCGCTATTAGCCTCGTGAAACAGGCAGTACTATGTAAATCACCCGAATTGTCTCGCGAAGTCGTGAAATTAAAAGGCATTAATAGTGTAGAAAGTTGTTCTCAAACATTGGGCACATTTCAAATGGACTTTTCTATATCTAATGATCAATTCAGTTACAAATTTCATATGATCAATGAGCAAGTCAGTCTCGAGTATGACGGCTTACTCGGTAGCGATTTTCTTGGTTATTTTAAAACTAACATTAACTACGATTCTAAATCATTAAATATTTGTGGTCATATCTTACCTATAAACTACATTCAACCAACTTACATTATTCCCGCGCGATCCGAAGCAGTAATTGAATGCGCGATATCTAATTACAATCCTGAACTTTATTCTCATAACGAAGCCCTTGTTCTAGATCATACCGTATGTAGTGGTGTTTATGTCGCAAATTGTATTGTCTCAATCAAGTCGAATAAAAGAATTGGCCCACTTGCATAACGTTTGATTTAAGTCACTCCTTAATTAAAATTTTTTGAACAGAATTAACAGCATAAAATAATTTAACTTAAAAGTATTTAGCGTCCTCTTGCACAACGACAACAACGCTTAGATTTAGTTAAACATTTTATGAGGTCGGTAAAGTAGTTTCTACGTTTTGTTTCATGGCATGAAGCCTTTTTGTTACGATTTTAACGATGTTATGCGTATGGTTTCGCATAAAACCTTAGACTATATATACTTTGAGCATAAAACAAAACGCATTGTCGTCGCCTAGCAACGAAATGACAATTGACAAATAATAACTATAGTCCGTTCACAGTTATTTTACCTCTAGCTGTTAGATTGGCCAACCTGGGCGTTGTGTTGCTATATTTGGTATATAATACTCCCATTTTAAATATACATTATTGCTAAAAATGTACTTATTTTTTTATTGCCTAAGCGATCGTATTAAATATTTGGAAGTAATGTTTGTAACAAAACCTCTTGATATTGGCATGGCTATATGCATGTACACTTATTTTCTTATGAAATAACTAATTTTCTATGAAGATAAGTAGTTTTAATAAAAATGCTGTCTATTTAATATATAAAGGTAAACGCATCATAATTACGCTAACGTGAGGTTCTAATTTTCAAATACAAAAACTGCAAATTTAATTTTCATATTTATTTTGAATAAGAATGATGTGGGTGTAATATTACACCTCTGCCTACCCCTGCATGGAAACAGGCGTGAGTCTATAAGAATGATCCATGTGGACTGCCAATGTTATGATGATTCGTAACTGCTGTCATATTCTGTATCAGACTCAGAATTTAGTTCTAATATGAACCTGTCCATTTCAGCATCCGTAGACCCATCTGTTTCACGAAGCTTGTCTTCAATGTGGCGCTCATGTTTGCATTGTTTTTGTCAGTCTTCTGCAGTGATAGATTGAAAAGCTTCTTCAGCTAAATTCACAATGTTGGTTGCCTCTTGTCCTAAATTTTTGCTTGTGACTACTCGCCTTTTAATGAGACTCCACATAAGTTCAATTGCGTTTAGCTCGCAGTGGTATGGCGGTAATCTAACAACTTTGCGGCCATGAGCTTCAAGCATTTGAATTTTTGAAGCATTTCCACTAATATTGGGTAAAATGTTATGCACGGGTAACCCTATTTTACATTCCTGTTATCACAGAGTACAATTCCAACATAAAGAAAATAAACACCGACATCTGTCAGAGGTAAAATAACTGTGAACGGACTGTAGAAACTTTTGAGTACTAACCCTAGAACCCTACATGGGGTGCAGGTGCACCCCACACCGATTTGGTTTCTACATATCTCAATTTCTTTAATATCCACGAATTCGCGCGTCGGAGTATTTTAGTTTGGTGTCAACCGCTCGCGTTACATCAATACCGTGACGAGGGACCGCGTTGTGTGGTCGCCTGTATAAGTGCTGTGGGGTACGCCAGTACCCCAGTGTAGTAAAATCGTAAGATTATTTATTTATTACGATTGATGCATTTATATGCCTAAGGCCTAAGGCCCACTTGCGTAACGAGGGTCGGTAAAGTAGTTTCTACGTTTTGTTTCATGGCATGATGACTTTTTGTTACGATTTTAACGATGTTATGCGTATGCATTTGCATAAAACCTTAGACTATATATCATTTAAGCATAAAACAAAACGTATTGTCGTCGCCTAGCAACGAAATGACAATTGACATAAAATAACTAGAAACTTTTGAGCACTAACCCTAGAACCCTACTAGGGGTGCAGGTGCACCCCACACCGATTTGTTTTCTAAATATCTCAATTTATTTAATATCCACGCATTTGCCTGTCAGAGTATTTTAGTTTGGTGTGAACCTCTTGCGTTACGCCAATAACGTGACGAGAGCCGCGTCATGTGGTTGCCTGTATAAGTGCTGTGGGGTACGCCAATACCCCAGTGTAGTAAAATCGTAAGTTTATTTATTACGATTGATGGATTTGTATGTAATATGTTATTGAATTTGATTGTTTATTAAAACAATTCTCTTATATGTATTAAATACTGATATTTTTAGATGTTATGTAGGTGAAATTCAATGAAGTCTATATAGTGTGTCAGGTGGTTGTCAGAGGTTTGAATGACGAGGTAATAAACTCTATTCTAGACCACGAATGTGGCGACGAAGAAATATAAGTTGGGATTAGTTGTAATTCCTGGGATGTGTTCAAGATCAAATAATAAGCCAAATATAAAGTTTCGGCGAACATTTTTGAAACAGTTAGAACAATTGGAACTGATACATGAACATTTGGAGGACCGGTACCGGATGCCAACTTTGAGGCAGGATATAGAAGAGTCCATTGCAGCGATCCTCAAAAAACTACGAGATCCTACAAGCGCTGTTCCTTATCGTGCAAAACAAGGACGGTGTGGCTTTTGTCCAACATCCAAATACGGAATAACCAGGAATATGTTTCAGAGGTGCAAAATACCTATTTGTTTGGAGCATCAGGTACAAGTTTGTGCAAAGTGCTCAAACTAAGTTTAACTTTATGTAATAAGGTTGATTTGTGATCTCAAGTTACTGATTATTTATTATTAAACGTATTTTTATTAATTGTTTTTTTTTTAAAGAATTACAGTCATTTTAGTATGGGGTGTTCCAGCACCCCAGTGTAGGAATAATATGTGCGCCAGATAGTGTAGGTTTCTAGGGTTAACAATAACACAAGTAGGTAGGTAAATTGTTATCAGTTATATCATCATCATCATCATCATGTCAGCCTCTAAACCAGATCGTCGGTCCACCTTGTGGGAGGCCTACCCCTGATGCGTCGTCCTGTCCAGTTATATAATTATAGTTAATTCTCGTCGCTACTGACAAGTTGCCAACGTCAATGTGACAGTTCATAAACGAAATTAGCCACTAAACAGCCGATTTTCTGTAATTAATTTTGACAGTTCTTAAATCATATTACTCGACAAATTTTTCGTTGTGCAAGACGCTAGTGGTGTTTAATATTTTTTTTCTCGTTAAATACATCTTAATTCAATTTAAGAATCGTTGTGCAAGTGGGCCTAATATTACAGTTTTAAACACGACCGACTCTGACGTCGAAATCAAAGATTATTACGCAGAGTTGACACCACTCGAACAAAACAATCTGAACTCTGAATCATGCCTAAATACTTATTCTATTTCTATTTTCAAATCTGATCGTGTTCAAAAGGTTTTAGACCTTATTCGTTGCTCTCATTTAAATTCGGAGGAGCAAAAAGTTTTATTGGAATGTTGTTCTGAATACACTGATATTTTTCACTTGGAAGGCAAGCCCTTATCTTTTACTAATGCCGTTGAGCATTCAATTAATTCTGGTGATACCCCGCCTATCCACGTTAAATCATATCGCTTCCCCGAATGCCACAAGGAGGAAGTTGATTCTCAAATCAGAAAAATGTTAGACCAAAACATTATTCGCCCTTCTATTTCACCATGGAGTGCCCCTGTATGGGTGGTCCCCAAAAAAATGGACGCGTCTGGCAAAAAGAAATGGAGAATCGTAATCGATTACCGCCGTCTTAACGATGCGACGGTCTCCGAAAGTTATCCACTGCCTCTGATCACTGACATCTTAGACCAATTGGGTCATTCCAAATATTTCAGCACTTCAGACCTATCTAGCGGTTTTCATCAAATTAAAATGAGTTCCAAGGACGCGCCGAAAACCGGATTCACCGTTAACACTAATTCTAGCACTTCCGGGCATTATGAATTTACTAGGATGCCATTTGGCTTGAAAAATGCTCCCACAACATTCCAAAGGCTTATGAATACGGCTCTTTCTGGACTTCAAGGTCTCCACGCTTACGTTTACTTGGATGACTGTATTATTTACTCGCAAAACTTGCTTGACCATATTAAAAAGCTTAAATTAGTTTTTGACAGAATGCGAAAATTTAATCTTAAATTACAGCCAGATAAGTGCGAGTTTTTACGTCGCGAGGTTGCTTATCTTGGCCACATTATCACCGACAAAGGTGTATCTCCGAATCCTGATAAGGTCAAGGCCGTTAGCGAATTCCCAACCCCTACTAATGTCAAACAAATCAAATCTTTTCTAGGCCTTGTTGGCTATTATAGGCGATTTATTGAAAACTTTTCGAAGTTAACCAAGCCTCTTACATCCTTATTGAAAAAGGACGTCTATTTCAATTGGACTGTTGAACAGGAAACAGCTTTCCAAATCTTAAAAAATAAACTTACCACGGCTCCTTTATTACAGTACCCCGATTTTAGTGCTCCGTTTATAATCACAACAGACGCCTCAAACTACGCCGTAGGCGCTGTGTTGTCTCAAGGCTATATAGGCAAGGATAAACCTATAGCCTACGCCTCTAGAACGCTTAACAAAGCCGAAGGTAATTATTCGACAACGGAGAAAGAACTCCTTGCCATTATTTTTGCAGTTAAAACCTTCCGCCCCTATATATTTGGGCGCAAATTTAAGATCGTTACAGATCACCGGCCTTTAGTTTGGCTTTTTAGTAATAAAGATCCAGGCAGTCGACTCATCAGATGGCGCTTAAAGCTTGAGGAGTACGACTACGAAATTGTATACAAGCAAGGTCGTCTTAATTCAAACGCAGATGCTTTATCTCGACATCCAGTAAATGTCATTGACTCAAATCGTCTTAATAATTCTACTTATGAAAAATATTTTAAGAATCAATTTACGAATAAGTTACCTACCTCTAACACTGTTATTGAAGAACATAGTCAATCTCTACATTTATCTAAAGTAAAATCAATCGCTTGTCCAGTCTCTTTAGACTTTGATTACTCTATGCCTCACTGCGAAGAAATACTATCGCAGCTCGAGAATTCTGCTGAATTTCTTAATACGGAACGCGAGCCGTTCACTGTCCATAAGGTTATTAATAAACACAAGATATATTATTTTCTATATTCTAAAGTACATCATTATGAAGAAACAAAATACTAAGATATTTACAATTTATTAATTAAATTAAGAGATATGCTCTTATTAGATAACATAACTGATTACTTATAAAACAGGTGATATGGTGTATCTTAAACATCACCACAGGCTAAGAAAAGCACTGTCCCCTGTTTGGAAAGGCCCCTACAAGATAATTAAAGTACATAATAAACATAACGTAACGTTACAGGTGGGCCGCAAGCATATCAAATATCATACAAATGAAATCAAACCCGCTGTATCTTGAACTATCTTATTTTCAGAGCCTTGTGCTACGGCTGCCACGCCGAATCGAAGATAACTCCGATAACTCATAGTCCCGGCATCTACTTCGAACCTGTTACTAATATTCGTTTCTATAATGACTACTGGAATGTCGTAACTCATATTGATATTGTATCACTAGAACCCTACTTAACTAATATCGAATCATTATTACGTAAAACTCAAAATATCTGCAGTAAGATACAATCACAAGATATTATGCAATGTAAAGATTATTCTAGCCCTATTAAAATACTAATTCAGTCTAACCTTCTTAAAGTACAATCGTTATCTCATTTAACTATAAATCAAACACCGACCAAGGTCAAGACGTCCTTAGAATTCGGTGGTGAAATTTTAAAATTCTTTTTCGGTACTTTAGATGCCGACGACGCCAGAAAATACGACGCCGCCATCGAATCTTGCCAAAAGAGCGAGTCCGAACTATATCGGCTCATGAAAGATAATATACATATTGTTAAATCT
Organism: Euclidia mi; assembly: GCA_944739405.2. Taxonomy (NCBI): domain Eukaryota; kingdom Metazoa; phylum Arthropoda; class Insecta; order Lepidoptera; family Erebidae; genus Euclidia; species Euclidia mi. The sequence goes on from OX123203.2 coordinate 35,158,583, forward strand.
ACAATTAATAATTTTAATTCTACTATATATAAACTAAATCAAAACGAGATTAAGTTAAACTCTCAAATAGATGTTATGAACGAGATCTTATCTCAAGTTACTAAGACAGATAACTTGTTATACAATATTTCGCGTGTAAATAGCTTATTAAATATCATAGAAAGCTCTTTGCTTACTATTTCTAATCTATTAGATACTACTTTAAACTCTATTTTATTTTCTAAGGTAAACATTCTACACCCTAGTATTATAAGTCCTATTAGCCTTTACGATGAACTACGCAAACAAAGTGGTCATATTAATAAGAGGCTAGATTTCCCAGTACAATTAAATATTAATAATATTCACTCTATTATAGATGTTTCGCAATTAAGCTCTTATTACTATAATAATAAAATCGTTTTTGTGTTGCGAATTCCACTAATAAGTGAAGACAAGTTCGTTATCTATAAGAATATACCTTTACCGACTCCCCATAACGGATCTTATATCAAAACATTCGCGCTCATTCAACCTTCTAATGCCTACACTGCTTTAAGTGACGATAGAATGCACTATACTATGTTTGATAACCTAGATAAGTGTAAGGTAATTAATAACCAATATTCTATTTGTGAAATGCAAACAATATATTCGTGTATACTAAATCCTAATTGTGAATCTAGATTACTAACGGAAGTGACCTTGTCACTACCCACTGAGTGTAACGCTAAATTATTATTTGGCGATATTGATATTTGGCAAAAGTTGCGAAATAATGAATGGATTTTTGTCCAATCCAATATTATTAAATTAACTGTAAAATGTGACGAAGATATTGTCGATTATTCTATTGTTGGCACTGGTTCTGTAAAGTTAACCGAAAATTGTGTTGGTTACTCTAAAACTATTCAGTTAACTCCTACTAGTGTTAAAGCCTTTCAAATTAAGTCACCTTTAGATATTCCTTTTGATATTACATTAGATGATTGTTGTGACAGAAGAAAAGTTAATAAAACCTTGCCTTATTTGTCTCCTATATCTTTAAGTAAAATTAATTTAGATTCATTAAAATACGCATCTCATCAGATGGATGATTTAGAAAATGAGATCAATAATTTGTCAAACCAATATCATTTTATTAAATACGGAACCTATTATTCCACTTTTACTTATATTTTAATTGTGTCTATATTTCTGTTTCTATTTTATAAGCTATACAATTGTTTCAAAAATCGTAATCACGGTTCCGGATGCTGTATACAAATCTTTAACCAATGTCATAATCAGAAGTCAGTTAAACATAAATCAAAAGTTTCTAACTCCATAGAGATGTCCGATATCTCTAAGTCGTCAGAAGATGATAAGAAATCAGTTAAATCTTTACCAGCTTTACAGCATCATAACTCTTATGACGCTATTCGTACAGTCGATTTTTACAATTCTAGTAAACGAAACTTAAACTTTTAAGTAACGTTAAACTGTCTTCTATTTTACTATGCTATAAGTATGTAAGTCGTTAATATTATATAGATTCACTATGTTGTTTATCTTAAATAATAATAAGATAAAGTATCTGATAAGCTGAAATTGTCTTATATAATTTTGGGTATGAAATTAATATACTCCATATTGTACTATGTTTGATTTCTATGTTTTAAATTTATATTTTACTATAAATTCAATGTAAACCGATTTCCAAGCTTCCAATCGATTTCCATATTTTCTATTTTCTTTAATTTCGCTTCATCTTAAAATTGATAAAGCTTCATCTTAAGGGGGGAGATGTTATAACCCGAGATAGTTCCTTAATAACGCTTGATCAGCATTTCACGTATTCTAGTACATTTCCATTCTATTGTTTCTACTTGGTCAGCATTTTCATTTACTTGTATAATTTATTTCATACTAAAGTCAGTTAGATTCTGTCCGTCGCGAAAAGCGGTTCGCTCCCGGAACTCGGAAATCGGTACCAGTAGAACTGTATCTGTAAAGTGTTGCCTTGAACAATAAATATCAGTGCAGTTTAAAATTTAGTTTTTTAAAAAGACAAACAGGGACGGCCTCCTAACAGTGCCGTGGAGTTGAACCAGAGACCCTCTGCGTAGCAGTCGGTCGGTCTCTACTCAGCTAACGCTATAAACCATACCAATATTTAATTACATATCATTACGGGTAACTTACACAAAAACGGTTACAAAATAGTTGAGATGGAATGAGATAAGTGACAATTTGCCTATCATATCACAACAATTTACAAATGGCGCCTAAAAGCACGAGAAATAGATCAGTACGCCGGCACTCATTGCCAAAACATGCAGGATTTACTGTAAAGATAAACTGTTACCTTTTTATCTTATATCTCCTAGCGTTTACTTATCAATACGATAAGCGGTCTGCATTATTGTGAAACTTATTTCTATATAGTGTTGTCAATCAATTATGCCGATAATAATTCATAAAACCAGTGTAAGCCCAGCGGCTAGAGCTGTGCTAATGGTGGTGGACATCCTTGGATTGGACGTCGAAACGCGGGAAGTCAGTCTGCCAACAAGGGAGCAATTCAAGCCGGACTACTTGAAGAAGAATCCTTTACACACAGTGCCTCTGTTAGAAGACAGTGACCTTGTTATAGCGGACAGCCATGCGATAATAACGTATTTGGTGTCAGCGTACGGCACAGAACAACATAGGAAACTATACCCTATAGAACCAGCGGCAAGGGCGATAGTTGATCAGCGTTTGTATTTCGACGCTACGATACTATTTCCTCGATTGAAAACTGTTATTTACAGTGTAGTGAAGGACCGAAAGCGTATCACTAACGAACAAGTAAGTGACATCGATGAAGCGTACAATATTACAGAGAAATATCTAGAATCGTCGCAGTTTATAGCAGGGGATCATCTGACACTAGCAGATATATCTTGTGTCTCCACTTTATCTGCCTTGGATTGTATTATACCCATTGAAAGGAAGCTAGTTAAATTGCACGCTTGGTGGAATCGATTGAAGAAAGAAAGTTGGTACCAAAAAGAGAATGAACCAGGAAGGAAACTGTTTGGTGGTTTTATTCGGCAATTTATATAATAAGACTTTATGCAATTGTTATAATCATGTTTAATTTAATGCTCTATATATTTATTTAATTAATAAGTTTGTGGTAATTTACTATTATTGCTATTTAATAGCTCTAAATAAAGTAAACCATGAAATAAATATCTTACTTAAAAAGTAATTTGTATGATTTGGTGTGGCAGAACTCTCTGCTACCGCGTTTTAAAGTGATGTTTATAAACCTTATTAAAATCTGACCCACCCCTTTCCCCAACACACAACATGCCATAATTGTGTCTCAATCCCTCAAGGCCAGATCATTGTAGAAATCGATACATAGGTACACATATTTTGAAATATTAAAAAACAAACATGATTATATAATCCCAGCATATAATATCCCATATTAATATTAAATGAAAATTTTAGAGCATCTGGAAAATTTCTCAAACACAACGCAATGGATGAGTATCGACATCGGCGTAGCTACGGTGGAAACTCCTTACGACTTCGAAGATATATCGTTCAGAATATATTGCTCGTACATACCAGCACCTATACAAATAAATTATAACGCAGTAGTGGACAGAGTTGGGACCAACGTGGTGGCCTTAGGATGGGGACGGGCTAGAGGAAGCAGGGTAAGTTTACGAGATGAATTACAACATATTATTGTGCATAATAAGGTTTGTATGCAAAAGAGTCACTATTCTCAGTAATGCGAGAAACTACTGAAGGGAGAGAAGTGATTTGTTTTTATTTTAGCTAAAATTCCCCGACCGATGTCAATAGGAAAATCTTTAAATCAATAGCTATTTGTCATTGAATAGCCTACACCGTACTTATTTTTTAATCCTGTAATACCCAAACCTCTGTAACTGTGTTACTCGTCGGCTAAATTGCAAAAAAATGTCTGCCTTATTGGTAGTCAATCCTCATCAGATTACGGTTGTCCTATAAAGAGATTTATATTCTGTAGAATATGATTAAGTAGATAAAAAAAATGTATAAAAGTAATTCAAGCAGTTATACATACTTAGTTTTAGTCTCGGCTTCTACGAATACGAATCTAGACAATTTTACTATGTCTATGTTTCGTTCGATTATCCTGATGAAAATAATATCTTAGTCACCAATTTTTATTTTCCATGTCAACCAGCCAAACGACGTAACAGATCGAAACGCAAAAAGCCTCCAAGAGGTCTCCTTAAAAATTAAAAGCAAGTATCATTGTAAGAAGAGTTTTATGGGCGACGAGTTCGCGGAGACTATAGACAGATACATGATATGTGTCCACGGTAAGGGAGTGCTGGACGCAGAGGGACTGGTGCTGGAAGAAAACTTGAAGCATGACAATAAATGCTCGAATGTGGCACCCGAGCCGCGGGCGTCAGATGATAAGAAAGCCGGGATCTTTGGCAATGAGGTAGTTAGATTATATCATGTTTGATAACTGTACGTTTGTAGATGATGAACCTACTTTGAGTTTTGTAGTGTTCATTACGTGAGTTGACTTACAGTTCGTAGATAGACCACTAGTTGTGGCATTTATATTACAGCGCTATCATGCTTCGAATGACAGGGCACGTAAAGGCGTCGCGTGTCGGTTCTGGTCCCATACATCAAGGGCGTGACCGACAAGATTGGCTACATCTTGAAGCGAGCTTCAATCAAAACTTTCTACAAACCGCCAACGAAGATAAGCCAATTATTACCATCTGTCAAGTGTCAGTTACCCTTACAAGAGGCCGGGGTTTACAAGATAGACTGTGAGTGTGGGCTCTCATACATTGGACAAACCAAGAGAAGCATAGGCATTCGACTAAAGGAATATATAGCTGACATTAAACACAAACGCTCGACGAAGTCTGCTGTGTGTGAACATGTAGAACAAGGAACCAACCATTATCTGCGATTTGATAAACCACAGATACTCGCAAAAGAACACCGCTTTATTCCAAGAATGATACGTGAAGCTATTGAAATTAAAAAACATCCTAATTTCAATAGGGAAGATGGTTGGAATGTACCTCCAGCTTGGGACCCTGTTATCAGGCTAATGAAACCCAAGAAGGCCAAAGTCACCAGAAGACATCAAGACACAGTGAGCACATTCTGCGTAGATAGTAACACCAAAAGTTGAAAAATGTTCGGGTACTTTGAGATAACATTTAAATTCAAGACAAAGACAAATATCACCTCAGTCTGCCGTGAACATGAATCCTGTAAAGAATTCGAAACGTCGGCTAGTAATAAAAATGTAGTTTCTAGATCTTTCGGTTTAAATGTAATAACAAATAACCAGTGAAAGTAATATAACGCGATAAAATCCGTTAACTGTAGTTTAATTTCAATTAGATTTTTATTAATCTCAGCTTATTCGGTTTTTTTAAGTTTTTTGCCAGATATAACTAAAATATTTTTAACCGACTCTAGTCGAAACGATGGAATAGGGCTATACCGCTGGGTTGCGGAAGTCAGACAGACTGGAAAAGCTAGCATTCAGTAAAATCCGGTTAGACTAGTAAGTGGACCACGGATTGCAACTGGTATAACTCTAGGTTGATACAAAAATATTATAAATGCTATCTATAGAAAAGAATATGTTTATAAATAGTACGTAGTTAACTGGCGGTTTCCTTTCAGTGCTCAGAGGAAGATAGTATAGACAGTTTAACGTTTACGCGCCATTTCAATAATAGTTCTGAAGCAATTCCACTTAGTAAAAGTGAAATGAGTTCAAACAATAGTTTCGGAGATGCGAGAAAAAGAAGATACAGGAGACAAGGCATTTGTCAGGTAATACTAATGATATAACTCGTTGGCGCCTATAGGCGTTATTCTATGAAAGAACTTGTAGCTGCCAGCACAAGAGATGCGGTTTGCTTAGTATTTACTGATAGCAAACTGTCTGTTAAGAACCCTTAAATTCCATATGACAGTAAATCACAAACTGCAGTTTAACTGCGATGTTTAGAAATCAAAAAAAAAATCAAAAGTATTGCGGCAGATTATTCTCGGATAAATCAGTATCGCAGATATAACGAGATCACAGATTACTAAATAGTTACTACGACAAGGTCTCCGTTCTGATAACTTTGTGCACAAGGTAACGTGTGGTAAAGTTCAATTCCGTATCATCCCTACACAATATAAACTGTCCTACTGCTAGGCACGGGCCTCTTCTCACTGTGAGAAGGGTGAGGCTATGGGGAGATCTCGCTCTTCTACATGCAGGTAGCCTCATGACATGTTACTACTACATCTATTAGTAAGTAATAATTAGCAATACAGTCCGCACTTAACTTTGAAAAGTAAGTGGTGCGCGCCGTGAGTTTGACTGACTCTGCATAGTTTTTTATTAGTCTCTACACTCTACTATCGCTGTTTCTAAGTATGGCTTGTTTCAATATCATAATAGAAGAATATTCCTTATAGAATGACCACGGTGGTCCTCTGATCACGTGGGTTGGCGCGTTGGAGATCGTGATCGGAGTGGCGGTGAACAGCCTCTACGACTCGAACTACGAGTGCGTGGGCCCTTACCTCTTCACCAGCACCGCTGCCGTGGGACCCATCATAAAGTGCCTGCTGATGAGCAAGGACTTTACGTATGTTCGCCAATTTGTCATTATGTCTTTCTGTACAACCTATAAGTGGACGGTAGCAAAGTGACGACCTCACGATTCTTTTGATTCGTCAGAATACGTTTATCGCCAGCTGGTGTATAGATGGGTAAAGATTTCAATTTTTTCTCTTTGTTGTGCCTCGGAGAGCACGAAAGCTGTAGGTATCAGCTTGTCCTGAAGATATAAGACAGTCGTTACGGGGAGACAGTAGGAAGATACTATCAAATCCATCGTATCCTTTCATGGTGCGTGTGTCTGGTGGCCTTTATGTACTCTAAAAGAAAGCTTATATTGTGTCAAAGCTAGTTAAATATAATTTGCACGCTCGCATTCTTAAATCAATTCGGAGAATCTAAAGTTTGTTATTTCATACCCAGATAGCCACACCGTATATTAATCCTTTGCCTTCTTTTGAATACCCTTTTTTTATTTTATTATTATTATTTATTCTATTCATGAAAGGAAAATATATAGGTACCTCTATTACTCATTACAGACGTAGAGCATGTACATCGGCAGCAGAAGTCATGGGTTACAAAATAGTAGAGAGAGCTGTATTCTGGAATCGAGCCCGAGCTGATGAGGAAGTGCCTCCCACACCTCTGGACTTGACAACAACACATGCTGAATCTACCGAAGGACTTGTTTTCAAAATAGGCACCATGGTAGTCAATATTACGGACGTATCTACCGAAAAATCCAATGTATTCGATCCATTAGAAGTTATTATCATTTAAATGTAATCGAATATTTATCATCCATCAGAAGATATTTCGATGTAAATTAAATTGCTTTTACTTTGGCGGAGTTAGACAATGAATATGTGGAGAGCCTAGTGCATTAAATTCTCTTTACAAACTTGTTTTTTTTTTTTTAGTTGATCTTAAAAGTTCAGTTTTGATGATTTTTGAAAATATTGTAGGTATTTATACCTACACCATGTATATTGAGTCAGTGTTTTCCCGCAAAGTATGTACCTACTCAGCCCATGATATATTTCTTATTTTATTGTAAAAAAAATTGTCCACTTTTTTTTTTCATAGCATAAGAATGTGATTGTTGATGCGTAAGGTCAACGCGCTTTATTTATAAGAACCTAAAAAGTTGCTTGCCCTTCGTTCATGATCATGACTCACTGTAATCCAATGAAATGGTGATTTTAAAGAAAATGTTTAATAGAAAAAAAAAAACATTTTCACCACAGCAGCTCAAACATGCCGCTTTTGCTGCGAGACAACAGTGAACAAAACGCGATTTTGATTCGAGCGTGAGGCAAAGTAGCTTTTTAATTTTTCAATCTTCAGTGTCACGAATTGACATTGTTCAGCCATAAATTTGAAACATTCGAATTTTACTGTGCTCTGTCTCTTTCACATGCATATAAAAAGTGAGTGAAAAAGCAAACCCCTTCGAATTTGAAATTCGATTTTGGAATTCGACCTCAAAGAAAACACCTACGGCAACGCAAAAACAAAGATATTTGCAATAAAGAAATTACTTTTTTTATATGTTATTGTTTACATGTTTAATTTATTATTAGCTTTTAATAAAAATAAGTCTAATTAATAGTATAAAATTAGTATTTTACCAATACATTTTTATTTAGAATTACTTACAACAATGATACATTTGAAAAATAAACATCAGGGACGCGGTATTAAAACGCGATATAAAAAAGTAGCGGGAACAAAAATTTCGCTGATGCTGATACAGTAGGTATAGCGTAACGTGTTAAATTATATTAATATATAAAATAATCTAAAAAGATGAGTGAAACTAGCGATGATGACTGTACTTTAACACCAGAAGAGTTAAATCAACAAGTGATTATGCAGAATTCAATCAATTCCTGTTCATTTCTATGTCTCCTAAGTAATATGTGTTCTCACTGCGGTGGTGAAAAGTTATGTGTGCTACACGAGAGCAAAGTTTTTTGTAACTCGTGCTGTTGAGTCCCTCACCACGCTCAGGATTCTAACTTTGATTCACTCGCTACGCTCGTGAATCAATCATAGAATCCTTCGCTTGCTCGGGACTCAAAATCAGTACTCGAAACAAAAAACAACTTTGCTGTCTTGTTGCACAAATAACTATTGTATATTTTGTAAAATAAATATTATAGGTAACTTCTATATGGGCGGACTACAAACTTTTCGGGAAAACTTATACATGGTGTATTTTATTCTTAGTTTCAAAGATCCTACGGTGAACTAAACTACTGAAAAAGAATCTCGGTGTAATGTTAAGTTAAAGTTTCAAAACCGAGCCTACTGTAATTGTAAGATATCGACTACGCTGTAACTCCTTGGGTATACAAGTGCTGGTAAATGTACATCGTTATACAAAAAACATAAATGATGACGAAAAGTTTGTAAATCAAACAAATTTTTTAACGTTTGGGGATGGGACTCATAGCAAGCTTTCGCCGAATAAGTAGTAGTGGCATATGACCATGTGACCAGCACTGCTGTCCTCATATAAAAATACTTGGGTACAGCTCAGGGCGCGCTTGAGGCTTAGTCTAACTTTGCACACCGTAGCAACAAACTTGCAGCAAGCTTAAATCAAAGTTGATAGTTTCACTGTGACAAACTTGCATTAAACTTGCATGAAGTTTGTTTTCCAAAGGATTTGGATGATGAAAAACCAACTTCATGCAAGTTTGTCACAGTGGAACTAGCAAGTTTGATTTAAACTTGCTGTAAGTTTGGCAAGTTTGCATTGTTATCTTATCTGGGATCTTATGCGCAAGTATATAGCTGGTGGTCCGTGCCAACCTCAGTATGGTCTAGTGCTCATCCCAGTAATTCTTTTTGGACACTTAAGAAACTTCACAACCCAGTTTCAGGCTGGTTTCAGAGTCACGCGTTTGACCGGGCGGCGCCGGCCACACGCGCGCACTTACAAATTACACTAGATTAGTAGTAGCGTTTCATAGTCACGCAGTTCAAACGCGCCACGTGTGAGACGCGCGCGCCGGCCGCGCTGCCGAAGCTTCATACATTGCAATGAGAAACGCGAACTGGTTTCACAGTGGTCCGCGCGCCAAACGCGCTGTTGAGACGCGCTGGCCAACGGCGCGTGCCGCGCGCGTCACTCTGAAACCAGGCTTCTGAAGAACCAGGCCCGTCCTGAATAGCCAATGATAGATACGCCAATGGATCGCATTCGAGCGTTCTTCGATAGAACTTTTTCCAAACATTTTTAAAGGTGGGTTTCAGACCTCTGGCTTTAAGAAATTGTTTGAAAAATGTACGTATCGACGCACGACTCAAATGCCATCCATAAGTGTGCAAAGTCGGCTAGGCTCCCTGATTGGCTTATTCCGTGTTCTACAACGATCTTATCATGATCTAACCTTGAAACGGGCTAATCAGCGCAAGACTGTGTCAACTACGAGCACGTTTTGTACAGCGGCTATTATGCGTTTAGAAGAGTATCAAAATAATGCTGAAATCAGATGTAATGTTAAGAGAAAATTATTACTTGATAAGAGAAATAAATGTGTTATGCCTACTAAATTCCTTAATAAGCACTTAAACAGCGGCAATGTCCTTCAAGATTTCACATGCAATGCACATATTATTTTGTAATTTTCAAGTAATTTGCTTAATAATAAAATTATGGTTATTGCAATAATTTTGATACTTGTATTTGCAAAATGTGAGTAATTCATCTTTATTTTTTATAGACTCACGCCTGTATCGCCGAAGGGATAGGCAGAGTGTAATATTTCAACCATATTTGGCCATGTTATGAATTTGTAGGTACCTACATAGGCCCACGTAATAGGTGGCGAGCCTATTGCCGTTACCGGGTACTTTGCCAGACTCCGTATAGTACTGCTACTGAAAATTCGGAAAAACCCAGTAACGCTTTTGCCCGACCCGGGAATCGAACACGGGACCTCCTGATCAGCAGACGTATACGCTATCCACTGGTCCTCGGAGGTGCAATACATCTAGTTTATTCAAAGATACTTTGAAATATACAGTAGGTAGATATGGTCAATAACAGGAGCGGAACCAGGTGGAAGAGAAGGGAGATGCTCTCTTGATGAATCTTACCATCACTAGTGTCAAACCCTCGCGCCTCCCAAACCATGGAGTTCAGTAATCTATTTCATTATCATGTGCTGGATAAAAGCTTTCTCCATGGCTCTCCACATTGACCGAACTGAACTGAAAACTAAATTTTCATCATCATCATCAGCCTTTAACAGTCCACTGCTGGACTAAGCCTCTCCTTTAAAAGGAGGAATTGGCCTACTATGCCACGCTGGCCCAACGGGTTGGTATAGGGTTAGTATCAAGTTTTCCTTCTCTTATAGTGCTGTTCTTTGCATAATTTGCTCTCTCTGTCGGCTCTTACGACACCCATGGGATGATAATTATAGGGTGGTGACATTCCGTATTCTTAATCGGTCACCACACTTATATATTCACAGGTAGGAGTTCAACCGCCTTATGTTATTATGTACCTATACTATGTGTATCTTTATTCTTGCCATATAACGCATTTTAGTTTTGATATTTCAGCTGCAGTATGCCAAAGACGGCTCGTAGGAGGTACGGAAGTAAAAGAAGACAAACCTTACATGGTACTTAAAACGATTTTCACTTAATTACTAAATCTTAAATGTATTGTTACGCCATCTATCGGTGAATGGGGTACTAGAAGAGATTGAATGTATCGGTGGTTTAAAGGTAATTCAGCTACTCTGTACTAGATGGCGTTGCTGTATCGAGTAATCGACTGTTCGAGATTATTTCGACAGTTTTGTAGAAGCATCTAGAATGCGCTAGTGATGTTATCCGACCAGTATAAATAGAGCACGAGCGAACGGAACGAACAGTTACAATTGAATATCGAAGCGATCAACAAGAAGCGAAGGAAATAAGTCGGAAGTGTTTAGTTCTAGTGGTGTGAATAGTGTGTTTTATTAGTGAAGTGAAAATTAAGTGTGTGTATCTAGTATTATTGTGTTAGTGAATAAAGTTCAGTTTAAGTGGCATAGTGAGTTATAATTTATCGTCGAACCCCAGCTCGTAACAAACTGGTGTCAGAAGAAAGGGATAAATTATGCCGGTTATGCCGAAGGAAGAAACTGAAGGAGTTCGTACTAGGAACCAGCGCCAGCAAGACCTTGATCAAAGACGCTTCGGAGACGTTCCTTCTCCATCGTCTGGTGGACCAGGCGACTCCGCGGCTGCAGTGGAGCCTGCAAGCGCACACTCCGTGGCGGTGCCCGACATCGCGGCTCTGATGGCGTTCATGCAGGAGCAGGCCCGCCGTCAAGAGGAGCACGCGCGCCGCATGGAGGAACAGCTACAGCGCGACAAGGAGGAGCAGGCTCGCCGTCAGGAGGAGCAGGCTCGCCGTGAAGAGGAGCAGGCCCGCCGTCAGGAGGAGCAGGCTCGCCGCCTGAAGGAACAGCTACAGCGCGACAAGAAGGAGCAGGACCGCCGTCAACAGGAGCAGGCTCGCCGTCAAGAGGATCACGCGCGCCGCCTAGAGGAGCAGCTGCAGCGTGACAAGGAAGAGCACGCCCGCCGTCTGGAGGAACAGCTGGTGCTCATGAAGGACCTCAGCGCCGCAGTGGGGAAGGACTTGAAGGCGGTCAAGGAGGAACTCCAGCAGCACGAGGCCCGTATCAGCGACATTGAGAAGCGCGTACATGACCACCACGAGACCTGTGTTGCTGAAGTGGAGAAGAAATTGCGTGGGCTGGAAGTGACATCAGCGGCTGTAGGGCCCTCGCCCCGTGGGTTTAAGGTTCCACCATTTGATGGCTCGTCATCATGGTCTGCATACAAGATCCAGTTTGAGGCTGTGATGCGATCGAATGGGTGGACCAAAGAACAGGCCTTAACCGCCCTAACCTTGGGCCTTCGTGATAGGGCCTTGACAGTGTTAGAGGCACTCGGGCAAGACGTCACCTACGAAAAGCTCCTAGAGGCGCTGGAGGCAAGATACGGTGACGCGCACCTTGAACATGTGTATCGTGCTCAGCTGAAGGACAGGACACAGCGCACCGGAGAAACTCTGCAGCAGTGGGCTCTGGAGGTGGAAAAGCTGGTCAGGAAGGCATACCAGTCGTCGCCTGCGCTTATTGACGGGAACCTCGTACAGGCGTTTGCGGATGGGATCCGGGACCTGGAGGTAAGAGCAGCAGTGAGGCTTGGGCACTTCAAGGACCTCAAGGACGCCTTAGCCCACGCCTTGGAGGTGGAAGCAATGCGACGCGACGACCGAGGTCACCGCATCGGGGAAGTTGTGTCGTCACCTCGGTGCTACAACTGCGGAGAAAGAGGCCATATCCGCTTGAGCTGCCCAAAGCGTAGGCAGCCTGGTGACACCCTGTCTCCACCAACGGGGTCGCCTGATGTGCCTTCCAGGCAGCGAGAGCAGGGAAACGAGTAGAAGCCAGGACTGCGGGGCGGGTGCTGGCTGGTAATGGAAGAGCCCCAAGTATCTCGATCTCGCAATCATGTGACGGGAACAGCCTGATCATCGAAGGCGAAATTAACAGAACACCATGCAAGCTGACATTAGACACGGGTGCTTCTCGGACAGTCGTCGGTTTCCATCTGGCAAGACGGGTTCTTCGGGGCTGCTTCAGGAACAATGAATGTGTGAATCTGAGAACAGCTACCGGTCAGCACATAACCGTCCGAGGTGAAATGGAGGTGGATCTGAAGCTAGGCAACAAAGTTTACCGTCACAAAGTCATCATGGCCGATATAGTGGACGACTGCATCCTGGGCCTAGACTTCATGCGGGAGTATCGATATCGAGATCGATGTTAACCAGGGAGTGTTGAAATGTGGCTCGGAAGAAGTCTTCATGGAAGGCGCAACTTCAGGAAAAGTGTACTGCCTGAAGAATGTCACGCTTCAACCGCGGTCGGAAACGGTTGTACCGGTTTGTTTACTCGGGAGTTCTGGTCGAGGGAACCGCTGCGTACTTATCGAAGGCCTAGAGAAAGAGGCATCGTGGAAGATTGCACGAACCTTGGTAAGGGGTACCAAAGTTTCATCAGTACGCGCACTAAATGCAAGTGACAAGGAAGTGTTGCTCAAGAAAGGGACGGAATTGGGCACCTTTGAAGGAGCGGCTTGGATGCGTAGATGTCAGGAGCAACCTACCAGCGCCAAGGTTCAGGCTGCACGATTCGACGTGTCTTCACTTTTGGAGGACTGCCAAAGTACCCTGTCAGAAGAAGAGAAGACCAAGGCTAAGAAGATGTTGCACCGGTTCGCCGATATTTTCTCGACCAGTGATGCCGACATAGGGAAGACAGCACTAGTCCAGCACAAAATAAACACGGGAAGTGAAGCACCAATTCGCCAGCGACCAAGACGTGTGCCAGTGGCACGGGAACGTGAAGTGGAAGTAATCGAGCCTTCGTCCAGCCCGTGGTGTTCTCCGGTGGTGCTAGTTAAGAAGAAAGATGGCAGCATGCGCTTCTGTGTAGACTACCGCCGATTAAACGACATCACAAAGAAGGACAGCTACCCGCTGCCAAGGATCGATGATACACTGGATACGCTGACGGGGATGAAGTGGTTTTCTACCTTAGACCTAAAAAGTGGCTACTGGCAGGTGGAAATAGATCCTCGAGACAAGGAGAAGACGGCATTCTCCACAGGGAAAGGATTATGGCAATTTAACGTCATGCCCTTTGGATTGTGCAACGCTCCGGCTACTTTTGAGAGACTGATGGAGCGAGTGCTCATGGGACTGATTGGAGACGCCTGCCTGGTCTACTTGGATGACATCATCATCGTGGGGCGCACCTTCCAGGATCACCTTCGAAACTTGGAGCAAGTGCTGTCAAAGATACGAGGAGCTAATTTGAAGCTGAGTTCGAAGAAATGCGCGTTATTCAGACGGCAAGTGAACTTTCTAGGACATGTGGTCTCGGAGAACGGTATTCAAACCGACCCAGATAAGATCATTGCCGTGAAGGAATGGCCAGTTCCAGAGAACAAAACGCAGGTCAGAGCATTCCTCGGATTATGCTCCTACTATAGACGGTTTGTGAAGAACTTTGCTGACATTGCTCGACCTCTTCATAAGCTCACCGAAGACAGAGTACAGTTCTGTTGGAATGAGAGCTGTGACGTTGCATTCCAGAAGCTGAAGGAACATCTGTGTACTGCACCTATTCTAGGCTACCCTGACAATGAGCATGAATTCATAGTTGACACAGATGCCAGTAACACCGGAATTGGCGGCGTGCTGTCACAGAGAAAGGGTGACCAAGAAGTTGTTATAGCATACTTCAGCAAGGCCTTATCGAAACCCGAAAGAAACTACTGCGTCACCCGGCGGGAACTCTTGGCTGTAGTAAAGACATAGCAGCATTTCAACAAATATTTGTTGGGGCGTAAATTCCACCTGCGAACCGACCACGCTGCGCTAAAATGGCTACTTCAATTTAAGGACCCAGAAGGACAAGTAGCCAGATAGATTGAACTACTGCAAGAGTTTGATTTTGTAATACAACATCGCAGCGGCAAGTCCCATGGTAACGCAGATGCCCTATCGCGTAGGCCGTGTCCCGACCAGTGCAAGCACTGTAGCCGACAGGAAGCAAAGCAGGCAGCGCTAGTGAGGATGTTAAAGACGGATCTAAGCGACGAGTGGAGAGAAGCTTTGCAGAGTGCTCAGCAGGATGACAAGGATGTACAGCCGATTCTTGAAAGGAAGAAATCAGGCGCTCCTAGGCCCAAATGGAGTGACATCGCAGCAATGAGCCCTATCACCAAGAGTTATTGGGCACAGTGGGAAAGCTTGGTCGTCCAGGATGGAGTTCTGTGCCGCAAATGGGAAAACGCTCGCGGTAACCAGTGCCATTTGCAAATGGTAGTGCCCAAAACTAAGGTGCCGGAAGTCTTGCAGCTCTATCACAATGGTGCTTCGGGAGGTCACATGGGAGTTAAGAAGACCCTTACTAAGATCCGGGAGCGGTTTTATTGGCTCCACTGTCGGGATGACGTCGAGGATTGGTGCCGCAAATGCACAAGTTGTGCGGCTGTCAAGGGGCCACATACTCGAAGCAGAGGTGCATTAAAGGTGTAGAATGTGGAAGCCCCATGGGAGCGCATAGCCTTGGATGTCGCTGGGCCGTTTCCCGAGAGCCAGGATGGAAACAAATACTTCTTGGTTGTGATGGATTACTTCATGAAGTGGCCTGAAGTGTTCGCAATCCCAAATCAAGAAGCTACCACAGTGGCCGACAAGCTGGTGCATGAAGTCTTTTGTCGATTCGGGGTACCCTTGGAAATCCACAGCGATCAAGGCCGGAACTTCGAATCCGAGGTGTTCAAGGAGACTTGTCGCGTGATGGGTGCACATAAAACCAGGACCACGGCTTATCACCCGCAATTAGATGGCATGGTTGAACGATTTAACCAATCACTGGAAAGGTACCTGGCGAAGGTCGTGGAGAGCAAACAAAGAGATTGGGACAAACACATCCAACCATTCCTTCTGTCATATCGCAGTGCGGTCCACGAAACCACAGGAGTAACACCAGCTTTTGCCAATTTCGGCAGAGAATTACGTTTACCAGCAGACTTAATCACCGGTATTTCGCCAGAATCTCCACGCAATATAACGGATTACGCGACCGAGCTACGCAACAAGATGAACGACGTATACGAGCACATCAGGGAGTCAGGACAACAGATGTCTGAAAAGATGAAGACTCGCTACGACCGGAAGGCAAACAACAAAGGCTTCGATGAGGGATCATTGGTGTGGCTTCATAACCCAGTACGAAGCAAAGGCAAATCGCTTAAGTTACAAGCCAGATGGGACGAGCCATATCGCATAATTACCAGGATGAACGACGTCACCTATCGAATCCAGAAGGGGTCGCGAGGTGCACCGAAGATAGTTCATGTGGACCGGTTGGCTCGTTACCATGGGTCCAACGATGTTCGAGACGAACACGTTTAAGAGGGGGGCAGTGTTACGCCATCTATCGGTGAATGGGGGTACTAGAAGAGATTGAATGTATCGGTGGTTTAAAGGTAATTCAGCTACTCTGTACTAGATGGCGTTGCTGTATCGAGTAATCGACTGTTCGAGATTATTTCGACAGTTTTGTAGAAGCATCTAGAATGCGCTAGTGATGTTATCCGGCCAGTATAAATAGAGCACGAGCGAACGGAACGGACACAGTTACAATTGAATATCGAAGCGATCAACAAGAAGCGAAGGAAATAAGTCGGAAGTGTTTAGTGTTGTTCTAGTGGTGTGAATAGTGTGTTTTATTAGTGAAGGGAAAATTAAGTGTGTGTATCTAGTGTTAATGTGTTAGTGAATAAAGTTCAGTTTAAGTGGCATAGTGAGTTATAATTTATCGTCGAACCCCAGCTCGTAACAGTATTAAACTAGCTGAGCTCGCAGTTACAATTGCGCTATTTGGCGCTACTGCTCCGCACCCACGTGTCATAGCGTGACGTGAGTAATAGCCTCTCAGAACATAGTCCTGGTTGTCATAAAGATATCTACCAGTTAGGGAGTCCGTGCCTCTAAATAAACTTACACTAGTCCAAACTTTTGGTTGCGAAGTCAGACAGGCAGTCCCTCTGTCGAAAAGCTAATTTCATTCAAATTCAGTTAGATTAGTAAGTAGACCCTGGGTTGCAACTGTGATAATGCAAGGAGGATATCATCTATCTATCTAAACGTCAACCTCCTGTCTTCCATTGGGGTGGGTAGAGATTAAGGATCGCCAAATGCTCCGGTTCAAACATACCTCTTTCGCTTCCTCGGCATGCATTAACCTCGTCATGTATGCTCGTCGGTTACTTTTAATTTGACGCTTCCGCAATACGTCACCAATTTGGTCGGCATAAGTTCGTCTTGGGAATTTTTCCTCCTGTAGCATACCAACGAGAACAACGCGAGGTATTATCTATTAGGTACGTAAAGAAACTGTCAAATCTGCCAGCTGTTTGTACAACTCACGTCGAAGATTAGGTGACAATTTGTTTGCTCACAAACTTTGCTAGATACCGCTAACATTGAGCCGGGTACATTGAGTGACCCGGCTCAATGTTAGCGTAAATTAGCAATACTGCATATTTTTATTATGATTTTTGAGCGTAAAACAGCAATATTGCATTCGTACCGAACGAATGCAATATTGCTAATTTACGTTAATATTAACTAAGCGCATAGTAGGTACTTGCGATCTTTCGTGTCGGTATGCCAGAATATCAGCTTTACTGCAGAACGACTGCCGTCTGACCACTGCAACCCAAAGGAATACTTGATATTCCAACTATTCCAAGGCCAAGGTAGATAATATAAAATAATTATTAATATTATTAAAAGCCTAGTTCATGCTGGGCAAAGGCCTCCACTTCCATCTTGCACTTTTAGCGATCAGACGCGAGCTCCTGCCAATCGTTCCGAAAAGCGTCCAATTCGTCGCGTCATCTCCTCCAAGGTAGATAATATAAAATCTTACAAATCTTTAGCCTTGTATCCACTTGAGCACGCTCAGGCGAATGAGCAGCTCATTTGGCTGAGCTGTTCAAGTGGATACAAGGCTTTAGTTTGCTACTTAAATACATGATAATTAATTTTTCAGGTTTACATCGTGTGGTTTAAGCCTACATCCTTCAACAAGCCGTTCTGGAAGGTGGAGGGTGGGCGAGACCTTTATGCTTTATGTGGTGGGGCTTTATTGAATCCAAATTACGTTTTAACAGCAGCGGCTTGTCTCATTATAAAACCATTTCTGCATGTCGTAGCGGGTTACAAAAAATACATTTCAAACGCTAATGATCCAAATGACAAATGTTTGAAGATTGCCCGGCGAGATATAATTTGGAAGTGTTTTCACAGCTGTAAGCATATTTTATTTAGGTTTTATTATTTCATTTACAACATATGATTTGATTCAGTTGGCATATTGAGTGCTAATAAGTATTCGAAACAGCTTTTTATTTTGGTGTAAATATAGTTAGGCATAATCGTATCACTCTGAAATTATTTTTACAGTTCGAAATGGTCATTAACACCACATCTACAGTCTATGTATGTATTTATACGTACATAGACTCACGACTGTTTCCCGGAGGGGTAGGCCTCTGCCTACCCCTCCGGGAAACAGACTAATACTCTCTGTATGGAATGCCATTTGCAACGATCCTGACATATCTCTCTTGCTTCATTCACTCCCATCAGATTCCCCATGCATGCTCTTCTGTTCAGGGTACTTCTGACCTGTCCTGTTTTTAGGATGTCTCCAATCTGGTCAGAGAACGTCCGCCTAGGTCTTCCCTTCGTCTTGTCCCATTCACACTTGCCTTATATATCTGCTTGGTCAGTCTTTCGTCAACCATCCTCTCCACGTGCCAAAACCACCTTAGCATACGTTTCTCGATGCTTGTCACTACATTTTCTTTTACCCCACAACACTCTCTTATCACACAATTCTTTACTCTGTCAGTTAATGACACACCACACATACTTCTCAGTCCTCTCATTTCTACAGCATTTATTCTACTTTCATGACTCTTCTGCCATACCCAACTTTCACTACCATACATAAGTGTAGGTACTAACACCACTCTATGCATAGCCAAACGTGCCTTTTTGGAAACGTTATGACTGTTCATAAAAGTCTTCAAAGCTCTATTCACCCTATTACCTGCATCAACTTTTCTCTCAATAGCTTCTTAATTCTTACCATTCCTAGTAAGCAACGTACCTAAATATACAAAATCATTCACTTGTTCCACTCCTTGTCCATCGATCATAACATTACAAGTCGTAACACATTCCTCCTTTTCAAAAACCATAACTTTCGTCTTGCTTACATTCACCATCACCATGCATGATTGTTGACCATCTCCTGCAACTCCTCCGCTGAAGACGCAAGTATTACCTGATCATCAGCACAAAGGAGGCATTTCACAAGTTACATTCATACTTAATCACAGTCATTGTGTTTCAAATCTTGCAAACAACTGTCCATGAAGAGGTTGAACACCAGGGTGTTGTACCAGGGTGTAACACCATCTTTTTCTTTCCTTCGCCTTCCATTATCTGGGGTCAGCTCTCCTTGTCTGGCTTCTCCATTTTGCTCTATCTTGAGTGTGTAACACCATCTGATTTATGCAATTACACACCTGTAAATTGATATTATTATTTTATCGCACGGTCTCTCTTCGCACATTAGTTGGCGTTCGACAGTCCAACTGCATGATTATCACTACCTAAAATCTTCAATTTGTGAAGGAGAACTCTAAAGAGGAGGGTTGTAACGAGGTAGACGGAGGAAGACTAATTTAATGCTGCCACCTTATTTACAGCATTACGTAATACGACTTGGCATTCGGAAGACTACATAAAGCCGGGTAAATGGTTGACCAATGATATTGCTGTTGCTAAAGTGGATAAACCGTATGATTTTTCTGACAAGTCGTATCTGAAACATTGTTCGTACATACCGAACAGTATCCCGATCAGTTGCGATAAGCCGAAGTCTGGCACCGATGCCGTGGTGCTGGGCTGGGGATCTTTGAAGTATCAGCGCCCGGTGAGTCTTTTTTAATTGTCTCACACCTGTATCCCCGAAGGGGTGGGCAGAGGTGTAATATTACCCACATTTATCGGGTTATGAATTGTAGGTCCAATACAATACGAGGCGAGCCGACATTTTGTGCCACCCTGAAACTTTCTGAAATCTATTCCATTCATAACTAAAGAAATAATAATTTTATAGACAATTCGTCTATGCATTTCCTATTAAACTAGCTCTTCTTTCGGTGAGTAGCAATTTCAAGACGAAAAGTTAAGTATTTTTTTAAATATTCATAAAAATACTAAGGGAAAGCATGTTTTCAAATTAAAATTCTATCAAGTGAAAATCTTCCAATCATGTATCTGTCTTCACTACATGAAGAACTGATTAATAAATAATAATAGGTAAGTATACAACATTTTCACTCTGTTAGTGAGTCTCACTCTCAGAACAGAAAAAACATAGAAATGGTATGCACCCAAATTACTACCGGAACCGCTGTCGCCAAACTCACACAAGTAAACCGATAATCATATATTGCACTACAAAGAAACAATTCGTTTGATTCGTAGTTTAAGTTTATTCAAAACTAGCCCATTTCACAGATTTGGAAATAAACCCTGCTGACCTACAAATAAGATTTATTTTGCTTTAGCAGTAGAACGTATTT
The DNA here is from genome assembly GCA_944739405.2 of Euclidia mi. Classification (NCBI taxonomy): domain Eukaryota; kingdom Metazoa; phylum Arthropoda; class Insecta; order Lepidoptera; family Erebidae; genus Euclidia; species Euclidia mi. The sequence continues at coordinate 35,179,473 of OX123203.2, forward strand.
ACGATCTATAGTCATACTAGATTCGATTTACGAGTCAATTCCGCTACTCAACCATAGATGGCGGTTTTCTAAGTTGTAGCAATTATAATCTTAATTACATAAGGCATATGGTTGAAATTTGCGTGATCGGTCTGTTTCTGCTTCTACTCGGTTAGGGCCGTACCACGTAGCACATTGGATTACTTTATCGATATCGATAGATGATGCGATATTTTGTTCATATAATAAGTGTATTTATCAATTAAATTTTATATTTAGTCAGTCAATGCTCATACAAATTAATTACATGTAACACGTGTGTTGTTAAGTAGCATAACAAATATTTTGAATACTTATTGACAGTGATGAAAATAAAACATGATTACTTACTTGATAAAAAAACTTAACAATTTTCATTGATGGAAGTCATTTTGAATGCCATTAATAAATTATGAAACATTATTAAATCCGCGTTTACGAAATATTATAAAAAAGTAGAACTAAGATCAACAACTTCCGAATTCATACATTGCCAGCACAAAAAAAGTCGATTCCGAGCGACAAAAAATCGAGTATAATAATATTCTCAACATTAACGATTGCTTACACGATTAAATGATTTTGTATTCAATAGAAGGTACTATGACAGTGAATTAAAAAAACTGTGTGCTGTGTGATTTTATTAAATAGAAATACTTATTTGGCTACTTAACTTGATTTCAGTCTTTGGTTGAGCAATTTTTTCATTAATCGATTGTTTTTAGGTGATATCGATTTAAGATATAATTGAATCGAGATAGCAACACTTGCAGGGTAACATTTGATAACTTGAGCAACTGTCAAAAGTGTCAAATGTCAACCCTACACAAAATCGCCTACACATCGATCGTGTTTGTTTGTGTTATTACTTTGTTTTTATCCGTTAAGTTGAAGTTTGTTCCTCTGGGTCGAAACTACGTTTCTTTTAACTTGTAACATCATTCACTTATTGAAATCGTTATAAACAATTTGAAATCAAGGACAAATTCCTTCTTTTGCAATATTTGTGGCGGATTTTTTAAAATATGGTTATGTGAAAATCTCAGAACTGCGGATTCGAAAACAAAAACGCTTCATGCCTACGGTAATATTAAACAATAAGCTGGCTAAAATGTTCATTTCATGAAAAAACAAACGGTACAGGCTTCCATACAAAAATCGGCATTCTCCTTTTCTAATTTATTAATTTCAACACAATATCGGTTTCACGATCATTATTTTTGGTATTTCGGTAATAGCGCTACCTAACGGGTCCAATAACAGGTTACATGTATGTAGGCCTACAAACTCCAATCCATCTTCTAGTGAAAGTCCTACCTTAAATCGGATCTGCCATGCCATGAGTTGAGCCCGAACAAATAGGAAGCAAAAAAACAACTTTATCTCTTTTTAGACTCGGTACCGATCTAGTAACATACTGGCACCAATAATCGACAAACGCCAATTATCGACACTTTTTTTCTATAACAGTCGAAAATGAGGATGGAATAAAATATATTCAATTTGGCAACACTGAACCATAAACAATGCATTTCCTGCAGTCATCCTTTGCAATGGCAGTGAGATCTGTCATTTTTATTCAAGATAGCGAATTAAAAATTAAGTGAGGTACAGTACTCCCAAATTAATCATGCGCGCATGCGCATGATTAATTTGGGAGTACGAATGATCAACGATGATCTTCGTTAATTGTCGTATTGCCGGAAACACCCGAATCATTGAATTGTAAGAGCCCTAAACAATGCACTTGCATTTTGCACCTTGTTCGAAAGAAATAGGAGTGAATATTATGTGTACACATTCGAAAACAATTCGGGCGGTCGGCGGCGGTCGCCGGTCCGTCAAAGGTCCATCAGTCGTCTTTATATAATGGTGGTGACTGCACGTGTTCTCTCTGTGTGGAATTATATAGACCTGCTATTACACACCCTTCTTGGTTTTGTTTTCAAAGGTGAATTTAATTATGTTATTCAAATTTAAATAGTATATTTTGTAAAATAGGTAAATATACTAACATTTTTCACGGCTTGTTAATATTAAAAAATTTAAAATACCTACTTTAAATACATATTAAGTACTAGAAAAAACATTTTAAAAAGATACACACAATAAACTAATAAATAGATATAGGAATAAATAATATAATAAAGTATATTAGTACATAATGCAATAATACAACAAATTAATAAAAATATGTCTAACTCTGCCCATACCATTTTCTTTCAGACGTATTCTTCCAGAATGGATAAATTTAAACGTGAAAAGCCACTTAAGTCACAAGCACGGCAAATGGTATTTAATGTGTAACTTTATTTCTTAAATGAAGCCAATGTTTTCAAAAAAGACCATGATGGTTATTTAAAAAAAATTCATGACCGTGTTACAAAATCTACAGGAATTTCACGACGAACTTTGACTAATATTTTAAACGAAAAAAAACAGAATCAATCAATGAAATTTTCCACACCGAAAAAAGGAAAACCTAAAAGTAGATTTCGGCTGGGACTTGATGATTTCGACTACTGTGTTATTCGTAATATAATATACAATTTTCACTTGACGCTCAAAGAACTCCCAAATGTAAATTATTTGAGAAAAAAGTTGATCGAAGCTATTAATTTCTAAGGCTGTGCAGAGACTTTAAGGCTGATCTTGAAAGCATAGTAAAAGAGAATAGTAGGATAGCTTCATACAAATCGGCCGCCGCGCCGCCGCGCTGGTTTGAATGTACGCGTGAGTCGCCGGCGCCGTGTACGCACGCACTTTTCACGCACACAATCTCACGAGCGCGGCTAGCTTGGCGCGGATTCAGTACGGGATGCGCCGCGCGTCTGATCGAGCGCATTCATGTAGGTACTACACTGTTCGCCCGCTTGAATTGTTTATATACATTCAGTTTTGTAATAAACGTTATTAATAATATACAATGTGTTAAACGTCAGTAAATTTAACTTGTTACTTTTTCTCATTAAAAAAGGCCACGCGCAATGTAGGGTTCCGTAGTTGCCCATAATGACTTGCTGCAAAGGGTATTAATGTACAACAAATCCGACTGTTTATTTTGCTGAAAAAATAATTTTAATAACAATATATAAGAACCTAAGTTTTGTTTAGAAAAATACTAGGTATGTATCCAGTTATGTATTGTAAACATAACATGTGGTTTCCAAGATATACTACTACTATACATACGTAGTACCGTAGTACATTACATACCAAAGTACGTATATCTTTAAGATTATGCCAGCGCGCCCAATGTAAACTCACAGAAATAGGTATTTATAAGTTAACCGACGATTACTCGTAAACTAGTGATATCTACTTAGCCGTATTCGTTATATGTATTACATTTGTGATATTTTTTTTATTATGTCTGTAATACTGTTACGATTAATATAATACGGGTTAATGTTATGTTAATGTTAAGATTAATTGAGTGGGTACTTAACTACTCATTATTTTTTGCATGCCATTTATATGGTGAGACATGTAGTACAATTCTTTTCTGTAAGACCTTTATAACCGTGTTTCTCGCAAATAAAGTATCTTATCTTATCTTATCTTATCTTTTTACCTCTTCCAAATTAATAGTTTAGCCGGCAGAGGAAGGGGACACTTGAGTCTAACAATTTTTTTCACTTCATAGCTTGATATTTGACAAACCAATGACTTGATCGAACAATGATTTGAGTAAACTAATAATATTTTTTTAAAACCTATCCAATGATATCCCACATGATGGGGTACTCAACCAAAAAAAAATCCAACCTCACTATATATGTAGGGGAGATACCCTCAAAAAAAAATATTTTCCTAAATTTTATTCTACAGTTTTGTTGCAATATCTTATGTCTATATTCATGTCCAATATCAGCTTTCTAGCACCAGGCGTCTTTGAGCTAGGCTGCGGATGGACAGACGGACGGACATGACGAAACTATAAGGGTTCCTTGTGGACTACGGAACCCTAAAAATGATTCAAATATCTCAGAGAAATACAACCGCTGAGGAATTCTGGTAGAAATATAGTGTTTATGGACGAGTCATACGTGCATACATCACATACTAAGGGTAAAACTTGGCAAGATAGCAGCAAAAAAGGTATCAAACAACCCATTTCCAAAGGAGAGAGAATAATTATTGTACACGCAGGCAATGAAAAAGGCTTCGTCCTAGGGGCTCTAATGTTACATAAATGTGTCGACTCAGAAGGTGATTATCATAAAGAAATAAACGCGATACGTTATCAGGCTTGGCTACGCAATCAATTGATTCCTAACTTGCCTCCTAATAGTGTGTTGGTAATTGACAACGCCCCATATCATAATAAGCTGTCTGTGAAACCACCAAACTCAAACACACCTAAACCACACATGATAGCTTGGTTACAACAAGACAACATTCCGCATGACCTAAAGAAACTGAAACCCGATTTGTATGAAATTATAAAAAGACATAAAGAGAAATACACAGAATTGACCGTATAATGGAGGAACGTGGGCATCAAATTATACGATTGCCACCATATCATCCCGATTTTAACCCCATTGAAAATATTTGATCCCAAATAAAGCAACACGTAGCCAAAAAAAATATTGCAATGACTGTCACGTCAGTTAAAGATGCTATATTAGAAAAAATCAATAATATAGGACCAGAAGAATGGAAAAAAGTTTGTGATCATGCTGTTAAATGCGAAGATGAATATAGAAAATTTGACCCAAGAATCGAAAGTTTTCCTGATGAAATGATTATTTACACAGGTGATAGCAGTGAGGAAAGTGTCAATGAACAAGAGCATAATGAAAGTTCTGATGAATCTACGATGTCAGGAATAGAGATCCTCCCTGATTTTGATATTTTTTTTTGTAATTGTAATATTATTCTGGAATGATCACTGCTGTAAATACTTTTGAACTGAGATGTTATGATTAGATTTCTAAGATTTTAATGTAACCTGTGTTTGAAAACCATTTTTCGTCTTCTAATATAAACCTTGTATTACTTAAACCTTCTTTTCTTCCATCATTACACCAGCTACAGCAAGACACTTAAAAAGTATTATAATCGAAGTAAATCAATTCTACAAAAATTGTAGCATATTCGCTATCGTGTGGTTTTCACTATTTACTTATATGGAACTATCGAATCAAATTTCTTTACTGATAAATCAATATTTATTTTTTTTAGCACAAAAAACATAATTTTACTAAATTATGCACTTAACAACTCTATATACATATCGTTTTCCGACGCTCGGGGAATACGACCGTTGCCGAACAGTGACGAAGATTTCTATGCGCATTATCACTTTGGGAGACCTGTAAGTGCTTCTTTGCAAAAAAAACCGGATTTGTTGCCCAAATCTTTAAGAGAGTAGTGCAAACTTTATCCGATAATATTATTGTTTTGAAAGTTATTTGTATTTTTAGTTTAATTTATGTATTCTTATGGATATTCTTGAAATCATTTAGTGTTTGAACAATCTTAGGTTATGTTATTCTTCTAGAAAATGTCGTTGTCGATCACTCGATTTATAAAATTGCATTTCTCCAGTAATCGACAAGTGTCGATAATAATTATTTTGAAAATGTACTTATATGTTTAAGGAATTATACTCATTTTTCTTTACTTATTAATATCATATATGATACTACATACATAGACTCACGCCTGTTTCCCCGAAGGGGTAGGCAGAGGATGTTAAACGCCCACTTTTCGCCAGTGTTTTGATCCCACGTAATAGGTGGCGAGCCCATTGCCGCTTATCGGGATATTTTGTTTGCCACAGCCTCGTCCGTTGATCGGCAGGTGCACCACTTGCAGGTGAGGTTGGCTTGGGACCCTAAGTTCTTGGTGGGAACCCTATGCACCCTTGCAACTAACAGATAAGTGCAAAATTACCAGTAATCGACAGTGTCGATTATGGGATACTATTATGTGTCGATAATAGGCTAGTTGACGAAAATATTTTATAAGTCCGTCCTTTAGATTATTTAAAAATAAGCGATACGTATTTTTTATTTGTAAATTAAACCAAAATGACCAAGATATAGCTCATTAAAGTTACGTATAACGTCATACCGTGCTGCATTTTTTCGCATGGGCTGACGTCACACGTAACTTTAATGGGCTATATCTTTGTTATTTTTTATTTAATCGAAAAAAGAAAAATACGTGTCCAATATTTTTTTATAATCTAAAATACGGGCTATAAAATGTAACTATTTTGTCCCTGGAAACTACCCTATTGGTTTTCGCAGATGGCACCCAGAAAAGATTACGCCCTTGAGCAAATGGAAAAGGCCATTCAGGCCGTAAGAAGAGGAGAAAAGATTGCTGTTGCTGCTAAGCAATTTGGAGTTCCTCGAATAACATTGCATGATAAAATAACAGGCAAAACTTCAATTGGTTGCACTATGGGGCCAAGTAGGTACAGTTCTCACAAAAACAGAAGAAGATGTATTAGTGAGATGGTTAATTGCATTATCCAAAAGACACATTCCAATGAGCAAAGATAATTTATTAGACAGTGTCCAAAAAATTATAACGTAACAACGCAGACCAAATCCATTTACAGATAATAGGCCTGGCAAAAAATGGTTTCAGGGCTTTCTCAAGAGACATCCAGAATTGACCCAAAAATACCAGATAACTTGACCAGAGCTCGAGATAACGTAACCGAGAATGAAAATTTGACCTGGTTTCAAGAAATCGTCAATTATCTGGAGGAAAATAATCTAAAATCTATTTTAGCCGACGCGAATAGAGTATTCAACACCGATGAAAGTGCCTTTTTTTATCTCCGAAACCGGGTCGTGTACTAGCCAAAAAAGAAGAAAAACACCTGTACAGCGCTTGTGGTGATGATAAAGAGAATTTAACAGTACTGATGACGGCAATTGCTGCTGGACAACTTGCCCCTCCAATGATTATTTACAATTATGAACGAATTCCAGCATCAATCGCTGCCGGGGGTGTTCCCGATGAATGGGCGATAGGAAAGTCAGACAGCGGATGGATGTGCAGCAACACTTTCTACAAATATATAACAAACGTCCTAAACCCCTGGTTAGAACAAACCAATATAGAAAAACCAGTTTTATTTTTTTGGACGGCCACAAATCCCACCTCACATTACATTTATCAAAATTTTACTCAGAAAATCAAATAGAGGTCATAGCTTTGTATCCCAACTCCACTCACATTCTTCAGCCAATGGACTTATCCGTGTTTAGATCTTAAAGTATACTGAAAAAAAGCCGTGAATGAGTGGAAGATGGAGAAACTTGGAAAAAACCTTCGCAAAGAAAACTTGGCACCAGTACTGCAAAAAGCTCTTACGAAAATTTCGAAAGATTCCATCAAATATGTGTTCCGAGCCGGAGGATTTTTTCCACTCGGGCCTGAATATTAAGCATAGACAGGAATCGTCTACCGAGAAAACAATTGATGCAGCACAAATGGAATTCGTTAAATATTTAGATAAAGAAATTGTTAAAGTCTTTTCAGCACGAAAATTAGAACAGTTTAATAATTTTTTTTATAAGAACAGAAATACGCTTGAAAATAGCCTTCCTAATGAAGATATGGCTTTGTACATGATTTGGGCTAAAAATAAGTGTGACTGTTTGCCTGATTCAACTGCAGATAGTGAAGATATTTCCGAACAACCGTCTGCTCCTTTAGAAGATTAAATTATTAGTTCTCTTACAACTGAAGAAGAAAGACGTTACTCTAATGAAGACACCAGGACTGAACAAGGATCTGAAGACACACAGATTAACATTGTTACTAACCCTTTATCGTCAAGCACTAGTGGGTCAAAAGATACCCACAATGAAGGCATAAGTAATGTTTTGCCTTCAGAATCAGCTAATATGCATGAAAGGACAGAAAATGGCAACGTAGAGACTGAGAATAAGTCAAAAGAAGACGAAGAAAGACTTAACAATTATGAAAACACCATTGATGTACAAGGATCTGAACACGCAAAGCCCAAAATCGTTAAAAAACCTTCATCGTACACAAGTCAGTCAAAAGGTATACCCACTGAAGCTACAAGTCACGTTTTACCTGAAGAATCACTCAGCGGGCTTCAAAAGACAAAGAGCAATATTGAGACTAAAAACAAATCACAAAAGGATCAGTGCTTCTTAGATGCTGTTCCATCTTCATCAATTACTATTACATGTGAAAATACTCCCATTGAATATAGCTCTGATGCTATTATCAACTTACCACTAGTAGAGGAATAGTATATAGAATAGTAACCTGGACCATTAGCTGACTTATTACCCGGCACTAACACAGACACGTATCTTTTAGACTCATCTCAAGAACCATCTACGTCTATCCGACAATCTGATAACCAAATCGCGACTGATAGTGTAACACCACATAAAAAGTCTATGGCGGCAGTTTTAGGTGTAACGATTCCATGTCCCTTTAAAGATAGTATATTTTGGCCTAAGGAAGAAGTAAATAAGAAGAAAAGAATCAGACGAGAAAAATACCGTCCTCAGTAACAAGCAAAGCGTGGCAAGAATGCCACGAATAGAAGGAATTACAAAAAAAGAAACAACAGGAGGAAAAAGAAAAAAGAGCTGAAGAGAGAAAAGAAAAAAAGAAACTGAAGGATCAACTAATATCGAAATTTCTAGGAAAAAAAAGAACTCGCGAGGAATCAACATCGGAAGACACTGATTTAGAGATTACATACGCTGAAAGTGATGCAGGTTATAATTTAGAAGATGATGAAATACCAGAAATATTTGATAATGAAATACCGATTGCAACAAAACAAAAAAATGAAAAGAAATCGAGATACCAACCAAAACCACTACTGTCAAACACAGAAGATATGGATGATTTACCTTTGTGCAAGCTGGTTTCTTTAAAGCCAGCGAAGAAAAGCAAAAACTTACTGCCTGGAAATTTCGTGATAGTGATGTACGAAGGAGAATATTTTCCAGGGACTATTTCTAGATAGAAATAGTTAACATATTGTTAACTATTTCTATCTAGATTAGTTACAATGTTAATGTCTGATAATTAGGCAGCGATAGCCGAGTGGATATACCAACAGACTGCCATGCAGAGGGTTTCCTGCCTGCATGCCTGGTTCGAATCCACGGCGCGCACCAATGACTTTTCGGAGTTATGTGCGTATTAAATTGTTAATTATCGCTTGTCCCGTGCCTCGGAGAGCACGTTAAGCCGTCGGTCCCGGTTGTCATGAAGATCTTTGACAGTCGTTACAGTCAGTACCTTCTAAATAAACTGACACTAGTATAAACCATGGAATATTGCTATCCCTTCGGGTTGCGGAGGTCAGACAGGCAGTCGCTCTGTGGAAAAGCTAATATTCAGCCAAATCCGGTTAGACTAGTAAGCGGACCCCAGATTGAAACTGGGATAACGCTAAGAGAAAGAGTTAATGTCTGATAATTTAACGAATACTAAGAAAATCAAAGACTGATTGAGAAAATTATAGTACCAAATGTTAACACTTGCTGCCCGCGTTGTCATAAATCATCGGTGCGTTTATTATTTTTAGTTAACTGGTCAGTGTACCTAAGTAGTAATTCCTGATGTTCCTAATTTAGATGTATGTATGTATAAAGACTGTTATTTGAAAACTAAAAGATCTGATATATGTTAGTTTTTTATTTCACGATAACTTAATATTACATCCAACTAAATAAATTTTAATTGTTTAGCGCACTGTTTCCATACCCGTGGAAAAGAATGTCGTTTACTTGGTGGCGCTTACAGTGCTTGTCTATAACTACGTGTCGCTTACTGGTCATTGTCGATTACTGGGTGTTGACCACTGGAACTTCGATGTCGATAACGGGAGATTTCAGATATTTTTGGTTATTTCGATATTTTCATTAATACATGCACTTTTAGTGACCAATAGCTAATTGAAATATTATTTTAAGATATATTTTATCATCATCATTCCCATTTTGTGTTCTATGTAATTTTTTTTTTTAAGTTTATGTTGAAAGTATACCACCCTCTTAAAGTGTCGATTAATGGTGCCAGACGTGCCAGTACAACACCTTGTTATTTTTTTAATATTTTCTATGTAAAATATTTACACTTTTACAGTTTTATATACAGGGTGTCACAAGACCCATCACCAAGCCGAAGTCTACTCGTTGTGGACATCATGCAAAGTCATACTAACCAAACAAAAATAATACCTGGGAATCGATTTATTTTTTAAGTTTTCACATTTTTAAAACCGCAATTAAAAGCGCGCGCGTGCTGTGTTCTAAATACCTACTTATCCATGGGGTCATAGGGCATCTAATGAACATATTGGCGGGGTAAATGCATCGATTTTGTACCTAATTAGAAAAATTCCATACTAACTTTGAGCCTCAATATCTCCTGAACCAGTAATTTCCCAAGTATGGTGCCGAAGTAAAAAGTGTTCGTAGTGATTGGTACAACATGGGATTTCAGTTTTCGTTAAGAGCCTTTTTACACCCTGTATGTAAATATTAACAATAATTAGATATTATAAAATATTGATTTTATAAATACATATATATGTCGCAGGGATTTTACAAAAGCTTTGATATTATAATTTCACTAGTGACATTATAATAAAATTATAGTTTCAGTGTCATTATAATTTCACTAGATCGATACAGTGAAATAGTAAGGCCATAACACTGGTTTTTAAGAAAGCCATTAGATTATCAGAGCGATCTCTAATTGTTCCGTTTTTGTTACCACTTGTTTTAAACATAGAGTTAGGTAATGAGAGGCAGGTTTTTGAAAACCAATTTTGAATTTTGTTACTAGGTACCAACTAGGTATAGCGATGTCTTTTAAGCGAAGTTGACGGAGCCTGTTTCACAGGGCTCCTATTTTTGGGTACAGGGTCACAAGAAAACCTAACATAACTTATTAAGTTTCCCGAGTCGAAGAGATTATTTTCTTAAATAAATAGATGGTAATTTTTAAAATGAAGGTCGGCATCAGTTTTGTCTCCTTATTAAATTATGTTAGGTTTTCTTGCGACCCTTAACATAAATATAGGGGCCCTAGTAGGGCTCCGTTAACTTAGCCTCATAATTATCGCTAAAGTGCCGGATTTTTTGTTTTATCAGTTTGTTCACTGTAGTATATTCGTAAGTCTGTGCAACTAATTAAATCAATTGACCAATCAGAACACGCGGGGTTCCCACAACAAAGGCAACTCATAATAAACCTAGATTTATTATAATATCACTATTGCGGCTCTGTGAAATTACAATATCAGTGAAAAGAAGCCTTGAAATTATACGAACCAGTCGTTATTGATAATCTGTGTAATTATAATTTCACTAGATATCACCTTTTTGACTATATACCTGCGACACATACATTTATTGCTTACAGAAAGATTATTATTATGACGTAAACGAGAAATATTTGATGGGCATTTCAACCGTTCTGATTGATAATGAGATTTGCCAGGGTGCTTACAAACATTATGGATTACCCATGAATATTAAATTATGTACCGATGGTGTGGGAAAACTTAATGCTGACGGGGCATATGTTGCCGGCAGTCGGCGAGATAACGCAAACAGTACGATCCAACAAAGTGGTGAGGTAGGCATGCCTTTTATAAGCAGATTTACTATCTTACTATTTATTTTATGTTTGGACATTTGGCTGTTTGTTACTCAATCATTAAGCAATCTCTGGTTGGATAACGTTTCAGTGACATGACAGGTAAAGTGTTTATCGTATGTTTTAGCACAAAGCGTCGTATCTCATCGATATGGAGCAACTATCTGGTAATGAAACAGTCGTCTTTTTCAATACTCCAGAAGAAGTGACAAGAAGACATGGACTATGCCAGGTACATCCATTATAACTGCACAGAGGACTAGAAGATCCTGAAATCGCTGCCAAGTATCGCTTCTGCAATACGCTACCGCTTTGCTCTAAAATAAAATAAAAACAGCGTAAATCCATGATTAACTGACATAAAATTGAACACATTTTTATTGTATCAGAAAATAGGTATATTCTTATATCGGTTTGATAATTCCAACGCTCATTATTTTTGCCTGTGGAACATTATATTGCATTAATTGGGAATTTTAATCAATATAAGGTAAGTAGGTAAACAGAGTCATGGAGTTATGGACGGAGTTATTGATACCCTCGGAAGCTGGCCAAAGGGATAGAGATACTCTCAGTTTATTCAGAGGTACCTACTGACTCCCTGTCTGTCTGTGACTGTCAAAGATCTTTATGACAGCCAGGATCGGCAGTTTATTCAGAGGTACCTACTGACTCCCTGTCTATCTGTGACTGTCAAAGATCTTCATGACAGCCAGGATCGGCAGTTTATTCAGAGGTACCTACTGACTCCCTGCCTGTCTGTGACTGTCAAAGATCTTCATGACAGCCAGGATTGGCAGCTTTACGTGCTCTTCGAGGCAACGGGGCAAGCGATATTAACAATTCACTACGCGCATAACCCCGAAAAGTCAGTGCTGCGTACCATGGATTCGAACCCGATACCTTCTGCATGACAGTCTGTTGGTATCAGGGTATCTCCATGATACTATAGCTGTCTTTCAACACAATGGTCAATTTGTGTGAAATTATTATGATTTTTTTTTGTGCTTCATCGATATTCTGATTTAGAAAGGAATAAAAATAAGGCTCGTGGCATTTCAGAACGATCATGGCGGACCCATAATAGTATGGATAGAAGGCAAGGAGCATGTGGTCGGAGTTGCCATAGGGTATTTGGTGAACGAGCGGTTAGAGTGCGTCGGACCCAGCCTCTACCGACAGCCCCAACAGGCATTCATTTTATGTACCACGGAATACTTATCAAATGACACGTAAGTTTTAATTTATTTTATATGCAGAACTAGAGGAAATTTTTCCCAAGTCGTGGAAAATTTTGGGAAATCGCGCGCCTAATAGTTATAGCTGTAGCTAGGCTGTCAGTTAGTCAGTAACGCAAATATTTAAATATATACAGCTAACTATACTATATATGGTATATACTTAATATATTTTCATTTCTATGCTATGACAAGGAATAAACGCTGAATCGTCCTGTAGAATTTAGGAAAATCCCACAGCCGGTACGGTCTGCGGCCCAATAATTTTCCAGTGTATTGTCTATCAGGCAATCAGTAACGCAATAATTTTATATATGTATAGTTGAAAGTTATATATTTAGGTGCTTTAAATTTGTTTAATAAATAATTCTATTAAGTCAAAATAAGTTAAGTATAATGTGTGAATTCACCCTTCTCATACTGAGAAGAGGCCGTGCCTAGCAATGAAACAGCGCATAGGTATACACGACGATTAAAGACTAAATAAAAAAAATTTAGACACGCCTGTATCCCCGAAGGGATAGGCAGAGGTGTAATATTACACCCACATTTCGCCATGAATTCTTTAGGTCCCACGTAATCCCCCCCGTGGGGTCTCCACCTTGTCGTGGTGGGGGGGCTCAGTAACCGTGGATTGGAACCCCGCAGTGAAGCTAAGAGGGATCCCTGGAGTGGACGCTCCGCGTGGGCTTGGCAGTGGGCCTGCGCAGGATGCTTCCAACGGTGCGGGTGCAGGGGACAGTTCTGTCTGTCTCTCGCAGTCGGCCGCGGTCGCGGGAGGAGAGGCGTGTCGGTGTTGCGTTGCCGCGCGCCCTATCTCCCGCAACCAAATGGGGGCGCACCATTCGATGCGTCGCGGTGGGGCCGCAGAGGAAGAGGAGATGCGGTGTTGCGTGGCCGTCCTCCCTGTCCTCTGCGGCCGCTGGGTGTTTTGGCGGCGGAGCCCAACACCTTAATCCGCCGCCAAGGGGGTTTTGTTCGGGGCCCGCCTGACCATCTGGCGGGCCGATACCCGTCGGGGGGTCGCGACGTATGCTTGAACGAAACCCGACCCTCCGACACACGGGTACATGAGGCACACGGGTTGGTTTTTAGTCAGTAAGAGTCTGACAGTCCCCTTCGCCCATCCCCCAGGGCGGAGGGACTCCATGAGGATTTTCCAACCCGACACCAAAACAAAAATAAAAGGTCCCACGTAATAGGGGCCGAGCCTATTGCCGTACCGGGCACATTACCAGACTCCATGCTGCTACTGAGAATTCGAAAAAACCCAGTAGGTAACACTTTGCCCGACCCGGGAATCGAACCCGAGACCTCCCAATCCCACGCGCACATTTATGCCGCGAGACCAACGAGGCAGTCATAAAAAATCTTACGAATAAATAAAATGTTTTACTATTTAATTTTTCACCTTTTATTTTTAGACTCCGCCTGCAATGGGACTGTGATAAGCCACCCGACGAAAGAGGCTATATAACTCAAGAAGAACACGTACAATGGACTCATAATGACAATGAAGATGGAGAAGAATGATCATGAGAATTTTATAGACAGGTTTAGCTAACCCGATATACGTTGTCTTGTAATATACTAACTTAATAAATAATTTTCTTTAAGAAAAGAAAATCCTGTTTTTATTTAGCTTCTTATATTTGTTACAATTAAGCTAATATTCAGCCAAATCCGGTTAGACTAGAAAGCGGACCCCAGATTAAACTGGGATAGCGCTGGGAGAATGATGATTTGTTACAATTAAAGTTCGGAACACAGTTACTGACTTTTAGGGAATGCCAATGGTATTAAGTCCACCTATGTATGTATATACAGATTCATTTAGTGCAAATCGTTGATGATTAAATATTCTACAATAATTTGTCCGTTCCTTGTTTCCTTAACTTAAAATAAAGATAGATCTTGCATTAGAGTTGTAGCAATTTTTTATTCATGTCCGCCTAAATGGGTCTCATCAATTTATTTTTTTGACACCACTCCGCTCTTTCCTGCTTAATATTGTACACCTCAGATACATGTGTAAAATATTAAGCATTTAGGCTGACATGAATAGTAATGTGATAAATCTGTTGTATATAAAATCGTTGGGTTACTGACTGACTGACGGACACGCTACAGCCGGAACTACTGGATGCAAGTAGATGAAATTTGGCATTGTGGTGTGTGTTCCTTGAGGAGTATACGGGGTGATGCCTTAAGAGAGGATGTTTGGAAATTCCTCCCCTGAGAGGGTAAAACAGGTTGGCAGAGTTTGTATGAAATTATTTATTCCTTCAATGGATTAACTTCAAAGTTTGTGTATTGGTTCCTCAAATGAAGTTAGTGAACACTACGAAACTCTTTTTGTATTTTGGAAATTCTTGCCCTAAGAGGGTGGAAAAAGGAATCAGAAGTTTATGTAAAACCTATTATTTTTCAAAGGAATCACTTCAATTTGTATATATAAAATCCTTGTGTTACTGATTGACTGAAAGACAGACTACAGCCAAAACTAAGTACTAGGCGCAAATAGGTGAAGCACTAAGAACACACCAAAGCACCTAGAAAGAGGTTTTGCATGTCTCGCCTCTATGCCCTATAGGGGCGAGAGTTCCAAAACTCTTTTCTTAAGAATTGTGTCCGAGGTTGTATATAAAAATTAATTCTTCAATGGATTTGCTTGAAACTTTGCATATCGGTTCCACAAGTGGCTTTAGTAAAAGCCCCAATTTATGTGAATCTTTTATTTAATTAAAAGTTTCATATAAATTGGGACCCCTTTTCGTTGTTAGTTTGTAAGAGAATAAAAAAAATTGGTTGCCTGTAAAGTCGGTATACGGGCGAAAGTTTTACGTGACAACGACTTTGAGTGGTAAAATAATTTTAATGTGAATATTCATTCGTATAGTAGGAAGAAGGATGAAAGACGCGTGCCTTTCACTTTTTATGTCTGTCTCTCTCGCTCTTAGGCGGGACGCGTGCCTCTCACTCGCTCTCATTGTGAGCGCATAACGTGAGCGGAGCGTAACGCAGTTTCTTGAAGTGTCACCCGGCAAACCAATTTATAAGACGTTGTCACGTCAAAACATTATATTTACATACATAAAATTTATTTGAGAATTTGCATTGCTAACCAATAGGCAACCAAACTTTGTACAGAACATTTTATCGATGCGAAATTTACGCGAGCGAAGCAGTGGGCAAAAGCTACTCGAATATAAACTACAATGAAAAGCTATGTTAGCTCTTACTGACGCTTGACGGTTCTATCCAGAGCTACACGTTACACGAGGAAGGCACGTTTTCCACGGTATTTTTATAGATTGGTGGTTACCATGCCGACTTAAGACAATCACTAAATTCTCACCTGCGAAACGACCATGAAATTGTCCTAGCCCTTAGAAGTGTTTCTGTAACACCTAGCACAGAGAGTGATATGGGTAGTAACATGTCAACTGACAATGATATAAAATAAAAATATATTAGAAATAAAATATATGCCGTACAATACAGTATTATCTGTGGAATGAATAAAGAAACGCTCATTAATGATGGGCAAAATCCAACAACACTTAAAAATATTGATAAGCGATCACCTTGCGAGCGCAGTTCAGCATATCGCAGAATAAGAACATTAAACAATTACGAAACATATAGTTTGCTTTTCTGCAGCCAAATACAAAACTAAGTATAAGGCAACTAGTATACGGCTACGGCAAAGTTAATTCAAACTGGATAAAGTCTGAAGTATGAAAAAGAGTTTGAAAAATAAATGATTGCATTACGCGGTTGACTGCATACACCTTGAAGTCCGAACGATTCTTAATTAAATGGCTTTATCACAAAAATATGTTTCAATTTTTGAGCATGGTGTTTAGAATTTGCATGATAATATTTGGTTTTGTTAACTTTGAATGTTAGTATACTTACTTAACCATAACTTCTCGAAATATTTAACGTAGAAATTGTCTTAGTGTATCAAAAAAGATTTTGCTACAAAAAAAATTATTACGATACTTGCGGCTATGTTGTTTTCAAATGTTTGATTTTATTGGTCAGCTAGATTGCTCATAAGACTTCAAGACATTTCTTATAATCATATTTTTTTTTTCACATACCTAGTGTGTTTTTGCCAGCGGCGAATAACTCACGGTCAATACAGCCCAAACGGAAAGAACTTCATGGTAAGCTAATTATTTTGTTATCTCTCATTTTCTATGAAGATTCTATGTACACTTTAATATAATGCTGTATGGAGCAAAACTAAGAAACGGACTATGACGATGGTTGGCTGACCAGTGAATGTATCTGTAACTGCGTTAAGTCATACGCTAACTTGATGCCAACCTGAATACGACAGCTTGATCGGAGAACTAGTTTCTCTTACAGATTAACAATGTTTGTTTTGAAAGACGCGGAGTGTCAATCTACTACTGGGCATAGTCAAAACAAACAGGCATCTATTCTTCTTCCATTCAGGCTTCATCGGGTTTCATTCATCAGGCAATGGTTTGGATGTGTGATATAGTGATCCTACTAAGCAAAACACATATTATTATGTGCTACGTTATAGACTCTCATACATCTCATATTAGACAAGGCTACATGCTTACGCTCACAATCTTTAAAGGATAAAGGAAAAAAATAGTTTACATGACATATTACCCTAACGTATAGCCACGGCTAGTTTCCAGATGTCGTATTCAAGGGAATCTATCTCTTTTAATCAGGACTAAGGTTGATAATAGTGTCATTGATAATATCATACAATTCCAGGTATACTTACTAAACTCTAGGTACTCAGACGTTCAGCCTGAATCCTGGCTGTGTGGTGGAGCTCTCATATCAGAGACACGTATCCTAACGTCAGCAGCATGCCTCACCGAAGTCAGCTATATTTACGCGATAGCCGGCTACAAAAAGTATGTTAGTGGAGAGAACATTGAAAACGACGAATGTACTAGAACAAGGAAGCAAAAAGTTGTCCAATTCATTATACCAACGGGTAAGGCTAAGAACATTTTACAATAAGTATATACATGTATGAACATAAAACATCAGCAGTAATAGCATTAAACACTGTAAAATATATTTCTAATTCCAACTATGAAGAATTGAAAGTAACCAACTTGAGCAGTCCATTAAAAATATACTTAGCTACACTAAATTGGTGGCATTAAACAATTTAAATGTCACTACATAATCTACTAGCTACTTAATTTTATGGTTACACCATTATATAGGGTGTAAAAAGACCCTTAACGAAAACTAAAATTCCGTATTGTACCAATCATTACGAACATTTTTTACTTCGGCACCATACCTGGGTAATTACTGCTTCAGAGGATATTGAGGCTCAAATTCACTATGCAATTTTTCAAATTAGGTACAAAATCGATGCAATGACCCTGCCAATTTGTTCCATAGATGTCCTATGCACCCATGGATAAGAAGGTATTTTGGAAATTGTACGCGCGCACTTTCATTTTCAGTTAAAAAAGTGACTACTTAAAAAAATCATTTCCCTGGTATAATTTTTGCTTATTATGACTTGGCATGATGTCCAAAACGAGTAGACTTCGGCTTGGTGATGGGTCTTGTGACACCCTGTATAATTTTGTTGCTCTATTCCAAGAAAAATATTGCTGTTACTGATAAGGTCGCTAGTGTATATTTTTCTTATTGTGACTGCGACGTACATACACACATAGACTCACACCTGTTTCCCGGAGGGGTAAGCAGAGACTACGGAACGCCATTTGCAACGATTCTGACATATCTCTCTTGCTTCATTCACTCCCATAAAATTCCTCATGGATGCTCTTCTGTTTAGGGTACTTCTAACCTTTCCTGTTTTAAGGATGTCTCCAATCTGGTCAGAGGTCGTCCGTCTAGGTCTTCCCCTTCGTCCTGTCCCATTCACACTTGCCTTGTATATTTGCTTGGTCAGTCTTTCGTCATCCATCCTCTGCATGTGCCCAAACCACCTTAGCATATCTATTTCGATGCTTGTCACTACATGTTATTTTACACCACAACACTCTCTTATCATACAATTCTTTACTCTGTCATTCAAAGACACGCCACACATACTTCTCAGTGCTCTAATTTCTACAGAATTTATTCTGCTTTCAAGTCTCTTCTGCCATACCCAACTTTCACTACCGTACATAAGTGTAGGTACTAACACCCCACTGTGCATAGCTAATTGTGCCTTTTTGGACACGTTTTGGCTGTTCATAAACGCTTTCAGAGCTCCATTCACTCTATTACCTGCATTAACTCTTCTTTCAATATCTTCTTCATTCTTACCATCTCTTGTAAACAGCGTACCTAAATATACAAACACATTTACTTGTTCCACTCGTTTTCCATCGATCATAACATTGCAAGCCGTAACATATTCCTCCTTTTCAAAAATAACTTTCGTTGTACTTACATTCACTTTCATTCCTTTCCTCTCTAACGTACCATGCATGATTGTTACCATCTCCTGCAACTCCTCCGCTGAAGATGCAAGTATTATCTGATCATCAGCATAGAGGAGGCATTTGACAAGTAAGTCATTCATCCTTAATCCACAATCACTATGTTTAACATCTTGCAAACAACTGTCCATGAATAGGTTAAACAGCCACGGCGACGCTACATATCCCTGCCTAACACCTGTGTCGATGGTAAACCAGTCAGTGTATGACCCGTTTATCCTCACACAAGCTCCTCTAGAATTCTCATAAAGGGATTTCAGACCTCGAATGAGGCTGCTGCTCACCCCATACATCTACTGTGACTTGGACTAGTGTTTTGTGTATAATAAAGACTTTTTTTGTCTATCTCTTTTTCTTCTCCTAGCCAATTAAGAAAAATATAAATTAGATATATAATTACTTCCAGCTGATAACAATTGAATATATAATTGATATTGATATTTTCCCAGGATTCAAAAAACATGGTTCAGTAAACGCAGATATCTGGATGAGAGTCGACGTAGGTGTAGCAGTTGTAGAGAAACCTTACGATTTCACCGATCGCTCGTATCGTTTAGTTTGCTCGTATGAGCCGAATAAAATTGCGATAAACTTTGATAGAAAATATGAAGAGCCAAATACAGTCGCCGTTGTTTACGGATGGGGAGGGACAAAAGCAAGGAAAGTAAGTAGACCTCTTTGAATGGTTGAGACCGAAAGGGTATTAACTGGCTTTATGATAATTTTGCTGATCATAACACTTTTCAATAGATTTGAATGTAATTAGTTTTATTATGACAACCGCGGCAATAATAAATGCAGTATTGTGAGGGATTTCCCAAACATTCAATTAACGATCAGACTAAAATTATTACAATAATGATAAGGATCATATACTTATAGAAATACAGCAAACAGCGAGAGTGGTGAAAGTAATCCATAATAATTAAGGGTTTAATCACTAAGTTGTCACTATTCTTCTACAGCCAGATGAAAAAGGTGATATCAACTCCATGTACCTAAGAGAAGCGCGCACAGTCATCACAAACACAACATTTTGTGCCAACTACGTCGATAAAGGATTAAAACCAATAGTTATGAAATCGTTGATATGTGCGTTTGGATCTGGATATGTGAATTCTAATAAGAAAGACAAGAATCCTGGGGACGGCGATAACTGCAAGTGGAGACGGTTTAATTTGAATGAATCTGAATTCGTGGGAGTAAGTACGAAACTCAGCTCAACCTGAGAATCTTCTATAATACAAATTCTGTTAATAAATCTGTCAGACTGTGGTCTGATTTGTTCTGTCACTACCGGCCACTTACCCTGAATTTGCCAGAATATCTAGTTTATAAGCTTTCGCATTTAATGCGATGTAGCTTACAGTACCAGTCCCTGAGATACTTTTATTTTAAGTTTTTCGCCTCGTTGGCGCTATCCATCTTTTAGACTATATGCAGCATGTGTCTAACTAGTCTTGTTATAGCGGCTTTTTACATCTGCGTCACTTTACCTTCCTATAAATGCGATTTAGACTCTAGATTTATTGATTCTAAGACCTGCGACATCTTAATCTCTTTTTAGATTATTTCTTTTTAGTGTTAGTGTGTGGTCAACACTTGCGTCGGAGTCAGATAACCTAACTATTCTTGTACTGTCACAAGAACGGGGCATGGTAGTGTTAGGTGCCTTCTGAAGCACGCTGTGATGTAATTGCCACAACAAACAACCACCTATTCATTTCTTACCTCTGGCTATGTTGTTTTCTTTACCGGCCTGTTAGGAAAAGGCAAGTGAAAAAATCCCTATTAAGACTAGAATTTTATTGCATCTTAATTTCTGGCCTTCTGCAAAAGCGCTGCCCAAAAAATGATTGCCTATTATGCAGATACGGTACTTACGGGTAGCATTTCCTTTAAACGTAATAATGTTTCAGTGTCGTGAAGATGAGGAATTTTTATTTAGAAGTAGAAACGGACAGAATATCGATTCACAAAAGGTCATTCCAGAAACAAGAAGAGATAATGATGAAAAAGATGATGCAGGTGGCATATGTGAGGTAATTATGAATTTAGTTAATTAAATGATATTAACGTTAACTAGTAACATACAATTAATACTGTATGCACAAATACACAATACATTTAAAGTTTGATTGTTTTAATTACAGAACGATCACGGCGGTCCTTTAGTTACATGGATTGGTAAATCTGAAGTTATAATTGGAATCGCGCTTACGAGTATCTACAATATCAAATACGAATGTCAAGGACCGTTTCTGTACGTCGGCACGGCTAGGTCTGGAGCCTTAATTCAATGTTTGCTAGCAGAAACTAATGAGACGTAAGTAATCTTGATTTTTTTGCGGGCCTTTGACCCTTTCCCTATCCATCTTTCTGCAGCTAGTACCTAGTTCAAGCAATATTTTCAATCTTTAAAGACTGTCACACGCTGACTAATATCGGAACGGATCACAATCGCGTAATTACTTCAATAATAAAGGTCCTGGGTTACAAGACGACTGACGTGACAAATGTTACGCTTGTGCTCTATTACTAGAAAATTTGTCACTGTACTTACGCCCAACCGACGTAAGCTGTACCCTATAACGCAACGTAATTTTGGCATAATGAGCCGTCAGTAATTCAAATAGGATTGCATGTGCAATCATGTCGAATTGCGGTCGCGTACCTTCTGTATAGTGTGTTTAGACACTTATTGTCCATGGTTGCTGTCTTAATACTACTCTAAACATCGAAACTCGTAACATAAATATTAGTAAAGTACGTAAATGTAATAATTTACTTTTCAGCCGGGCATTATGTCAAACTTTAGAGAATAATGTACAAACTGTAAGAATACATTGGCCAGAGACAGAAAAAACAGAGGAACACACAGAAAAGCAATCATATAAAGAAGAAAGAGCAAAACCAAGTGATACGTCAGTACGGCGGCACCAAATGCCCATCACACAAGTCACAAAACAGACTTATCAACGTTATCAGCCGTTGCATCAATATGCTGTAAAGCAGCCTGCCGATTATTATTACAGGTAGTATATTTCTCTTCAATCGAATTTGTGTGACCACTATACAGGTCCTTCTATACATGCCGTTATGGTGGGAGCTTAAAGAAGCACCACATGGTCATAAATTATTCAACGGTATTTTTTCACTCGTATCTATTATTAGCATTTAATTTATGAACCTTTTTAAAAGAGAGTAACATACTGACACGCTACCTTCCATGGCCTAACCAACCGTTTGGTTATAGCGGGCCAAAGGAGAATGGGCAAAAATATATGGAACGTGGTACACGCTCCAATAGTCATCATTAATCATCTTTTTCAACTTTTTCACTATTTGTCTTTCAAAGCAAGCAGACGTGCCTAGTACCAATATTTAAATTATTACATGTTAAAGCAATTAATCAAATCTGTGACCTACTTACCGCGTTATATGCTTTTACGCTGAGTTAGTGTTTGTGCATTATGATTGTCATATGAGTTTTGAGATGGCTAATATTCAAAATAGCCCATTTAACCGCAGTACTATAACACAGCGCAGCCCTCCCAGCACCCCACAACCACAGCATCATGCTTCTGAGGAGTCATTAGAAATCCTGACCTCCAGTGAAATCAAATCTTGGAAGTCTTCAATGGACCAATGCATCAATGAAATATGCCAGATTGCCGCCGAAGGGAAGCTAAACTCAGAGCAAAAGTTAAGGATAAACCACATCGCAAGGAAAATAAGCGGTGGAGCTACACTTTTGACTGCCCATTATCATTTGCTAAAAGAAAATAACATTTTGATAAATGCGAAACTGGAAGCTCTTAAAGAGAAACAAGGCCTTTTTGAATATCTCAAAGACTTCAAACAACCCATAGAAGAAAGATGCAACAAACCAAAGACGAAAAAGCCTATGACCATATGACCTTTGCCGATATGGTAAAACCTGATAAGAACACCTACATGCGACCTAAAACAATGAGCTCTATCGCTATTTATCCAAGTAATAAAGAAAAAACAAGCGATGACACAAAATCACTCGTCCAGAAAATCATTTGCCCAGAACAAATGAAGCTACAAGTGCGAGGGCTACGCAAAACAAAAAACGGAGGTGTGATTATTACCACAGAATCTAAGGAAGATATAGAAAACCTAAGACAAGCAAAACAGCTTAGCAGCTTAAACTGCGCTTACTATCAAACATGTGATAGAAAATAAGACCGCTGGACGTCTTTGTTTATTGCCAACTTAGAAACCGCGGCGCGCTGTCACTTCCAGCTACAGTTTTACATTCATGCCCGATAGTTTGTTTCCGTATTTATACCTCATTCAAAAAACATCGATATCTCCTTTCACTGTCAAATCCCATCACTCCTTAGTGATGGCATTTGACAGCACGGCTATTTAGAGAATGCAGTGAAAGATATGAGTCTGTAAGGAGTCTATGCCTCTTTAAATGAGACGCGTTATTTGACGTTATGATTAACCAACTAAGACCAACTGACATTACATGTTGCACGTTCGGTATAAGGAAATATAGCGAGCATGTTCTCTCTAGTCTAAGCCTAGTCCAACCTCTCTGGGGCGGACAAACAAACAGACTTTCGCATTTATAATATTGGTATTGATAACCCTTTAGTTTCCTAAAAGTTGCACCCCGCACCGTACCAACCGCTTGGGCAGACGCGAAGATAAGTCAGTTTGCAAAATAAAGCATAATAATAAAATAAAAGTACTAAGCACTATAAAAAGAACGCTTTTTTCAACATATTTTTATCGAAACTTGTATGTCATATATGTTGAAACGGACAACTGCGACAACAAAGCCGTCATAATAAAAGTTGTTCCTATTAAAAAGACCTATCCAATGACATAAATCTTATTACTATTGGAAGGTGGTCCCAATCTACCCATCCTTCCTGGCTTTAACCTAGTATTTAATGCAGTATGTTGTTTAAATACTTGTCTATCACCCGTCATCCGATCACCCCTTTCTTTTTCATACACATCTACATACAGTACCTCCCTCACTCTTTCCTTTCGTCCTTTTCATTCATTATTTTGCTGGTTACTAGTTACCACGATATTGATTGAATATAGAAAGCTCTTAACAAGCTGCTGGTCAGACATCCATATTAGAAGGCACTTTATGTTTAAACAGCTTTGTCTATCTTCTATTCACACTTTATTTTTTGTTTTCAGGGAATCAAGAGCGAGGATACGACCGCAGAGAGAGATAAGCAGAGAAATATTCGGTTAATCATCTTAAGTTTATTGACTAAGTAATATAAGTTGTTGGTATTTGCCTAGTATAGCCTACTGACTGAAAATAATGAATTAATGTTGTGTAAAAATATCAATGTTATTAAAATTTGCAAAGTAACTTAATTGCAGTTTTTCTATGGATAAGCTCTCCTTCGCTTCTTCAATTGTATTATTTTTTGTATGTGATGTGCAAAAATATTTATCGAATTCGTGTCCACTTTTTTATTATTTGCGAGTGACCTCAATCTAGCAAATTAGAAGAATAACCCGTTTATTACTTTAACTTTATATAATCTTTGACAAGGTCTGGTAAGTATGTACCTAGATGTCAATCACAGACCAGATTTACCCCCAATAAAACTGCGGGCCTTTTGCCCCGGACTGTAACTGAATAAGGCTCTATTTCGATGTTTTAGGTTAAATATTTGTTTATCAACGATGTAAAGTAAGTATCGATGTTCAATAACATCGATGTTTTCTTTGTAAGAGATATCGATAATCGATTTGGGGCTTTCGATGTTGACATCGATGTCAACATCGATGATTTTGCATTATTCCCTAGCTGAGGCCGGGCTGGCAAACACCAGCTCAAATATATGGCCAGTCCGGCATTGATACTAGATATTTTTATGTAACCATTTGTGAAATAAACTAGTCAAACTACTGCTTAAGTTACTTGACTCAGACTTTTATTATTTACATCTTAATAAATAACCAGCTTATAAAACAAACACTAAACATAAACTAAGTTAGTTTTATGAACTACTGCCATTTCTTCTGTAGCTATAAAAGAAGTAGTCGTTCTGATAGTCTACCGGCATCTGAGGACGTACTCTGACATCATCGTTTCGTCTGAAACAATCAAATATTGATAAAATATCGAACAGGAATGCATTTTGTTGTTCTATTTGAGTTGCTTTCTTCAATTTCAACTGCAAAAAATGACTTAGGTACAGCGAAGATGACACACATTATTGATTTAGGTGCAGCGAAGATGACACAGTTTTTGTGCGATCAAGTGGTGCACAAACATATAGGTATATGAATAGTTTTTGCACGTCCTTTCTGTGAGTAAGTTCTATTTTCACAGACTTGAAAGTGTATCACAATTTGTCTGTCGTCTACACTGCACCTTATAATATCGCCCAATCGGTTTCCTGATCTAGAAAAACGTTGAAGTTAACCACACTCTTGACGAATAAAATACAAATAAGTATGACTGAATGGACCATGCGCAATACATTGAAATCTCATATTTTAGCATATTTTCATTCTTCGTGGGTGCTAAATGACTATCAGCTTAAATCTCACTACAATATCGTTCACCTAAACATGTTTATACATAGAGCAATAGCTGAACTCACGCTATGTTGGGTTGTTCTGTAGTGGCTGCGCGCGCTCCGGGCTGTTGTTGGTTATTCGGCTCTGGAGCGCGTTCTCCTCCTTCTTCAAACCCATCGTCAGGTGGACCACTATACTGAGGCACATTCAACTCATGCGGCAGGTCGAACGAAGGCTCGTGCAGATGACTGTAAAGTTGGTCGAATGTTTCTTCTCTACCTGGTGCTTCCAACTTCGGAGGAGAATCGTTTGTCGCTTCACGCATTTGCTTAAACATTAAATCTAATGGCTTTTCCATTGGCGGTTGAAATGGTTTAAAAGGTTTTTGATCATACATCTGCGCATTTGGTTGGGCCTTTTGCGATTGCATAGCTGATGGATCTTGTGACTGCTTGTTTTGCGATTGGTATTGTTGGCCATAAATATCGGCGTACGGTTGCTGGTATGAGTGATCTTGAGAGTTTTGTTGTTGCGGTAACCCAACAAGTTGAGGCTTTTTAAATTGTCCCATTTGTGGTTTGAATTGCAGCCCTCCAGACGGATCATATCTTGGGCTCGTTTGGAACGGTGACTGAGTCGGCATGGCTCTATATTGGCTCGGTGATGTCTCGTATTGTTGACCTAATTGAGGCTCGTATTGCCGAGGTGACTGTTCATATTGTTGGTTTTGTGGAGGTTGATACTGTCCTAAGGGTGGTTCGGATGTTGGGAACAGTGCCGATTTAAATGCTTGTCTTATTGGTGGATCAGATGATTGAATAAGAGAAGATTTCAATTGTTGGCTAAATGGTGACTCGTACTGCTGCGCAGGTTGTCCCGGTTGGGATTCATACTGTTGTCCAGGTGCTGGATCGTATGGCTGCCTTGGAGGTGGGTCATATTGCTGACCCATTGGTGGTTCTTCTTGTCGTCCTTGTTGTGATTCATACTGTTCTCCAGGCAGTGATTCGAACAGTTGCCCTACTGGTGATTCGTATTGTTGTCCAGGTTGAGACTCACTTTGCTGTCCCGGTTGAGGTTCATTCTGTTGTCCAGTTGGAGGTTCATATTGTTGACCCAAAGGTTGCTCAAATTGTTGTCCCTGTTGTTGTTCATATTGCTGACCCTGAGAAGAATCGAATTGTTGGCCAGCTGGTGCTTCATATTGTTGACCCTGTTGCATTCCGTACTGTTGCCCTTGTGGCGACTCGTTTTCTTGGCCTACTTGTGGTTCATACTGTTGTCCCGGCGGTGCTTCGTATTGTTGTCCCATCTGTGGAGCATATTGTTCTCCCGGTTGTGATTCGTATTGCTGTCCTGATGACGAACCAAACTGTTGTGCCGGCTGTGAGTCGTATTGTTGGCCTGAAGGCGCGTCAAATTGTGGCCCTGAAGGTTGTTGCTCGTACTGTGACCCTGTTTGTTGCTCGTATTGTGGTCCTGGAGGAGGATCACGTTGTGATCCCGGTGAAGGTTTGTATTGTTGGGCTGGTGGTTGTCCAAACTGCTGTCCCGGTGATGCTTCACGTGGGAATCCGAATGTTTTCGGCGGTTGTTCGTTGGTTTGACCATTTCTTTGTATATCTTTCATTCCATATGGTTGTTCCTCCATTTGCGATCGTGATTGTTGGTAATTTTGTGATCTGCTATATACCTGTTGCGGTTGCTGGTCGTAAGGTTGGGCACGAGACTGTTGAAATGAAGGGTCGTATACATGGCTCATTTGTGGTTGCTCAATAACAATATCCCTAGTAGGACGATGAACAAGTGGGCCATCATCTTGTATTGACCGCTTTATAATCGGCATAGAAACAGGCGGTGAATTTTTGACATAATCAGGCCAAGTAATGTCAATTTCTTGGACTTCATATCTTTTGTCACTTATTTCTTGATTGCAGAATTTACGTCTGTCAAAATTAACATTGTTGCATTTATTTGTTCGAATAGTTACTATGCACACCTTAGATAAATGAATGGTCTCGCTGGCGTAGCAAGCGAGACCATTCATGTATCTAAGCTTTACACCATACATTGAATATAAAATATGTATAAATATTTTTATTTATTATGATATATCACCAAGATTCTCTGCATTTTACAAGGACTATAATATTTTTCATTCCAATAACATTAACTTGTTTAGGTATTTACTTTTTTCAAGTACGTTAATAAATTGTAACAACTATGTACTATATTGAATTATATTTCTGTTTAAATTTATCCTTATCTGGTCTATTACCTTTTTAAAACTTACGTCATAGAATTAGTCTCTAGTAGACATTTAATTATTTTAGATGTTGCAGCTGTACTGACATAAAGAAATGGTCCTCTGCATTCATCATTTTTGTTGGCGTTTGAGGACACTCCAATTACTACTTCTTTGTCTCCAACCCATCGAATAAGGGGACATCCATGACCGCTCTGAAAAATAAATTCTAAATATAAAAAAATACTGCTGCTGAATCTAACCAATGATGTATTAATTGGCTTAGTTTTCATATCATAAAAATAAGACTGTCGTAATAAAAAGGTAAATTAAAGCGTTCATATGCCTAAAGGAAAAATATTAATATCTCCTTGCCTTCTTTAGTGTTTTAATATATTGACCATTTCTTATGCCACAAGAAAATAGTAAAAATAACAATAATATTTTTTTTTATAGTAATAGGCGGCAAACGAGCAGATGGATTGCCTAATGGTAAGAATTACCGCCGCCCATGGACACAAGCAACACCACCCACAGGACTTCAGGAGTCACAAGTGCGTTGCTGCCCCTTAGGGTTGGGAAAAGGGATAGGATAAGGAGTGGGATGGGGGAGAAGGAATAGGGGCTAGGGCCTCCGGCACTCTCACTCACCGAACGAAACGCATCAGTTTAGGTACTGTTACTTTACGTCGATTATCTGTGAGAGGGTAGTAGGTACTTCCCCGGTCGAGCCGGCCCATTCATGCTGAAACCAGCAAGGCTCTACTACCTGGTGATATTCCCCCGTCTTCAGGATGCATAGGTACGCATTTATTTGTCGTACTGAATAATAATTGCCATTAATCGATCCAGTTGTCTCAAGCTCAAATATGTTTATTTCCATAACAAAGTCAAAAAATTGGAGTCTTCAGAAATTCATAGAAATTAATATTATTAAAAAAGTAACTTTAAATCCATATTTACATAATTGAGCATTGAAAAATGCTTGTTCAAAAAGTAGAGCCTCATAAGAAGAATCAGCCAAGTAACTCTTGCCTGATTCTTCTCATGAGGAACTTGTCATAAATGAAAATGAATGATTACCTGACATGGACCTAAAGTCGAAGAAGAGGATCTCCTAGTATTCAGGCTAGTAAATAGATAGTCTGTGTAGTTAGTATCGTTAAGTAATTCAGTGCGGCTACTTTGTGAATTTTCTTTATTGTCTTCTCCGTTTGTGCCATTTTTTTCATCGTTTCTTCGGAATGAAAAATCATCTTCAAAACACTGAAATAAATACATTTCATTATAAAAATACTATCAGAAATTAATGTTGATTAATTAAAGAGTTTGTTGTTAGTAACGGTAATTTTATACGCACAAGTTAGTCATAAAGGTTGTGATGCCACCAATGTCAAGTCACTCTGATTGGCCAAATCTCTTTCACACTTTCTGAATTTCGCATCCAAATAACCAAATATTGAATGCCTACGATTAGCAGACTACTAAGACTCTTTATACACATGATGCTAACAAATGCATACAAGCTATATCAATGTAATAAATGATCGACCATCATTACGGCTTTACGGCCTGTTCCAATATTTTATCTATTGATGAATTTGGCTACTAGAGATGTATATTTGACATATTTTATATGAAGTTTATGTCAAGTATGGTACTCTAGTAGCCTTCAATTGATAAGATATTGGGACCGGCCCTTAGATGTTAAATTTGAACGTTGGAACTTCTGAAGCCAAATATTTTGAATTACTTGAACTTTATAATTTTATTGTATTCTAATTAAACACACTCTTATTTTACTTACACCGTTAGTATCCGTAGCCCTGGTTAAATCATAACGTCTTACTGTGCAGTCCTTATTAGAATCATTTTCTACTTTGGCAACTTTACTAGCGTCGTTCACGTTATCAGAGGCACACAGTAAATATTTTTCAATAATATAAACAATTTCTTGAGTTTTCACTGTATTTGCGCAAGCTGTTTTGTCCACAATAACTGTTGAAGATTCTTGCAACAGTTGGGAGTTGGTGTTTCCTTGCTAAGGAAAATTAAATTCAGTTAAAGTTAGGTCAAGAATTGAGAAAAATATTAATCGCACCCCTTAGTTGTACTTATTTATTGAAATATCGCAAATTGAAACGATAATCTGAAACAGACTGCCTTGACACCAAATACAGAGAAAACCGACCTCATATGACGTAGGATCACAAACTGATAAAGAAGAATAAAGTATATTCAATAGAAAATAACGTGAGGCCACTTACATTTCCAGGCACCATATTGCCCCACCCTAAAGCAACAGCGTGAGTGCTCGCTAATTCATATTTGTTCTCAAAGTTCACATAAATAGGCTGCGGTTCATAGGAACAATGAACCCGATAAGACAGATCACTAAAATTATATGGTTTTTCCACAATAGCAACACCAACATCCACGTTGATCCACTGTGCTGGATTCTCGTATGCCAATTTATATTCTGTAATGTTATTGTAATGTGTTAATTGTTTAACATAGACAGTTTGCTGCTTAATTCATCATCATCACCCTAGCCCTATTCCAGTCGTGCCCCAAGACCTCCGTCCGAAATCCGGGTTCTTTCCGCTAAATCTTCTCCACTTCGCTCGGTCTTCGGCATCTCTGGTAATAAGTCAGTTTGCTGCCTAGATATGTATCTGCTGGTTATTTCACCAATACATTGTTTTTCTATTTCATATTTGACTAAATTGATACAGTTCCATCAGGGTTCTAACCTATCGTTATTTCTCGTGTGGACTGTTCGAAGGACTCCGCCTGCGCCTAACAAATCTATTTTGTAGACGAAAGCTGTGATCGACGGCTTTACTTGCCCTTCGAAACACGGTAGCACTCTGATGGAAATGCCACACGCGGCCACCTATCAAAGTGGTGACTTGATTTGGTTAACTTTGCTAACCCGACGTTCTAATAATGAATATTGTAAACTAGTTACCTGTTGGAACCAGAATTTTCACAACTCTCTGTTTCCTAGTCCTGGTGCACTCATCACTTTCTATGTCTTTAGCGTCGACAAACTTCTTGTATCCGGCTATAGCGTATATGTTCTCCGCTTCGACGAGGCATGCCGCCGCTGTAAGTATTTGTGTAGGCGAAACCAGTGCACCCCCACATAACCACGTTTCGTGATCATTCTTTGTAAATGGAGACTGAACGAAATATACCTGTAATAGAAAGCTAAAGCTTATTAACGAAAGATTAAGAGCCTGCAAAATTAAGTAAGGTATAATAATAATATTCTACCACATACACACATCACCATCTAGTCCCAAACTAAGCAGTGCTTATGTGGCATATCCACAATATTATTAGGTATATATAATAACTGTTACACAATATCACATATAATATATTTACTTTATTTCACTACACCTATTTTATGTTTACTTATCCTAAGTATCTATATTTACTTACCTATCCTAAATAAAACCTTATCCTATCACTATTATATATATTTATTATTTTCCAACACCATACAAAAAACAACAAAAATAACTAAGTATTAAAATATTTACAATATTACTTGTTGTGTATTGGAAACGCACACTCGGTAGGTTCTAGAAACATTACCGGCCGCGAGGATGCGAGCCGGCCGCTCGCTAGTTGAAAATTGTCATTCCTACGCGAAGCCCGCGTCACCCGCTGTTCCGCCGCGCATCACCGATATTACGCGATCTCATAAAAGTGTACTTTTCTTCGTTTCCTGTGCTGTGAATCTCTTATTCTACTCCTTCTGTTCTATTCTATATATGGTTTTCCGTGCTATCCTTCAGTGTCGTGTATTCTACTCTTCTGTGAACTGTATAATAAACTTTATCTTCAACCGGCATATACTTACTTTCTTTGACCTGAACACACCCTCCCCATATCTGGTGACCCCTGTAAGGACACGAAGCACGAGATGAGCGACAGTGATACGGATTCGGCAAAAACAGTTAGCTCGCATCCAGAAGCTAACGTGGCCACGCGAATGAAACGCAAAGTGCGCGTTTCCACTGACCGCGAGGACAATGACGGGCGTAAATTGAAAATAAAGGTGCCGCCGTTCTCTCCAGAGGATCCAGAACTGTGGTTTGCGCTGTTGGAAGGACAGTTCCGGTGTCATAACATTAACGATGATGCCACAAAATTTGCCAACGTCACAAACAACCTGGACTTACAGTACGCGAAGGCGGTAAAGGACATTATTATCAATCCTCCTATGCGAGATAGGTATGAGAAGATCAAGAGTGAATTGATAAAGCGCCTCTCCGCCTCTCATGAAAAGAAGGTGAGACAATTACTAACCCATGAAGAACTTGGTGACAGGAAACCGTCCCAGTTCCTGAGACACCTGCAGGACTTAGCAGGTCCTGCCGTCCCGGACGACTTCTTGAAGTCAATATGGAGTAATCGCTTACCACACAACATCCAAACAGTTCTAGCGTCCCAAACCACTCATTCGCTGGAACAGCTGGCTGACCTGGCAGATCGCATACAAGAATTGGCAACACCATGTACCGTCGCCACCGCATCTGGTAGTGGAACTGGGCCTCATCACACCAGTGAAATAGCAGAGCTTAAGAAAATGGTACAGCAGCTTACCCTAAAGCTTGAAGAACATACCCGGCGATCTTGTTGTTCTACCGACCGTTCAAGGCCACGCGAACGCGCCCGCCGATCATCTTCAAGAACCCGTTCCAGTTCCAGCTATAAGAAATATCCAATATGTTGGTACCATGCAAAGTTTGGACCCCGGGCGCATACCTGTTTGAAGCCGTGCGACTATTCTTCAACCAAGGCGGAAAACACCGTGGGCAGTCGGTAATGGCGACTGACGACTGTCCACCCATGCCTGGTCGCCTGTTCGTTACCGACTGCAACACGAACGTCCAGTTCCTGGTGGACACCGGTAGCGACCTATGCGTCTTCCCACACTCTGCGCTTCGGGAACGTCGTGCCATGACCGACTTCCAGCTGACTGCTGCCAATGGATCGACCATTGAAACCTTCGGATTCCTCGAGCTTAGCCTAAACTTAGGATTAAGAAGAAATTTTGCTTGGCGCTTTACGGTAGCTAATGTCACCAAGCCGATAATAGGCGTCGATTTTCTTTGTTTTTACAATTTAGTAGTAGACTGCCGCAACCAACGCCTTATAGATAATACAACTACGCTATATGCTAATGCTTCAATTGCTAATGCTAATATTTTTTCTGTTAAGGTTTCAACGGGTGACACGCGTTTCCACGGTATTCTGAGTAAGTTCCCCGAGATTACACGCCCTTCAGGCACACCAGTGTTTCCAGTACACAACACAGTACACTACATTCGAACTACACCTGGGCCTCCTATTCATTGCTCTCCCCGCAGACTAGCGCCTGACAAATTGAAGATTGCCAAACGAGAGTTTGAACTTATGATCAACAATGGTACGGCGCGCCCTTCTGACAGCCCCTGGGCTTCCCCTCTACACCTAGCGCCCAAGAAAGATAACGGCTGGCGGCCTTGCGGCGATTACCGGATGCTTAATGCACGGACTATACCAGACCGTTATCCACTTAGGCACATTCACGACTTCTCCCACCATATTGCGGGATGTCAGGTCTTCAGCACAATTGACCTCGTTAAGGCCTATAATCAAATTAGAGTCCACGAGGACGATATTAAGAAGACCGCCATAACCACGCCATTCGGGCTCTTTGAGTTCCCTTGTATGACCTTCGGTCTGAGAAATGCAGGCCAAACATTTCAGAGGTTTGCTGACGAGATGACGCGAGGGCTCGACTTTGTTTATCCTTACTGTGATGATTTCCTAGTTTTCTCGCGGAATAGCGCTCTCCATGAAACCCACCTTCATCAGCTCTTCACTCGCATGAAGGAATACGGCGTACTTGTTAACACAGCTAAATGCGTCTTCGGTAAGCCTGAAGTGTCATTCTTAGGCTACCAAATCTCCGCATCCGGCACCAAACCTCTGGAATCCAAGGTCCAGGCAATAAAGGATTTTCCAATTCCCAAAAATATCAGACAACTCAGGCGATTTTTGGGAATGCTCAATTTTTATAGGCGATTTTTACCCCATTCAGCGGCAATTCAAGCCCCTTTAAATGCCCTCCTCGCAGGTTCTGCTAAAGGGTGAATTTCCCACGTACGTTTTTTAGGCGGCGGAGCAGAAAATCGATGGGTAAACTTGATCAAGCTGTACCGTATATTTTTTTCTATACAGTTGAAACTGTAATCTACAATATTTTAAAGCCTTCGAATACTTAGCTATTTATGTTTGTGTTAAAATAAATGTCAAAGACCCAAAATCTAATTACGCTGGACTGTCCGAATTCTACTTGTCTGCATGAATTATTTTATTATGAGTTTATGGTACATTAAACTCACTAAAAAACCAAATATTTTGAAAATATATAAAATGATACTATTGTTAAGAATTTTAGAAGAAGATTAAGTAAATATTATAGTATTTTAAACAACTTTACAAATTGTCCCGCCCGAAAATGCAATAACGGTGGCGCGATTTGTTCACTCCTTTACTCGTCACGTTTTGTTTCGGGAGATATGAAGCTATCCTGCTCTGCCCCGCTCAGTGGTGTTCTCGCAAACGTAACGGTAGGACGTGCGACAGGCTGTGCTGTTTTCCCGCTAAACATGTAAGTACGTGCTGTGGTGGCGCAGGAATACAAATTCAATCAATTTCGATGGCATGTATAATAGTGAAACTAAAAGACCGATTAGAAATACATTTCGTAGATGATTGAAGTTAAGGTATATAGTGGCATCTGTAAAATAAAACCTAGGATCAGAATAATTGTGTTCGTGATATTTTCAATTTTGTTACTGATTCTAACCCCGGTGGTGCAATTCCCGTGGCTCCGGTGGCGAAACAAAGCGCCACCGTTATTGAACAGTGCCACCGGAATTAGAGTGATTCCTTAGTTTTACTAATATCAACTATTTAACATTACCATATTGCATTGAATGATATCAAATTATCACTAGAAACTAGGTACTAAAATGTACCTATTTTACTACCTACCAATTAATGTCTAGTGACCACCTACCGGAATACTAATATAATAAACGGAATACCTATACGAAATTTAACAGTTTTTTATTCTTAGAATAATTAGACAGAGTGAAGTTAATTTAAACCAAATATTTTATATAAATGCTAAAATACATGCCTATTATGTTACCAACATTTTATTTTTATAACTTTCATTTGAGTTAAAAGTATCCTTTTTTTTTAGTATCAAAAAGCATATTTTATAAAATTACAATTATTCTGATTTGAGTTTATTTACTTCGGAACTTAATTCATTATATTTTAGAGTTCGTGTCTATTAATTCAAAAACATAAGCCAATTAATTTAAAGAGTGTTGATGAATTATTTTTTATAGTAGTTTTGATAGTTAGGCGTGGTTATCTTGGTGAGTGCTGAAATTATACCCAAAATAATTTATTCTTTTAGTATGGCACCACAACGAAAAAAGCAATCTAGAGCTGAACGCCTCGAAAAAAAGCGACTAGCTGAGCGTGAGAGGAAAAAAAGAATAAAGAGCGACCCAATGCTTTACGCAGAATTAAAAGAAAAGGATCGTCAAAGATATATTCGATTAAAGGAAGAAGGCAAAATTATTCCTTTGGCGGAAATGACACCCAGGACACGTAGAAATCGTCAAAAACGAAATCGTATTAATTTTAAGAGATTTTATGATAGAAAAAAAGCAAGGTTAGCTAGAATACCCGAAGAAGATCCTTCAAGTGTAACTCCACGGCCTCACAATTCTTTACCTCCTCCTGCAGAGATTATTCAGCCAGAACCAGAAGTTAACGCTGACGCCCATTGTTTACGTTCTCGCCTTACCAGCAGTCCTAGCAGAGACCCTTGTTCTCTATTGTCATCTCCTTGTGTTAGCAGTATTCCGTCGCCTTCTTCTGAGTATCCCAATAGTCCAGGATCTGATATCTCAGTTAAGTCAGATGTGTCTTTACGAATGAAATTTAAAAGGTATCAAATGCAGAAAGCAAAAGAATTGTTGGCATTACGTAAAAAAATTATTCAATTGAATAAGGATAAAGAACGCTATAGAAAACAACTGCAGCGTTACATCAATAAGCCAGAAACAAAAACGATATTCCCTTCAAATAAGAAAAAAAGTCCAATGCCTGTAGCTGTCTCTAAGGCTATTGATAAACGATTGCGAAATTTAGTAAAAGAATTTTACGTAGATGATGACAATAGTAGGCAATGTCCGGGAAAAAGGGATTGTATAACTAAAAATGGGTTAAAAATGCAAAAACGATATTTGACAGACTCAATTAAAAATTTACATAAGAAGTATTTAAATACAGGAAACAAACCGATAAGCTATGTTACATTTTCGAGATTAAGACCATTTTGGGTTATCAAGCCTGACGTCAGGTCACGAAATACGTGTGCTTGCAAAATTCATTATAATATGGAATTACTTGTGAATGCATTAAAGAAAAATAAGTTGATTAATGAAAATACTACAACTGATCTTGTGCGGGCCTTATGTTGTAATCAAGTAAGCGTTAAATGTTTATTAAGACAATGTCAAGGATGCAAAACTAAAAGTTTGAATTATTTAGAATTTAATAATGACAATTGTGTAGTATATTGGGCCTGGGAAAAGGATACGAAAACCTACATTAAAGATGATGTGGAAAGAAAACTAATATTATTAAAAAAGTCAAACATCTAGTCGCGCCTAAAACACTTATAGAAAAAACTGAAAGTGAGGTTATTCCGTTCTTGAAACACTGTGGCTACATTAAAAATCAGTATGACACTTTGACCGTTTTGAAACAGAACCTACGTATGAAAGAATTTATTATACACATAGATTTTAGTGAAAATTATAATAGTAAGTATCACGCTGAAATACAATCTGTCCATTTTGGAGCAAATAGAAGTCAACTAACGTTGCACACATCTATGATTTACTATAAGTCTGAAAATGGAACCTTAAATAGTCAAGCTGTGTGCACTGTAAGTCAATGTTTACGACATGATGCTGCGGCAGTTTGGGCCCATTTAGTGCCAACTCTTCGAGAAATTGAAAACCTAGCTCCCCATATGAACAAACTCACTATTGTGTCAGATTCGCCCACAGGGCAATACCGAAATAAAAAAATATTTTACGTAATGAGTCAGCTAGTCTCTTACTGCTCAGACCTAACACGCGTAATGTGGCATTATTGTGAGTGTGGACACGGTAAGGGTGCGCCAGATGGGATTGGGGGGATCTTAAAACGCACAGCAGATGATAGAGTCGCTTATGGCGACGATATCACAGATCTAGAATCTTTGGTTACATGTCTAAAAAAATATGTTAAAGGGGTACACATTCACGTTGTAGAAGACTATGAAATTGTGGAAAAAGATTGGCTTATCCCTACCGACTTACAAGCTTTTAGTGGTACTTTTAAAGTACATCAAGTGTTATGGACCAAAAAATCAAAAAATCGATTAGCGCTACGGTCTCTCTCATGTATTACACCAGAATGCCTCGATGATGTCATTGAATGTCCGCATGGTCTTCATCTGGGTTTTTACGAATTAGGGAAATACCAAAACCAGACTTTTGCTAATACACAAGGAGAGCCTTCAAGAGACTATTGTCAGGCTTTGCAAAAAAGCCCCCAATTGAATGCAAAGAAACCTCAAATATTAGAAATAAGGCGGTTTAAGGCTTGTAATAAGCACTTTTTGAAACAAAATAACCAGAAACCAGTACCCTCAACTTCAAGAACTCATGTAGAAAGCCAAACACCAATTACTGATGACGAAGACGTAATAATAGATGTAAATTGGGGAAACAATACACCGTCCGTTTCATTTTTCGACGGTTTAAACAGCGACGTCATTTACCAATATGAACGAAATGTTGATGCCTTGAAAAAGAAGTCGATTTACAATAAAAAGACTGAAGATTTTTATGTGGATAGTGATTCTGACGAAAGTCTTAATATTTTTTAGCTTCTAGACATGTCATTTAAAGCAAATTATTTTTGTTACAAATTATGTCATTTTTAACTTACGAATTGTATTTTTTTATAAACAAAAGGGTTAACTTTTTTTAAAGCTTTTGGTGATTTACTTATAAAATATATTATTGTTTATAAAAAATAGAATCATGTAAAATCTGTGGGTATAATAAATACTAAGAGTATAAGTATACCATTTCAAAGTACCTGTTTGACTTAAATATAGAAGAAATATTTAATTTCTAAGAATGAAGACTGATTGTATAATTATAACTTCTTTGTAAGGCTAATAGTGATTATGTTTGTACATATTTAGAATATAGTTTAACGTGTGTGTTATGGTGTTGTTTAAAATATTTTTTTATTAACACCATAAAAAATACGTTATTTTTTTATCGCGATTTGGAAAACTTCATAATTAAGACAAATATTGAATTAAGAAAGAAATTTGTTGATTAATAATATTAAGTTTGTGCATAATTTTTAAGTTACCTATTTGATTTAGAAGAAATCATATGATGAGAATGAAGACTGATTATAAAGTTATGACTTGTTTATAAGGAAAGTGATCAGTAGGATATTTTTTTATATATTTACAATGTTTTAATGTGTGTCATGGTGTTGTTTAAAACAACATAGTTTTGCTACCACCATAAAAAATATGTCACTCTTAGATTACGAATGGAAAATTTTATAATTAATAAAAAGTAAATACGTTTATTTCAAAGAATTTGTTAATTAATATTAATACGCAATTGTTTATAAAAAAAATATAATAACGTCAAGTCTCTGGGTATAAATATAA
Source organism: Euclidia mi (assembly GCA_944739405.2). Taxonomy (NCBI): domain Eukaryota; kingdom Metazoa; phylum Arthropoda; class Insecta; order Lepidoptera; family Erebidae; genus Euclidia; species Euclidia mi. Next base: position 35,218,479 of record OX123203.2, read on the forward strand.
CTTTGTGGGGTACCTGTTTGAATTAAAATAAGTAGATATGTGATAAAAATGAAGACGGACTGTAAAATTTTACAAAAAACTACCTTATAAGGTTGATACTGATTTGTAGATAGTAGTATTTTTGGTTTATTAACAAAGTTAAGAACTGGCAAAGTTTTGTTGTGTTTTTAACTCAAGATTTGTTGTCTAAATCACCTAAAACTCGCTATAAAATAAAAATTGTGATTTTATTGTATTTGTATTGTTTGATTTTATTGTTATGTCCTTTTTTAACCTATTTTGAGTATTTATGTTATGATTAGGTATAAATATTGGTTATAAAATAATCAATTATGAATTTGTCGTTGTCATTTCTAATACCGGTGGCATAAAACAATTTCGGTGGCTTGGTTACAATTCCGGTGGGACAATATCAATTTCGGTGGCTCTTGATATTTTCAAATGGCTATATCTCAAAAAGTATTAATTATTTTGTGATCTCTACTATACTACTTATTATTACACGTCTCATACTTTTTATCTAGCACTTAAAAAGTTATAAAAAGTCAATATGAAAATTCGCCACTGGAATTAGGCAAAAATCAAGTGTGTTGAAAATGACCCTAAAGCATCTGAGCCAGTAGATATATCTGGTGAAACTTTGACAGCATTCAATAAATGCAAAGAGAGCCTTGCTAATGCTGCATTACTCGCACACCCTGATTGCCAGGCCGAACTCGCTCTTGTTACGGATGCGTCCGACCTTGCAATGGGTTCAGTCTTGCAACAACTCAAAGGCGATTCATGGCAACCTTTGGCATTCTTCTCGCGGAAGCTGAGTCCCTCCCAGCAAAAATATTCACCCTATGACCGCGAGCTTTTAGCCATATATGAAAGCATCAAATACTTTCGCCATATGCTCGAGGCAAGGCATTTTGTAGTATACACAGACCATAAGCCCCTCAGTTACGCTTTCAGCGAAAGGAAAGCTAACTGCTCGCCTCGACAGTTTCGCCACCTCGACTACATATCCCAATTTACGACCGACATAAGACATATCAAAGGGAAAGACAATGTCGTTGCTGACCCCCTATCACGTATTGACGAGTTGCAAACGCCAATCGATCTAGATATTCTAGCTTCATCCCAAGCATCTGACGAAGAGTTGGCTCAGCTTTTGCGAGAAGGATCGTCATTACGCCTGGAAAGGTTGAGAATTCCTAACACTCAAATTTATCTTTATTGTGACGTCAGCACCCCTTCCCCTAGACCTTTTGTTACAAAACCGCTAAGGAAACAAATTTTCAATAGTTTACATAGCCTTAGCCATCCAGGCGCAAACGCATCGGCTAAACTTGTTGCCGAACGATTTGTTTGGCCTGGAGTTCGTAAAGATTGTCGGGAGTGGGCTCGGCACTGCTTAGCCTGCCAACGTGCTAAGGTTCATCGTCACGTGTCTTCTCCATTGGGCACGTTCGACCTACCACGGGCTCGATTTTCCTTCATTCACGTGGACATAATCGGTCCTCTTCCTGTATCACAGAATTACCGTTACTGCCTAACAGCGGTGGATCGTTTCACTCGTTGGCCGGAAGTTACACCAATGGTGGACATCACTGCCGAGTCGGTTGGGAAGGCATTGATATCCTGGATATCCAGATTTGGATGTCCAACGGATATCGTCACCGATCGCGGTCGACAGTTTGAATCGTCACTTTTCCAGTATCTCGGAAAAGTGATCGGATTCAAACATCGCAGAACCACCGCGTATCACCCAGCCTGTAACGGACTAGTGGAACGATTTCACCGCCAGTTAAAAGCAGCAATAATGTGCCACGCGGATAGCAATTGGGTTGACACCCTTCCTTTAGTTATGTTAGGCATCAGAAGTGCATTTAAGGACGATCTAGCATCCTCGTCAGCCGAGTTAGTTTATGGAGAAGCATTACGCCTACCCGGCGAATTCTTTCAAACCACCACCCCTTTTAGTACCGATACATCGGACTTCACTTCCCGTTTGCGTCATTTTACATCAAGACTGCGACCGGCACCAGCTGCACGTCACAATAAAGATAAAATTTTTGTCCATAAAGACCTGATGTCGTCGAGTCATGTGTTCCTTCGGGATGACAAAATACGTGGTGCTCTACAGCCACCATACTCTGGTCCCCATAAAGTTCTCGAAAGAAGTGATAAAACATTCAAAATTCTTTTTAATGGGAAAAATGTAACAGTATCCATAGACCGCCTTAAGCCGGCCTATATGCTGGTTGACCCATCGCCCGACCCTACCCTCACTGCACCTTCAACCTCAAGTCCCCATCCTAGCCCCTTACCAGATCCCGTTCCCATTACTCAAAATCCTACATCTCAGGGAGATGTTAGAAGAACGCGATCGGGCCGCAGAGTACGCTTTCCCGATTTTTATCGCCCATGACGGGCTCTGGGGGGGAGTGATGTGGCATATCCACAATATTATTAGGTATATATAATAACTGTTACACAATATCACATATAATATATTTACTTTATTTCACTACACCTATTTTATGTTTACTTATCCTAAGTATCTATATTTACTTACCTATCCTAAATAAAACCTTATCCTATCACTATTATATATATTTATTATTTTCCAACACCATACAAAAAACAACAAAAATAACTAAGTATTAAAATATTTACAATATTACTTGTTGTGTATTGGAAACGCACACTCGGTAGGTTCTAGAAACATTACCGGCCGCGAGGATGCGAGCCGGCCGCTCGCTAGTTGAAAATTGTCATTCCTACGCGAAGCCCGCGTCACCCGCTGTTCCGCCGCGCATCACCGATATTACGCGATCTCATAAAAGTGTACTTTTCTTCGTTTCCTGTGCTGTGAATCTCTTATTCTACTCCTTCTGTTCTATTCTATATATGGTTTTCCGTGCTATCCTTCAGTGTCGTGTATTCTACTCTTCTGTGAACTGTATAATAAACTTTATCTTCAACCGGCATATACTTACTTTCTTTGACCTGAACACACCCTCCCCATACTTATAAGTAGGTTATCCTTGTTATAATTAAGTTAATTTTTTAATACAGCTACAATTTTTATTCCTCAAGTTCTCTTTGTGTCCCTCCATCATTCAATCAGTCATCATCATGCTAACATGAGGATCACTATTATAATTATATTGTGATTTAAAAGACAAAGACCTGCTCGTTTCAATGCAGTGTAACGTATGAAATTATCTGAGATAAGGAAAACCACACATTGTATTCTTGCACGTGTTTGCTGCGCATCAAGTGATGGCAATTGTATAAATGCCGAACATCGGAGCCCTTACGAATGCAAATACCAGTATTATAACTAAGTTCTACACCCTATCCCTATAGGTATCACTTTAAAACGGATGCCGATAATAAGTTACCAATCCCCTTTACAGCAAGTCATATTGTCGGGTAAAATATATAATACTAAATGTAATACTAAAAATAATACAACAAGTGTACTTCCGTACATTTATTGTATTATTTTTAGTATTTAGGTCCACCTAGTAATCATTTCCATTAAAATAAAGCGCATCATTTCCATACAAAAACAGTATTGGCAAGATAATGGAGCCCTGCGACACACCAGTGCTTCTAATAGGTACGTTATCATTTTTTTGTATGAGATCACCATTTGAAATATTCATTTATGATCAAAGTTATTCGAATTAGGGAGCCTTAAAACTTTGATACACTTTACGATGTTTGATTTCTAAATAATCGTTGTCAACAGCTGAACGTGACTTACCACATATTTCTTTGCTGTTCCGCTAACAACTCCCGGAGCATTTGCTCGTTGGCAGTAACACACTGGATACAAAACAAACACATTCTATAAAACTTAGTAAAATTTAAATATTTATTTAATTTCGATGTAATTCATGGTCTTAATCTTTGATATCTGTAGTCACGTGGCAAAAAAATTGTCATTTGAAATTTCAAATCACGCATTATACATTTAATTTCATTATAAATTCACGGTAGAGACTGTACTGTGATTTTAAATTTACAATAAATACTCAGATGGAAATGTTTGCCAATTTATACGAGTAATGGATCAAAAATCTACTAACACTTTAAAAAGCCAGCCATATAAATAAATACATAATAGCACTTCAACAACATCTTTGTCATATTGAAATAGGTGTATTTAAATTAAAAAAAAACCGGCCAAGTGCGTATCGGGCCACGCGCAATGTAGGGTTCCGTAGTTGCCCATAATGACTTGCTGCAAAGGGTATTAATGTACAACAAATCCGACTGTTTATTTTGCTGAAAAAATAATGTTAATATCACTATTATAACAACCTAAGTTTTGTTTAGAAAAATACTAGGTATGTATCCAGTTATGTATTGTAAACATGAAATGTGGTTTCCAAGATATACTACTACTATACATACGTAGTACCGTAGTACATTACATACCAAAGTACGTATATCTTTAAGAATAAGCCAGCGCGCCCAATGTAAACTCACAGAAATAGGTATTTATAAGTTAACCAACGATTACTCGTAAACTAGTGATATCTACTTAGCCGTGATAGTTTTCCTTTTAAATTCGTTATATGTACTACATTTGTGATTTTTTTCACCTCTTCCAAATTAATAGTTTAGCTGGCAGAGAGGGGGGACACTTGAGTCTAACAATTTTTTTCACTTCAAAGCTTGATATTTCACAAACCAATCACTTGATCGAAAAATGATTTGAGCAAACTAATAATATTTTTTTTAAACCTATCCAATGATACCTCACATGATGGGGTACTCAACCAAAAAAAAATTCAACCACACTATATATGTAGGGGAGATACCCTTAAAAAAAATATTTTCCTAAATTTTATTCTACAGTTTTGTTGCAATATCTTATGTCTATATTCATGTCAAATATCAGCTTTCTAGCACTAGGCGTCTTTGAGCTAGGCTGCGGACGGACAGACGGACGGACATGACGAAACTATAAGGGTTCCTTGTGGACTACGGAACCCTAATGATCTCAAGCTCAATTTCAAGTCACCAGTCAACCATAGAATTACGACGAGCCAATAAGTAAACTGTACTGACATTTAAAGATATAAATGTATTTACTATTTCTATTTTGCAAAATCAATTGAAAGAAATGTTTAAATTGAGTTAAGTTAGTTTTCCATGGATTAAAAAAAAAACGATTTCTTCCACAATATAAAATTGTTTGAAGTAGGTCTGTTTAGAAAACGGACTGAATAAAATTTATAGTGACACTAATATAAATTTAACGTTACCGGACTGGCTTGACTTGTCTATCTACGGTATTTTCATTATCATCTGCGTTATCAAGGTTTAAAATTTTTGGGCAGTTTAATGAAATAGGTTTATAATAGGAAGCTAATTGGATATAACTGCTCAGGCAATTTCATTACGATAGAAGGTAAAAGCGTTTCATTCATGATGTTAACCATTAAGCAGCGATAGACCAGTGGAGATACCATAAGACTGCTATTGAGAGAGGTTCAAATCGACGGCGTGCACTCACATTTCGAAGCTATTTATGTATTTAATTGTTAATAATCGCTTGTTTCGTGCCTCGAGAGCTCGTTTAGCTATTAGTCTTGGTTGTCATAAAATTCTATGACAGTCGTCATGGGAGTTACATTCTTAAAAATACTGGCACTGGTCTAAACCATGAAATATCGCCTTATTTATTAGATGTGGAGGTTATTAGACTGCAGTCGCTCTGTGGAAAAACTAATATCCTGTCAAATCTGGTTGGACACGATTATGTAGCCAGACTCCAGGATCCAAGTATGTACATAGCTCGGCAGTTGTATAGGACCTTGTGTACTCATATTTACCGAATAGTGTGTAACTCGTAGCAGATGAAGAAATACGAATGGGCAGGGAGGCGGCATATGCTTGACACATTTTAGCTAGAGTTCATTTAAAAATACTATAGTGACCTCTTGTAAACAATTTGAGCCCTGCATTTCAGATTATAGATAATATTTTTCCTTGGATTTCGCAAGTGTCGATAAGCTTATGCTTAGTATCTGCTCGGATATTACTAAATAGTTCTATATAAAATTGTTATATTCACATCATCAGCCCCTAACAGTCCACTGCTGGACTAGACTTCTCCTTTGAAAAGAGGAATTGGCCTACTATACCATATGCGTTCCGGGTTGCGGGTTTGTTTCAAGATTTCCCTTTTTTACAGTGCTGTTCTCGGCATAATGTGGTCCCTCTATCGGCTCTTACGACACCCATGGGATGATATGGGATGGCGACATTCCATATTCTTAATCCGTCACCACACGGATTTGTCAAGTGCAATAAAACATTATGGATAGCTTATAAATAAAGTTTATTATCAAAATGTTATTCTATACTTCAAAGATCTTCAGTCTATCCCCAACAATCTGAAAACACATATAAAATGTTAACCTCATCGATATTTATTCATTTTTACATATCTTAGTGTCAGGTTAGATGAACCGCTGTCTCGAGTACCTCTATAATGTCTTCGTTATTTCTTATTTATTTATTTCATGAAAAGAGATAAGAATAACCAAAATTATACAAAAGAAAGTTAAAAAGATACTAAACTACACAATAATTTAATAAATTCTTCTTTGTGTAATATTCTTCGGCAAGAAGTGATTGCAAAGCTTAGCTTTGAGCTAACTGCATATAATACGTGCTGTATTATTTTGAATTACCTTTCAGCTTCAACTTCCCAATTGATTTCTTCTTCTATTATTCTTAGGCTTTTTTCGCTTTCACCTCCACCTACATGCGGTACGTGGACGCACACTCCTGCTCTTGAACTAAAAATGTGACAATAGTTACAAACATTTGTATTAGAATTACAAAGCAGCTAGTAATATTTTCATGGTCAGTTTAAGTAGAACAGACTTTCAGTCTTTTTTTTTAAACCCTATACCGGTACGTAAAGTTATATTACTTCAAACATTGACACTGATTTTGAATATACCTATTAGTTAATCTATCTATAAAAGGATTTTAAAAGAAAACTTCTTTATTACATTTTACGTCTCAATTATTATGACAAATCTAACTCACTATTTCAAAATGCAATACAGAAATTCTCCGTTACGATAAGTGCTGGTATATAGGAATGGTCCCACACAGGCCATGTCACTGTTCACTTGGAACCCACAAGCTACGCCTATGACGTGCTCTCTTCCTCCAATCCAAGCAACCAGGGGTCCGCCGTGGTCATTCTGTGGATTAAGATATAAATTATAATATATGAAATAAAGAAGCATAAGCGTGTATGTAGACAACTGAAATGTGGCAAATTTTGATAATACGGACAAAGTTATTGTCCTAAATAATAGCAGCGTACCTGCGTCCTTAAAGATGAAAGGATCTTTTTATATTTATATTTTTTATATTATTTTATAGCCTCACGCATGTATCCCCGAAGGGGTAGGCAGAAGCGTAATAGGTATTACACCCACATTTCGCTATGAAATTTTAGGTCTCACGTAATAGGGGACGAGCCTATTGCCGTTACCGGGCACATCACCAGACTCCATGCTGCTACTAAATCTTCTTTAAAAATAATTCATGCAAATAAAGATAGATATTTGATTTTTAGCCTGCAACACGTCATAGCATAACTTGACTTACCGCTCGTAAATATCGAACAAGTGAAATAACGAATGCAGCGGTCACCAGTTGGATGTGTGAACGCTTGATATCAAAGTGCTATCGTCTACTTTTAAAGGCAAGTAAGCCATTTGCCTTGGTTCTTACCTTAGGGAAAAAGGCGATTGACCAAGTTTATTGTATACTAAGAAAAGGTTGACTGACCTGGCATGGTCCCTGTCTTCTGTATTTAACTGTGTCCCAGCTGGATACATTGTATATCAAGTTCGTGCTGTAGCTGTCGATATTGTCACTGTGAGAATACTGTGTAGTTTAACAGAATTGTCAGTTACTATAATTATTACATTAAATCTTACGTTATCTAGGTTAGGAAACTTTGCGTTATAGGTAATATTCCTATCATTCTTATGAACTTGAGTAGCACTGTCGACTGAAAGATAACGGAAATTTTCATCGGCCATAAATTCATGTCGCATAATTGTTGACATGGTTGAACTTTATACCATATACGGGACATAGGATATGTAATGAAAAAGTGTCCTCATAAATATCAGGCACCCACAAAATTAAAGAACATGTTCATAATCGTTTTTGTCATATATCCAATTCATAAATATCATATTTTGTTACTTAATCAAATAAACAGCAATCTTAATCTCTTGAATAATTGTAAAAAGTACCTTTCTTGTTCCGTGATTGTCCATCCTTGGTTTTGTTATATTACATATACTTTGAATATCATCTCCAAAAAAGCCCGAATGATCTATAATATTGCCAGATTCGTCCAAAATGCCAGGGCCTAATGTGCATATAAGATACAAATCTACGTTTGTTTTTAATTCTGTGTGTCCCATCAATTTATCTTTACAATCGTCTTTGCCAATTATCACAGTGGATGCGTAGTGTGCATTTGGTTCATTGTAATCTAAAAAGTCACCGACCTGATAAAGAAAATAAAAATGGAGTTTGTAAGAAAGTATAGCAAGTGTCATTATTACAGTAATTAGAGTAATTTTTCTACATACATACATACATACATAGACTCACGCCTGTTTCCCCGAAGGGGTAGGAAGAGGCATATAAAACGCCCACTTTTCGCCAGTGTTTTGATCCCACATAATAGGTGGCGAGCATATTGCCGCTTATCGGGATATATTGTTTGCCAGAGCCTCGTCCGTTGATCAGCAGGTGCACCACTTGCAGGTGAGGTTGGCTTGGGACCCTAAGTTCTTGGTGGGAACCCTATGCACCCTGGGAACCCTATGCACCGATTCTACGTTGACAATTTTTCTACTGTTGTCCAAAATTGTAAAATCATTGCTCATATTGCTCTTGCTTTTTTTCTAGATAAGTTTCTTGTTTTTTAGGGTTCCGTACCTAAAAGGTAAAAAACGGAACCCTATTACTAAGCCTCCGCTGTCTGTCTGTCTGTCCGTCTGTCTGTCACCAGGCTGTATCTCATAAACCATGATAGCTAGAAAGCTGAAATTTTCACAAATTATGAATTTCGGTTGCCGCTATAACAACAAATACTAAAAATAAAAAAATAAAAAAATTAAGGGCACCCGCCCTTAATTTTTTTTTTTTTTTTTTTTCCTCATACAAAAAACGTGTTTTTTTCGTATTTTTTGCTCAAAATTACTAACTGTTACAGGTAGACGCTTTAAATTTTTACAGAATATGTAGTTGTATATTACCTTTCAAAATAAATATTTAAATTAAAAAAAAAGTAAATTATAAAGGGGGGCTCCCATACAACAAACGTAATTTTTAAGCAATTTGTTACTCGATCTTAATTTAAGTGTACATACAACGAACGTGATTTTCTTTTATAGATGATGGTACGGAATCCTTTGTGCGCGAGTCCGACTTGCACTTGCCCAATTTTTTTAATGGAGTAAAAGTGCGATTCAGTTAAAAATTTATGATACCAACAAATATTGTTTTGCCCGAATCAAAATACATTATTACTTAAAACCTGCTCAACATTTTCCTTGAGATACTAAAACAGAATTAGTGTACATTTATAAAACCATATATGTATGTAGTTACCGGTCGAAAATATTTCTTGTGACCCCATCCGAATGTCACAGCTGGTGTGCCCTGCTCCTCAAAATTGCTATGAAAGTTGATTGATATAGCTTCAGGTTGGTAAGAACAATATTTAAGATATGTGGGATCTCGGAAATCGTACGGAGATTCAACTTTCGCAAGACCAATATCTCTCGAATTCCAGTGAAATGACTTGAACTGCTTCAAATCAAATTCTGCAAGAAATAAACTCTGTAAATATAAACTGCTAACTTCTTTACTGAAATGCTTACTTATCTATCTCAAAGTTAAGAGTGTTTCTCCGAAATTGCGTTCTTTGTCTGATTCATATGGCCTAATTGTTTATTCACATTTAAGCTTATAAAACATATTTTTACGAAAGATGATAACCTAAGATACAATGTCTGAAAAAGGCACACTTTTTGATAAAATGGTTTCCGAGATAATTAACTTTAAAACTTTTGGGGCCATATGAATCAGAATCTGTGACATATGAATCAGAATAAGGGATAGAAATGAAGTTCTAGTTAGAAAAATCAGTCAATTATTTCTTAAAATCACAGTAAATGCACACGATGCTTATCATAACACCTAAATCTAGTCAATTACAGCATGATATGGCACTTGACAATATCAATTATCACGATATTAATTACTTTTTAATAAACGTTGTACGTCTCGTTTTATGGAAACTAAATCTAGTTAAAAACCGCATGATATGGCACTTGACAATATCAATTATCATTTATAAGATTTTTTATTATGAACGTTTTGTTTTATAAAAGCTTAAATGTAGTCAATCACAGCATGATAATTATAATTATGATACTCGACAATATTAATTATCATTATATTTTTTATGTAAGTATCTCGTTTCATAAAATCTCTAAAAAAACTAAAACTATACATAAATATTATCAAGTACGTTTAAACTTTTAACAATAACCAAAATTATGGCAAAAATTTAATAAAGATAAAAAATAAATACATATTTTCCATCCTAATACGCTCTGCAATTTTCTTCTTCTCTCTTTTTTCTTCCTTAGATAGTACTGGTGGCAGTTTTGTGTAGTGTAATATAAAAACGAAGATAACAAATTTATTAATAATTATATCTAAAATGCCTTTAAATAAGACTCTCAATTTTGACAACATGCAGGCATTTGCCACAACAGTAGGTATGTATACAAATAATACACTAATCGATTTTAAACTTTCGCGATTTGTATACATCATACAATTTTATTTAAAGTCCTGCCGCGACCAAGGCTGTTATAAGACGGCCGAAACGTCGATAAAACATAGGTATTTATACCTTAAATTAATTAAATATCGCGAATAAGACCCGTTTAAATAAAATTGTATGAAATAATACACTGTTTGAACATATGACTGAAATTTCAATATTTTAAGGGATTTCAAGTTACAGATAATTACTAGAAAAGTGGTATATATATTTGACTTGACGTTTCAACCCAATTATGAATAATCAATATTTCACTTCATAAACAAGGTGGGTAAAAAATTGTAAGAAGAAAATTCTTGAGCGGTAATCGAACCCACGACTCATCACGTTACGTTATAATGATCTTAAAAGTTAATATATTGTTACAGTATATTACCCTGTTCGTCTAAGCAGTAGTTTGAGCCTATAAACTACCGCTAAAACTAAATAGTTAAGTAAGTTGGTAGTTTCATTAACCGCTCGTTATTGTTTTATTTATATTATTTAGTTATATTAAATTTATTTTTAAACTGTCATTTAAATGAAGTTTTTTTTTCATTGTGAACCTTTATTTTATTACCTAGACGAACGTAGTTTTATACCAATATATTTGTTTTAATTTCAGGTATAGTCTAATTATGGAAAATTTAGTCGTCGATAGATATGAAACCCCTTTGACGTTATTAGGACTGCTGCGAAATTTACAGCTACTGTTTTTAGACATGTAAATAACATTAGGTTCATACGAAATGACTTGTTACAGGCGTAACGTGCCGCCAATGTAACGTTTTATTAACAATATGTGTGACATTCTGATTAATATGGTATTTTTACCATATGAATCAGACACATATCAATCAGAATTTTGCCCATTAACATTGATAAATCATCACACGTATGCAATTAAGGATTGTTATTTATACATAGGTTTCTGTTCCCCAATGGCATAATATTTCCCGCAGATTCAAGTTTGAAAACCATTTACCTTAATTATAAAAACGAACATACTAATCAGAAACACATGTGTACCAAGGCTATATGAATCAGATATTTACCTTTATATCTCCGCGACGTCATGAACCAGCCACAAGTCACGTCGCGACCATGTCAGCCAAGCCACTGGCTACTGCCAGCACGGGGAGGGGTCACCTGATGTTTCGTATTTAGCTGGGTACGTTCGAGTGAAGCGCGTGAATATGAATCAGACTTTTATGCCGGACACTCACAATTTTTTATTTATAAATAAACAATCGTAAATATTAGTACCATTTTTTTTGGTGTAAAGAAATAACTAATATTCTTTCGTAATAATTATAATTCACATCAATTTATGAACAAGAAATAATGTTATTGTTACTAATGTTCAAGAAACTGGGTTAAGGACACACCATATTAGTCAGAAGAACTACTTTTAAATATTTATTTAAAATATTTAAATAAATATTATTAAAAAAAAAACTTGTGCAAGATAGGCAATAGTCTGAGGTATGTTTTAAAATTAATTGCAAACTGATTTGTCAGTTAGTTACAAAAATAAACCTCAAGACATCGAAAATTTAGGGTTCGGAGAATCACTCTTAACAACTATTAGCTGGTTGTGTAAAATAAAAATACATACAATTAATATACCTATGTTTATATATCGACTTCTAAATGGATTTTTACTCACAGGATTATTACACTTATTCTTACCTTTTTGAAAACATCTCGCTACAACTTTCTTTTTAAAGCGTTGAGTGCATGCATCCTTTTCAATATCTTCACTTTGGATATAATTTTTGTATCCAGCTATAGCATACATAAATCTTACATCTTCGAGGCAGGCGGCTGATGTTAGGATGTATAAAGGGTGAACGATACTGCCGCCACACATCCATCCTACGTACTTGCGATCTGATTCGAATGCTTTTACAAAATATACCTGAAACATTTCGCTAAAGTTTTGTCTAGGTAAATAAAAATGAACTTATCCGGCTAGCCAGGTAAGCTGATCTTGCCGATACGAAATTTTGATACTAACAATTTTTTTTATTTTTATTTAAATTTAATATTCTACCACATTCACACAACACCATCTAGTCCCAAACTAAGCAGAGCTTGTACTATGGGTACTAGACAATGGATAAACATACATATATACTTTTTTTTTGTAAATACATACATATTATACATAGAAACACCCAGCCCAAGACAAACATCCATGTTCATGCACACAAATGTTTGACTCGAGCGGGAATCGAACTCGCGACCTTCGGCGTAGCAGTCGCTTACACTCCCGCTCTGCGCCAACCAGTCGTCAATTATATGCTATACTGTGGCTATAGTAGTATAATATCCCTTTCTATTACAACTCTGTTGATTTATGTAGATTTAGATTGTTTTTGTTTTTGACAAGACATATTTGTTACAATAAAATTATATGCTATAGTGGTATAATATCCCTTTCTACTACAACTCTGTTGATTTATGTAGATTTAGATTGATTTTGTTTTTGACAAGACATCTTTGTTACAATTATATGCTATAGTGGTATAATATCCCTTTCTATCACAACTCTGTTGATTTATGTACATTTAGATTGCTTTTGTTTTTGACAAGACATATTTGTTACAATAAAATTATATGCTATAGTGGTATAATATCCCTTTCTACTACAACTCTGTTGATTTATGTAGATTTAGATTGATTTTGTTTTTGACAAGACATCTTTGTTACAATTATTATATGCTATAGTGGTATAATATCCCTTTCTATCACAACTCTGTTGATTTATGTACATTTAGATTGTTTTTGTTTTTGACAAGACATCTTTGTTACAATTATGTGCTATAGTGGTATAATATCCCTTTCTATCACAACTCTGTTGATTTATGTACATTTAGATTGTTTTTGTTTTTGACAAGACATATTTGTTACAATAAAATTATATGCTATAGTGGTATAATATCCCTTTCTACTACAACTCTGTTGATTTATGTAGATTTAGATTGATTTTGTTTTTGACAAGACATCTTTGTTACAATTATTATATGCTATAGTGGTATAATATCCCTTTCTATCAAAACTCTGTTGATTTATGTACATTTAGAATGTTTTTGTTTTTGACAAGACAACTTTGATACAATTATATGCTATAGTGGTATAATATCCCTTTCTATCACAACTCTGTTGATTTATGTAGATTTAGATTGTTTTTCTTTTTGACAAGACAACTTTGTTACAATTATATGCTATAGTGGTATAATATCCCTTTCTATCACAACTCTGTTGATTTATGTAGATTTAGATTGTTTTTCTTTTTGACAAGACAACTTTGTTACAATTATATGCTATAGTGGTATAATATCCCTTTCTATCACAACTCTGTTGATTTATGTAGATTTAGATTGTTTTTCTTTTTGACAAGACAACTTTGTTACAATTATATGCTATAGTGGTATAATATCCCTTTCTACTACAACTCTGTTGATTTATGTAGATTTAGATTGTTTTTGTTTTTGACAAGACAACTTTGTTACAATTATATGCTACAGTGGTATAATATCCTTTTTTATCACAACTCTGTTAATTTATGTAGATTTAGATTGTTTTTCTTTTTGACAAGACAAATTTGTTTCAGTTTTGATCAGAGGTTTTGATTTAGTCGAAACTTTTTTATTATTGCTTGACGAAATTTAAAACCAGAATATAAAATGTCATTTGAAATATGATCGCAAAGAAAACATACCCAGGTAAGTATAATATCAAAAACTTCAAGGAATCAAAAACTCTAAAGAGAGAAGTTTCAATTTCAGAGTGAAGGAAAGTAATTATAGTAATTTTCATGACTTGTAAACCGGTGCACAATATATGAATTTAAACTTTCGTGGTCACTATCATTACATCCGTGTCCAGTACATCCGTCAACATGGCGCTTGCAACATTGTCGAAATATCGGTTAGGTACCTACTCAAAACAAAGGTACGTGGTTTATATCCCGTAGGAACAGTAAAAAGTAATGACTTGTAAACCATTAACTAATCTCTTACCAAATATTTGGGCTCCCCTTGAACTATACTTCCATTTACGATTCTACGTTGACAATTTGCAGCTGAAAATCCAATAAAATATTAAGAACCTCAACGTTGCTAATTTGCCTAAATATATCAGTTTTCACAGTACCGAATATTTGGTAAATTAAGCTAATTAGTAAATAATTACCACCATCAATATTGAGGCACAATCCCAAAATCGACAGACCAAATGGTTATACTGATTATAATAGCTTCTAATATAAATCGGAAACTCACATTCCAGTATGTACGTAAAAAATATTATAGACGCAGATATTGAAATCATATTCAAATTTAATATCAAACGAAAACGAGGCAAAATTAATGGATATCTCAAATTTAATCAACAATTCAATAAAGAAATGGCTTTGCTAGAGACCGTAAAATTGCTATGACTGGAAATTTATTTTTTAAGGTATTAAGGATAGATTAGGTGGCCGCAACTTTAAAATGTATCTGATAAAAGTTGATCACTTTATATTATTATTAATTTTAAAAGGTAAGTGCAGTTCACAACGTCAAGCAATTTTCAACTTTAAGATATAATTAACAAAATACTTAATGAATATTTCTAATTTTTAGTTTGCAATGGAGACCGTAGAATTGTGGGTGGTAATGAAGTAACCTCGGAAAAGAAATATGTGGTAAGATGTTGATCCTGTCACTTGTCGCATTATTGATTAATCTTGAACACTTATAATATTTTTTGGAAAAGATAAACTCAAACATAAAATTATGTCATGACTCTATTAGACCATCTTGATCTGGAAACTTGCTTAGACCATTCTCTGGGGTAAAAATTAAAAGCATGTGATAAATCCTTAATTAGGTGCCATAGACGGTGGCATTATCTAAATTAGTTTCATATCCTTGATCATTTTTTTCGAAAGAAGCCGATTTAAAAATTGATTTTCTAAGTAATATTTGATGTTTGAGTTAATCTTGTAACTTATATATTAATACTAGAAATTGTAATGTGCGTATGTACACGTTTGTAACAACATTCATCTAATAAGTTTAATGTAGTCTGACTTGGATAAATTTCTAGGTATATTTAGTCAAAGCACATGTCGATGTACAAACATACGATGCTTGGTTATGTGGTGGCGCAATAGTTTCTCCTACCTTCATAATAACATCAGCTGCTTGCGTTGAAGACGTGAAACACTTGTATGCAATAGCAGGTTATAAGAAATATGTCACAAACGAAAACATCGATACAGATGAGTGTGTTAAGAAAACGAGAAAAAAAGTAATTTATACATGTGTACCAAAATGTAAGTAAAAGCACAAACGTATCGAATAATAATTATATTCTACGGTGTTATAACTCAAAATTCTTACTAAACTTTTTAGCTTACGAATTGGACTATGCAAGATTGGATAAATGGGCCTATATAGACATAGCTCTGGTTAAAGTTGAATCACCATACAGTCCAAACGATGTAGCATTTGAAAATTCATGCAGTTATATACCAGAGCCGATACTAATAAATTATGAAATTAAATATCAAGAACCAGGAACTGATGCTATGGTCTTGGGATGGGGCCATACTGAACTATGGAGAAGGGTAAGATACACATACACATACATAACTTCACGCCTTTTATCGCCGAAGGGGTAGGCAGAGGTGTATTTCTACACCCACTTTTCGCCAGATATACTTTAGTCCCACGTAATAAGGGGCGAGCCTATTGCCGTACCGGGCACATTTCCAGACTCCGTGCTGCTACTGAGAATTTCGTGACAGAAAAACCCAATAACACCGCCCGACCCAGGAATCGAACCCGGGACCTCCCGATCCCACGCGCACACACACGCACATTTATGCCGCGAGACCAACGAGGCAGTCGTATAGGGTTTGATGTCGAGTTTTCCGTCTCTACGCAAAGATGGTATTTGCATCGGGTAGAGAAGGGTAAGTTGTTTATTTATAATCACGAATGTTCACCCGGTGGCTGACATTTGACCTTAATTGCTAAAACGTTGCTATTGATATCTCTAAAGCGCATCATCAGCAACTAAAGAAAAATAATTAAAGAAAAGTTGACGAGCAAAGAAGAAAAGTGTTGTCACCGCCTATCTAAGCACAGTTTTAAGAGAAGTTCTATATTATTTTGTGATACAGTATTGTACACATTTCGGTATTTCACTGCCTCTCATAAAATTTACCATTATTCCTTTTTTGGCCATCGGATTTTATCACACTTCATAATATCAATGGTGTATAAACAATACGTGGCTCTTTAGTGATCAGTGTCTGCATTTGTATGAGCTGACCTTACCTTTTGTCTCTTTCCTTGCAGCCGAACGATACAAGGAACTATAACCAGCAGATGCTACGATACGGTTCAACAATGATATACGACAAACATGCATGTAAAAAGCAATACGAAATATACACGAACATGAGTTTTGTGATAGATAATTATATGATTTGTACTCTCAAGAGAGGCAATTTGAATGAAAATGGCGAGTTGATTTCGGAAAGTGATAAGAATGCGACAGGATGCTTAAGTAATTACAACAAAGGTCAGGCCGGCCACGATTATCCTTTGCAACCTGATGGTATCCCAGCACAGACTGTGAGTTATTTACTGTATAAAAGTTTCTGACCTCGGCTCCATCCGCTTGGGTTTCGGTTCATCATAAAGCCTCTCACAGTCCACTGCTGGACATAAGCCTATCCTTAGTTGCGTCTCAATAGGATTGTGAGTCAATAGAACGATTTGGTATACGCCTATTCTATTTTATAAGCTACAAATGTTTACATTACGAAAACTTGCATTAAAATCTTATCAGTAGGATTTGCGTAAAAGAGTAAGAAACATCCATCTATCCTCTCAGACATCCGTTTTATAATAATAGTAGGAATCTAATGTAAAGTTGGTTTATAATTTTCGTCGTTCTCTCCGCTTCTGACTGCAATAATGCAAAATTCAATGAAATGCATGCAAAGAGGATAGAAACATATTATGTTGAAGATTCGCCGTCCATGAAGACATTTTAGTCATGTAGACGATCCTTTTCTATTTGCCCAAAAATGGTCATTAGGGCTTCACAAACTTAGTGTTTGATAGATAAATGAGAAGTGCTGTGACTGGGTAGCGATAGCAGGACCTTACCTTACTTTTGTGGAGACCTACATCCACAGCAATAGGCTGATGATGAATCTAAAAATAATTAAATTATTATGTACTTACTTTTTAGTGTGAAGAATTGTCCCACGAGGTATCGGAAGAAAATGGTTTCTATGATGTACGCGATGGAACGCGACGAGACTATAATAATGACTATGCTGAGAGCAATCCTAAAGAGGTCAAAAAGAAGAAAGACAGGAGAGTACACGACATTCAAGGAATATGTCAGGTAGGTGAACATGAATTGTTACCGTCAAAAGCTTCATATTAGACTGTACGATAAGATGTTGGTGTTTTTCATCGCTATCGTAAAATATGTAGGTATGTGAATCTTGAATGTTTAGATTGCAACCGCAGTCGAATATTTTAATACCAGCAGGAGAAAATACCCTGACAAAAATATACCTAAGTTAATTAAATATTGTGATATTTATAATAAGAGATTATGATAGCCAAGTGCTGTTATGTAATACATATATACAGGGTGTCATCAAGCCGAAGTCTACTCGTTTAGTATGACTAGGCATGAGTCATACTAAGCAAAAATAATACCGGGGAAACGACTTATTTTTTAAGTAGACACATTTTATAGATTGCAAATAAAAGTGCGCGCGTGCAATTCGCAAAATACCTACTTATCCATGGGTGCATTGAACATCTATAGAACAAATTGGCATTGTAATTGCATCGATCTTGTACAGAATTAGAAAATAATGTATAGTGAATTTGAACCTCAATATCTCCTGAACCAGTAATTTCCAAGGTATAGTGCCGAAATAAAAAAAAATCGTAATGATTGGTACAATATGGGATTTCAGTTTTCGTTAAGGGTCTTTTTACACCCTGTGTACAACAAAGCACGTATACCAAGCGCAGAATTTTTAAACTGTACTTTGACAAAAACACGTTAATAAACAGTCACCTTCTTCAGCTTTATGATATTCCTGTACACTTTCGATCACGTTTGATTTAATCATGTGAACTGATAATATCAAATGTGACCGTATGCACGCGCAAATGTTAAGTAACAAGTTAGCTTAGTTTATCATTCGACTAGTTTTTCAGCAAAGGATAACACCAATTATTTAAATTTTAAGCAACGGACATGAAGAATAAAATTCCTATAGTTGAAACAACAATTTGTGGACCATACAAAGTTTTGTACCGTGTAGAGATCAAATTCACAACATTCGGCGCAATGTTAAAAAAGAAGGTCACTTAGGACATGCAGACATTAATTTACCATGAGACTGAATTTTGACAGGATTTATATCAAAATAACAACAAAGAATCAATTTATAGTTGGTGTTATTGCGCTTCACAACCATCCCAAAAATTGACTTCTGAATATTTAGTTTGACGATTGCTAACACAAAGTTTGTTTCAGTCTGTCGAAAATCGTGGACTGTTTGTTTCATTTTTAATTAAAGTAAGCTACAAAAAAATGCTGAATCACATCATGGATGACTTTCAGCAATTTTTTTATGTCGTATGGACCGATACTATTATATTGACGACCGGTTGGCGCAGCGGGAGTGTAACCGACTGCCACGCCGAAGGTCGCGGGTTCGATTCCCGCTCAAGTCAAACATTTGTGTGCGTGAACATGGATGTTTGTCTTGGTCTAGGTGTTTCTATGTATAATATGTATGTATTTACAAAAAAAAAAGTATATATGTATGTTTATCCATTATCTAGTACCCATAGTACAAGCTCTGCTTAGTTTGGGACTAGATGGTGTTGTGTGAATGTGGTAGAATATATTATTATTATATTATACTTTTAAGGTAACTGGCGTTCCATTAGATCAATGATCATCAGTTAATCAATGATGTCCATTTCAGAATGACCACGGCGGCCCGCTCGTCACGTGGGTCGGATCACACGAGGTGCTTATTGGCGTTGCTTCTGTGTTCAAAGTGGACAACGACTACAAGTGTATAGGACCATACTTGTACACTAGTACTCAGTGCAACGGAGCATTTCTCAGCTGCATCTTAGAATCCAATAATGATATTCAGAAGCATGAAAGAACGGGCAGATATAGGTGAGATATTATTATGCTGTTTATACCCTGTATAGTACGATTGAAGATTAATTCTACGCCTTCTGAAACAGTACTGTTGCGCATACGGTGCTAGTGCTAGTAGTTCAATACTACTTACCGTACTTAGTCATGTAAATAAATACAAAAATGAAAATCGGAGTACCGCAGGGTAGCTCATTTGCGGCATAACATGATAATAAAGATCGTAAATATCATCAGAATAGACAAAATAATGACAGTCAGTTTAATTAAAAAAAAAACACCAAAGACACCCTAGGATATCGCTATTCTTCTAGGTCGTGGAAGGCAGACAGTATTCGATTCGAGGAAAATCTACTGTTTACACTAGTAAGACTATTAAACGGATCACTGGCTCCAAGGCGATAAGTATCAGGTTGACTTGGAGGGTCCCTATCCATTATTTACACTACATTCGTAAATTGATATTTTCTTACAATATTATATCGTTTTCTCTAGGCGTGATCTATGCGACAGTCCACCGCAACAAAAAGGCTACGATACAGTAGAAAGGCATATATCATGGATGAACCATCCGGATGGGTAAGTATTATATAAAATTAACTATTTTATTTCCTCTTGATTGCCTCCTTGGTCTCGCGGCATAAATATGCGCGTGAGATTGGGAGGTCTCGGGTTCGATTCCCGGTTCGGGCAAAAGTGTTACTGGCTTTTTCCGAATACTCAGTAGCAGCCCGGAGTCTGGTGATGTGCCCGGTAATGGCAATAGGCTCGCCCCCTATTACGTGGGACCTAAAAATTCATGGCGAAATGTGGGTGTAATATTACATCTCTGCCTACCTCTTCGGGGATACAGGCGTGAGACTATAAATAAAAAAATAAAAAACAAATATTTATTTTATTACTATGTAGATATGACTACCTCTGTGGTCCTGCGGTAGTGTTAGCGACTGCGGATCATGAGGTCTCGGGTTCGATTCCCGGGTCGAACAAAAAGTAATATAGGGTTTATCTGTTAGGAATTATCCAATAGAAGTTCGGAGTCAGGGAGTTGGAGGTGTTACACCCCCGTGCCACGGAAAGCACGTTAAGCCGTTGGTCCTGCGCCCAATCTCTCTCCGGTCGTGTCGCATGTGGCGTCCCATCAGACTATGAGAGTGAGGGAATAGAGAGTGCACTTGTGTATGCGCACAAACTTGTCCCGCGCAGTTGGCAAGTCTCTTAAATAGACAAGCATAGGCACCGTTTTCGAACACTAAACCATGGATAACCATGAACGATACACATGGCATTACATGCTTCATGATCTTAGATTGTGGATCATTAATCCAAAATGGTCTGGTGTGGATCCTGCGCCTGAAGATCAATATTGCGCTCTTAAAAAATAAAAGTAGGATACTTTGATAATACTCGATTTTTTTGACTTTTGTTTAAATTGTGGATATTAATATCATAATTTATGAAATGGTGCTTGAACTTTTTACTAATGTGTAGTCTTTATTCTCCAGGCCTGCGGACAACGAAAGATTTTTAATGCGACCACAGCGACCTCTAGGCCACAGAGGAAGTCGTCCCGGAAAATAATCTGATACTAAATTAAACTTAATTTAATTTTAATAAACAAAGCTTTGTGTACAAAAGTTAATTGCTTGTCTCGTTATTTCAACGTCCCATATTAATTATAGCTTAATTATAGCTGTATTTTATTAACCACACCTTTTTTTTTCTTTTGCTTTTCATTTTTTTTATTGACATATTATGTACTATTGTGTGTATATTTTCGGAAAAGGCACTGTCTCCCGTAACACAGTTTTAACTAGCACGGGAGGCAGAGTTATTGTAAATCTGTGTATAATATCTTACGTCAATAAAAGTTTTTATTATTATTATATATTATATTATTAAAGCGGGAAGAGGCGCGGACCCAGTTGGACAGTAAATAGGTATGCAAGGCTGATGATGAAGATGCTTATCCTTTATTGTCTAAGCGATATGGTATTATCATGTCAGTTTTATTGTAAAGATAGTATGTCTGTTGGCACAGGAAGCCAAATAGCAACATTATAAAAAATGTTCAATGTCTAAACCACAACTCAGCATCAAAATGACTGAAACATTGCAACTTTACTTCCTCTGTAAAAGGTGAAATCGAATTGCACTTTAAACTAAATCTAAAGAGGCACTGCCTCCAAAATAATAACTAAAATTGTCCCTTAAACTAAACTTGATACAATAATTGCAAGAAAATGACTTGACGTACTCGCATATACTTCTGTAATGACTATAATCTTTGCATTTAGATGTACTGTTAAAAGGTGACAAATGATGAAACGACACCATCGAACGAAAGCTAAGAATTAATTACCTATTTAATTCTTAGCTTTGGGCCCAGGGCCGAGAATGGAAGTAGTCGAAACTTTCTATTAGCGATACTACTAGTACGAAAAATAGCAGTTCTTCGATATGGCACGTTACCTGACATCGAAGACATATACGTGACTCACGTAGTAGTAACACCGAAAAGCTTACGTTATGTTGGCATCCAAACGATAGCGAAATAAGAATAAATTAAATAAAAAAACACTAGAAAAACACGCTTTTATAAATGCACGTTAAAACTAAAAATAAATTATGCATCGTTCAAGTCGTCTCTATTTATGGACTGAAGTGTAAACTATGGGCTTTTAATTATAATATTTGATTGTAAAAGCGTTGGGCGCTGGAACAGGAAAGACGTTCTTGTTTAACTTGTTCAAAAATAAAGTGAACAGATGTTACGGGAACCAGGTTACACAGATTGGCGCTCTAACTGGAGTTGCAGCACTAGTAGTAAGTGGCTCTACATTAAACAGTCAGCGAGGAAGACGACATTCATCGACATTTTTAACGCCTCTTCTTTCAGGAAATTAAGTACATAGGGGTAATGCGTCAACAGTGGCAAAATATAGAGTTCTTGTTCGTGGACGAGATATCTTTATTTCCCTATGGTTATCCTTTTATCCTTCATTACAAGACTTATCTAAGAAATCCAAAACAGCTATGATAGATTTTCCACCATGAAGTTCCAGTTCATGTCTTCCAGCTCCATCATCAGATTAGTTTGACAGTACCATATTATTGTATTGTCATGAGAACTACATACAACCGCTAATTTTCACTACGCTACGACCCCTGGAAGAGCTTACCTTATATTCCATTACATAGTTACATACTTGTCGAGTTCCAGTTCATATTTTCCGGCTCCGTCATTAGATCAGTTTGACAGTACCATATTATTGTATTTTGATCAGAACTACATACATCGGCCAATTTTCATTACGATACGACCCTTGGAAGATGGTTAAATTAGTTAGCTTAGATTCCATTACATAGTTAGTTACATTTACGACGACCTAATAAAAGCGTGTTAAAAAAGGAGCGTATGTCGTTATGAGTACACTAGAAAGCGGCGGCACCTATGCTTAAGTCTTGGATGAAAACGGCAAACGCTATGTAACGACAAACGACATAAATAGTTTATAAGTTCTCACGATAAGAGTGTGAAATTGAGTGCATCACATCATCACATCATCAGCCTTTAACAGTCAACTGCTGGACGAGGCCTCTCCTTTGAAAGGAGGAATTGGCCTACTATACCACGCTGGCCAAACGGGTTGGTATAGGGTCTGTATCAAGTTTTCATTCTCTTACAGTGTTGTTCTCTACATAATATGCTCCCTCTGTCGGCTCTTACGACACCCATGGGATGATATGGGATGGTGACATTCCGTATTCTTAATCCGTCACCACACGGACAACTGAGTGTATATTGCAGTCTAATTACGTACCGACCTCTCAAGTTTTAATTTTACCAAAGAAAATACGAAAACAAGCACAATGCTTGATGGCCTCTGTGGAGTCTCCCAACAAGTAGGTCTAAAGATGAACATGGACAAGACGAAAATCATGTCTAACGTCCATGTTGTACCTGCTCCTATTAAGGTTGGTAACTCTACATTCGAACTTGTCGACAAGTACGTTTACCTGGGACAAATGATCCAATTGGATAGGTCCAACTTCGAGAAAGGGGTCATTCGTCGAATTCAACTCGGTTGGGCGGCGTTCGGGAAGTTACGGCATATCTTCACGTCCATTATACCATTATTAGTGTCTAAAGACGAAAGTCTTTGACCAGTGTGTGGTGCTAGTGATCTACGGTGCTGAGACGTGGTCGCTAACTATGGGCCTTATCCGAAAGCTCGGGGTCACTCAGAGGGCGATGGTGAGGAAACTCCGAGCATAGGAGTTTCCCTGTGAGATCGAATCAGAAATGAGGAGATCCGCAGGAGAACCAAAATCACCGACATAGCTTTTCGAATAGCCAGGCTGAAGTGGCAATGGGCAGGACACATAGCTCGAAGAACCGATGGCCGTAGGGGCAGCCGGGTTCTAGAGTGGCGACCACGTACCGGACGATGCATCAAGGGTAGACCTCCCGCAAGGTGGACCGACGATCTGGTTAAGATCGCGGGAAGCGGTTGGATGCCGGCGGCTTAAAATCGGTCTATGTGGAGTACCTTGGGGTAGGCCTATGTCCAGCAGTGGACGTCCCTAGGCTGACATGATGAAAGAAACAAAAAAATGATTTTGATTACAATGTACAGTTGCCACATGCCTTGTGTTTCATCTACCTAAATAATGCTTACCAACATGCCCGATACCAATATAGGTATGATTTCTGAATAGTCCTAACTAAATATTGTAAAATATTGTGATTGTGTACTTTTTACTGTTTGTTACGCTTTCTTGTCTTAACACCCCACTGATCATCATAAAATTTTGCATCATCATCATCATTACATTTATTTATTTATTACATATTATATCGGTACTTTATACATTAATAGTCTTAGTCAAATAAATAAGCTCATGTCACACATATTTTCTTTTAAACATTCAAAGTATCAACCTATTACTAACAACCACATATTCAGATGTAGAAGTTTCTAGATTTTTGTGTTTATCTTTGTTTTTCTCCACAGCATTATAATTCGCTTTATTTATTCTTAGGAATTCACTCATAAATTGCTCACGGGCCTGTCGGTTATTTGTAAGAATAAATATGAAACATTTTTATTGGCCAATCAAAACACAGCAAGGGTTCCAATCAGAATTCTAGTCATAACTTTATTGCATACCGTTAAATTGACATTTGAAGAGATTAAAATTTAGCGTCAAGGACAGTTGTGACCATAGACATGTATCCATTGCACATAAATCAAGTTGTGATTATATTTGCACTACTTTTCCACGGTAAGTGGCAAAGTATATCAAAGTATATAACATTAACAGCAGTCAAATCTAAGATTTATACCGACGGGTGCAGGAGTTAGAAAAATCTGTTGCCAAAAGCAATTGCTTAAAACAACCTGATGTAAATTTTATTCACGATCAAATTTAAAATTTAGCTTTTAATATTTGAATTAGATTTCGTTTGTGAAATTTGATCTACTAGTGTTTAGTATACTAGGTATTTTATGCGCAATAAGTTTAGACATATAATAAAATGAAGACTTCAAAAATTTGCCTTTAAACATCAAACAATTTATGCATTCAAAAAATTTTAAAACTTGATAAACTATTCAGAATCACTTGGGTCCTTTTTCCGAGAAAGTTGTTCCAAATCTCAAATCATATGGTAGGTCTACGTTTAAATAAATCAGATGTGTATTTTACAATTGAAATCATATTCACCTACGCATAAGTCGATAGATTGAACTAAATTCGATGGCGACTTTTTTGTCGCCTCGTGTTCAGTCACGTGTTGTCAAACTGATCACTGTGACGTCAATATTACTTTGATACCTACATGTTAGCATTGTTAGTGGAAATTGTGTATCTAAATAGCAGTTACTTTTCGTCAGACAACACTTAGAAATTCTGTAACATACAATGAGTTTTAGGAACAATCTATGGAGTTATTTCGAGTGTTTTGTTATATGGTGTTGTGCTCGAACATTCTGAAATATTGCACAACAAAAGTAGCACCGGTGTGGATCGACCATAACTCAAGCAACAAATAAAGCCAGCAATTTATACGTCAGCAAGTAACTATGTTCATCAATACCTATTTGATAACTGAACAAATACAGGATATTGCTTTCGATATACAAACCAAAGATCCATTAGAAAATTATTCAGTTAACATCGAAATGGACACAAACCATTATAAATCTGAGTCATATATAGGTATATGTGAAAAGTATTGCGTAAGACTTATATGATTATTTTGATATTTCAGAATCTCATTGTCAACGCAGAATAGTAGAAGGACAGAAGGTTACAGAACCCAAAAAATATGTAGTAAGTAAAGATATTTGTTACATAAATATTACCTTTTTCAAGAAATTCAATATATAAATACTTAGCAATGGTACAATTTAATTTGATAAAGACAACTGCTATAACTGGAAAGTTAGTATGTAAGAACCTGACTGATATTCTGTCAAAGCCGATCAGACGTGTGGACTCAGGTTCTAAAAGAAAAGTATTGGATGCAACTGAGATAGCGCTAGAACGATGGATGATGATGGATGATGATCCAAGTAACTTCCAGGTATATTTGGCGAAGTCACGAGTGTCACCGATGGCGTACGATGCCTGGTTGTGCGGAGGTGCGCTGGTTTCCAGCGAATACATCATAACCTCCGCTGCTTGCGTCGAGGACGTCAAACACTTGTACGCTATCGCCGGTTACGCCAAATATGTTGGCGAAAACGAGCTCTATTCAGATCCGTGTACGAGTAAAATGAAAAAGAAGATCATTTTCACGTGTGTGCCTAAGTGTAAGTATTTTAGAACATACCTCATGATATTAGCCGAAAGACGCCTGCTTGACATAGGCGTCTCCCAAGGTTCTCCACATGGACCGATGTTCAGCCGACCGGATCCAACCGCTTCCCACGATCCTAATAAGATCGTCAGTCCATCCGATCCGTTATACTACAACTATTACTATACTACCAGTATTAGTACATTATTATGTATCCCACACATACATAATATTGTACTAATACTGAAATCTCTGATTATAAATTGTGCTAGGCCACGAGTTTCTTTAGAGATATTACAAAAATAGGGTTATACTTGTATCCACATTGTAGTCTAATACCACAGTATAAAGACATATTTGATTGTGCTAATATTATCTCATTACATCCTCATCTAGTAGTACCGGTGTTTTTAGAGTTTTAAGGACTTGAAGTGAAAAGAAGGCAATAAAGAAAATGATCTGTCAAAGAGACCATGAAAAATATTCTTAATTTAGTAACATGGTGCATTACTAAATCAAAGTTCTAAATCTTAGTTATAGAATCCGAACTTAAACAAAAATTTTCATTTTAGCTTACGAGTTGGACTACGAAAAGCTAGAAAAATGGGCGTTTATTGACATAGCTATAGTTAAAGTTGAATCTCCTTATGATTTTACTGACAAGCAGTACGAAATATTCTGTTCGTACATACCTAAACCGATACAAGTGAACTATGAAGATAAGTTTCAAGACGTTGATATTGATGCCATAGCGTTGGGTTGGGGTCATGCGAAGAAATGGCGGATGGTAATATATTTTTTTGTTATATTGTTAAGATTGACAGTGCGCGTATTTTACTTGCACGTAGAAAGATATCGATGGAGTTTAAAGGATGATTCTCGTTACACCGTGCCGGGGCCGGGCCGGGCCGGGCTCGGCCGGCCCACGGCTGGGACACGGTTGGGACGATTCACGTTACACCGTGCCGTGTTCAGGGGACGGGCCCGTCCGGTCCGCCCCTTCACGTTAGGCCGTGGCCCGTCCGTGTCACGGCCGGGCCACGGCGTCGTAATGCCGGTGGGTATTGTTTCTCTTTCGTCTGTCGCAATCCCTACTTGAACAGACAGACACGGTCGTGCAATCAATGCTCGATGATTCACTTTACACCGGGCCGGGGCCCGGCCGTGTCGTATCCACCGTGCTCCGGCCGGGGTAGGCATTGATGCTACACCGGACTGTTTCTGAGCATTCATTGCACGGCCATGCCTGTCGGTCCTTGTTGGGACAGCGTCACACGAGTTGATAGTTTGTGATTATTACTACATAAAAGGCAATTCTCACAAATTGAGTTGGTAGCTATCGCCATTGCCATTGATGACGAAGCATTGGAAAAACGAACCGATAAAAACCCGATATATTTTTAGAACACAGGGTGTGTTCTAAAAATATATCAAAATTATATGCGTTTATATGTCTTGCTATACGAACATGTATCGTGCTATAATACCAAAATGTATTGTCCGATGTCTGTCGACATACTTTGGTGACGTAGTAAAAATATAAGTTATAGCTGCGTGTGTGGTCACTCGCCGATTACTAAAAGAAATATACCATAATATACCGACCTATGATTAATATTAATCTATAATTATAGCGTGATCCGGCCTAAATCATCAACTGCCCTCCGGCCGGGAAACAATACCCACGGCCGGAGCACGACCGTGCCACGGCCTAACGTGAATTACTTCATACAAATGAATACTATGAATATTTGACCGTGCCATGGCCGTGCCCCGGCCGGGGCCCGGCCCGAACACGGCCCGGTGTAACATGAATCATCCTTAAATCAACATTGTTACTTGAAACAAATTGTCAACATCGTAAGCAGGTTAATGAAATGAAATAACGAGCAGAGTTAGTAGCAGGTTAATAACGAGCGAATTGATTTAAATAAAATGAAATCTGTCGATCAAATTCAGTGCTATCACAAAATAATTCATGACTTGAATAGTAACAGTTGGCTGAACTCAAAGCTGCAAGACAGAAACAAATTTCGGTGTTAATATTAAAAAAATGTTCTATCTTCAATTTCATCTTTCCAACTTAAGAATGCCTTACATCACCGGTTGAGAGGAATCCATGAGATAGACAATAACCAAATTCAAATACTTATTATAAATGCCATAAATAAGATAACATTTTGTTCGTGGTCAATTAAGTCTATTCAAGTAGAAGCTAATTTTTTAAAGTTTATTTCAATCAATTAGTTTGGGCTCACCGGTGCAAATCGTAGGTAGGTACGCATCCGCAATTCAGCAGCTTCCCTACAGCTTCGTACCTGTTAACTTTTGTTTACGCAGTTCTTGTATTATTAAAATATTCTTTACTTGTTCAGCCAAACGATACAAACAATTACAACTTACAAGACTTGCACTATGCTTCAATTCTGATCGCCGATAAAGAAGAATGCAAGAAGCACTACACGGCGTACAGTAACATGAGCTTTGTGATCGACAAGTACATGATTTGCTCGATAGTGGAAGGTAACATAAACGCCCAGGGTATGCTCAAAGTTCACAGTCCACCTTCAGCCGATGGTTGTACTCCTAAACAACAGAAACTGCTGGGATTCGAAGGTTTATCGGTAAGTAATTAATATTTACTTGTACTTTAGACTAGCTGTGGCCGCATTATTTTCAGCATCTCAACAACAACGCCACGTTGGTGTAGCGACCAGCTACATAACACGACAACACGGCGCCATCTAACCAATGACGACAGAACTACTACGACACGATCCACCTATCAAAGCTGACGCGCCAAAATTCAGAAATCCTGAATCGCGCAAGCAACTTTCGCAAGCCATGCGCAAATATACAACTTCGAAAGTATCTCCGTCGGCCTGCAGGCCACCAATCACGATCTCCCAGCTTGGTTAGAGGCTCCTCGCTCTAGTTGGAGGAACACCACACTTTACTGCCATGAAAGTTGGATAGGCAACTTGTGGGACGCACCGTGTGTCAACCCTTGTGCCATCACATCTTCCTAGCACCGCGGGTTGCGCAGGCGCTGCTGCTGCCTCAGCAGGGACCCTCAAACAGCGCAAATATCAAAATCTATTTGGAGATTATATTTTATGAGCCATTTGTGGTCGAAACCCTTTCGACCACAGGTCCAAGCGCGAGGTCTCTATTTAGGAACATAGCAAAGAGATTAGTCGCGTGACCTGAAGGCTGGCATCTGGCACGTTCTTGACGCAAGAACTAAGTATAGCCATACAACGAGGCAATGCTGCCAGACTTCTGGGGACGCTCCCAATTGAAAGAGATGTGGAGGATTTTTATGACGCTTTTTTCATATTACTTTTTTCAGTGTGTTGTATATAAATATGTTTATTTTAATGTTCCTTTAGTTAAGTTTGTACAGTGCAATACACAGACAGACACTTTGCTTATTAACGGGTATCAATCACCCGAACGATTTTATAAAGGTATAAAGTAAGGCTTGGTTCACATCAGCCTTAGTCATGGAATTTATTGTTCAATTTGTTTTGCAGTGCGAGGACCAGAGGGAGGAACTTGTTCTAGTGGAAAATACTCGTAAAAATTCCTTAGACAATAATACAATTGAAAAGGTAGAGGACAGCGTAAATATTACAGAACATTTTAGAAGTCTTAATTTTACAAATACATCTATACCAATGGACGTGACGGAAACAAGACGACACGGGATTTGTCAGGTAAATTCTAAGAAATGTCTAAAGAAAATCAGCATATTGGTTCTTACTGATATATAACCCCAATGGCCTGTAAGTAATATCGTCATATGACAGTCCGAAGTAAAAAATCTTCTGAAGTTCTGGTTGTGTTGAAGGACTTGCAAATATGTAATATTTTAAGATCTGTGTTTAGGTCCTCAGGTACTTAAAGCATGGTATTAAACAAGAGTGCTACGTCACACTGCTATAAATTTTAGTTAAGACGATAAAAGATACAATTCTGACATGATTGGAATCTGCAATTGCTTGCTGCCTGTAAATAGATTCCTGAATTTTGAAGTTAGTTTATGTGCGTAATCAATGGCTTTCACTTGTGAAACGGAAGGGAAAAATCGTAAGGCAACCTGCATTTTTCGGTCTGCGTACTCGCATTTAGCCCATAACAGGCCCGTGTCTCTCACCATCTTCCTAGCGTTATGCCAGTTGCATCCAAGACTTTGCAGTCCGATATCTGCTTACTAGCCCAACCAGATATGACAGAATATCAGCTTTTCCACAGAGCTACTGCAGTCTGACCTCCGGATCCCAAAGGGATAGCGATATTCTATGGTTTAGACCAGTATCACTTTGTTTGAGAGTACTCACTCCCCGTAATTACTTTGAAAGATCTCCGGGGTCGACAGTTTAACGAGCTTGCCGAGGCACGGGACAAGCTATAATTACTGTTCTCTTTTCTGTAGAACGACCACGGTGGTCCCATCGTCACTTGGATTGGTTCTCACGAAGTGCTGATCGGCGTAGCGTCGGTGTTCAAAGTGTCTAGGGAGATGGAGTGCATAGGGCCATTCCTGTATACCAGTACACAATGTAACGGCGCATTTTTGGACTGCCTGCTGTCGTCAGATGATAACAAAACTGAAGAAGCGAGGCAAGTATTTTATCATCTCATTACATATACGTACTTTAAGTGTATTGAGGTATGCTATTAAAACATCCACTACTCGGCTCAGGGCTCAGTGGCGTGCCATTGATGAGTCCTATAAAGTCAAAGACAAAATCATTTTTTGACGACCGGTTGGCGCACCGGGACTGTAAGCGACTACTATGCCGAAGGTCGCGGGTTCGATTCCCGTTCAAGTCAAACATTTGTCTTGATCTGGGTGTTCCTATGTATAATATGTATGTATTTACAAAAATATTTAGGTATATAATTTATGTATGTTTATCCATTATCTAGTACCCATAGTACGAGCTCTGCTTAGTTTGGGACTAAATAATGTTGTGTGAATAACGTAGAATATTATTATATTAATATTATAGATATAGATAGATGGCGCCACTAGCCACGTAAACATTTAAAATTCTGTGCTCCACATATTTAAAATAAAATAATAAGTTGTAATTAGCAGTTAAATAGGAAGTTAAAGTGTCAATTCAGGTGTACAAGTGTTACCTACGTTAAATATCAAGAATTAGTGCCATAAAACGAATTATTAACTCGGTACTTATAGACATAATAAATCTGAAATAGTGACATTAATTGCGTGAATAATAACAAATACGGTATTTAAATCGTAAAGATAAGCATCAGAAGAAAGCAGTGTATGAACTATTGCCCGTGAAGTGACTTTTTGTAAAAAAATAATTGTGAACGACAATAATTGTTGACAAAATTCAAATCAACGGTTTCTCAAGAAAACGTAGAATCTATTCCGTAATTTCATCGATTCAAATAGTTAGTTCGTGGCGTAAAGGCTACGCTTACTACATGTGTCGCATTGAGCACGTCGACGCTCCTGGAACTGGAAAGTATTTTTGTTCATGTTTCTTCCAAATAAACACTTTCAAATAACGACATCTATCATCGAATGGCGATTTGAAGTGAAACAACACCCACAGAAATCTTAATAATAAGTATTATGATTTCTATGAACAACACCTATCACATAAAAATATAAATTGCATCCAGTAATCGACAGGTGTCGTTAGTATCTTGCAAAATTCAAATCTATATTATTAAGATATCAGAATGGCAGACGAAAATATCACTATACGTCGGCATAAAACAATGTTGAATGAATCATTTGATCTCTCTTTTGAACCACAAATTCTGAGATAAGAGGAGAAAGCTTACCAGACTTGTCTACGGGATATGATAGTGATAAAGAAGACCTGAAGGCAGAGTTACTACAATTAAGACGTGAACTCGAAAGCGCACGCATAGAAATACAAAAACTAACTGAAGAAAACTTATCACTAAAACAATTCACATCACAAACATCTCATAGCAGTTGTTTAGAAGATCCCGGGACGCAAACGATAACGCCGAGTTGTTACTCGTCAAGAGTGTCAAGAAATAATATGAGGCTGACCTTTGACGACGAGGACAACACATTGATTGATCTTGGACAAAATACGCCTACCGGTGACCCAACAACAGATGGCGCCACCAGTCCATCCACCGTGACATCACGGGTGAATACGACTTCATTAGTAAAACAACCCAAGGTGTTGAGCAATGATCTACAACCAGCGGTACCTTCAAACTCCCAGTTAGATTCCCGTCAGATCTTAGCGTTCAATCGTCCACGAAAAAAACTATGTTTTATTAGTAGTAACAAAGCTAATAATATTCTCACACTAGCACTAAATTATTTTCCGAGTTATGAAGTTTGCCATTTTGTTTCAACCAATTGTGGAATTAAGCAATTACTCCAAAATGTCAACAGCAAACTATTGAACTTCGATAAACAAGACTACTGTGTAATTTTTATTGGAGAACATGATTTTAAGTCAACTGTAAATTATTATGATTTAGTTGTAAGCATACGCGAAAGTTTAATGTCAATTACCCACACTAATATTGTACTATGTCTGCCTACCTACAAATTTAATGGTTATAATAATATTTTTAACTCGAGGGTTGAGATTTTCAATAACTTGCTATACCAAGACAATTGTAAACATAACTATGCTTTATTATGTGATTCCAATTTAGATCTAAACTATGACAGCATAATATTTTAAAAGCGAAGTGGTGTACTAAATGGACATGGCATGAGAATTATTTTTGATACCCTAAGGCACTACATTCTCCAGGACTCTAACAGTTTTTCCACTACGATTTCCCCATCTAAACCTCAACCTCATAAAGGTACAATACCCTATTATTTCCCAGCGGTCACAAATAATGATAATTCCATAGATAAATCTTACGTACTAACCAATAATAACAAAGATCAGTTTTTTCGTAAAAAAGTGCAATCCTTTTCTTTCTGTAGTGTTATGCACCAAAATATTGCAGGTGCACTCAATAAAATGAATGATTTAGACTTGACCCTTAATGAATTACATGAGGAAAATAAACGTGTTATCGCAGTATGTCTCACTGAACATTTTATAATTGAAGGTGAGGAAAATTTTCTAAAGTTAAATAATTATCACGTGTCAACTATTTTTTCGCGGCAATCGCAACGGAGAGGGGGTTCTTGTATTCTATTGCGAAATGATTTCAAAGGCTCGGAACTGTTTGATATTAACAGATTAAGTATTGAAAAAGAATTTGAAATTTGCGGTCTAGAAATTACTCAGTTAAAACTATTTATTATATGTATATATAGAACTCCAAATTCGAATATAAATGTATTCTTTAACAAAATTAATGAAACGCTTTCGAAGTTGCGCCACAAACAGCGTAAATTAATAATATGCGGCGATTTTAATATCAACATACTGGCTCGCGATAGCGCTAGTACTCAATTTCTAGAACTTATATCGAATTATGGACTGCAATGTCACATTCAGGAACCAACACGCATAAATAAATGCATAGACAATATCCTAAGTAATATTCCTACAGCAGTAGGAAGGACACACAAGTTCTGTCTATCGGATCATGATACAACACAAACTATTGAATTTGAAACCAAAAAAATTGAAAATATATCCAAACATTATTTTACAACTGGGCGTGATTATAGTAAAAGTAACCTAAATAAAGGAGGATGGGCAGATTGGGACCACCTTCCAATAGCAATAAGATTTATGTCATTGGATAGATCTTTTTAATAGAAACAACTTTTAATACGACGGCTTTGTTGTCACAGTTGTCCGTTCCAAGATATATGACAGACAAGTTTTGATAAAAATATGTTGAAAAAGCGTTCTTTTTATGGTGCGTAGTACTTTTATTAACATCCGCGTGGTGCCGGATTAAGAATACGGAATGTCACCACCCCATATCATCCCATGGGTGTCGTAAGAGCCGACAGAGGGAGCATATTATGCAGAGAACAGCACTGTAAGAGAAGGAAAACTTGATACAAACCCTATGCCAACCCGTTTGGACAGCGTGGTATAGTAGACCAATTCCTCCTTTCAAGGGAGAGGCCTAGTCCAGCAGTGAACTTTTAAAGGCTGATTATGATGAGTACTTTTATTTTATTATTATACTTTATTTTGCAAACTGACTTATCTTCGCGTCTGCCCAAGCGGTTGGTACGGTGCGGGGTGCAACTTTTAGGAAACTAAAGGGTTATCAATACTAATATTATAAATGCGAAAATCTGTTTGTTTGTCCGCCCTACACGTCGCAACAAAGCAATATTATGTAATTATGTTTTGTGAGTAGTTAGTTGAAAGATAAAGATAAGATAAAGATAAAAATATTAAAGATATAAATCTAAGCTCTTTTCGAACGTCATAATACTAAAATATATACTTATGTCCCAATTCTATAACTACCACCGCACGGCGGGCGTCGCTCGGCGCAGCTCCAAGTAACCGGTTTGGAGGGGAGGGGGGGGCACCCCGCACTGTTCTTAAGCGCTTGGGCAGGCACGAGGACGAGTCAGTTTGCAAAAAAAAGCATTATATAGTACTAAGCACTATAATAAACGCTTTTTTCAACATACTTTTATCGAAACTTGTATGTCATATATCTTGGAACGGACAACTGTTACAACAAAAGTGTCATAAAAAATTTGTTTCTATTAAAAATGCCTATCCAATGACATGCACCTTATTACTATTGGAGGGTGGTCCCAGATCCCATACATTTTTGCCCATTGTCTTTTGTAGAGTGCATTGGTAGTTTAACTTTTTCTGATATTTTTAATAAACTAGATACGAATGAGGCCTTTAATGAATTTCACGAAGTATTGACATTATTCCTTAAACTTTGCTTTCGCATAAAAAGACGAAGAAATAGTTTAAGAGCTGGTAGAATTTCGTGGATAACGAAAGGTTTAAAACGCAGTTGTAGAACTAAATGAACATTGAGATACAACTATTATTTAAATAAAAGTATTAGTAATAAAGTAGCGTATATAAAATATTCGAGATTGTTAAAAAAATGTATCAACAGTACTCAGTCGCTCTGTAACCAAAAGTACATCCCAAGTTGCTTTACCTTTATTTTGAGAGTAATAAAGGTAAAGCAACTTGGGACGTAGTGAAACGCTATATTGATGGTACTGTTCCTAGATCTGCTGCTTTCATTGAGAGTATTGTTGACAACGGTAGTACAATTACATCTGGACCCGAAATAGCTAACGTTTTTAATATTTTTTTTTATTGATGTAGTTCAATGTTCTAGAGATTCTGCTAATATTGAGTCTCAGTATTGTACAACCAATCTTAACGGCAACGATTCCAGTATTTTTGTAGAACCCACGGATGCAAAAGAAGTATTTAATACAATAATTTCATTAAAAAACTCAAAGTCAGCGGGCTATGACGAAATAAATTCAGAACTATTGAAACGTATTGCTCCATTCATTTCGGAACCTTTGGCTCACGTTATAAATTTATCATTGGAGCAAGGATGTTTTCCAGATCAACTCAAATTGTCAATAATAAAACCACTGCATAAGAAAGGACTAAAATCAGACAAAAATAATTACAGGCCAATTGCCCTGACTCCGGTTTTATCAAAGATCTTAGAAAAAATTATGCTTAAAAGAGTAGTCAGTTTTCTCGATAAATATGACGTTTTAGCACCGGAACAATTCGGCTTCAGGAAATATAGATCAACACAATTAGCGACCTTTACCTTAATAAACAACATCATTAATAATATTAACCAGAAAATCCCAACATCAGCTTTACTGTTAGATCTCAGCAAAGCATTTGATTTTGTTGATCATTCAATACTATATCAAAACTCGACAAAATATATGGTAAAAGAGGATCGTCTCTGCAATGGTTTCAGTCCTACTTACAAAACAGGAAACAATTTGCTAGAATTACTAAATTTGATACTGGCACAAATAATGTGGTACAATTTGATTCGTACCAAAGAGCTAATAGTTCTGGGGTGCCTCAGGGTAGCATTCTGGGGCCCCTGTTGTTTCTTATTTACGTAAATGACCTTCCACGTGCACTTAAACATAATTGCGTCCTATTCGCAGACACACACACACATATCACACAACACACAACCATAATTTTGGACTGCAAAAATATAGTTACTTTTAAAACAGAAATATCTAAAACATTAGAAGATGTCATAAAATGGCTAGAAATAAACAAATTAAAAATAAACATAGAGAAAACAAAACTAATCAACTTTAAAACTTATAAGAGTAAAAACACTGAATTAAATATTAGCTACAACAATTCTGAAATCAAACAAATACATAGTGCAAAATTTTTAGGTATTATTCTCGACACGCATCTTTCATGGCAAGAACATGTCAATAGCTTATGCATAAAAATAAACAAGTTTGTTTTCGCACTTAGAAAAGTAAAAGACGTGACAAACAGACAGACCTCTATCATGGTATATCATGCTTACATATGCTCCATCATACGGTACGGCATAGTGATCTGGGGTAATTCTTGTGACATTGCTAGAGTATTCATAGCTCAGAAAAAATGCATTCGAGCACTTTACGGCATGGCCTGGTCAGAATCATGCAAACCAATCTTCAAGTCAAAAAACCTATTAACCGTACCGTGCATATATATCTACGAAACAGCCAAATTTGTCAAATACCACAGCGATCTTTTTGCATGCAAAGACAACACATTTAAACGCAAAATTAATCACGTACCTCTAAAAATGCCTGTACCTAAGCTTGAACTGTTTAGGAAAAACTGTACCTATATGGCACCTTTAATATATAATTCTTTACCCAAGGGAATGACCGACCTGCCGTATAATAAGTTTTGTAGTGCCTTGCGAAAGTGGCTAATCCAGGAGAGTTTTTACAGTGTCAAAGATTTTTTGAACAAAAGCACGTGCCGATTTGGTGCCCACTAAAATACTCTATTCTCGTGACTTGTTTTATAATAATAATCAAAATATTTGTTATAATTATAATGAAACCAATTGTGATAATATTGTATTATAAGCTAGATGTAGTAATTCGAATTCCATTAGTATATAATTCCATTTATAAAATTAATGCAAAACTATATTTTGCATACCCGTAATGAGGGTGGAATATGTTTCAGCACTATACCTACATTGACTTAACATCCTGTACCTGTACCACCATATTTCAGCAAATAAATTATTTATTATTATTATTATATTTATTCATCTAGGTCACAAAGTGACGCTTATGAACGTCAAAATTGAAGTTAATTATTTAATGATTGATTCTACATTTACTGTTACGTTCGGAATGCAATAGGGATAACCACAAAAAAGAACGGGCAATAAAACTCATACATCCAGATAGGACTATAATAAAAACCACCTTCCCTTCGTTAAACAGATTCTAAGGTTGTGGATATTATATGGAAGATATGACATTCCTAATTGGTGTCTAATCGCATGTTCATTGCAGTTTCAAGGTAGATTTAATCATGAGCATTGTGCTACCAGTCATCCAGCCATTTTTAATTTATTTCTTGACTTTTTGCACAAACAAAATATGTACCTACATAGGTCGACTTAATGCCAAAGGCATTCTTTAACAGTCAACCTTAGGTGATGCAGAGATGATAGTTGTGGGTGCGTTCCGAACTTTAGTAGTAACAAATATAAGATTAATTAAATATTTTTGATGATACACAAATACTTACTAATATTTCAATAAACAAATAAATCCCAATAATACAAACTTAACCTAAATATATAAAGTTACCTATATATATATATATATAAGAAAACATATTTAAGTACATTAAATAAATTATCTTATTGTGCTGAAGATTCTGCCATTTGACGTAAAAGTAGCTGTCGTACTTTTACCTTGAAGAAAAGCCGATTCCAGCCAGCCTTGTATTCTCTGAAAAGCTGTACTCTGTCTTAGATGAAGATTCTGGGTAAAATAAGGTTGATTTCTAATTCACCATGAGTTGGTGCTTATAGTGAATGTGTGCTAAGTAGTACAAGGATACAAATTTAATCAAGTAGGCAACGATATCTGGAGATCTAAAGAAGGCTACTGCGTGAGCTTAATTATTTATTTAAAACTTCTTGCACAAAATAAAAGAGATGTGCAAAGACGTACTTGACGTGGCAAAATATATACAACAACACTATTTACGAAACTATGTCATAGTTTCATAAACAGTGATTTTGAACGAAGCGTGTTGTAGCATCACGTCGGTATGTCGTTATCTGAGGTCGCCATGTACGTGCACGGTTCGCGTCGGGTGTGGTGGCGTGGGGTGTTGGATATCTGTTTCCACCTTTAAGGCGCCGTGTACAGCTACTGAGTTCAGCTGTTGCTGTCACTGGCGGATTGTATACGTAAGAAAGAGAAGCGCGACGACGACGGGACGTTCAGAACGAGTTATTTATCATTAAATACATTAATCCTTACAAATATCTTATGCCAATCGATAAATAAAAAGAACAGTTCCCTTTATTATTATATATTACATCACTGTTATTAATATTATCAAGATTTGTTTATAAATAATACAGTTACAATTGCTACAATTTCAATTTAAATGGTTATTTTATGGGTTTTTTTTTATCGAGAAAATTTACCGAAAACGTGTTTTGAACACAATGGTCCCCCCATAAATATGATCAAGATTAAGACATATTTTTTCAGCTGCTCTAAAATGTATACATTTGGCTAAAAAACTGTTTTGTGAAGCCTATTTTGACTAAGTACAGCGCCTTAATGCCTAAGGCATTTTCTGCCAGTCAACCTTTGAGTGGGTGCAGTGACTAATCAAGTATGTTAGAATATTGACATACATACATAGTCTTACGTCTATATCCCCGAAGAGGTAGGCAGAGGTATATTAATATACCTACCTAAATCTGGCGAAAAGTGAACTAGTGAGAAAAACTTTTCGCCAGATTTATTTAATTCCCACGTAGGTAATAGGGGGCGAGCCTATTGCTGTACCGGGTATATTACCAAACTCCGTGCTGCTACTGAGAATTTCTTAACGGAAAAACCCAATAACACTTTGCCCGACCCGGAAATCGAACCCGAGCGGCCGAGACCTCCCAATCCCACGCGCACATTTAACCAACCAACCAGACATTTAACCAGAACCAGAGACCAACGAGGCAGTTTGGTACGCTGGTATTCTTGGCATAAATTTGTTGTTCGTGTGTTAATTATATATGTTTTTATATACAGGCGCACATTCTGTGAAAGTTCCCCGGAGGAAAAGGGCTTTGAAACAGTCGAAACACACATATCATGGTTGGATCATCCCGACGGGTAAGTCGAACCACTACTATTTAAAAGATAAATATTTTAAGTTATTTTGATATAGACTGGTGTACTAGATTAAACTGGTGCGTCGTGGGGAATTTGTGACTATACAAACAAAAACAACGGACACATAGAACACCCAGTTTTGCAACAACAATTGCCGGTCCCCGTAGTGTCCCTTGCTGTAGTAAATCCAACGACAACCCAGCCTACTAGACGGCAGACGTAAGGCGAACACTTTCTGACAACACGTTAGACTTATACGTCTTATAATAGACCAATCCCAACACTAGTTATGAATTATTACGTACTGCACATTTGAACCGGCCAATTAGAATGCATTTTTGTAGCCCCCCTTCGCCCCGCATACCTCACCGCTTTGACAGAATTGTTTGTTTGTAGAAATGAAAACATTAGGTGTCTAGTAGGTTGGGTTGTCGTTGAGTAAATCATACTCACACTTTGAACTGGCAACGGTAAAATGAACGCTTAAACCACTAAGCTATCTGGTCATTTAATTAAATTATTTCAATTTATTTATACCTATCTATAGATCTTAGAAGGCACAAATTATATACAGGTTGTCACAAGACCCATCACCAAGCCGAAGTCTACGCGTTTAGGACATCATGCTAAGTCATAGTAAGCAAAAATAATACCAGGGAAACGATTTTTTGAAGTTGACACATTTTTTTAACTGCCATTAAAAGTGCACGCGTGCAATACTCGAAATGCCGACTTATCCATGGGTGCATAGGGCATCTATAGAACACATTGGCAGCGTAAATTCATCGATTTTAAACCTAATTACAAAAATTCTATAGTGATTTTGAGCCTCAATAACTCCTGAGTCAGTAGCTTGCCAGGTATGGTGCCGAAGTAAAAAAAAATCATAATGATTGGTACAATATGGCATTTCAGTTTTCGTTAAGTTTTTTTACACCCTGTATATACGCAACACCATCTAATCCCAAACTAAGCAGAGAACATTGGATTAACATACATATATAACTATTTTTTATTAAGATACATACCTTACATACTAACATACATACAATATACAATTTTTGTTAGCAGATATACTTATACACTATGCTAATAATGCTTCACTTGCACGACATTGTTGAATTCTGTATTATAGATTAGCCTGGTTTGCTATTTATATTCCTGGATAGCTCTAGAGAGATCTGTATTGCGACGAATTCTCAATCACTCAGACTACTTTCTTTAAGGTTATCGTACAGTCGAACAACTTCCCGCTAGACACCATAAGGGCGAGAATCGCTTAGCAAGACATCGTTGCTTCCAGTGCTACTTTATACGCACATTGACACTCGTATACAAAACCAGTTTCTAGTGTGTCTCGACTCTATGAGCGAGCCCAGGGAATTTTTATCAAACTGGTCCAGCGCCGACTTGTTTGATTGTACCTATGAGTGTGTGCTTATGATTAATATTTTTCTTGCAGGCCATCGGACAACGAGAAGTATTTAGTACGTCCTCAACACATTCCACAAAATAATTAACGAATGTCAATATTAGCTGTTTTATTAATTTAATCTTGTACAAATTAATTTGTAATTATAATGGTATTTGTGATAGAGAAATAAAATTATTTAATTAAAAGCTTATACTCGCAGTTTTTTTGGAAACCGATTTCGATCTACATTAATAATTCTGCATCGCGTCATACCATTAGGTACAAACTTGATTACAAATATCCAAACCACACAAAAACATCTGTCATTCACACAAAGTATTTTCCTGCAAGTATGAGCAATGAATACAGATTTACATAGAAGCGCAATTCTTAAGGATTTCGTGTGCCGATTCCAAGTGGGGACTGTCTCCAGTTAGTTCGTAGTTGGCGCCGTTGGCGGCGCTGGCGTTGTTCTCCGTCTCTCTCGCTCTCTTAGTTAAGATACACTGGAGGAACGTTCGTCTCTCTTGCTCTCGTAGAGACAGCTGTCACAGCGCGACTGCTACGCCACCAAGCGGCAATTTGGGTCACAGAAAGGTTGTCTTTAGAGCGCCTATAGGAAATGCGCCTCTATGTAAATATCTGAGCTCTTTGGTATGAGTATTGTATCCCAATGAGGGTGTTTGATATTGCTTCTACCACCAGACGGCGCTTAGTATGCGTCAGGTCCAAACTGAAGTCAGATATGTACATATGGGAGACCCGATATGATTGTCACACGGGTTGGTTGTCACAAAAGTCATAATAGAATATCGAGTGGTCGAATAAGTCCATTAAACGGCATGTCGGAGTACGCTGACATGAGGTACAAATGGATGTGGTACTCCCTCGCTCCTACCACGCCGTTTAATTGTCTGTTATGGCCTCTGTGACAACCAACCAGTGTGACAACCATACCCGGTAACACAGAACAAAGAAAACAGAAGTACGAAATTATAGGGGCTTTGACAGTTTTGACAGGTTACTGGACCTGATGCCTGTGCCGCCGCATAGTGAGCGTCATTTCAGAAGACCCTCATTGTCAATCGGCCCAGCAACTAAAGTGCTCAAGTCCCCACATCCGACCCCTCCCATGAGAAAATCTTTTCAGTTCTGTTTTTCCTTGATATATATAATCTACCCTTGCCCGGGTACAATCTTCTCTAAACCAAAATCCTCTATGTTTGATGATCTTAATCTAAGGTTTTATTAATCGTAATCCATTTAACTCCTGAGCCTTCCATTGTAACGTTAACCAATTTGTTTAATGATGAATAAGATACCATGTATCTTACGGCGTGAATAAAATACATCAAATAAAACAGTAACATTCGTTTGGTGAGTAAAAGCACTACAAAACGTGACGAGGTTTCGTGCTCGGAGGTGCTCGGTTGAGGGAAGTTATGACTAAGAGTAGAGTAAGTAACAGCTAATAGAAGAAGAAAAAAAATCGTATCCATTTTGATATGCATTATTATGGTGTGGTGTTCCTCCACACCATAATCCTCAGGTGTGGTGTTACTCATATTAGAGGGAGGGTCCTCTGATCAGGCCAGTGGTCCTGGTATCTACATATTATTATGTCAGCAATAGTCGGCAACTACTGATTGGTGTCATTAGTATCTTTTTCCATTTTCTTTTTGTTGTCGGGTTGGAAAATCCTCATGGAGTCCCTCCGCCCTGGGGGAAGAGCGAAGGGGACTAGCGGACTGTCAGACTCTTACTGACTAAAAACCAACCCGTGGT
Organism: Euclidia mi; assembly: GCA_944739405.2. NCBI lineage: Eukaryota > Metazoa > Arthropoda > Insecta > Lepidoptera > Erebidae > Euclidia > Euclidia mi. The sequence goes on from OX123203.2 coordinate 35,261,950, forward strand.
CCTCATGTACCCGCGTGTCGGAGGGTCAGGTGTCGCCGAAGCATTCGTCGCTACCCCCCGACGGGTATATATATATCCGGTCGTTCCTCATTTGCTGTTCTTGCTTTATGAATACCATAATTAACACTTGATATATTAGGTATATTGTACTAATTTTTATTTGCTTCTTAATAAAACAATCAGATGTACTGAAAGGCGTATATTGTAAGTTATGACTGTTTTCTCCACGGCAATTTGAAGCCGGTGTCGCGAAATAACTGGTCGATGTCTTCTTTGTCCAGATTTATAGATGCCTGTGGAAATAATATACTTTTAGTAAAACATAACCTTTGCCTTGCAACGTAATTTCTGCATCTTGATACATCTGATCACTGATCCCATTTTGTGGGTAGGTCTTAGGTACCAACGGAATGGCTGTAAAATAAGTCAGAGGAGGATTGAAGGGCTTTTGGGAGAAGTGGGATTTGGCCCTTTAGCCGTCCCCTGGATCTTGGACAGGAGGAAGCGAAAATGAACTGATCAGTGAGTAAATCTTCACCACCATATTTTAAGATCTGACGGGAGATAAGAATAAACCGAAATAAAACATATTTGATGGGTATCCTCAAGGGTACCTTCTATCTCTATCCTATCCTATCTTCAAGCTGAAGGCAGTCTTGAAAGTTGCAGTTAGATAAGCCACCAAAAAGCTAAAAATAGTTTATTTGCCAAAAAAATTTTAGATAGACGTTGCCATGTAAATGATAATTACATATAGCGAAACGCTTCCAAATACTTACGAAACTCAACCAAAAGTCAACAAGCTTTAGAGATCTTTGCGCAGTGTAGACACAGTATAAGTCAAAACATTAAAAAAAAAGACTTTATCCTCTTATGTTCTGTATATATAAAATCCTTGCGTTACTGACTGACTGACATACAAGCTACAGACAAAACTATTAGACGCAAGAAGCTGAAATTTGGCATGTATGTTTATTGGTAACCGTAGGGGTGCAATAAGAAGGGATTTTCCGAAATTCTAACAGGAACAGGCAGAAACAGTTAAATAAAAAAAAGGGCGAGCATAGCCGCGTGCATCCTCTAGTTTTTAAATAAAATGTTGGGACTCAGAGCTGCGTTAGATTTCGATTAAAAATTATTTCAATCCTGCTAATTTAAATGCTTGAATATGGGTAGCTAGTTTTATAAAGTAACATACCTATGACATAAGAAAACATATAGGTACATAGTCTCACGCCTATATCCCCGAAGAGGTAGGCAGAGGTAATATTGCTACACCCACTTTTTGCCAGATTTATTTTAGTCCCAAGTAATAAGGGGCGAGCCTATTGCCGTACCGGGCACATTACCAGACTCCGTGCTGCTATTGAGAATTTCCTAAAGGAAAACCCTTTGCCCGACCCGGGGATCGAACCCGAGACCTCCCAACCTCACGCGCACATTTATGCCGCGAGACCAACGAGGCAATCTGTCATAACATAAATAGTAATTTTATAGCAAAGCTAACAACGACCAAAAGCATGTTAGCTAATATATTTACTTACCACAGATACTTTTTTGAGTTGATTTGACGTTTGCGTTGTAAATAGAGCATTTGCACCCGGTCTGCGAAAATCAATTAAAGAAAAGGCAGCATTATCCTAGTGCAGATATCAACAGACTGCCATGTAGAGGGTATCGGGTTGGAATCCACGGCGTGCACTATAGTCCGTAAAAAATAGCTTGATTTCTGTGACATATGCCAGTTTGACGTGACTAAGTATGGGGTTGTGTTGAAAAACGATAATGGTTAGCGATTATAGACATAAATCGATTTTAATTACAATGATTGTACGAACTTAACATCATAATTTTAGAACGGTAATAAATAAAAATTAAACGATTTATGCACTGGTGTTCATTCTTAATGGTATGTAGTTTTTTTACAACTAGCTTTTACCCACGATTTCGCAGCGTTAACTACAAAAAGTAGACTACTTCAATCACTTTCAACATAAGTTTAGTGATTTTTGCGTTTTGCATGCACAGACATACAAGAAGTGCGAGATATTGATTTTGGTCTTTAAATCAATAACACATCACAAAAATCGATTTAAATTTTTAAAACCTGTTTAATGAACAGACGCTGCATCGTTGCGTACTTATTATGCCTGTAGATTTCAGTTTATAAAGTTATTTAACATTAATTCTAAATACATAGTGACAAAAATAATAAGGAATTTTGACATAATATTCATATTTCATTCATAAGACGAGTAAATTTTAATTGATTATTTTTATTCGTATTTCGATTATTTATAGTCTGTGGTTAATCAGATGCAAAGGCCGTATACAAACAGCACTATTCTTCCATTTTCTCCCATGAAGTATGACATTTGATTCCGAATGTTGTACACCAAAAAAACACAAAACTTGATGGGCGTGAACGAAACGACATGTGTCACAGAGATCAAGCTATATTTTACGGACTATAATGACTTTTCGGAGTTATGTACATAACTCAGAAAAGTCAGTGGTGCGCGCGGCTTTGAATTTTTAATCGCTTGCTCCGTGCCTTGAAAAGCACTTTAAGCCTGGCTGCCATGAAGATCTTTGTCAGTCGTTATAGGAAGTCAGTACTTCTGAATAAACTCACACCAGTCCAAACCATACAATATCGCTATCCCTTTGTGTTGCGGAGAACAGACCTCTGTGGAAAAGCTAATATTCAGTCAAAACCGGTTAGACTAGAAAGCAGACTCTTGGTGGCAAGGGGGATAACGCTAGGTTCATGAGTAATGAACATACCTAATTATGTAATTCAATTCAATTCAAATCATTTATTTCAGACTTTTCAGGCCATAAAATGTTAGTAGTACATCGAGATAACTTAAAACTATGTTAGTAACTTACACATACACATACAGCACACAAACAAAAAAGGAAAAAGAAACAAAACAAGTACAATCCTACGATATGTGATCCTTATCCAATGCCTCCAGATTGGACTATGAATGTATTATGCAATGACTCTCAGATAGCTGTTGGAACTATCCCTCACCCTTCGCATCAGCGATGCTGCCCTTTTACGTAATTTTTTTTTATTTTTTTTATTTTATTATTGCTGCTCTTTTACGTAAAATGGCATGAAAACCATCCAGTCGTGCTTCAGCAAACATCGCTGATGGACTACAGTGGCGAGGCAACCCCATCAGCAACCTGAAAGCATTGTTATATTGAACCCGCAGGGCACTGACGACCCGCTGCGTATAGCTAGTCCACAAACTACATGTATAAAAAGATTGACGATATGCCCTATACAGTGTCGTCTTTATAGCTTTGGAGCATCGGGCAAATCTGCGTGCTAACATATTACAACGGATCGTCAGCCCCCTACGCTCCCTCTCTATGTCTAGTTCATCTATCAGATCCTCTTTTACGACATGACCTAGGTACACATTTTTTTTTACTCTATATTTAATGTAGCCTTAAACTCTTACAAAATGTGATTGCTGAATTTACTGATCATGATATTCTGCAGCTAAGATAAATGCTTATGTGCTTACTAAATTTATATTTTAATACGTACATAATGATGTTATAATATTATATAATTATATAAGTATTCACCTCTGGGGTCTTATTCTGGTCTGTTTCCATCGTGGACGAAAAGGTGCCTCCTGAAAATATTACACATACACTACATTTTATATTAGATATTTTTATTTCTATTTTTAACAATATTTTGCTGTTTGGAGAGAAACAGCAATTTATATCTCGCACATTTTGCAAAGTATTTAATGTATAAAGTTAAATATGAATACGGTACACAAACTATTTAAAATATACGGTTCAAACACAATTTTACGTCGATAACCAAGCATAATTACAGACTAAACTGACATGATCTGATAAATAGCCTGTTCATCAAATCAGATAAGCATCCCTCACATTGTATGCGCGCACGTCTAATGTGAGGAAGGTCTAAATATCATAATAGAAAGCAACTGTCCAAAGACCAATAGTTTCGGTTTTTGTTTTTGTTCAAATATCAGATAATTTAGAAGAATACGCTTTTTATGATGTAAGTGTGACACTGACATGATATCGAGACTATATTTATTTAGCAGAATTGGGCCCCTGTAGTCACACCGCTAGGCGGGTAACGACAAAACCACGCACCACGGGTAACGACAAAACCACGCAACATGGAAGGCGGGCTTTACAAATTCCAATTTTATTTATAAATATATTTTTTATAGACTATCGCCTGTTTCTATCTAGATAGAAACAAAATAACTGACCTTCGTGACTTCTTTATAACTAAAAATATTAGCCGAAACTACATGACAATACCCGTTATACTGAATGTGAACTCTACAATTATATTAATGGAACCTCAAGGAAGAATTTATAATAAAAATACTAACTGGGAACGATTCCAGCATAGGATAAGCTCCGAATTAACGAACAAATACAGCCCTATTAAAACGACATATGACATAGAGACAGAAATAGACAGACTGAACAAAATCATACACAGTGCAGCAAAGTCAGCTACCAAATCCAATCAAAGATTCTCACCGAAACATAACGACTATCCAAAACCAATTAAGGACTTAATAGTAGAATGACGTCACCTTAGAAAAATATGGCACATGACTAGATATCCCTCTGACAGAACAGCATTTAATAAATCATCTGAGACGTTAAAAAAGTTAATAAAAACTTTTCATAACGAAAATCTACAGACATTCCTCTCAAGCCTCTCGCCATCTGTTGACACAAATTACTCACTATGGAAGGCGACAAAAAGATTGAATCGTCCAAATATACAAATACCTCCAATAAAAAACGACATCGTGAATGGGCCAGATCAGACGCAGAAAAGGTGACAATCTTTGCAGAGCACCTTTCTCAGGTATTTCAACCATTTCCTGAATTAGCTCCAGAACGTGGTACAGCAATAAAAGAATTTCTTGAAAGCCCTCTGCAAATGAGTCTACCGATAAAATTTACTACTCCCTGGGAAATCACGAAGGAAATCCAAATGCTGCAAGAGGGGAAAGCCCCAGGCTACGACCAAATTGATGCTACCATCTTAAAAAGACTACCAAGAAAAGGGATCATGCAAATTGTTAAAATATTCAACGCCTGCCTCAGACTGTTGTATTTCCCAGCACATTGGAAAATAGCTCAGGTCGTAATGGTACCCAAGCCAGGCAAACCACCCCAAAGCGTTACTTCATTAAGACCCATCAGCCTCCTGTCAGTCACAGGCAAAATCTTTGAGAGAGTCCTGCTAAACCGAATGAAAGTCCACCTCAAAGACGCCATTCCCAACCACCAGTTTTGGTTTCGAGAACGCCATGGTACTGTAGAACAGATACATTGTATAGTGGATGCTATAAACAGAGCATTAGATAGGAAACAATATTGCTCTGCTGTTTTCCTCGATATAAGTCAAGCATTTGACAAAGTCTGGCATGACTGGCATGAGGGTCTGCTCTACAAAATAATTTTTTTTTATCCCTAACTCATTTTACCACATAATAAAATCATGCCTACACGAGAGATGCTTTGAAGTCAAATTGAACTCTGACGCTTTACATGAAATCAAGTCGGGGGTGCTCCAGGGTAGCATATTGGGACCAGTGTTGTATACCATATTTACAGCAGATTTACCAACCATGGACCAAACCACAGTTGCTACATAATTATGCAGATGACTCCGCTATCCTGTCCACACATAATTATCCGGAAACTGCGTCTGCATGCCTTCAATTACATCTGGATAAAATAGAAAAATGGCTTATAACCTAGAGAATAAAAGCCAACCAAACCAAGTCGACCCACGTCACATTCACACTCAGAAGAGAAACTTGCCCTCCAGTTAAACTAAATGGTGAAGAAATCCCTCAAGATGAGCATGCTAAGTATCTAGGAATGCACCTGGGTAGAAGACTTACGTGGCAAAAACACTTATGGACAAAGCGAAAGCAACTGGATACCAAACTACGCAACTTATACTGGATAATTGGACGGCACTCGCAACTCAGCCCTGAAAGCAAAATGACAATTTACAAAGCCATATTAAAACCCATATGGACCTATGGTATACAACTGTGGGGTACGGCTAGCATTAGCAACATTGAAATGCTTGAGAGATTCAAACAAAAACAATGAGAGCAATCTTCGACATCCCCTTTTAGATCTATATCTATACTAATATAATAAAGCGGAAGAGTTTGTTTTTTTGTTTGTTTGAACGCGCTAATCTCAGGAACTACCGGTCGGATCTGAAAAATTCTTTTTGTATACGATAGCCCAGTTATTCCGAAAGGCTGTAGGCTATATAACATAACGCTTTGACCCTTTGGGGCCGGGCAAAAGGCTAAAAGATAATGTCGGCTAATCTCAGGAACTAGCAGTCGGATTTTAAAAATTGTTATTGCCTATGATAGCCCAATTATTCCGACAGGCTATAGGCTATATAAAATTACGCCACAACTTTTAGCGGCCAGACAAAAATAATAAAATTGTCAAACGAGAAGGGGGAGGCTTGGGTCAAAGGCAAAAAAAGGCTAAACGAATAGGATACAATCTATATGGGTATCGTTTTCGAGATTTTCGGGACGCTGATTAATAATATGAAGTTTATTTAGTGATTCAAGATGGCGGACGGGAAATCAAAGATGGCGGATGAGAAAATTTTAAAAATCAATAATGGTATCGTCTGCGATATTAAAAGGGATGGGGAATCCAAATACAACATCTGTTTCGTGATTCAAGATGGTGGATGGGAAATCAAAGATGGTAGATGGGATTTTTTTGAAAGTCGATATGGGTATCGTCTCCGATATTTAAAGGGATGGGGAATCCAAATAAGTACAACATCAATTTTTTTATTCAAGATAGCGGATGGGAAATCAAAGATGGCGGATGGGAAAAAAATAAAAAGCAATATGGGTATCGTCTCTGATGATTTATGGGACGGTGAATCCAAATACAACATATATTTCGTGATCAAAGATGGCGGATGGGAAATCAAAGATGGCGGATGAAAAAAAAAATTAAAGTCAATATGGGTATCCTCTCCGATGTTTTAAGCTATGAGGAATGCAAATACAACATCTATTTCGTGATCAAAGATGGCAAATGGGAAATCGAAGATAGCAGACGGTTTTTGCTGGGTCATCTATCTATACATATAGGTATATAAAATTCAATCTTCGTTTGTTTGTATACCTTTGTAAACTCTGAAATTTTAAATTAAGCATTGGTGGCTTTGGTAACTTTGTTCAGAATTTCCTGGAAAAGTGGTTTGAAAAAAAAAGGAATAAGCAAAAAGACCTTTAAAAGGCGATACAGGGTTCGCCGGGACAGCTAGTTAGTAATAAATATATTTATCATGATCTAAGAATAAAAACTGTTAAAGAAGAGATCACCCACTTGAGTATTAAATACCAACATAGATTATCGGAACATAACAATGCTCTATAGCTGCTAACCTAAGGGTATTATATTGTCTGTGCCTAAGTGGATATGGATCAATACTGAACAAACGACTGAAAAGGCATAGTGTCCCTACGCTTCTGGATAGATTCTGCCACAGAAAGTGAAGGCCTCCCTAGAACTGGCAGGGTTCACTGAAACTAGAAATACCACAGATAGATTTATCAAACAAAAGCAAGGCTTATTGTTATTTATTTAAACAGATTGTCATGATGCAGAATAAAAAAAAAAAAAAAAAAAAACTACCGCTTGTATCCCCGAAGGGGTAGACACGGATGTAATATTACACCCACATTTTCGCCATAATTTTTTTAGGTCCCACGTAATAGGGGGCGAGCCTATGGCCGTTACCGGGTACTTCACCAGACTCCGTGCTGCCACTGAGAATTCGGAAAAACCCAGTAAGACCCGGGAATCGATCCCGAGACCTTCGATCAGCATGATCAGATCGGATCCACTAGACCACGGAGGCAGTTTATAAATAAATACAGGATTTATAGCCTTTATGGACGTAGACTATATTTGTAGGCTTTTTAGATACTTACCGTTTCTGTAACTTCTGTGGTGTCTTCCCGTACAGTGGGTCTATACATGTCGATGACCCTGCTCTCCGGCGTCTTGGCGGGCTGTCGCCGCGGCGGGGGCGGCGCTGTCAGAGGGATCACTTGCTCGGGGTCCCTCTCCGGCATTTGCATGGAGTCGTGGGTTTGACTGAAAAATATGTTAGATGATACCACTGTAAACAACAATTTTTTTCTTGTATTTTTGCTGATGATGACAAGTGTAAAGGAAGGTATTCAATTTATATTCAAATTCAAATTCAAATCTTTTATTTTGCGAAATATGGGTATTACAGGTCTTAAAAGCAAAAGTACATAGTGTCACCATATTCAACCTTAACGGCATGCAAAAATTAGACAAAATGTCACATAGTAGGCAGCATAATTATTAATTTTATTATGTTCACAAAATAATATAAGAATAAGTAGGTATACCAAACTGAACAAATACAATTAATAGTTTAAAAATGTTATATAGGTATGTCAAATAATCAAAAACTAGCTCAATACAATAGAAATAAGTCAACTGAGTTATGTAATAGAAATTCAAAATGTCAATCATCAATAATAATATTATAATATACAATATAAAATTAAATAATGTTTCGATTTTAAGTGTTGTTACAATCATGTCCTAGATCTTGTCATCAAGGTAATTTCTAACAGAATAATATGCTTTATCAATTAAAAATGAAAACAATTCTTTTTTAAATTTATTTACACTATTTGCCTGTCGAACATTCAGAGGAAGATGGTTAAAGACTTTAGGAGCCATTACAAAAACGCTATTGTGATAAAGTGTAGTTTTACTATGAATTAGATGTAATTTATCTGCCCTTCGCTGACTACTAACTTTAGAAAATTTTACAATATTTGCTTTGGCAAAAACTGCAGTCTCATAGATGTACAGACAGGGCACTGTCAGAATCTTTAATTTCTGAAAATACGACTTACAACTATCAAGTCTGTGCAGTTTGCATATTGCGCGTATGCACTTCTTTTGGGCTACAAAGACACGCTCTATACCAGTAGCATTACCCCAGAATATGATACCGTATCTTAAGGTAGAGGCAACCAATCCATGATATGCTGTAAGTAATACTGACTGGTTCACTGTTTTACTTAATATGTGCAATGCGTACGACTGTTGATTTACTTTACTACATAATTTATCAATATGGTCAATCCATTTTAACTTGCTGTCAATATTTAAACCAAGAAATTTTGTAGCATTAGTTTCTTTTATCTTAGTTCCTTTATAATTTATGTTCAAAGTTTCGTCATTCTTATCGTTCTTTTGTCCAAATCTCATTATAATTGTTTTATCTAGATTTAATGTCAAATTATTTAATGTCAACCAATTAATTACAGAATTAATATTATCATTTATGTCAGTTTCAATCTTTCCTACTTCATCGCTATTAAAAATCAGTGTGCTGTCATCAGCGAACATAATCATGGGATATGGTGAAACAGAGGGTAAATCATTTATATAGATAATAAATAATAGAGGTCCAAGTATGCTACCCCATATGCTACCCCTTGCGGTACCCCATATTTTATAGTTCTTTAGCTCGATTTGTATGTCATTTCAGTCTTATTGTGAACACTATTAATTAAAGTAATTTGCTGTCGATTTTGTAAATAAGATTCGATTAACTTCGACACATTTCCCCGGACGCCATATGAATTTAGCTTTTTTATCAGAATTTTGTGATCCACACAGTCAAACGCACGAGTCATATCCATATATAGTCCAAGAATAGGTAATCTTTTATCTACTCTTGTGGTTACCAGCGCTATGGGTCTGTAACAAGCCATATTTTCTTTATTATCTTTTTTAAACAATGGCTTAATCGTGGTAATTTTTAATTTATCTGGAAAAATACTATCAACTATACACATATTGATAATGTGACAAAGTACTGGTGAAATAATATCTGCTACATGTTTTATAACTTTTACGTTTATATTATCATAGCCAGTACTATTAGTATTATTTAATCCAATTATTATTTTATGTATGTCCAGTGGTATCGTAGCAGGCATAAACATAGAACTAGAGGTACTTGGCAAAGTGTTTCCGTAATTAAATTTAGATGTATTTACTGGTTGTGACTGGTCGACAAAGAAATTGTTAAAGGCTTCAGCAATTTTTTGAGGATCTGTTATTGTTTTATTATTTAAAGTAATTCGGCGTACTGTCTCATTTGGTAGGCTTATTTTCTGTTTGTTTATTATTTGCCATGTAGCCTTAGATTCATTTTTGGCTGTCCGAACTGCGTGATTATTTTGGGATTTTTGTGTAAGACGTATAATTTTTTTTTGCCTTTCATTAAAATGCTTAAAATTACTCCTGTTAGACTCATTAGGTTCAAGTCTATATTTCCACAATAAAAGACGCTTTTTTCTGCTACATACCCTAATACCATTACTTAACCATTTAGGTTTAGACTTAGGGCCGGTGTTTTGATCCGTAGTCAAACACAGTATGACCATTTGTTAGATTAACCATAGTCAACCAGTCAACTAATGGTTAAAGCGTTATTACGTTTTTCAATGTCTATTTTAAGTATAGTCAATCTTAACCATTGGCTATAATATTGCCAGTGTAATGAAAGATCATTTCCTAAAAACAGCTGTGGTTTTTTCATGGGTAATATTTTTCTATGTGACAAGACTGGCCAGAGAGTTTGGACTAGGAAGGTTTTATTTCTTTGAGACTGGCCTTGTGAGTGAACAGAACAGAAACGAAATGTTTTTTTTGCTAGTCTAGATATTGTCAAATCTATCAATCAAACACGGATAATCCTCAAAGTAAGGAATATAAGGGATAATCAAACAATTTTTCGAGAATACTGTTATTATTTTCACTCGTGTTATTACACTAATAGTGTTAATAAATCGTTCGGAGTTTTTGTGTCCGTCAGAATGAACGGTCACTAGGCGTATTTAACGTTGAATTTATGCCTAACAATTGCTTCCCTATTGCTTCTATCTGCTTCCTATTCTCAAACAATTGCTTCCATCGTATTGTAGAAGAAAAACACATTTTAAGAGTGACCGTTCATTCTGATGTCAGGACGGCCGGTCACCGACTCGTAGTGTCCTTGTTAAATAGAATTATTGAAATTCACGGTGGCCATTAATTACTTCCCGTTTGCTTCTCTCAATGTTTTACAACGATAATACTATAACTATCCTGGCAATAAAGATATCGACAAAAGTGTTGTTTATCAATATTTTCAGTGCCTGACAAAAAATAAAGGCAAAACTCTTATTTAACGTTGCAGTTACGCTTGATTAGGCGATAAATATATGGTATTGTACCGGTGGCCTACAGCTAAGTATTATGTTATTAAAAATAAAAAGTGCCTATCGTATTTAGTGACAAATATTCATACAAATGTAATAAACACCATTAAATATTTCAATTCAAGTGTGTGTGGAGTGTATAATGCAACAATAAAGAGTAGAAAAAAAACAGTGACTACAGTTTATTAATTAAATTTTAATGTACATATTGCAAACCTTTATAATACTCCTTACCACTCTCTTACTTAAAACATAATAAGTTCATAACATCCCCCCCCCCCCTCTCCAATAAACAGAAACTATCAATGATAAAATACAGTAATAACGACAAAGTAATGCCGCGTTTCCACGCTTGCCAAGCCTCGACAAGTTTCCGAAGCTTGGCAAGCGTGGAAACGCGGCATAATAGGTATTACATGCTTGCAGCAAACACAAAATCTACCCTCGGTTATTAAAAACGCATTTTGACAAAATTTAGCCATTGGTTACTATTTTTAACTATTGGTTGGGTTAACTACGGATCAAAAAACCGGCCCTTAGTCGATATTTTAATTTTAACGTCTGGAAAGCATAAATCATAAAGAAGTTTAAACATATCGTAAAATATATCGAAACATTTTGAACCCTCTTTCTCTTGATATACTTACTTCGCTAAAACTAATACTTGCAAGGTATTCTTTAAACCTTTTTTAAATTTTCTTTGGAGTCATTTCTTTTTGTTACGAACCAATAATTTATTTAGCCGACACGTTCTCTTAACGGGACACTTAAGAATTTGTGCTGTGTGGTCAGAAATGGCCAGTTCCAATATTTCACCTTTACATCCACGTATATTGTGAATGAAATTGTCTATACATGTGCCACTACTCAGACGAGTCGGAGATATAATTTCGAATTTGAGATTAAATTCTGTAACTAGTTGTTGGAATTGAGTAGAATAGGTAGTCTTTTTTAGCAAATCTATGTTGAAATCTCCACAGACGATTACCTTTTGTTTTGTCTATAGCAATAAGTGCTAAGGATTTCACTTAGGTTATTTATAAATATATCAAACTTTCTTTTAGCGTCTTTACTCTGCGGGCTTCTATATAAGCACATTATTAGTATATTATGTTCGATGAGCTCAATGGCGCAAATTTCAAATAATGTTGATATACAGTATTTGGATAGAGTATCAATTGTTTTATATTTTAGGTCACTTTTAATTATTATACAAGTACCACCACGTCTTGTTTGCCTTGTGTAATAAGCAGATACTGTAAAATTTTGTATATTTAAAATACTGATATCAGGCAAGGTCATATTGTGCTCGGATAAACAGATCACATCAACTGTATTGAATTTGTTTATTATGTGATGCAATGCAACAGTAAATATATCTAGTTTATTTATCAAACCATTTATATTTTGATGTAAAATATTTATATTATTGTACACGAAAAAAGCCTGTGTTTGTAGTATTTGTCATGTCACCATTTTCAACCGTCATATTATTAATTATATTATTTATAGAGACAGAATCAATCTTGGATTGTTCATCAGTTTGAGTACATTTGTCTATGAATTTATTGTAATTATTTGGCATGTCAGAATAATATTTATTAAATTTACTATGGTAATCAATTTTTAAAGTTTCTTTCAAAATATGTCGACAGATATATAAAGGTCTTCCTGTTCTATATGGCAAAAATGTATTATAATTCATGTCAATAAGCGTAACGTGTTCAAACTTATTGCATATAAATCGCAGCTCATAGTTAAGCATATTCTCATTTAAAGATCTATTATAGGGTATCTCACTTACCTACAAGGATATTGGGTTCTGTCACAGATTTAAAAAAAAATATTGCAATTGACATTTAAATTGCCAAGGATCAACCTCGTTAATACCACCAAGCACTATAATGTAATCGTCTTTAGTTAACGTGGATATTTCATCTGTGTTTAATATTTCGGCGAGGGTTGCAAATGGTTTCCAGAAACACATAACAGCATACCTCCAACCCACCAGTTTCTGCAATGTTCTCTGAATAAACTTTCCCTGTTGATCGGCTAATACTATAATCCTATTTTTCTTAAGTTCAGTTGTGTGACTCTTTTGCATAGAAGATATAGAGCACTCTTCATTTATATGTTTGTGATGCTGCGACTCAGTAGACATACATTCTTTTTCTTCTCGATTTTCAGTTTCTTTTTTTTTCGTTATACTTTCCGGATTACGTGAAGATTTTGGGGTCTCGGTTGTAACTATCAAAGATTGTTTTATTGGCGTGGATGTTAAACTGCTGATCTTAGTCTTCAATTTCTTCGTTCGTTTAGAATTAGGGGTGGCACATCTTAGGCTTCCTACTTCTATCTTCTTATAGAGTTCAATAATTTTGTTTGATTTTTCAACCTCTAATTTTAGCCGTATGTTTTCAGTTAGCAAATTATCTACTTCTTGATGTGCGCTCTGTAGTTCAGCAGACAATATATTAATTTGTTCTGTTAGTGCGGCTACTCTTTCATCGTCATGGAATGTATCATCGGGCATGCTCATCATGGTAGTGTCAAACATGGAATTTTCCGAGACAGAAGATGTGTGTGGTTTTCTAAACGTGATATTATCATTTTCCATTTTTCTGTATTACTTAATTTTTTTTTTTTTTTTTTAAATTCGATCATTACGTTTTTTTATATGTTTATTTAATATTTATGTTTATGTTACATATGTGTTTATGTTATGTATGCACTCGTATGTGTTTCATAATCCTCCGTCCGATCAATGAAGGGTTTGTAGCGTAGTGTAAACTGATGAGGTATTTGTCATTATTTCACGGAAAGTCAAGATAAAATTTTCCTTTGTAAATTAGATTATTTTAAATAATATTATATAAGATTTCCCATGGCAACGCTGAAGACTCATAAATCGTAATAGCTAGGTATCTACGTAAAGTTCATAAAAAAATTACGGCAAAAGCGGCGTCTTTGTGTGCATAGGCCACCCGACTTACCCGACCGCTTTCTTGAACAAAAGCCGCCGTCGTGCGTCATCGTCCTTTACACGTGTAAAAGTATTATTTTAGGTATAACAGAGGGCTGGGAAATTTTGGCTGCCGGAGTTGCGTCTAAATATTTTTAAACAATTTTCAAAAATTCTTCATTAAAATATGCAAAACGGAACGTAATTTTAGGTTTTATGTGAAAGTAACTAAATAGATTGTGTTAGGTTCTCTTCTGACCCTTAAACCCAAAATAGGACGTCAACCTCAGTTTATGAAACTAGTGGAATTAATAAAAGCGATATTTAGGTTTTATGTGAAAAACGTGAAACGAAACGTAACCGCCATCTTGCATGAATGATATTGACAGCTAATGTCAAATTTGTGCGTCATTGCTTTCGAGTACCTAGGGTTAGATGCGACTGTAATAATAAGTAACTACTAAATAGGTTATATTAGGAGACCTCCCCCCTCCCCCCCAATCACTCACAACCCCTAAAAACGGCGACAAATTTCAAAACCTTTACCAAAAAACAATAAGCACAATAATAAAATATGAAACAAGTAACAGGATTGTGCAAGGACCAATTTTTATTAAGTATTATTAAATTAAAACATTTTTGTCGTTTCTAAATTCATCAATGCTGTATACCGTTGTGTATATATGCCCTTTATGCAATAAATATGCCGTCAGTTTCTTTTTAAAAATATTTGGACTATAAATAATTTTAAATTAAGTAGGTAACTTTTTATACAAACTGATATATTGAAAACTACGACTTTTTTTAACTACATTTAATAATTCTGATTGAATAATATGCTGCAATTCCTTTCTGCGCGTACTTGCTCTGATATCTCGTTCAGTTCATATTTGCCTAGATATTTTACTAAACTGCTCAATAGGACCAGCGTATAGAGACACGGTTACCGCACGATTCCACATGTAGACTGTCCCTGTTCCGTACCGTTGACCTAAACAATAAACATTTGTATTTTTTGACATTCACTTTTAAATTATTTGTGGTAAACCAGTTTTCAAATTCTTTCAATACGTAATTAGTTTTTGCTTCGCGTTCAGTCATATTACCAGCAGATATTAAGGCGTTAGTATCATCAGCAAAAATGATGAGTTTCGTCTCAGGTTGGTATTTGATTTTCTATAAAGCCCGTTAAGTCATTAAGGAACAGAATAAAAAAATATTGGTCCCAAAACAGAGCCTTGTGGAACACCTCTAGTCACAGTCACTAGTTTATTTATTTTAAACTTCTTGCACAATTACAAAAAAGTAATGCACAAAGGCGGGCTTAATGCCAGAGGCATTCTCTACCAGCCAACCTTTGGGTGATGCAGAGATGATTGAAGTAGGTGCTTAAAGAGGGAGTAATTTAACAAATAATATTAATTTTAAAACAACATAATTAATAGGTATCACACTAAATAAATATGTAATAACAGGCATAATAACAGTAACATATTATTATAAATATATACATACAAAATATAATATATATATACACATACAAGTATAATAGATAATTATATTATATATAAATATATACATATACAAGTATCCTTTACAGAGTCCATTATGATTCTACCAATTTAGCCATATAATGCTGGCGTACTCTAATTTTAAACAGTTCACGAGATGCAGACTTCCTGATTTCGAGAGGGAGTGCATTCCAAAGATGGACAGCCTGTATAGAGAAAGAAGAATGAACAAGGCTGGAACTATGAGAAGGGCAGAGAAGAAGAAGATTGTTAGTGGAGCGGAGATTTCTGTCATGAATGCTACATAAAAGTTGAAATTGAGGAGACAGATAAGCAGGAGTGTGAGAAGAAATAAAAAATTCAAGAAATAAAAAAGAGTCGTCAGTGTACGCACTTTGCGACGTTGACGTATAGGCAGCCATCGTAGTTGGGAACGGTAAGCAGATATATGATCATACTTACGGAGATTGAAAATGAATGGAATGCAATTGTTGAGAAGGCGGTCAAGTTTATTGAGCAGATCTGCATTCAGGTCGAGATACAATACAGTTTAGACTTCTCTGTCCTTTCTTTACCATTTATGACTGGTTTGAGGTCTACATACTGCCGCCTATTAGTTAGATATGAACTGAACAGCTTTTAATTAAACAGAGAACAGAACAGCAATTAATTATTTCTTATACCGTAGTGTTCCAACTTTGCCAAAAAAATGCTATGATCAACAGTATCGAAGGCCGAGCTAAGATCTAAGTATATTCCTGCTACCTTCTGCTTTGCATTAATCCTGAAACTACATCATCTATTAGAGCGCCAATAGCATCCACAGTTCCCAGTGATTTTTGGTAACCAAACTGTTGCAGATGTAATATTAATATATTATTCGTTACCATATGGCTCATTAGTAATTTTCTCAAAGATCTTAGAAATAGCTGGTAACAAAGAAATAGGTCTGTAAAGTACCGGATCAGTTTTAGAACCTTTCTTAAAAATAGGGACTATCCTTGCGATTTTAAATTGATCGGGCAACCTTCCTGACTCAATTCGACTCAACGCATTCATTGAAAAATAATGCTGAAAGCAGGAGTCTTACGTACGTAGGTACCTTTATTTAGTTGATGAAAATATCACCTTGCTGAAAGTTGCGACGGTCATTCTCCACATGTCAGCCACCCACGTCCAGACATTTATGGCACCTTTGCACCATCTCTGAACACTCCTGGGTTTAAACTTCCTTGTGGCGCAAAGCATTTGTAATCCCATTGCCTAAAATCCAGAGTCCTTCTCTCCCAAAATACTATCGTCCTATCTCTATACTTCCCTTCCTATCCAAAGTGCTAGAAGCTAGTGTGCATAAGCCACTATCCAGTTTTGTACATCAAAACAAGCTTTTGAGTCCTTTGCAATCTGGCTTCAGACCTAGCTATAGCACTACCTCCGCCCTCCTTAAAGTGACTGGCGATATTAGGGCGGGTATGGAGGAGACTAAGGTCACTGTGTTGGCCTTGGTTGACTTCTCGAACGCCTTTAATAACGTTAGTCACGACATCCTTCTGTCAATCCTTTCCCATCTTCTGATCTCGCCTGGTTCACTGGAATGGTTCTCAACGTATCTTCAGGGACGACAGCATGCGGTCCGCGTTGATGAAATTTCATCAAGTTGGCGTGATCTTAGCTCTGGTGTCCCTCAAGGTGGCATACTCTCTCCTTTACTTTTCTCTATTTTTATTAACCTCTTGACCCTTAGACTTCAATGTTCGTATCATCTTTACGCCGACGACTTGCAGCTGTACTCCCAGGCGAGAGTGGATAACGTGGCTTTGGCGATAGCAGAGGTGAACAGAGATTTGGACACTATTTTGGCATGGTCCAAAGATTTCGGCCTTGATGTCAATCCTGCCAAATGACAAGCCATAATTGTAGGCAGTCAATGCATGATACGCAGACTAGACTTAACAACCCTGCCTCCGGTTACGTTTAATGGGCTAATAATTCCGTTTAGTCCTGTCGTCAAAGACCTAGGATTGCATATTGATTCCACTCTCGACTGGCAAGCCCAGGTTACTAGTGTTAGTCAGAGAGTCACCGGTACTCTCCGCGCCTTATATCGCCTTAAGAATTTTCTGCCTCCCTTTTGGGAGGCAGAAAATTCTTAAGGCGTTCTTATTTTGGTTTTCCAAGACAATGCTTGTGCAGACCTTAATCTTTCCCTTAATCGACTATGGTGATATGTGCTATTATGACCTGAATGCAGAACATCTCAACAAATATGACCGACTTCTAAATAACTGCATTCGATTCATTTATAATCTTCGCAAGTATGATCACGTATCTGCTTTCCGTTCTGAACTCAAGTGGTTACCCATACGTCAACGCCGGAGTTTGCGTGCTCTTACTACTCTCTTTTCTATTCTTACTGTCCCTTCTCCTCCTGATTACCTAAAAACATACTTTCAATATCTCTCTTCTACTCATGAAAGGGAACTTCGTTCTTCTCACAATTTACTTCTTGCTTGTCCTACTCACACTTCTGGTTTTGTCAATTCCTCCTTCATAGTTCAAGCTGTACTGCTTTGGAATAGGCTCCCTCCTAAAGTCAGAATGTCCACCAACCGTTATGCATTCAAAATGAAAGTCCGAGAGCTCCTATTTAGTAGATTGAGGGAATCAGCACATCATTCGCATCAGTTATAGTATATTATATATATGTGTATATATATTATATAATTATGTATTTTTATATGTATAGTACTTATTTAGATATCTATAATATGTATTTATTATATATACTCATATGTTGCAGTATTTATCTGACTACTATAGGTATAAATATAATTATGTAGTATCTAAATTAGGTATCTGGTCTATATAATATATTTCTTTTATCATTATTCGATTTTCTACACTGCTTCGAATGCACCTACCACATTTATTTCTGCACCACCTAAAGGTCGACTGTTAGAGAATGCCTAATGGCATTAAGTCCACCCATGTACACTTTAGTGCATAAAGATTAAAATAAATAAATAAACTTTGAAAAGCTGCAACGATACGCGCACGCATTGAAGCCGTTAAACGCGCGCTCCGACGGCACGGGTAGACCGTGGTCTTGCATACCGTTCCTCGTACTCCCTACGAGCTCTTACATAATTGCATTCACTCTTACCTAAACACATCAACATTTTTATTTTTTTATTTTATAGTAATAGGCGGCAAACGAGCAGACGGATCACCTGATGGTAAGCCATTACCGCCGCCCATGGACACAATCAACACCACAGGAGTCACAAGTGCGTTGCCTCCCCTTGGGGTTGGGAAAAGGCATAGGATGAGGAGTGGGATGAGGGAGAAGGAAAGGGGGTAGGGCCTCCGGCACTCTCACTAACCGAACGAAACGCAACAGTATAGGCATAGTATAAAAAGAATAGTAGGATAGCTTCATACAAATCGGCCGCCGCCGGTTTGAATGTACGCGTGAGTCGCCGGCGCCGTGTACACACGCACTTTTCACGCACACAATCTCACGAGCGCGGCGAGCGCGGCGCGGCGTCAGTACGGGATGCGCCGCGCGTCTGATCGCGTGCATTCATGTTGGTACTACACTGCTCGCCCGCTCGAATTGTTTATGTACATTCATAGCACAGAGTACTTTCAGTATATATTCATACATACATACATAGACTCACGCCTGTTTCCCCGAAGGGGTAGGCAGAGGCATATTAAACGCCCACTTTTCGTCGCGCTTTTATGTATATTCAGTTTTGTAATAAACGTTATTAATATTATACAATGTGTTAAACAACACATTGACTGCTGGAAACGTATATGGTGTGTCCCAAGTGTCGGATCCTGCGATGCGGCTAGCCCACAATAGTCGTGTTTAGGGAAAAAATATACAAGCGTGCTGCCGAAACACGCGACGCGTGAATCATACCCATACCACACATGTGCTGACGAACACTCATGTGTGTTTTTTTTGTATAGCAACTCGTACGTCGCGTGTCGCGTCAGCACAGACACACGCTCGACCTGCACGCGCGTTGCGTGTCGTTAAGCACGAGAGGCTGGGCACGCTCTGCGGGTGCGGATACACGCAGGATATGCGTACTGGCCGCATAGCAAAAGGCCGTCTACGAATCTTAGGCCAGCAGTCAATGTGTTAACTTGCTACATTTTTCTCGTTATAAAGGGCATTTAGATAGTTATATAACGCTTAGGTAGTCAGTAGGTAATTGAAAAAAAATATATGCAAGCTTAAAATGTGAAGTATTCAGCGCGATCACTTAAAAAACAGCGTAAAAGGGCGCGCGCTGACAAAGCCAGCGCCGCGGTGTAAACAAGTGACAACCCGTGCGTCAAGAGTAGGCAATTAACTCGCCGAGCGGCCTTAGCTAACCTACTATTCTTTTTTTACTATGATTTAGGTCGACACTGTTACTTTACGTCGATTTTCTGTGAGAGGGTAGTACTTCCCCGGTCGAGCCGGCCCATTCATGCTGAAATCAGCTAGGCTCTACTACCTGTAAGGTAACATGTTAAAATATTTATGGTTTGAATACAACATACCTAACGAATTTACTATTTCACAATTTAAAGAGATCCGGAACTCTAAACATAAGGAATGCTAGCGAAAGACTGAGTGTTCAAGTCAAGTAGGCAAATTGTTAATTCGTAAATCAACACGTAAGAATTTATAGATGTAACCAATGATATTCAATGGAGTACTGCTTTTATGAATATTTTATGTTATTGTTTACCTGATACAATATCGGTAGGTGAACCCCTAAAATGTTAATTGATGGATTGAAATGGTGTGTAATTGTATGTTTTTATTTATTGTTATTATATAAAAACATTCCATAGTTTAGACTAGTATCAGTTTTTTAGGGTACCGACTCCGGGTAGCCCGGGTAACGACTGTCAGAGATCTTCATGACTGTCGGTCCGACGGTTTGAAGTGCTCTTCCGAGACACGGGGCAAGCAGTTATTAACAATTTATTATGCACGTAACTTCAAAAAGTCTTATTATGTATTATTAAAAGCGCCGTGGATTCGAACCCGATACCACCTGTATGGCAGTCCATTGATATCTCCACTAAGCTATCGTTGCCAGTTTGTACCATGCCATGTTAAAATTAAATAAATCGATATTATCTGTTGATCGTAAACATCACTAGAGCGGTCCCTTTGTGTACGCGAGTGTTTACACTACGCCGGACCGGCTGTTTAGCCGGAAGCCGGCGCCCAGACAATCGACACCCGGTGACCGGACGGCCGGCTCCCTAGATTATATATACTTTATAGATGGAACAATTCAATCGCAAGATCATCCCTAAAATAATCTGACATTGGTGACTATGGCCACCCATTATCCGTCAAAATGAAATAGAACTTCATTTGAAACTTAGCGACTTCGTTCATAGGCATTTTGACTTATTCGTATAAAGATTGTATTAATATTTGTAGTGACGTTGTAATTTTATTGATACTTTTATTTAAAATGTTTTTGTATGAAAGAGAAACAAATAAATCCTCAAAAGCTTTCGCATCCATGACAGTTTACATATAAAACCATTTCCAGCAAATAACTCCTAAGCCAAGCATGTTTAGTCGCGATGTTTTCCTAGATCATAGCAAGCGATACTTACCTAATAAATGCACATAACTTCCAAAACTCAGCGTTTGAATTGGAATTTTATTGCCAGTTAAATTAAGTACAGGGTGTCTGGTGGCTACCAGACACTGTAGTTACTGAACTTCAATGTCCATTTGACAATCAGCTAAAAACACTATATTATTATGTTCCTGACTTGTTTACATAAAATAATAATATGCAGGTCTTAGTTTGAACAGGTTTTAGAAATTAAATCACACAAGTGTCTGTTCCTACGTTCAAATTTATTGATCGATATTAATGTTTCATCGATATTTACTTTATAGTAGGAGAGGTGGCATCAATTTTGGGTAGGTATTTGACGCATGCTGAAAAGTTGCCTCATACCTCTCCTATTATATAATATCCCCAACACGAAGCTGCAGAGCTGGCTGGCGAGTAGCGGGGCTGTAGAAAATTATGAAAAAATAAACAAAAATGTATTTAAGCATTTTTTTTTGCAATTTTTAAATATTGTAGTTTAATAATTAAAGAATACAAAAAAAACATAAGCCAGATGATTTAGTCGGAGCTTTATTACATTGCTAGGCGTTTTTTATATTGGTTTGAAAATTATTTTTGCATTCGCCTGGTAATGTTAAAGCCCCGACTATACCCTGTGCGCTGTACCATGGTGCGGATGATAGTTGCCTATATGACGTTGACATCCGTCAGTACCACATGACTAGGGATGTGACGTTATGCAATTCATTTTTATCGATCTGATGATACTCACAGCATTAATCTAGTGTTATCAAAATTTGAGTGTTATTCGGTTTTGCAGTGTAACTACGTGTATAAACTTGTCAATATATATATTTTATGGTTACATAATAATATCTTTGTACTTATATAAAACTAGCTGGTACCCGCGGCTTCGCACGCGGATAAAAGTAACATTTAATGATTTTCGTTGCCAAATCTAACCTTTATACGGCCGGTGATTTTCCAGATTTCATGATGACTGACTATTTGCTTTTATATATTATTACACATAGATAAATATCATGACGCCACCAGCGGGTCAAATTTTATACCGGCCTATATGAAGCGCTATAAAGTTCTCTACCTTACAGTGAAAGTCCCATAAAAATCGGTTCAGCCATTCCAGAGATTACCGCGGACAAACAGAAAGATAGACAGACAGATAAAAATTTTAAAAAAGGTTATTTGGGACTTAAAACCGTGTACCTAACTATATGCACTAGAAAAACCATAGCTTTTTTGAAATCATAGACAGACTTTTCAATATTTTAAATATTGAAAAGTCTGTCTATTATGTAATTTCCTTTTTTTATGTGACAAAATATTTGCTCTATGAC
The DNA here is from genome assembly GCA_944739405.2 of Euclidia mi. Classification (NCBI taxonomy): domain Eukaryota; kingdom Metazoa; phylum Arthropoda; class Insecta; order Lepidoptera; family Erebidae; genus Euclidia; species Euclidia mi. The sequence continues at coordinate 35,284,765 of OX123203.2, forward strand.
GCATCGGCGCGGCGGCCATTTTGTGTAATCATGTGATATTGTCAGTACGAGTGCTAGCGCCTTGTATGTGACACGTATTTTCAATTTTGTCAAATTATTATTTGTTTAAGTTTGTTGTTATTACCAAGCCTTAGCATACAAAAAGAACTGTTTTGGGTAGTCAGGCCAGGGAGTTCGTTGTTCGCCTCCGAAATTACTTTGAAAGAGAACAACAAAATAATGGACCGTTGTTACCATTGAACCAAATTGTAGAACAAGTAGCCGAAGCTCTTGATATTGGTCGTACCTAATACTGTTTCGCGTATAACACGTGAGAAAATTGGGCAAGATGGGATGTCTGAAAATAAATTATCGTCACCCAACAAAAAGTGGACCAAGGTGAAGCCAATCACAAATATAGATGATTTTGCTCAGGTTGCTATTAGAAATCATATTTATGATTATTATAGAAGGATGGAGCTACCAACACTACGCAAGCTTATAAAATCATTAAAAGAAGCTAACCTGCTCAAAGGCGGTATTACTTCATTGCGGCAAGTTATAAAAGCTATTGGCTTTGTTTACAAAAAAGTTAACAAAAGGAAGATTATTATGGAGAGGACTGACATTGCCCTAGCAAGATGTTCATTTTTAAGAAAGGCAAAAAACATAAGTGATTGGAGCAAAGTTGTATTTTTGGATGAAACGTGGCTAAACGCCAACCATACAGTGGGTAAAAGTTGGACGGACGATACAGCACAATCATGTACCAAAGTGCCTGAGGGCAAAGGCGAACGCTTTATTATTTGTCATGCGGGTACAGCAAGTGGATTCGTTCCTAATTGTTTGCTGGCTTTTAAGTAAAAAAAAACTACAGAGTATCATGAGGAGATGAACTACGAAAAATTTAAAGATTGGTTCATAGGTCTATTAAATAATTTAAAATAGCCTATGACCATAATAATGGACAACGCACCCTACCATTAGGTACAAATTAATAAACCCCCAAACCAAACCAACCACAAAAGCGAGTTGGTGAAGTGGCTGAATGAAAACGGAGTTGCAGCAGATATAAAAATGTTAATGGCAGAGCGTATTGCCTTAGTACGGCGTCATAAACCAACAACTCCTACCTATGCTATGGACGAAATGGCAAAAGAAAAAGGCCACCAAGTCCTTCGACTACCACCCTACCATTGCCAGTATAACGCTATTGAGATGATTTGGGCCCAAATAAAAGGTCACGCCGCAAGAAATAATATTTCGCCGCCATTTACGGCAAATAAAATGTTGGTCCTATTGCAAGCGGCCATCAACAATGTTCAACCTGAAGACTAGTCGAAGGTTGTGAATAAATAAAGAGGGACATTATGTCTGATTGGGATCCTGACATCCACATTGACAATATAATGGAGTCATCGTTGATAATATCCGTCACAGATACAGATGATGAATTTAGTGACAATTCAGATGTTGCTGATTCTGATATGAGTTTAGACGAATGAAATCTATTCTATATATATGTTCTGTTGTTTTATTAATATAATTATAGACTTTTTAAAATATGATTTGAAGTACGCCCAATATACGTTGTTTTATTATAAAAACATCGAATATCCATAATAGCAGTACATCCCATCACTAAATACGTCTATGGCGTTATGTAATACGCATAACACTGCTTATTTTTTTTTTCCATTAGATTTTATTTGTAGACTAGAACATTCGGGTTGGGTATAATTTAATGTACCACAGTAATTAATGATTTTAAATATTACCAATATGGTACAACTGAAATATTAAGTCATAACTTGTAAATCGCGGCAACTTTCGAAAGTGAAATGAAACGTTACTGAAACTGCCACCCGCACCTTGCTACAGCGCACATAGTATAAATCAAATAATATTATTATTTATAGACATTTATCTTACTCGAACACTAGAAAATTTTCATAAGTCTTTAGACTACTTCATTTATGAAGTAAATATAGTGGACAATACTGCTATTGTAATACGGTCTCTATAGTATTTTCCTTATTCTAAGGCCGGCTCCGATTACCAACTTAGTAGAATTTTCACTAAAACTGAGGGTTTCAACATTTGCCTGAAATTTAACGTACGTTTTAAAATATTTTGTGGATTGTTAAATCTATTGATGTGTTGATGTAACATTTCATTTGCATTTTTTTTGTTACATATTACCTACTAAATAGAACTTATTATTATTTGTGTATACTTACCCGTATACTTACCCGTTTTGCGAAGTAAAATAAATATTTTAATGAAATTTCAGTGGGTAGGTATACGCATAGAGACTTTTTTGTTAGTGGTTTCTGTTGCCTCGCGAGGTGATAGTTTAATATTTTTGTCTATCGACATAGTTTGCAACTTAAAACACCGACTGTCTTACTAATAAAAATTACGACACAGTGTATACAAGTACTATAAGCATTGCGTAACAAAAACGCAACTAATAAAAAATATTTTGACAGATTGCGTGTATACATGCGTTATAAGAGATCAAAATATCTATTTAGACATACACAAGCTCTACACACGCTTAAACCCTTGTATAAGGAGTGCGTAAGAGCAAAATGGCGGCTATTTGGCCAGCTGAGGAGGCTGAGGTTGTCACTTTACTTAGGATATGCGCGCAATCTATGACAGAGAGGTTGGACTAGGAAGGTTATATTTCTTTGATCTATGAAAGGAATGTTATTGTCGGTGGAGGCGTTCAGAAGCTATGAGTAAATCATATTTATCCTTCAGAAAATAACAACCATTAGTCTTTAATTATTAATAACGGACTGCCGAGACGATGGTCTCGGGTTCGGTCCCCAGTTACACCGGGTACACACCTTTGACTTTTCGAAAGTATGTGTGTAAGTATTAAACATTTTAACCGTCGCTCGCTTTACAACGTGCCCGGTAGATGGCAATAGGCTCGTCCCCTATTACATTGGAGCCGATACATAACTCGCGAATTGTGGGTGTGTAATACACCTCTGCCTACCCCTTCGGGGATAAAAGGCGTGAAGTTTTATAAGTTCGTATGTATGTAATAATTCAAACTTTCGTCACTCTCTATAATTTTGTATTCATCGACATCATCAACGGTAATTAATGTGTATCCATACATTATTTTATAGGTACTATAGGATTTAGGAATTTCGGCCTTATAATGTTATGATACTTGGCCCGCGATAGCATATGATAAAATTGAGGAAAGTTTTAGATTCCGCTTTTGGTACACCTTTTTTTTGGACCCAATATTAGTAAATATGAAAGTTTATATTCGTAGATTGTATATTGAAAATTCTTAGAAGAAATACTTAACAATTTTAGTGGCAATTTCAGTAGTTGTCATGTGTTTATTTTTGATTTGCAGAGAGAGAGCTTCGGTAATTCTGTCACCGGCACTAGGCATGGGACAGGGCACGCTGTCATAACTATCTATAATTCATAACTATCTATATCGTTCGATAGCGTAATTTGAATAACTATGTAGACATAGCACATAAAAATGTGTTAAAAATAACAAAAAGCTAAATGTAAAATAATTGAGCACAAAAGTAAAACAAAAATAGAAAAAGTTAGAAAACGTTAGGTAGGTACGTAAAGAATATGAGTACGATATAGTATAAAAGTAAAAAAAATCAAAACGTGTATAAAAATGTACAAAATATATCAAGTATGTGCGCGGCATGTATGTGCGCGTGGGATTGGGAGGTCTCGGGTTCGAGCCCCGGGTTGGGCTAAGTGTTATTGGGTTTTTACGTTAGAAAATTCTCAGTAGCAGCACAAAGTCTGGTAATGTGCCCGGTACGGCAATAGGCTCGCCCCCTATTACGTGGGACTAAAATAAATCTGGTGAAAAGCAGGTGTAGCAATATACCTCTGCCTACCTCTTCGGGGATATAGGCGTAAGACTATGTATGTATGTATATATCAAATCGTAAAATTATTCATCAAAGAGTTAAGAAAATAATAATAATAATATTCTACCACATACACACATCACCATCTAGTCCCAAGCTAAGCAGAGCTTGTGTTATGGGTACTAGATAATGGATAAACATACATATTATATACTTTAGAACTACAAATAGAACAATAAATATATCAAAAAGCATAAAATAAGAAGTAATAAGCCTTAGAATGTTACAAAACAGTTAAAATGACCTCCGGTCAACCATGGTAGTGTCAAGAAACGCTACATTAAAATATAGCTACGTCACGCTTGTTAGCGATAGCAGCGACCGCGCCCGGCGTTATGCATAACGTTGGTTATACTCGTTATGAAATTTAGATAGTTACGCAATTGATATACAACTATCTATACGTTATATAGCATATAATCGTTGTCATAACGATCCGTACGTTATAACGCATACTCTTAGCTCGGCTCTTCGCGTCCGTCTAAACGCCAGCATCCGGTCAATTGACCGGATCCTGCTAAGTGTGAATAGCTTCATACAAATTGTTCTGCTATTGGCGCGTTTTTCACCGGTCCGGGTGATAAGCCGGACCGGCTAAATAGCCGGTCCGGCGTAGTGTGAAAACTCGCTACGGGCGGCTCGCTTGACGGTAAAATTGCACTATTTTAAAAAAGCCGGCGTGCCCTTTGACACGGAAAGCGGCGAAAGCTGACGATATTTTAATAGAATTAATAGAATCATAAAGGTTACCGCTGTTGTGGGGAGTGTTGTTAGATTAGAGGATTTCCCCAATTTCGGGGTATTGTTCCTTGTTAGTACTGTGCTAAGGAAATACATTCTGAGGTTTATGATGACCTACATTTTTTTAATTATTTTGCCTGGTATGCCTGGCAAGTCAGTAATATGTCGTTTCGGGATCGGACAGGGGGTTATAAAACACACTGTATTTTGACCGCATGCTCGATAGATGGCATAAGGATCGAATTAACTCGCGCTATGGTTTCGTTCCACGGGTATATATATATTAACTCCGTCAAATTGAAATAAAATTGTCATGCTTTGAGGGAAGTTGTCTTATTATTGCAACCACCTGGCGCCCTCTATACAGGTGTACAGTACTAAACGGTAATCGGTCTTTTGCAGCTGTGTATAGAAGTTTAAATAACCAAGGTGTCTTATGAACCTCAAATTTTTACTAAAAATTTACTGATTATATCGCGATATATTAGAATAAGTCTTCCGTAACCACGGCTCCTATAAAGTAATAGAAACGACGGATTACAATAAATAATTCTAGGTCATTCGGTTTACTTAAATGTAACCTCAACGAAATCCGTAAACTGTAGTTTAATATGTATTTTTTTCTTTAGCCTGTACCACTGCTGGGCAAAGGCCTCCCCCAAATCTTTCCACGCTCTCTTGTTGCCTGCAATCTCAAGCCAACTCTTGTGGTAGGCGTCTAGGTCATCTCGCCACCGTTTTCAAGGCCGACCCCGGCGACGACGCTTCTTTTGTCGAGATTTTCGCCCAACGATCCTCATGCATACGGCTGAAACGGCCCGCCCAGTTCCATTTAAGGCTAGCAGCCTTTTTTCCCACATCTTGAACTTTAGATTTTGAGCGCAGTTCAGTGTTACGGATCCTATCTTTGAGTGTAATACCAAGGATGATGAGCTCCATAGCTCATTGGCAGACCGCAAGGCGTGACTTTTGCAACTCAGTAGGCGACCAGGTTTGAGCACCGTAGGTTAAAATGGGCAGAATACACATACATACTATCAATGAGTTTTCGCTTCAAAGCGAAAACTCATTGATAGTTTCTTTCGAAAACATGCTAGAAAGAGAAATCGATCGCCAATTTCACTGAACAGGGAAATTGGCAGACCTCCATTCATTAGCGTCTTCATGGACCAGAAGTTTTTCCAAACGTCTTTGATTCGGTGATCGATTTCTCTTTCTAGTCTGTTTTCGAAAGAAACTAGCTGGCCCAAGTAGATGTACTCATCGACATATTGTATTTCCAGCCCATTCACCTCAACTCTATATTTGGTGTCACATTCATCAGCTTACTTTTCAACCAGTTTATTGCTAGTCCAACCCTGCGGCCTGCTGTGCTCAGTTCTTGGAGCATAGTCTGAAGTTCCAGAGTGGTGGGAGCAAAAAGAACTATATCGTCGGCAAATCGGAGATTTGTAAGTCTCTTGTTGCTGACAAAAATCCCTTTTCTATTCCACAAGGTTGCTAGAATTTTAAAAATCTCCTCGAGTGTGCTAGTGAATAGCTTGGGGAAGAGCGGGTTACCCTGTTTAACACCCTTCTGTATTTAAATGATGGCCCAATTCTACCTAGTTTGATATTGGCGGCGCTATTGGTGTATATGAATTTGATAATTTGAATGTGCTGTCTCTCAATATGTTGGTTTTCTGAAGCATAAAATATTTCTGAATGTTTGATACTGTCAATAGCTTTATTACAGTCAACGAAGGCCAAATACAATGGTTTATTATGTTCTCTATGTTTTTCCAATAATTGGTTCAAAGTGTGAAGATGGTCGATTGTAGAAAGGCTAGGGCCGAATCCAGCTTGTTCTGGTGGTTGATGTGTATCTAACTGCCCGTCTATACGATTATGCAGTACTTTGATTAATGTTTTATAAATATGTGACGTTAAACTAATCGGAAGGTAGTTACTGATGTCGTTTTTGTTGCCTTTCTTATGCAAAAGGATTATGTTTGGATGACACATTACCTGTGGAAATTGACCTGAGTTTAGAATGGTGTTAAATAATTTTGTGAGGGGCAATATCAATGATGTAGAGCCGATCCTCAGAGCTTCAGAAGTAATACCATCTTCTCCTGGACTGTTGTCATATGGCTTTGTATTAAGTGCTTTTTGCACTTCAGAAGCGTTTATATGAGGAATAGAATCTAGAAGGTGGTAATCTATCTAGGATATTGTCGGAATATAATGATTCATAGAATTTCGTTGCTATTTCCATATTTTCTTCTCTATTGTTGTGTTTTATACCTCTACCATCAACCGAACTATTTATCCAAGATATGCCCTTTGTAAGTCCTTGCTTTGAAACCCTTAAAGATGAATTCTTTTCTAAAACTGTTTTTACTAAATGGGTATTAAGATTTCTTAGATCTCTCCTAATACTTAGTTTAATATCAGTTTATATTTTGTAGTGGTAAACTACTACTTTTGTGGTTCATATTACACCTTGGTTAACTTGGGACCCTTAGTAAAGAATATTCGTCATCATCAGCCCTGTATAAACTGTTCAACTTGGCACAGGTCTCTTCTACCTTTAAGAAAGATTAGGTCAAAGTTGCCACGATGCTAGCCAAGGGCGGATTGGTAGACTTCACATATCTTTCGGGAGCATTATGGAGTAACTACTTTCAGATATGCAGGTTACCTCACGATGTTTTCCTTCACCGTTTAGTTCGAAAAGTCAGTAGTGCGCGCCGTGGGCAAGTTGAACCCAAGACACTCTCTGCGGAGACCGACCATTGGTCACTTCACTAAGACATCGCTGGTCCAAAAAATATTACTTGTTTATTAAACTTACTGCCACTGCTTAAAAGGCCTTTTGTAAGTCTTCTTGGCCGGCCAGTTAGACTGCACAATTGGATTGAAGAGCTTTTCCTTCTTGTATATGGCTTTCTTTCTCGCTTCCTCTTCCCTCACCGGTCCTTTGTCTCTTTCTATGTCTTCCCTTGGCGGCTCTTTTTTTGGCAGGATAGCTGTCATGGTTATTTGTTGTGCGTATTGAGCTGGAATTGATAAACATATTTATTTTTAGCAGATTCTTTCGTAATCTAACTGTCACTCATTTGAGTGCCCATATTGACAACAAAACCTCAAGCTTAGATAAGTTTGGATGGAAAAGCGTAGGTACCTTATTACACTCGTATTTAAGCATGTGGAAGTAAAGCCTACATAAGTACCTAAGGCATTTCATAAGTATAGTTAATTGCAGCTTTCTTGTAACCGAGTTCTCATTTAATTTCTTAAACTTTGACAATACCAAAGGGGAAGAGCATGTACCTCTAAAGAAAACAATATATAAGTAAATTGGTCAATAATTAAAAAGTCTGCGTAAAAAATAAAACCGAGTTGAGAATCTCTACCATTTTTGACGTCATATTAAGAAGTATGAATATAATTCATTTTACGTGGTTTCTTCCTGAAGAGCTCGGTGTCCAACTTTCTGGTGGCTTCCTCAGGGAAATCCCTGACATTTGTGGCTGACATGGCGGTTGTAGCGGATCTCTCGTTGCTGGCCGGTCTTTTCTCCTGCTGTTTTCTTTTAACCCACAGCGTCGGTGTGGGGACATCGCCGACTAGAAAATGAAACCGAATGTTTTAATAAAGACTAGATCACATAAAGAGCCAAAAATACTTGTATCTTAGACTAGCTTCTGACCGCGGCTTCATCCGCGGATAAAAATTAAATAAGGTATAGAAAGAAAGAAAGAAAGAAACGTTTATTGCCGCAAGCATCCCAACACTCACATAACAAAGGCATAAACTCAGATTAAAAGCATGTGTAGGCATATAAGCCAGATAAAAAATAACAAAAATAATAATAAAAGGAATAACAACACACAAAAGCGAAGCACATATAATAAACATTACAATATTTAAAATGAGCAGCAGCAATCAGGTGTTCAGTTCAGCATATGTCGGACTTGAAACCCGACGCAGGTTTTCAACTGAACCCTGCAGTGAACTCACGAATGTCACACCCAGTTGCATTGTACCACAGAACCCTTGGATACAAATAATATATATAATATATTAATAAAAAATCAATATACTATAATATAATATTAAAATAAACAAAATAAATGCATACAAATAAACTACCAACCACGGCTGCGGCTGTTGTAAATAAGAATAAACATATACATATTTTAATGAAGATATACCAGTCCAGAATACATTCCATATCAAACTATATATAAGGAGCCGAAAGGCAAGGCAAGGCAGTACTAACGTGAAAATGTAGCCACATACTCGGTCACACGTACCCAACACAAGCAAGCCTGGGGTTGGCACTAAATGGTTGAAATGTCCATATCAATAAAAGCCATCTCACGCTGGGCACTAAAGAGGTACTGTCGCAAATAGTGCCTAAAGATGGGCAACGAATTTAGGCAGCGCAAAGGTGGTGGTATGTTATTCCACACTTTTGTCGCTGCATAGCGGAAACTCCCCTTTAAAGCAGCCGACTTGTGGTGTTGTATGGATAATTGATTGGAGTACTGCCTACTCGCACATTCTCTCCTACTCGCCGTCCACGAAAGTTATAGTTTATAGTTTTATGTTATAGTATACCTTAACTTATAAACAAACTTACGAAAGCCTTTAGACACTAAGACTTTTTACAAGGTAGTAGAGCCTTGTTGATTTCAGCATGAATGGGCTGGCTCGACCGGGGAAGTACTACCCACTCATTCTGTGAGTATCGACTTAAAGTAACAGTATCTAAACTGTTGCGTTCCGTTCGGTGAGTGATAGTGCCGGAGGGCCTAACCCCTATTCCTTCTCCCTCATCCCTCTCCTTATCCTATCCCTTTTGCCAACCCCAAGAGGCGGCAACACACTTGTGACTTCTGTGGTGTTGCCACCTATTACCATAAAAACCCCTTAATCCAATCCAATGTAGTTATGTACTCCGCTTTGATTATAAACTTGTCTATGATCAAAGGTACTTTCCTGCCAATTTTCTACTTTATAAATCCAGCGGCTTTTTGGGATTTCGTGATGAGTGACCATTCGCTTTTAATATAATTAAGTTAATCTAGTTTGCATCGTTTAGTCTTAAATATGAACAAGTCATGTATATTGTTTTCAATACACGTGTAGGTATAGATCGGTTCACGAAAGTTGACCACAAATGGCGGCCGTCGCGCATATGTACATTCGTGCACCAATGGCGTGGCTCCATTCTTGACGCATTTAGGGAATGCGTCAAGAACGGAGCCACGCCATTGGCATTCCACCCGCGGCTCACCCCGCACCTCCACGGGGACCTAAAAATGATTTCTGCGCAGTGGTCATCTTTCATGAACCGACCTATACTCGTACTTAACATGTTATGTTACTTTTCAAGGCGATCTTACGTCGTAACCGGGGCAATGCTAAGGTGATGATGATGAAAGTGTTACCTTCAACAGTTTCTGACTCCTCTGATTCTTCGTCTTCCTCGTAATCTTCTATTTCTTCATCAGGCTCATGAGGTGACGCGTGACGGACCTGTATTCGACTACATCTTTAACTATATCGAATTGTCGAACCCTCATTATATTTTTGGATCTTTCAGAGTACCTTGCCTTCTTCACACGAGTATTTATCGAGGGTGATGTTAGATGATAACAAATTTGGCGATGCGCATTTGTTTATCGAACGCCTAAGCTCGACAAAGGCACAGAAAGACAGTGTTTTGAAGGCTTGACATAATTTTGAATATATCTTAGATTGAAATTCATTGCCAATCAATATAAATCAAATGAATCACTGAAATGTTAGTACGCTCATATCTTCGAAATGACTTGATCAAATTGGATATTTTTCTTTTATATGTTTGTTATTTGTCAGGAGAAGGTTTACAAAAAATATGGCGGAACAAAGTTCGCCGAGTAAGCTTGTTTACGTATTACCACAGTATAATTTATTTTATTAAGAGTGATGAATTACCGGTCCACACAATGCAGGATACGCACTCCTGAGCCTCCTCGCGGTGTGTATGGGACACGGGGCCAACGGGCCAGGCACCAGGGTCCTTTGGCCCAGCATGTTGGTGTGAGAGAAGTCGCACACGAGCAGCAGTCGAGGGTGCCTCGCCCCGTGTCTAACTGCTCCACATCCTACCGCTTGGAGGTTCCACACGGCTAGCTGGCTGAAATGGCCCCACACTGTGCCTCTGAAGTAAAAATACAGATGATGACAATGATTTCAGACTTCAAATTATGACATGTATTTTTTTTAACCACGCATTAACCAATATTGAGGCAAATTATGTTATTGTTCTCAGAATGATACCTATAACTACGTGTGATCGTATAGTTCAAGGGCCAAGCCGGCGCTGTCAGTGTGGCATCATTTTAGGTGATTTTCTATAGAAAAAGAAGACTTTTAAATATAGGAAAATCGGATTCCGATACATCGTGCGTTAACAACTAGTATCATGCTACCAGCTCAAGGTATCCGATCCAGGATCCACCAGGAGAAAAAAACACCCATTTTCTACGAGAACACCTTCCATCACCGGGTTAGAAAAACCAACGAGATCTGTCACTGTACCAGTCAACTAGTGTACTTACCTAATTAGTAATTATAACGTAAAATATTAAGGTCTACTTGGCAGCTAGTCTGAAGGGCGCAATGAGTTGTTTGGCCTGCACGCAACGCCGCCGCTCGTCCCACCAGGCATCCGGCAATTAATAATAATGACCATAGATTGTACTGATATACTAATAAAATATGCATATTTACTTGGCAGCTAGTCTGAAGGGCGCAGTGAGCTGTTTGGGCTGCACGCGACGCCGCTCGCCCCACCAGGCGTCCAGCACGCGTCGGATCGCGCGCTGAGCGCTCAACTCGTCGGATTCGCTGGATCTACGCCACCGCACCTCACCTACTGTCTGACCGGCGTACGGGTACTTTACTGAAATAACGGCGAAGGAAAACATCGTGAGGTAATCTGTATGTCCGAGAGTACTCCACAATGTCCTCGAAAGACAGTGAAGTCTGCCAAACCGCAGTTGGTCAGAGTTGTGGACTACGGCCTCGCCCTCCTCATAGTGAGAAGAGGCCGGTGCTGCTGGTAACAGAGATCTGTTCAGTGTGATATTCCAAGTGAAAGACTAGTCAAAAACAAATACTTAGGCGAAAAGGCAGTGACTGGAGATGAACCCTCCCCTTCCAATATGGCTTCTTCATAGTGCTTCAATATCGTAACGTCTCGATCTATATTTTATACAAAAGTCAAAAAAATATAAAGATAATGGTGGTTTCGAATAATAATTTCGCTCATGGTTTTTAAATCGTTTAAGGGATGTTTTTTAAATAATTAAACTAGCTACTAAAACCTCGTAAGTAGTTAGTGATATAATATTGAGGAACCCAATGGAATTAATAGAGTAAGCATATTTTGTTTTGCTTGCTAGAAATACTATAATTTATTATTATGATGACCAGTTTACCTGTAGCTCGGCAGTCATCATGTACGAAATGGCACTGATCTGCCAATCTCTGAGCCAATAGTGCTAGTTCACGATCCCATTCCTGCGAAATGTAATCAACTTATGACATTCAATTATCTAAAATCTCGATTTTATTACGAATTACGTCGCAATTTTGTTGGTATCATCGTGTTCCCCTTCAAACAGGCTTAAAGTTTATTCCATTAAATCTAAACAGCTGCTGATATATCCAATACCGTTCGTAAGGAGGGTACTCAAAAACATCATTTAATTCTCTGAAAATATTCCCTAACATTGTTTGTTTCGTCACATCTCACAGTACCAAAAATATCTGGCCATAATCAGAAAACTAAAGCAATGTTTTAGAATTTAATTCCCACGCAAGTTATACCTGCGGTTTATGCTCCTAATATCTACTACTATATTTATTTACATTACTAGTCCGCCGATTATACCGCTTACTAGTCTAACCAGATATTCTGCCATATCTGACACTAGTAGTAAGCGGACCCCGGGTTCCAAGGCGGGGCAAGTCTTAGATGCAACCGGAATCTAAACCTTTTGAGATAACACGAGAAAACTCACAACTAGCATCATGATTTGCGGCTTCGGTAAGTGCACACCACCACGGACTCTCTCGTTTCCAGCAGCAATACGCTGCCGACGTCTAAAAATTAAAAATAATTCATGGGACATCGATCCAGGCAACGACAAGGTGTAGCGTATTCTAATAAAATTTTACAAGATATCATCAATTTATCTGTCTTACCTGTTTAAATAATGTGTAATAAAATGCTTCAAATCATTTGTGAATTTGATTTGTGTGTAGCGCTCGCACGAAGGGCCGGCTCCTGCCTGCAGTTATAACCATTTGAATTAACAGGCTGTTGAATTCAGTTGAGGTTTCGTTTCGATAAGAATACGCTCATACGCTTTTGGTCTAATGAGCTCTCCCCTAAAGACGAGGCATACATACTGAAACCACCGCGGTGTCCCTGCGGTGCGGGTCCCGTGTAATGGCGGGGTCACGCGATTCGCGGATAGCATACTTTTCCGTGACCCCGCCCGGGATTGGCCCGCCGTTGGTGTAAGCGGGCCCCGTCTCGTTATGACTTGGGAGGCGGCGCGGACACTACGCCGCCTCCTTGCCTTTTGGCGGACGGGGAGCAGCCCCAGCGGTCGCCGTCCACAGCCACTAAAACGGCCGCAGAGGATAGGGAGGACGGCAACCTGACAATACCGCATCTCCTCTTCCTCTGCCCCACCGCGACGCAAGAAGTGGTGCGCCCCCATTTGGTCGCGGAAGATAGTGTTCGCGGCAATGCAACACCGACACGCCTCTCCTCCCGCGACTGCGCCCGACTGCGAGGACAGAAATAACTATCCCCCGCACCCACATTTTTGGACGCATCCTTCGCAGGCCTCCATAAAGCCCACGCGGAGCGTCCACTCCCGGGACCTCGTTTAGCTTCACCGTGGGTGCCCTAACCACGGTTACTGAGCCCGCCCACGACGACAAGGCTAAGATCCCACAGGGAGGAGTTATCATATACTTACCACTACTGGACATTCAGGTGTTCTAGATAGATCCAAATATCACCTCGAATAATTAATTATTTTTAACAATAATATTATTTATTTGTAAACTCTTCCAATATCCTGATAAATTTCGTTGGGAACCGGGAACGTGCATAAAAACTCGGCAAGTGCCCTAATTGCAGTTCAAACCGGTTACAAAATTACATTGATACTGTGACGATAATGACGGTGGGACTAGACCTAATTAAATAGCATTGCCAAACAAATAATACAGAAATAGTGTGTCTTACATCTGGGAACTGACATGCAATATGCCGTCCTTTTCCTTGGCAAAGTCTTCGGTAACGGATCGCGCAATACTGCTGCTCCTCGGGGATGCCGGCTGCCAGTGTTACCAGGAGTAGACACACCAATGTAGACTGGGACATATTTAGACGACTGAAAGGTGAACATGGAAAATAAGTAGAAACGACAGCGTCTAAGAAGAACACAAACGCAGAATGTGCAGTTTACATACGCCTTCTGATAGATTACCTAAATTTTTTGCGCGTAAATTCTTTGTTGGGTCATTTGCTTTATTTAAGTCACACCTCATCACCTAAAATTTTATTGATTTAGTAATTCACTAGATTTTTTATGTACTTTATCACTTAGATTTTATAGAAACTTATTCATAAATATTATTAATATTTTAACAACTTCAAAGTATTCGTCCACTACTCATACTGCGTCGTAAAATTTATTACATTTGCAACAAGCCGTGACATAATCTTATTGTATCTACTACCAAATATATCCATTGTTCTGCTTGTTATTTGGTTTGCAATCGCGCAATCTAAAATGTATAACAATAGTAACTAGAGCCGTACGAGTGACCGCGTAATTCATGCGTAAATCTACATTCATTGATGTCCTAATTAGGAAGATATATTTTTAGTCTCGAGACTTATGTACTTACCTATTCAATGTGTGACTTGTTTAAAGTTTAAGCGATAGTCTAGTGGCGTAACTAATAGGGGGTATCGGGTTCAAACCATGGCGCGCACTACAGAGCTTTCAAAGTTACACTTACTGCCTCGTATCTTAGCTGTCCGTGTGGTGACGGATTAAGAATACGGAATGTCACCACCCCATATCATCCCATGGGTGTCGTAAGAGCCGACAGAGGGACCATACTATGCAGAGAACAGCACTGTAAGAGAAGGAAAACTTGATTCAAACCCTATACCAACCCGTTTAGCCAGCATGGTATAGTAGGCAAATTCCTCCTTTCTAAGGAGAGGCCTAGTCCAGCAGTGGACTGTTAGAGGCTGATGATGATCTTAGCTTGTTCCCCTCTACCGGATCCGCTACTGTAGACAGGCGTTATTGGATGTTGGTACCAACTCTTCAATATAGGTAGTTACTGACACCTGTCTAAGCCATGAAATATCCCTGAGTTACGACGGCAGTCGCCGTAAGAGACCTAATATTCTGTCGGATTTGGTTAGAAAAGAAAGAGGACGCCAGGATCCGAGGTGCAAGTCTTGGTTGCAATTGGGATATCGCTCGGCGGATGATGATGACTGCAGCTGTAGCTTCATTCTGCGAAATGGGTAAGCGACTACCGCCGCCCATGGACACAAGCAACATCTGAGGAGTCACTTTGGGTTGGGAAAAGGAATAGGGTAAGGAGTGGGATCAGGGGGAAGGAAAAGGGAGTGAGGTCACCGGCACTCTCAGTCACAAATGAATTAGAAGAGGGGTAACTAATCGGTTATAACCTAGAGTTACCCATGCTACTCGTAGATCATGCGGATGATACATTAGCATGATATAGATATGAAGTTGAACTAAGCAAACCTTTGTATTAGATCACCAGCAGTTACTGCATGGGGCTAAATACTATGTAATAGAACCATGTTAGAGAAGTTTTAAGTCGATTCTCACCATTTACGAAACAGACGATACAAAACTGCAATAGCACATAATATAAATTATCAAAAATACAAAAGAAATTTAAAATTGAGACAGCAAATCTACATATCTTTCTCGTAAAATAAATATTAATTGAGATAAGTGGTAGGATCTCTCAATGTTTACAAATCCTACAAGAATGACAGTTCTGACAGAAATTCTAGTTGTGGAAGCTTATAAAAAAGATTTTGCTGTAACTATTCTATACCTCTATAGGCGATGCAAAGATTATTGGCGCGCCTTTAGCGGCGAATTTGGAACTTGTCCGGGTACGACACTTTTGACAGCTTTCAATACTACTTTGCTTCGAGGTTATAGTGGTAATTGTAATGAGCTGTCAAAAGTGTCGTACACGGACAACTTCCAAATTCGCCGCTAGAGTCACTAGTTAGAATCTTAGCATCGCCATAGGTCTGTGAGCGATAGATATAAGTAAACTACTGAAGCTGGAAACTATTTTCTGAAAATGAACTAAGGGTCACATACACTGTAACGCCGCGTTCACAGTAGGTACAGCTGCAGCATGATCCCGTTTTTAATTCTGCGGTAGCGGTAAGCGCGCTGATAGCCCACCATCGGCTTTTTATACTTAGTTCTTACTAGATGAACCCGCCATTACACCCACGTTATTTAGGGCTACTACTCAGCACCCCTGGCCAATAGCGTGATGTTTTAAAGCCTATTCCGTCGTCGATAAATAGGCTATCCAACACAAAAATAATTATTCAAATCGGACCAGTAGATTAGCGCGATCCAGCAAACAAACTCCTCAGCTTTATAACATTAGTGTTAGTAACATACAACTAATACTAATGTTATATTACACACTACATTTAAAATACTGAATGTAGATACGACATACCACTTGGATGGGTGACCGCGTGTAGCATTTCATCAGAACACGTAAAGCAGTCGGTCCCCGTCCTTGTTTCAGGACGAGAATCGTTAGGCCACGCCGTAGGCTTTTGGGTGGTCAGATAACTCCGACACCAAGGCTGGCCACTCAGTCACGCTAAAAAGAGGTAGATTAAACATCCTTGTTGCGGAGAATTTAACATAATCATAACTTGAGCTCATGAGGCAAGCTGAACTGATTGCGAGTGCAGGTGATTGCTACTCTGGCTGCTCCCAAACACTAAAATGGCCCTGGGCCTGACCAAAAAAGATTCCTAACCTTCGATACGTAGTCTATAATACACCTTTTGCCAACAAAGAAGTTGAAATGTTTGATAACGTGGGCTTGGGAAGAAAGAATGGAAGAAATCTGTATAAAGATAGGTTTCTAAATCTATCACACAGTAAGATCAAACTCATTATATTTGATCGAGGCGATGAATTGCAATTGATGGGTGCTATCGAATGTGAAAGAACATGCTTCTGCATCTGCTGTTTTGTGCCACAACTGGTGATCTGATGGGCCTTTAGGTATAAAGAAGTACAAGAGGCGTAAATTGACATCATCCAAGACGTGTACTCAAATTCCGATTCGTATTTCGGACCGCTGTTGGCCGCTCAAAACCGTTCCCTATCACCGTAGGAGTCCACCAGGCTTGCCTCCTCAGTCGGTACACAACTCAGTCAACGTGGAATTAGACGTATTGTCAAATAGCATTATAGAATCACATAACAACCCCCATGGCTGTTACAAGTAGGTATACGAACAGGGGACGCTTGGTGCAGCGTGTGAATGCGTAGACGGGATCGCTTGAGAACGGCGGCGGCGGTCTGAATATAAATGTGACGAAGGCGAAGACCTAGTACTTGGCGTGGAACACAACAGATCCCGCATCAATTCGTATAGGCATAGCCGAGCGAAGGGACCTGGTTAAATGTAGTTCAATCGTTTGACATCGATTTCGACGACAAGGCACGCATGTCTTGGCACGTTCGCGTTGGGATAAATGGCGTAAGGTAAATGGTGTCATTAATTGTGATCCCAAAATGCAGGTTAATAAAATGCTTAAGGGATAGGTCTATAAATCTGTCATTAAAACTTATGACAGTGAGACGTGGCCCGTACTTGACCGACACAAGTAGAGTCTGCATATCACGGAGACGAATATGCTCCGCTGGATGTGCGGAGTTAAGCGGCAAGCCCACATTAGGAAGTCCCACATATTGGTACCCTCATGTCTGCGATACCTATAGCAGAAAAATTGCAAAGATATCACTAAACACTGGCACGGCTGCCTCTAACGACAACTGGCATGTTACAACAAATGTCTTGCTATACCATCTCTGCCGGGTCTCAGTAAACGAGACAGGCCTAAGAAATGCTGGCTTGTCGTCATTAAGGATGATATGCGTGCCGTGTGCGAAGTGAATGAGGTACAGTCGCAAAGCTAACATCGGGCTCCGAGACGCATGGCTTAGATCGCAACCGAGACAGTGCTGGGATGACGATGATGGATGCTCTCACACTCGAAAAAGATCAGGATATTATCTATCTTGGAGCATAAGTTATAACAATCATCATCATTATATCAGCCGAAAGACGTCCACTGCTGGACATAGGCCTCCCCCAAGGCTCTCCACACAGACCGATCCTGAGCCACCCGCATCCATCCACTGCCCGCGTACCCAACAAGATCGTCGGTCCACCTTGCGGGAGGCCGACGTCTGCTACGACGTCCTGTGTGTGGCCGCCACTCCAGAACCTTTCTGCTCCAACGGCCATCGGTTCTTCTGGCTATGTGCTTTGCCCACTGCCAGTTCAGCCTGACTATTCGGAGAGCTATGTCGGTGACTTTGGTTATAACAATAATTATTATCAAAAAAAAAAAAATTGTAGACGCATAGGAACAGCCCGTTTCTAGGCGTATACAAATTATTTTTCTCAACTACACGGAATAAGGAGACATAATAATAACATCACACGCACAAGCATAAACCTGGCCAACTCTTTGGTGTTCGCCATATTCGGCTATGACGCTTAGACAAGGACGTTAAAAAGGATGTTCGCCACCACATTTTGGTCACATCTTAAGGGCCAGCGCATACATACAACTGTTGCATCGACTAAACTGTTTGGTCGAGTTTTATACTTTTCGTGATTTCTACTCAACCAAACAGTTTAGTTGATGGAAGTGCGTATACAATCGATTTTTTTATCTCCTCAAATGGACCAGTCTTTATTCAGCAACGCTCGAGTCAAGGTGTTTACCAACAATGTCAATTGACAAGAAAGTTTTAATTTGTGCTTTGCTTTATAGAAATTTTAAGAGAACTAAAGACGTGGCAAAATGAAATTTTAAAAGAAGATAGAGACGTGGCGCCGCTTCAAATCCTTATACGAGATTGGCAGTCGTCGTCAGTCGCGGATCGACTGTTTAGTCGATGGTCTGCGCACATCAATACAATGCAATACAAATTGAGCGCTTGATCGATAGTTGTCCAACTTTTAAATCAAAAGCAAATCGATAAGTTTGTTGACTTTTTTGTCGAGCAACTATCGAGTTGACAATATGTGCGCTTTAAATTAAAGCGCACATATTGTCAACTCGATAGTTGTTCAAGAAAAGAATATATTAAAGCCTTTAATATATTCTTTTAAACATATGATACAAAACAAAATAGTTGTTCGAATAAAAGTTGTATGTATGCGCTAGCCCTTAGAAACTAACGGCACAACCGCGAGCAATCGATGGTTGTGGGCAAGGTTGGTAGTCGGCCTTCCATCCAAGTGGTTGGACCAGATCCAAGGAACTCTGGACTCCAAACTACACGTCGCTCTCCATTCTGCCAACGATGATAATACGAGTATGCCGGCAGAAAATAATTCTATTGCAACCCTAAGTATCTAGTAAAAGCTCAAGTATTATTATTATTACTAAGTAGTACTCGGTATGTCACTGTTGCCATGGAAAATGGGTAGGCCTTTGGTGTGGGACGCAACCAGCGTAGACACCCTCGCGCCATCCCATGTTCCAAGCTCGGGAGGCGATGCTGGCGCTGCTGCTGCATCTGCGGAAACCCTCAAATGGCGCAAATACAGTAATCTAGTAGATAATTACGAGGGGAGTTCAATGTATTCTCGGTATCGAGGTGATATACTAATGATAAGGATAATTTAATTATCTCATTAGTTAATGACACTTTTTGAGGGTATAAATACAAAATTTCATTTAATTGCCACCATTAGTATTCAAGATATCATTGGGAAAAGACAACTTTGATGACTGATTCGACAATGATGAAAAAAATCGAGCATCGTGATAAAATTCCTCACAAAACAAGGAAAATCTCAAAAAATTATCCATGAAGAAATGGTGGCTGTTTACCAAGATTCTGCGCCTTCATTATCTACAATTCAGAAGTGGTCAAGTGAATTCAAACGGGGTAGAGAGAGCATTGAAGACGACCCCCGCGCTGGTGGGCCAATTTGTGCCGCTACTGAAGAAAACTTCAAATTAGTCGAAAAACTTGTACTTGAAGATGCCCGTGTAAGAATGAAAACATTAGCAGAAATGACTAAGCTATCCGTGGGTACCATTCACACAATCCTTCATGAGCGCCTGAATTTGTCAAAGATCAGTGCAAGATGGGTGCCGCGAATGCTCACCGCGCTACAGAAACAAGTGCAAGTTGACTGTTGTAAGGAGTTTTTGGACCTCTGTGGTGAAAATCCGCAAAGTATTTTCGATCGGATTGTTACTGGTGATGAAACGTGGGTTCATCACTATGACCCTGAGAGCAAGCAAGAGTCTATGCAGTGGCACAAAAAAGGATCAGACCCGCCGAAGAAGTTCAAAGTCACTCCGTCCGCAGGAAAGCTCATGGCCACGGTGTTTTGGGATTCTAAGGGAATCTTGCTAATCGAGTACACAAAAAAAGGTCAAAGTATTACTGCTGCATCATACGCAACCACCCTGCGTAATTTAAAGGAGGCAAGTAAAGAAAAAAGACGTGGAAAATTAACCGCAGGTGTGTTGCTGCTTCACGACAACGTGCCGGTTCACAAGGCGCGCCTTGCCCAGGCTGCTGTGCGGAAGTACGGATTTGAAGAAATCAATCATCCACCCTACAGTCCGGACCTGGCCCCTAGTGATTATTATCTATTCCCTAATCTTAAAAAAAACCTTCGTGGAAAGCATTTTTCGGACGATGAAGAGTTGAAGGGAGCAATAAACGAACATTTTTCAGGCCATGAAGAAAAAAATTTTTCAGAGGGAATTGAAAAGTTACTTTCACGAACAAATAAATGTATTGAGATGTTAGGGGAGTATATTGAAAAATAAAATTTATTCAGAATTTTCCGCCTTTTCCTTCATACCTATACCGAGAATACATTGAACTCCCCTCGTACGTATTTGAGCCGTTTGGGGTGGAAACGCCGTAGGCTCATGTGGTCCGAGCGCTCGTTCTTTATACCGAGAAATATCTAAACGGTTAGTCGACGTGACCAGAAGGCTGGTTTATTCTTTGCTCAAAGAATCAGCATTGCCATCCAGCGTGGCAATGCTGCCAGCCTTTTGGGCACGTTACCCGATGATATTGACGCGGAGGCATTCTACGACGCCTAAACACACCTGTACATATGTATCTATTTTTACTTTTTATTTTTAGTTTTATGTACATATATATTCTTAGACAGTATGATTATTTAAGATAGTAATGTATATAGTTATAATTAATCATCTGAGTGGTAGGTACTATTTCTTTGTTTTACGCATATTATTCTTACTTCTATCTTTAGAGTTATTCCCAATTATAAATAAAGCAACAAATAATGTAGATACTAATCAAATGTATAATTTCAAACACAACAAACAAATAAATAAATATAAAATATTAAAGCTCATTGTAGTACTTAACCACTTTTGTGATGGGTATAATTATAGTTTTCTTATAACAGTAGGTATAATATGATAATAGATTTATGTTTCCTTGTCTTATATGTGTTGTAATTTATAATTATAACATAATGAATATTAATTTATATTTATATAATAATTTATTAATTGTAATTAAGTATTTTGCTATGCCCCAACAGCGTCCATAATGTCACCTAATTTTAAGTTTTACCATCTAATCTATATTATATATATAAGTACCTACCTACATTGTGGAATTGCAAATAAAGAATATGAATAGAAGAAACTCAGCCGTTTGAGGAACACGAATCTAATTTCATCCAAACAAAGGGTTATATCTCAGCATTATCAGACATATTTTTAAGCATCCGAGAGTGCCAATGATATTTTAGAGCTGTCTTCACCTTCGGGTAAAAAGAATCTGTTACATTATTTTTGTGTCGAGAACTATTTTTCGGTGTCGCGGTGGAACTATTTTCGAACCCTGGCGACTCCTCCATTCGGTCGTATGAGTGTAATCGACCGAGTTGGAGGGAGGTATTTGAGACTCACCCCTGTTGTTGTCCGTGGCCTATACTCACTGAAAACACCACGCTGCCGCGCTGTGGTGAGGTAACGTTGCTTCCGAAGAACAGTTTGTGTTTTTGCGTTACTGTGTTTTTTCTACTATCTGTATCCCGCGGTTACGCCCACGTCCTGAGGGAACTACTTCGCGTACCCAGTTAATTTATAGCCCAGTTAATTTATAATTACTCTTTGGTACATCAGCTATCCTTCAGTGAACGTCCCGTCAAAATCGGTCCAGCCGTTCCTGAGACTAGCGAAAATAAACAGACAGACTGTAACGTAATACTCCGTATTGCATTATAATCTCTACAGGCGCTTAACGCAGTAGGCGGAGCCAGCCTAGTCCGAAGAGCGCTTCGCTAGGAATTGGACCGGGCACAGGCAGTCTGTGAGTCATAGGTCTAAGCCTATATAAGATGGGTGCGCGATCTACGTAAATCGGTCACTTCCCAGTTTCCCTAGACGTTGCTACGCTGCTACTACTACTAAGTATTTAATGTGCCTCCTACTTCTATATCTATCTACTATCCCACTGGGGGTGGGTATATTCTATTTATCTGTGTGCCTATATGTTCTGTCTGTAGTATCTGTCTCTCTTAAGCATAACAGCCGATCTAGGGACAGCCTGTTCCGGTTGTGTATTCTCTATGCTACTTTCCAGTTCTCCAACGGGCTATAATTCCCCTACGGGTCTACACCTGTCTTCACGCTACGGGCTGACGTTTTACCTACGGCTTTCTACATTCACAGGTCCCTACCACTGGTTGCTGTAAGCTGCGACCTACGAGCTGCTGGCGCCGTGCTTCTACCAGCCTACGCCTGAGCATACGGCTCAGCCTACATCAGCTGCACCGCCTAAGCCTAGCGCTCAGCCAACACCTCGTCCACCGAGCTGCCTACCCAGCGTGCACTTCGGCCAGCTCACCGGCGGACCTGCGAGCAGTCTACCCTGCGAGCGTCGGAGATCAGCAAGAGTATATACTCCAGCCTTTAGGCCAGTGCTTACCTAGTCGGTCATACTGTAAGTAGGCGGTAGTGAGACATAATAAAAAAAACCTGTTCCTTCTAAGCAGTGTTTCTATTAGAATCCTGACAATCTACCTGAGAGCTAAACGTCACAGACAGACAGAAAAAAATTGTAAAAAAATATCTTGTGTATATACCTACATCCATATGCATTTAGCAAAAAGCGGTTATTTTAATATTACAGACACTCCAATTTATTAATAGGTATGTATAGATAAATGGCGCCAGCTAGATGGGTGGACCAACTCAAAGAGGTGACTGGAGGCCGGATACAGGGTGCGGTACATATGGCGCAGAACCGGACCGAGTGGAGAAAATTGACATACAGTCACGATCCTCAGCATTGAGGGAACGACCAGAATGAATGATAGATAAATGGGGATGGCGCCACCCGTAGTAGTATCTGTGGTCACTGCTGCAACCACCACGATTACATAATATTGAGGGATTCATATTGTCAGGTGTAAGGGATTCATGTATTATTTGGGACATAACAGGCTTCCCATTGAGCCAGGGGGAATGTGCCACCCAAGTGTGCCTATTTATAGATCAGGGGGCTTATCAACTAAGGCCGACCAGCGACCACACACTGGGGTGGTGGACACTCTGTAGTACAAAATGAAAGCCGGGCGCACGCTCAAGGAACGAGCATGCCCGACGCAAGGAAGGCCTTAGAATAGGTACATTTGTGCTTTTAGAATGCTACGTGGTATGTCGTAAGTACAATAATTCTCAGTATTAGAGAAATACGGGTATGGGTATCTCGTATGTACACACCACGTAGGTATCGGTGAGTAAGACCTGATACAGTTGAATACACGGCAGCATTAGCTGCATGCAGCATAGTACAGTTAACGATATCCTTTTTTTTACGAGTTCTTGACGAGCTTTAATTTGAGCAACCACTCCATCCGTCCGTAAGCTAGAGTCTTGCTGATTTCAGAATAAATGGGCTAGCTCTACCGAGGATCTACTACTCTCATACAGAAAATCGATGTAAAATAACAGTTCCTATACGGTTATATTCCGCTTAGTGAGTGAGCGAGCCGGAGGCCCCATCAACTATTCCATTTTACCTCATCCCACAACTCCTATTCCTTTTCCGAACTCAAGGGGCGGCAACACACTAGTTGCTCCTCTGGTGTTGCTTGAGCAAATGGGCGGCGCGGCGGTAATAGCTAACCAGCAGGCGATCAGTCTGCTCGTTTGCCTACTTTTACATAAAAAATAAGTCTTTTTCGGGTCCTTTTATCTGTAGCTTTTACTCCATCGCTTAGGTCTGTTAACACCACACCAGGGATATAAGTATCCCGTAGCAATTTTGGGTTAACAAAAATAAATGGTAACGATGAAGCTAGGGGTTCCACTGCGACGCAACTTCTACCTTTATATTTTAATCTTTGATTATAGGATTTGACACCGAAAGAAAACCACAGAATACAGATCGATAATTTTATTCTGAATTACAATAATAATTTATATTCAATTATATTTACATCTCTTAACGCTTAGCTTAACTATTGCCTATATAATATAAATATATATAGTTATACTGTATGAACATGTTGTTACATTCGTGTGAACTAACTTTGTGTGGGTGAAGTGGGTACCATCAGCAAAACCGTTCTGTAACAATTACAACCTTTTTTAGACTAGATGTTAATTTATGTTATAAGACATTGAATTGTTATACAGAACACTTTTAGTATCTTTGTTACATTATTAGGTTAAATCTTCGGATTTATTCATGCTGACAGTACCATTGACAGTTAATATGAAAAATATAAAACTAACTTTACTATATGGCATCCATTTCATAGCTACAGCTCATATAGGGAGTTTACAATATATTGTAAAAAATAAAATCCTAAATAAATAGTTAACAAAATTATGTCGATACGATTATGAGAAAACAAATAATTGTAGGTAGTGCACCCTGTATATTTTATTTTACAAAACAGTAAGCTTTTCCGTAGTGTAAATAAAATGCTATTGGAAAGATAAAATATACTTTAAGTTTACAAATATTTAAGGCATTCTAAATAAAACTATTTATCAATAAATGAACAGGGCTGCATAACATTTTTAGACGTAATATTACCGCACCCATACTGACAACAAAATAGTATAAAATCCATATCATTGGCACTTTACAAGTATTTTTATGACTGAAAACCTTTTTGCCCCTAAAGTCGACTAATCCAGAAATAAAGGAGTGCAAACAGAAATGATTACCGTATAGAGAGTGAGACTGCCTCGTTGGTCTCGCGGCATAAATGTGCGCGTGGGATTGGGAGGTCTCGGATTCCCGGGTCAGGCAAAGTGTTATTGGGTTTTCCGTTAGGAAAATCTCAGTAGCAGCATGGAGTCTGGTAATGTGCCCGGTACGGCAATAGGCTCGCCCCCTATTACGTGGGACCTAAAAAATTAATGGCGCAATGTGGGTTTAATATTACACCTCTGCCTACCCCTTCCGGGACACAGGCGTGAGTCTATTAAAAATATAAAAAAAAATAGAGAGTGATGACACACTTTTATATTTATGTACGGTAACGGCTAATATATCTACTATTATTATCTTTAACAGTTTAAAATGTTACCATAGCGAAAAAAGTAGTCACGCATCAGATCAAGTTAAAAATGTTTTAACTTTTTATTTGTTTCATCTTAGACTATCTCAATTTCTGCCTCGTTCTTTTCTGATACGCCTTGAAAAAAAGCGAACGAATGCGATTTTTTTACATATCCTGGGACGTGACACTGTAGCTATTTAATAAGGCATTATTGGCATAAAATAAGTTGTTTACAGCAGCATATAGCTTCCTTATCATTCTGGAGTATAATTTAAAATCATAGAAAACTTTGATACAACATTTTTACGTTAGCAAAAGGAAAAAATTTTGTATCTGTATGACCCATTGATATTATTGGCTTCCATAAAACATTGTATTGCCGACCGTACTTTTGAGGTATGTTTACATATAATCATCATAGGAGGCAATGGACAGTTTGCTAGTCTATCCAGGTTTCAGAGAATATTAGCTTTATCATACAAGCTGACTGCCGTTTAACTGCCAAAAGGAATAGTGTGCAGTTTAGGGTACGGATATCTTTTCTGTATGCACTGTTATTTATAAAGTTATTTCCATTTTACTTATCTACTGGTTAGTGCGACTAGGCAACCTTCATGTGTAAGCCTTCTAACTCTTTTATTCGACGAATTCAAGTATTTATTTTAAATCATCATAATGCCATTGTGATTATTAACAGCCGTACATAATTATTGCTTTTTAATACTCGAGATTAAAATAGTTTTTATAAATCGTTGAACTCCGTCTCGACATTTTATGTACATATTTTAAATTTTGAGATGTAATTAATTTTATGGCTGGTATTTTCTATTAACATTGACCTTTTATTTTTATTAAACAAATACAAAATAAAACAGGATATAAAAAATTTACTTGATGTACACATTTGATGAAACAATTTTTTTATGTAAATTTTATTATAGTTTAAAGATATTTATTACAGATTTAAAAAAATGTAGTAGGTACAATCCATGTCATTTTGAAACTAAAAACACAATTTTAATAATTTAAATCTTTAAAACTGATAGAAATCTAAAAAATATTGTACACTTAGAATTTATAATACTTTAATATATTGAAATACTAATTTAAAGCAAACATTTAGATATCATTTTCCAGAAAGCAACTTATTTTCAGTTATAAAGATTTAAATGATTGAAATGTGTAGTTAAATACATTTCACTAAACAGACAATATAAAAATCAACATTTGTGATGGCCAATATACAAATAGCTTATCTATTGCTTGATTTTATTGCGTTATATAATAATTTAATAATGTAAATAATATAATGGATTGCTTTCTAATATTGGCGTAAATTATAACATACCATAATTATTTATGTTCTCGAATAACGATGTGTTTTGAATCGAAGACTATTGTAAACAAGGGCATTATCATCAATAATCGTAACAGATACTTTTTCTGGTACATAAAAAGTCAATAAATAAATGCATGCATAATTAGAGAGCAATTTTAAAATATTTTATCCTTCAGAAAGCTTTAAGAATATTTTTTAACACCTTTATTTTCTCACCAATGTTACTTTTCAGTCGCTAACATTAATATACATAGATGTTGAAATAGTATGGATATTATTAAAAATTCTGGCAACTAAACCTATACTCTATTCACATTACGAAAAAATAAAAGGTAAACAAAGAAACCAATGATTCACAAACTTAATAAGATAACAGGATAACCGATCGGGATAACACGACCTAATCAAAAATGACTTCCTGTCATGCGAAATGGTTACTTTAGGAGTAATACTTAAGTTGCCAAGATATAAGATCAACATTTTAGAATCATTGGCATTTTAGGTTCTTTATCATGTAATATTTTACATGATAAAGAACCTAAAATGCCAATGATTAAAGTATTCTTTATTAGCATGATCAAAATAAAAAATCGTTATTATAATTATGAATTTCATCATTCATTTCATCATCATCAGCCTTTAACAGTCCACTGCTGGACTAGGCCTCTCCTTTGAAAGGAGGAATTGGCCTACTATACCACGCTGGCCAAACGTGTTAGTATAGGGTTTGTATCAAGTTTTGTTCTCTTACAGTGCTGTCCTCTGCATAATATGCTCCCTCTGTCGGCTCTTACGACACCCATGGGATGACAAGGGGTGGTGACATTCCGTATCGCGGACGGATTATGAATAATACAGAAAAAATATAAATATAAAATATAAATATTATGCTGTATTTATAAATGTAAGGGACAGAGGTTTTTTAAAAAACTACTTTATTGAGTTTTTGCTAGAAATATTTAACTAAAATCTACTTTTTGGGTAGGTAGGCGACATAACAAGAACCATTTTTATGGTTTGTTTACATTTTATTTTTTCGTATCTTGAACGGACTATAAATGAATGCATGGAGATGGTTTATATGAACAATTTCGACAACCCCTTCGTTTACCAAAATAGTCTTAGTTACAGAAAATACATCAGTTTTATTAGCATTTCATAAATTCATTCTAGTATAAAACAAAATTTGTATTTTTTTTATTGAGATCATAAACATATTTAGGCATGATACACAGTTAGAGCGCTTACCACCTCACAATTCAAGATAATTATTCAATAGAATCGATTAACATAATAAAAAAGTAAAAAACATATCTTATATTTTCAATCTCGTTAAAAAACCGCAATGTTATTATTTAATACTAAATAAAGCATAAAATATTTATGCCGAAATAAAAATAATTTATTAGGATTGCATATAGAGTTAGCTTTTATTGAATTATAATTATTTGTTTAGATAAAATACGTTTTTTACATCTAAGGCTAATACAAAACGCATGTGAATGTTATGGCAAGATCTAAGTTTATTTAGGTTATGTTCATACTATGATACAAATTTAAATGAATTAAAACAATGCAGATGATGCGGACTTAAATTATGGGAGAATTAAAAAAATATGGAAAATACGGTTCACTAATTTGTATTCATTCGTGCGGACAACATACATCTACACTAATATTATAAAGAGGAAAAATTTGTATTTTTGTTTGTTTGTAATGGATAAACTCAACAACTACTGGACCGATTTTAAAAATTCTTTCACTATTAGAAAGCTACATTATCTGCGAGTAACATAGGCTATATTTTATTTTAGAAAACATAGGAGTACGTAAGATATTTGGGTATTTCGGGTACACGAAGTAGTTCCTTCAGGACGCGGGTGAAACCGCGGGAAACGGCTAGTTATGAATAAAGAACATCTATCTAGAATACAATCTCACAACAATATAAAAAGCAGATAGGTACATCAGTCCCTAAATTGTGAATGAAGTCCATGAAAATGAAGACCAGTAGTAAATGCTCGCGTCAGCACGGCTTGGCATGGCACGCGAAGACTTTTTTCGACGTTTAGATATATAAAAAGTTGCTTCACTTTTTATTTAAACTGATATATTTTCTCCTACTCGATCTGTGGTATGACGCGCGGGTGTTTACATGCCGTCTTATTTTTTCGGCTGTACCTACTTCCAATATTCGTCTAGCAATATTGCCATAACTTGCTGTGTGATGTGTCTACTTACTTGATCTAGTAACTCAGGCTACAATAAGCAAAAATACATTGTTACCGCAGATCAGCCACAACATTCACCAACAAAACGCGGTCACACAAAATCAAAATATCTTTATACTTTACATCATTTACACGTCAGTCGTAAGAAAAATATGAATATCGTAGTCTTATAAGCCGCACTATTTACATCTAATTATTATATGTAATAGTGACTTTACGTATAGATTATAGTTATTAGCTTTCATCGATTTGAAGACGAAAATATGCAGATTTTGAAAAAGCCGGAAACATGATAAAGGTTTGTTGGAAGGCCAATTTATTGCTATACATTTATACAGATGATGAGTTTATTAGTTAGAACGCGCTAATTTTAGGAACTACCAAAAATATTTTCCATTTCACAGCCCCACTGTTTAGAAAGGTCATCGTCGATAGGATTGGTGAGTAATCCAAGTAGTTTCGGAAATTGTGGTTGCTGATTCTTTACACCTCGTACACCTTAAACCATAATTAATGCCAAATACCTTAAAACAACGTCCAAGTTTGTGACTATTTTTAAGCCTCTTTAAGTGAGACGTAGTTTTCGTAAAAAAATTAATTTCATAAAAAATACTGAAGTAAGATTATTCACGCTTTGTTTGACCAATTACAATATTTCGTCATCAGTCAGAAATTCTGGATAATATTTAATATTATTCAACTCTATTATTATTTCGTCTTCAAACCGATTAACATTTGTGATGATACACGTTATCGATTACATCGTTGTCCATTTACATTCAACACTGAATAACAACGAATTATTAAAAAAAAACTATATTAAATAAAAAAACACCTACGATTTTATGTGAAAAATGTCTTTTAATTTATTCTGCAAGCATTTCATTTGCTAGCTAAAATATTCTAATTGAGAAAATAAATATTATTATTATTTTATTAATTACAAGTACCGACTATCAATAATCGCGACAACACTAAATACTGATTTACACGAGGTATATATTGCGAGCAAGTATCATGCTATCTCTGTTTTAACCTACTCGCAAGACAAAGTTAGCATTACCTTACTTCAATCAATCATCCTCACGTAAATGAGCCTTAAAGGACAGAACTATCGTTGCTGTGATGCATCACCATTTAAAATTGATACCTAATTTAATCAATAAATTTCATTTTTCATTACCGCAAAATAAAATATAAAATTCATACATAATAAAATTCATAAGTTAACTATTAGTGAAAGACAACATTGATTAGTGAACACAGCGCTAGACTAGTAAACGATTAGTGTATGGTAGGCACACATATTAGTGAGATGTATTTTCTCAGTGAGTTATTAGTGAACGGTAGGCCAAGTGATTAGCGAAAGATTTATTGCTATATGATAAGATACCAAAATATTAGTGAACAATGGGCAGTTGGGCACACTATTTCCTAGCGTATATGTAAATGCATAATTTATTTGAATTTGAAGCAATGATTAGTAGACAAATAATATATTATTCTGAAAATATTTAATTCTGATCTGAAGAAAAGCTTTCATTATTGATCGTAGGACCGTAAAACTGACTTTAGGACCTGCAGAATTGTTATCTAAGGTATTGTAAGTGTTGTATATATATAGTGTTGCTATATCTTCTGTATATGCGTTTTATATGAAGAAAAAAATATGAAAACATTGTTAACCTGTATCCACTCTTTGTCGTAATTTCTATCATCTCACATAGTTGCTTAGGCATACTGAAGTAGCAAGTCTTCCGATATTTCAACTTCTAAAGCTTATACTGTATCTTAACATTTTGCAAATAGACAATCACAGCATCAATAATCCAGCCCTTGTAAACAATAGAAATTAAGAATATAAATTAAAAAATGCAATGGAATCTAAATTCTACGAACGCAGTCCAAATTTTAAAGCACAAATACTTAGAGCGCGCATATTGGAAACGGCAAAACTTGGCAAAAACCAGTATCTTAAAATTATTCTAATATTAACTAAATAAGCTGCCTCGTATTTTTTTCTACTCATTAACACATTGACTGCTGGAAACTTACATGGTGTGCCCCAAGTGTCGGTTTTTGCGATGCGGCTAGCCCACCATAGTCGTGTTTAGGGAAAAAATATACAAGCGTGCTGTCAAAACATACGACGCGTGAACATACCCATACTAGTATACTACACATGTGCTGACCACCACTCATGTGTGTATTTTTGTATAGCAGCTCGTATGTCGCGTGTCGCGTCAGCATATACACACGCTCGACCTGCACGCGCGTTGCGCGCCGTTTGCACGAGAGGCTGGGCACGCCCGAGGCCGCATAGCAAAAGGCCGTCTGCGAATCTTAGGCCAGCAGTCAATGTTACTCTAACAGTACATGATGGGTACTAAATTTAGTACTTCATAAGGATACGATTTTATCTACACAGGTAAAAATCATGTATAATTTTATACTATAATACTGTCATTCTCATTTTTTGTTTAAGGCTACCGTGGTGTCCTGAACTTCCCTTAGTGGGGTCCGGTGAAACTACCACAGGGGTTACGGTCGGGGTATGGTCCAAAAGACCAGCTACATGTGTCTCTATGGCTGCTAAGCCGGCTGACCAGGGTGTCCAAGGTTTTTCGGAACTTTGAACTTACTCGACTCGCGGTATCAATTAAAAACGTGCCAGATGTCCGACCACAAAACTAAGCAGCGTGGAAAGCGGGCTTTACTGGTTGGACGCTGGGTCGCTTCTGACAAATAATAACTTTAGGCTATATTCCATAATACTGGCCACTAAGTAGCCAATTCGAACTGAACTTTTCACAGATGCATACAAAACTTTGTCGTTCCCAGTACCGCGCTCCAAGGCACATTAATTTTATATAAAACTTCCAAATATTTCCAGTACTAGCATTCTATATGTGCATAATCTTTAAAGTGACATTAAATTAGAGTATTTTGGCAACTTTATATATGGAAGTGAAATGGTTAGGAGTACTTAACTAACATGTTTCTTTATTTATTTAATTTTCTTTACAATAAAAAATAACTTCGTTCGTGTATTTAAAGTGGTTGTGATGTCTTTTATTTCGTAGTGATACAAACGATAATATTTTGATTTAATTTAATTTATATTTAGTATAACATACTAGCTCACCTTTTGTATATGAAAAGGTGTTTGAACCACACTTTAGGGGGTGCACAACAGTTTAATAGAGTAGGATTTATACAATGATGACGATTATTAAGGTGCAATATACCGGCATCGTAACAGCCCAGCCACAGCACAGCGCTGTCCCGAATTTCAAAAGTACCGGTAAGCACGCTGGCTATCCGCAGCTGGCATCTTATATAGACTTTAGAAAATATATCATAAGACTTGCGATTTAATGGTCCAATTTAAATGACAAGATAATCGCTGGGTTGGTGCCATGCTGTTACAGGGCCTGTACAAGTGCCATAAGGCAATAGACCGTTCGATTTGCACAACTTCAGTCTACTTAGCAGACCAATGTTTTTCATAGGGCAACTTTGTTTATTATATGCTTTTTTGAGGTCTTTACTATGATTTTTTTAACTTTATTACATGGGCATTAAAAGAGACCTTTCAAAATTATTATACAGCTAGTATGTCACGCTATATCTCTATTTCAACAGTTACAGAAATCACTGTTATAGAATTTATTCGTCCTCAATTTGTATTATATACAAATGAATCGTTTGTATCACTACAAGACCGTGCACTTAACGTCGCGCCGCGCGCCGTCGAAACAAACTGAGTATTATTTATAAATGTTACACTTTGAGCAATGCACTACGTGTACTATGTACAATGTTCATACATACATCAGCTATATACATCGGTGTCAGTGTCTGGAACAAAAATAAAAGATATTAGATATAAATAAAAAAACAATCTTAGTTGTAAAATTGGTACTGAAGAAATCTCCCTACAAGGTTAAAATCACATAAACTTATACTGTCTCCGTGGTCCAGTGGATAGCGTATGCATGTGCTCATTGGAGGTCCCGTGTTTGATTCCCGGACAAGTGCTAATGCTAGTTTTTCTGAATTCTTAGTAGCACCAATACCAACTCCTTAAGGGATACAGGCGTATGTCCATAAAAAAATCTTATTCAATGAGTTAGACCTTTTTATAGACATAACGATATTACTTTCATAACATACATTTGTACATAGACTCACGCCTTTTTCCCGGAGAGGTAAGCAGAGACTACGAACGCCATTTGCAACGATCCTGATCAATCTCTCTTGCTTCATTCACTCCCATCAGATTCCTCATGCATGCTCTTCTGTTCAGGGTACTTCTAACCTGTCCTGTTTTTAGGATAACTTAACGTACTTTTATAATAGCTATTTAAAAGACGCCATGAATTGTCTTGTAGATCTAGTCAGCTAGTAACTGTCGCAAAGGGTCGATGATGTAATACGTATTTACTTATTGTCTTATTGGACGACTGCAAGAGTGCCATGCAAATAGTGCCAGAAAATTTTGATGGTGTGGTCTAACAACGGTTATTTTAAGTAGTGTAGTCTAGTGGTGTATGTGACGAACTGCCGAGACGATAGTCCCGGGCTCGATTCCCGGGTCGGGCAAAAGTGTTATTGGGTTTTTCCGAATACTCAGTAGTAGCCCGGAGTCTGGTGATGTGCCCGGTAACGGCAATAGGCTCGCCTCCTCTTACGTGGGACCTAAAAATTCATGGCGATATGTGAGTGGGATACAGGCGTGAGACTATAAATAAATAAATTTAAAAAAAAAAGTTAATTATCGCTCGCTTCATAACGTGCCCGGTAGATGGCAATAGGCTCGCCCCTTATTACATTGAGACTGAAACATAACTGGAGAATGTGGGCGTGTAATACACCTCTGCCTACCCCTTCGGGGATAAAGGCGTGAAGTTACGAAGTTATTTTACGATACAGTACCTGTGTATCAGTGGTGCCTGGGGCGCTTGGCGGCGGGCTCGTGCGCGTGATGTCCTAGTGTGACGAGCGCCGAGCCCACGGCCAGCCCGCCCAGCGGTGGGGCTCGCCCCGTCCCGCCCGTGGGCAACCGCACCAGCAGCGACAGTACTGCAGCGCGGCCACCGCGACACGGCTCTAGCGCTACTGGCGCTGGGACGCCCGAGCCTGCACAACGACAAAATATCAAACAAAGGGTTATTTATGTATTCATATTATTCGGGCATCGTCCCAGTAGCAGAAAAAAAGTGATACCGGATGAAACCTGTAGCGACATTTGATACCTCTCGCGATTCACATGTGTGTGTAAGGCGATTATCGGTAGGTATAATATCCATAGAGTATTCTACCGATATTTGTCTTACACACATGTGATGTGATGTGTGTGTTGAGTCGGTAAGTTTAAATATAAGCTAGCCTAATATTTGAACCAGAAATGTGTTAGGAGTTAGGACTATTACCTAAAATATAGCATCGAAAAATTGGTGCAAATAATTCTTTTATTTCTACTCCCAACGTCGTGATCTCCAAAAAACCACTCTTTTATTTCAAACTAATACTAGGCCTCTACATATAAAATTAGAAAACTATACTCCCGGACCTTGTTGCTGCAACATATATTTTTTTCGAAGTTTGGAAATATTGTGGCGCACCATTGGAGAGGCCTATATCCGGCGGTTATCATTTAATCATTATTAATATTTTTTTAAGTTTACCCGTTTTGGCCGATCCCGTGGGAATTTCGGGAAATCCCTTCTTAGTGCAGCCCTACGGTCCCCAAGGAACATACATGCCAAATTTCAGCTTCCTGCGTCCAATAATTTCGGCTGTAGCGTATCTGTCAGTCAGTAACGCAAGGATTTTATATATTAAGATTACTATATTACCTAATTTACTTACTTAAATAAATAAAAAGGTGTGTTCAATATCTTTGCAACATTTTAGTCACAACAGTGGCTTCTTCCTTTCCCCTATTCTACCTATTTTGCCGTGGCTGACACTTCCATATATGGAGATCAATAAAGCATTTGCATTTGATGATGAGTTAAGGCGCCGAGTACAGCTACTGAGTTCAGCTGTTGCTGTCACTGTCGGATTGTATACATAAGAAAGAGAAGCGCGACGACGACGGGACGTTCAGAACAAGTTATTTATCATTAAATACATTAATCCTTACAAATATCTTATTCCAATCGATAAATAAAAAACAACAGTTCCCTTTATTATTATATATTACATCACTGGTATTAATATTATCAAGATTTGTTTATAAATAATACAGTTACAATTGCTACAATTTCAATTTAAATGGTTATTTTATGGCTTTTTTTATCGAGAAAATTTACCGAAAACGTGTTTTGAACACAATGGTCCCCCCATAAATATGATCAAGATTAACATATATTTTTTTAGCTGCTCTAAAATGTATACATTTGGCTAAAAAACTGTTTTGTGAAGCCTATTTTGACTAAGTACAGCGCTTTAAGGCACTTACCGACTGCCCCTCTGTCGAGCTCGACGCAGACTTGGCTGAAGGGCCGCGACGCCATCTGTTCCATCTCAACGAACAGGCGCTGCCGTCTTCTGTACATG
The DNA here is from genome assembly GCA_944739405.2 of Euclidia mi. NCBI lineage: Eukaryota > Metazoa > Arthropoda > Insecta > Lepidoptera > Erebidae > Euclidia > Euclidia mi. The sequence goes on from OX123203.2 coordinate 35,320,512, forward strand.
TCGTATTTCTAACAACACAAACATACATATCTGTTATAATGTATACCTATATAGTCTTCACATTAATATTGTTACACGATTTTTTGCATCAAATAATTATTAATACTGTAATGTTTGTCAAAGTCAAAATACTTTATTCATTTGGGTCACAATGTGACGCTTATGAATGTCAAAATTATAAAATAATTACTTAAAGACTACATTTACATTGTAACGTAATACTACTTATTACGTTATAATATCTCGCAGGTGCTTAACGCAGCGGGTGGAGCCAGCTTAGCTTCGCTAGGAATTGTTACCTATATGGTCATGGACAGAGGCACAGGCAGTCTGTGACTCATTGGTATATGACTACATAAGATGGGTGCGCGATCTAAATCTGTCACTTTCCCTAGACGTCGCCTTGCTGATGGTTGTAGTGACAACCAAGTATTATTCTTCTACATCTCTATCTACTGTCCCGCTGGGGGTAAGCATATTCCAGTTGTCTGTGTGCCTATAAGTTCTGTCTGTAGTATCTGTGTCTCCTAAGCATAACAGCCGATCTAGGAACAGCCTGTTCCTGACTGGTTGTTGTGTATTCTCTGTGCTGTTTCCAGTTCTCCATACGGGCTATAATTCCCCCTACGGGTCTACACTTGACGTTCTCCCTACGGGCTACAATCTGCGAGCTGCTGGCGCCGTGCCGCTACCAGCCGCCGCCTACGCATCAGCGCCTGCCTGCGAGCTTCCTACAGCCAGGCCACAGACGCCTGACTGTGCTGGCCTGCGCCTGAGCCTCACCGCTTGGCCTACATCAACTGCACCGCCTGAGCCTCAGCTCAGCCTGCACCTCAACCACCGAGCTGCCTACACAACGTGCACTTTGGCCAGCTCACCGGCGACCCTACGAGCAGTTACCCTGCGAGCGTCGGAGAGCAGCACGAGTCTACGCTCCAGCCCTCAGGCCAGTGCTTACCAAGTTCGGTCATACTGTATGTAAGCGGTAGTGAGACATAATAAAAAAACCAGTTCAGTCTAGCAGTGTTTCTATCGAACCCCGACATCCTGAGACCACGTCTCAACATTTACTGCCACGTTCGCAAAGCAAGGGCGTAGAACCATGAGAAAGAACGGGCAATAAAACTCACGGTCACTCTTTTTCATCGCCAGGTTTTGCATAATACAGATAATTTACATTTTGTAAGGTTGTAAACTATTCTATATCACTTGTATATATTTACTGTACTTAATCAAGCATAATACTTAATTATAATTTTGATGTTCATTTAGTTAGCCTCCTAGTTTATTAAGTAGAGAAACGATATCCAAAGGATATGCCATTTCTGCATCATTTAAAAAATTATCTATAATTTGTGCGGCACTTCTACAACTTAGATGTACGAAACATTCTTGCCTGCTGGCAAAGCAAATTTACTAATGAACACAAGGCAGGTTTCTTATGCAAAATTATATACGCCTTGTGCAAAAAAGGCACCAAAAATAAAACAAAGTACTATTTGTTCTTTGTGCCCATTGTTAGAATGTTTGTAGTTCGTACACCTTGCCCTTAGAAACAAGAATTTACTTGAGTGCAGCAATTATATTACAAGAAAAAGGTAGATACGTTATCTACGTAGTAATCAAACTGTAGAAACGCTACACTAACGCACACATCGATAACTCCATATTTTATTGACAGATGTGTCAGTTTCACTTTGACGCCGGCTCGCGACGTCACACACACATATGTCAGACTTGCCAACTGGCTTATGTTTCGCGTCCTGCTTTTGGTACGCCTATAACATATCTACTTCTTTTTACTTTTGTAACATCATAGGAGGGTGGTGCCTAAAAAAATTTTTTCTTTGACTTCTGTTGAGCACGGGCTTTGCCTCTCTATAAGAAGGTGCGGGTTGACAGACTTCAAATGTCGTTCGTGAACAACTACTTACCTGTTTAATCTTCCACAGCGCCGCCGCCACTAGCAGCAGCAGTAAGAAACACGACGAGAAAGTAATAAAGAATTGCTGCAGGTTCAGCTTGGGGTACTGCGAGAACGAGATCTGGATCCAGAGCGGCGGCCTAAAGTCGTAAACGTAGACGAAGAACGTCGTCAACGTCACGTTGTCTTCAACGCCGAACGCATGCTCCGATTTTGCGAACCTGTACAAAATAAGCGTTTTGAACAATTTAATCATACAATTTTATTAATGCGGGGTATAAATTCTTATAATGAACCGACTTAAAGCGACCACGGCCGTTGTAAGACGGCCGAAAAGTCGGTAAAACAGATGTGCCTTACGCGGCGACCAGGGCCATTGTTAGGCGACCGAAACGTCGGTAAAAGAGAGCTTCCTTACACCACGACCACGGTAATAAAACGAAATGCTAGTAAAACACAGGTATTTATAGCTTACATTTATTAAATATCGCAATTAAGACCCGTATTAATAAAACTGTTGAAAATACATTTTGGACCGAAAAATGTATTGTATTTTTTTATATTCTCACGAGTGGTGCTCAAACACTCGTCTGTTCGAGTGCGCCAGGGCTTCCCGCACACCCGTGTGTTTGGTCAGCACTGGGGCGGAGTATACATAATACAAGGTTGTTTTTAGTGCAAATCACGTAATGTGTGATTGTAGGTTCTAGTAATTATAAACAACTTTTGTTCCTAAATATCGCTGGAATCGAGACAAATAATAGCTTCTGCTAAAGTTTTCGATCTGTGTTTTCGATAATCAATAGGGAAGATTACTGCCAACTTAAACCACCAGATGGCGGTATCACCGACTACAGTAAACAATGAATTTTGGCAAGTATGACATTTGACTTGACAACTCGTTCAGACTTCAAACTTTGGATTGCTTTGGATGCGCGATCTCATTATCTCATCTCAAACAAGTCCCTAAAACAGAAATATTGTACAATTTTTATTGTTATTGATAATTACATATAAATATGCTAATACTGCAAAGAAATATCAGTCCTAACAGGATATCCGATCCGTTCAGCTTTTGAGTGTTGTGCTATTGAGCTGACGGACTATAACATTATTGTTGTCTGTGTGTATAGAGTACCCTTAGCTAGTAACATAGATATATTTTTTGATAAATTGAACATGGTCCTAATGTTTCTTTATAAACACTATCATAAGCATTATATTGTTATTGCTGGGGACTACAATATTAATGTCCTAATTAGGAATAAGTTAACAATTGAATTGGAATGTTTGCTACTAAATTACAATTTAAAACTACAATTAAAAGAACCTACAAGACATGTAAGCAAAACATGCATAGACAACTTTGCCCATAACTTTGGAAAAAAATGTAAGTCTGAGGTAATTGAGTTAGCACTGTCTGACCACACTGCACAATTGCTGAAATGTCAAGTAAAAAATATATGTTTAATTAAGTACTGGAAAATCAGGCGACGGGATTTTTGTATGGAAAACCAGGCAAAATTCAAATACTGTATAGGCCAAATGAGATTTCCAGATATGTACAGTACTTGTGATCCAAACATAGCATATAATACTTTCTTTGATACATTTATTTTATAATCTTTGCTTTCCCCACAGAACTACACACATCAACAAAGTCTAGGGATATCTTAATCCTAAATTATTTACGAGTTTATAGTTTAGAACCTTGTTAGTTTCCACAAAAAGTTTATATACAGATTAAAACCTCTTTTATTCTATTTTCAAAATTTGAACATGGAAAGAAAAAAAAGAAAATAATAAACAAAATATGGCGGCAAATTTGCTAGTAATTCGTTACATTAAAGAAAGTTAAAACTGTTTTATTATAATTATTAATGAAAAGGGTTTTTAATTGTTTTTCTTTTTAATTTAACGTGACGTACGAACTTTAAAAGTCATGTCACGTCGTCATTTGAGTCGAGATGAAATGTTACGAGCCGTGGGCATGTTAGAAAATGGTGCAATTCAACGCGTCGTTGCTGAGGCCCTACATACCAGTCAAAATGTGATATCAAGGTTGTGGTCACGTTATCGCAGTACTGGAGATGTGGCCAAACAGCACACAGGTAGATATCGTGTTACTACGCAGAGACAGGATCGATTTCTCCAAATGACCGCCAGAAGACAACCCAATATCACAGCGCTGCAACTAGTGCAAAGGCTCCAGGAGGACCACCAGCTGCTGGTAAGCGACCAAACCGTGCGAAGAAGGTTACATGAAGTTGATCTTCATGCTCGAAGACCATTGCGTGTTCCAGCATTGCGACGTGGCAATCGCGGTCGGCGGCTTTCGTGGGCTCGGGAGCATTTACCATGGAGTGACGAACAATGGTCTTTGGTGCTGTTCACCGATGAGTCCCGGTTTGGGTTTCACCCGAATTCACGAAGAACACGCGTTTGGAGAGCTCCAGGGAGAGTTAGCCGTCTACGGCACCCTCAGGAGGTCCACCCATACCAAGGCGGGACAATCATGGTGTGGGCAGGGATTCGTCTTGGCGGACGAACCCAACTCGTTTGGATCCAAGGCAGCATGACTGCACAAAAATACCACGAGGAGGTAGTAGAGCCCGTTATTGTCCCACACAGAACTCAAATAGGCCATGAATTTCTACTCATGCACGATAATGCTCCTTGCCATACGGCGCGGCTGGTATCGACCGCTCTCCGAGAGCACGATATTCAAGTTTTGGATTGACCTGCACAGTCGCCCGACTTAAATCCTATCGAGCATGCCTGGGACATGTTACAACGAAAAGCTTTGACAGATTTTCCACCAAATTTGACGACTGAACAACAACTTTACGAACACTTGCAAAGGACATGGGACCTCATACCGCAGCAAGACATTGACAATTTAATTTTAAGTATTAACAATCGATGTCGATGTGTAATCAATGTAAGAGGTGGCAACACTGATTATTAATGATTAGATTTTACAAGATTTTTTCCATTTTTATTATAATTAATAGTTTTTTAAGAAGAAATGTTTGTTGTTATCATACTAATTTTCCATGATGATTAAAAAAAATATTTTTTTTATTTAAAACAAAAAAAAAACACGAAATGTTTTTTATTTTTATTAAAGACCTTAAAATAATCTATGATTCTTCTATTTACTGTATCAGAAAATTCTTCATAGATTTTTAGATATTTGATGAAATATAAAATATCCCTAGACTTTGTTGATGTGTGTATAACCATACACAACCACAAAAAACCCAAGTGGATTTCACGGGGTATTAGGACTTGTAGTGTTAAGAAGCGCGAATTACTGTGGAAATATAGAAAAAACCCAAGTATAGATAACAAATCAAAATTGATGCAATACAACAAAAGACTGAAAAAAATTGTGACTTTAACCCAACGAGCGCAAAATAATTACAATATAATAAATTCAAGGAATAAGGCAAAAGCTGTATGGCAAACTATAAATGCTGCAAAGCAAAATAGGCCATTAGAATCTATACCATATATTAAATTTAATAATAATATTGTGACAAATCCGTGTGACATATCAAATGAATTTAATAATTATTTTGTAGGTAAGATAACACCCATTAATACTATGCTTAAGAACCAACATAAACAATACCTAACATCTAGACCTAACTCAATATTTGTGAAGCCATGTTTGCCAGACGATATAAAGCAAATTATAAAAGGTCTAAAAAATACAAATAGTGTAGGTTATGACGATATCTGCACTAAAATAATTAAGTTAGTAACAGAAAGTATCTCACAACCTCTTAGCTACATTGTAAACCTATCTATAGAAGCTGGTGTATACCCCGAAAAACTAAAAGTTGCAATAATTAAACCAATCCATAAAAAAGATAGTAAAGAAAACATGAATAATTATAGACCTATTGCCCTTATATCAGTCTTCTCAAAAATTATTGAAAAATACATATATAATGAATTTCTTAAATATTTTGAAACCCATAATATTTTAGTTAAAGAACAAAAAGGATTTAGACAGAATAAAAGTATCAACCTTGCTATATATGAATTTTTAGAAATTATAATGTCCAATGTCGACAAGCGAATACCAATCTGCGCCATCTTTATGGATATGACGCAAGCTTTTGATCACGTGGTACATGACATTTTATTATATAAGCTAGAGACATATGGTATAAGAGGCAATATTTTGAAATTAATAGAATCTTACCTCAAAAACCGTACTCAATACACACAAATTAATAAAATTAATGTTAGAACTAAGATGGAGGATACATACCTATCAAATGAACGTAAAATAAAATACGGAGTCCCACAAGGAAGTGTATTGGGTCCATTACTCTTTATAACTTACATAAATGACCTTCCAAATATGAACTCTAACCCAATGACGCTCTTTGCTGATGACAGCACCGTTGCAATTAAATGTAAGGACAGACTATCTTATGAGCATGATATAAACAGTACTCTTAATGCAATTATTAAATGGCTGGACATTAATAATCTTAAGGCAAACATAGCGAAAACTAAAATAATGCATTTTAATCAGCGTATAAAAGCAATCACACCTAACATTATGTATAAGGGTGAACCTGTATCGGCAGTGCAATCAACAACCTTTCTCGGCCTTACTGTGGATAGCAAGTTAAATTGGAAATCTCAGATCGAAACACTGTGCAAAAGAATAAACAGATCAGTATATGCGCTACATGAATTAAAACAGATTTCAAGTGTTGATACTTTAATAACTGCATATTATGGTTTAGTTGCTTCAGTCCTGAGGTATGGTGTCGTTTTTTGGGGTGCATAAGGGCTATGTTTGGGCTCCAAATGATCGAAACCTGTAAGCCGTTCTTCCAGAGGTACAAAATTTTAACACTCCCAAGCCTATATATATATGAGGTCGCAACATTTGTGAAGGTAAATAAAAGTTTATTCACATTAGCCTCAGAAGCGAATAATAGACGACAACGTGACGCATTTCGCCTTTGTCTGCGCCGCCCCTACACCACTTTAATGCACAAAAGTGTCTTTCACATGGCACCTGTAATTTTCAATAAGTTACCTAAAGAAATAAGGGCGATGAACACTGCTGCATTTAAGAAAAATCTAAAGAACCTTTTAAATAATAAATGTTATTATAACTTAAAAGAATATTTAAATGATACATTTTCAAACTAAGACCTCATATTAATGACCTCAACTAATAGAATAATAAATTATAATTGATGTATGTATAATAATATTAATAATTAATGAATTGATAATGAATTGACATATAGGAATAACATTGAAATAATTTAATTGTTGTAATTGTAAGAATAATTTATATTAATTTATTTTATTTTCTATGATTTAATATCTTAAAATATTCTATATATCTAATTTTATATATTTATTTCAGTGTCAATCTTGATTTTGATAAACTATGACCATATTTATGTTTACATTTTGCATGCCTTATGGTAGAATCACTTGAAACATGTATTCCTAATAACACCATTGTAACAGTGTTTTCTGCAAAATAAATTATTTGATTTGATTTGATTTGATATGAGAAATATGTTGGGTTGTTTTGCCTATATAAATAAGTATAGATATATTGTTGTCTTGTTGATGACAATATTTGAAAAGCGCGCTTCGAAAGTTTGTTTAGTGTAGTTACTTGTGCTGCCATCTGCGTCGAGCTTTGCGTAATGTACCCTATTATCAAAATCGCGCGCACGGTGAGGTTCATGCGTGTGTTGTGTTGTGTCGTGTTGTGTTGCAATACTTACTTATACCTAAAGTTGGTGCAGTTGACGTCGGTGAAGAGCGCGCGCTCGTGCGGGTCGGCGCGCGTGCGCATGGTGAGGTTCATGCGTGTGTTGTGTTGTGTCGTGTTGTGTTGCAATACTTACTTATACCTGAAGTTGGTGCAGTTGACGTCGGTGAAGAGCGCGCGCTCGTGCGGCTCGGCGCGCGTGCGCACGGTGAGGTTCATGCGTGTGTTGTGTTGTGTCGTGTTGTGTTGCAATACTTACTTATACCTAAAGTTGGTGCAGTTGACGTCAGTGAAGAGCGCGCGCTCGTGCGGGTCGGCGCGCGTGCGCACGGTGAGGTTCATGCGTGTGTTGTGTTGTGTCGTGTTGTGTTGCAATACTTACTTATACCTAAAGTTGGTGCAGTTGACGTCAGTGAAGAGCGCGCGCTCGTGCGGGTCGGCGCGCGTGCGCACGGTGAGGTTCATGCGTGTGTTGTGTTGTGTCGTGTTGTGTTGCAATACTTACTTATACCTAAAGTTGGTGCAGTTGACGTCAGTGAAGAGCGCGCGCTCGTGCGGGTCGGCGCGCGTGCGCACGGTGAGGTTCATGCGTGTGTTGTGTTGTGTCGTGTTGTGTTGCAATACTTACTTATACCTAAAGTTGGTGCAGTTGACGTCAGTGAAGAGCGCGCGCTCGTGCGGGTCGGCGCGCGTGCGCACGGTGAGGTTCATGCGTGTGTTGTGTTGTGTCGTGTTGTGTTGCAATACTTACTTATACCTAAAGTTGGTGCAGTTGACGTCAGTGAAGAGCGCGCGCTCGTGCGGGTCGGCGCGCGTGCGCACGGTGAGGTTCATGCGTGTGTTGTGTTGTGTCGTGTTGTGTTGCAATACTTACTTATACCTAAAGTTGGTGCAGTTGACGTCAGTGAAGAGCGCGCGCTCGTGCGGGTCGGCGCGCGTGCGCACGGTGAGATTCATGCGCGCGTGCGCTGAACACGTGATGCTGAAGTCTGCATCTACGTCCGGCTTCACAGGCGCATTGCGGAAATTGATCGCCGATAAGTGACGGTCCTCCTTCTTAGATAGGTTGAATGTGAACTGGTAGTCTACTGCTAAGTCATCTGCGGGGTGGAACAATGGTTAAATGATAACATGATCTACAAATCTTTCTCTTAATTCTTATGAAAACATATTGTCTTTCAGTTAAGCAATAAATCTCTTTGCTTAGATTGCATGGGAAACACTGCGAATATTTCCTCGGGAGCCAGGTTAAGAAAGGCACCACTCTAGGCAATGACTGCAGTGGTTTATGCGGCCGCTCCGCCGTTTGACACTGCCCCGAGTGTGTTCAATTCCCACACGAGACAACACTTTGTGCGATTCATAAATGGTTGTTCCGAGTCTGGGTGTTAATTGTGTCCGTTGGTTGTATGTTTGTCAAGTCCCCCGCGACACACGAGTTATTCCTAAAAGGGGACTTCTTAGAAAAGAAAATAGAAGGTTATGAACGTACAGTAGCAGGCACCCTTGTTGTATATGTCAGCGTGGTAGTGATTGGTGTTATCGCACTTGTCACAGCGGTCGCCGGCGAGCCCCTTGGTGCTGCAGTAGCACCGACCCGTGTCCGCCGCGCACGCCACCGCCTGCGCGTTGCACTCGCACGCTACACATATAATTTATTTATTTATTTTATTTTTAGACTCATGTCTGTATCCCTGAAGGGGTAGGCAGAGTCGTATTACACACCCACACTTCGCCAGTTATGTTTCGGTCCCAATGTAATAGCGGCCTATTGCCATCTACCGGGCACATTATTAAGCGAGCTAAAGATATAATATTACGCCTCTGTCCACCCCTTAAGGGATACAGGCGTGAGTCTGAGTCTAATGATATAATCAAATAAATACAATATGATGATCTGCTATGCAAAGTATTTTAATAATACAACATAGACAGTATACTTATTCACCTAAAATTATTTCAAACAGTGTGCGATGATATAAGACCCTATTTTTATGAAATGTTATAGTTTTCGGCAAACTTCTTATGCACTCTGATGTTGAATCATGTAGGTGTTTGCGCAGGTACAGAAAAACAGAAAATCTTTACGAAAAAAATTTAAATATACTTACATAATATTTTTGTAAACTGACAAATAAGTATATTAACTTTTAGTATATTGTGACAACAAAGTAATGAACCAAATGTGAATCAAGGTCTTATATTTAGGCAAAAAGATGTTGAAAACTGTAAACATTTACAGGGTGTAAAAAGACCCTTAACGAAAACTGAAATCTCATGTTGTACCAATCACTATGAACATTTTTTACTTCGGCACCATACCTGGGAAATTACTGGTTCAAGAGATATTGAGGCTCAAAGTTAGTATGTTTTTTTTTTTATTAGGTACAAAATCGATGCATTTACCCAGCCAATATGTTCTTTAGATGCCCCATGACCCCATGGATAAGTAGATATTTCGAGCATTGCACGCGCGCGCTTTTAATTGCGGTTTAAAAAATGTGAAGACTTAAAAAAAATCGTTTCCCAGGTTTTATTTTTGGTTAGTATGACTTGGCATGATGTCCACAACGAGTAGACTTCGGCTTGGTGATGGGTCTTGTGACACCCTGTATCTACGTACATTCATGCCCATTTTTCTTATCGATTCACGGTAGAGGTGAGGAATATTCTTGGTGGATGACAAACAATTAAACAAAATAGTAAGTGAATATCACAGACGTATAAGAGTATATAGGTAAGTATAAAATAACAATCATCAAAGTAACTAAAACAACAACAAGCAAATAAAAACACAACATAATATCAATAGATAATTCAAAGATGCGTGGCGCGTGTCTTAGTGACTGTACTTTATGGAAGATTCGAACACAAATTCAAATTTCAAACGCAATAGAACATATTATCCGAATGCAACCAATCATAGCCGAATGCGTCACGCTACGAATCGTGAAGTCCCCTCCCGCTACCCACTCCCGTCCCGCTGACACCTAATTTTCGATTACTGCGCAGCTATACGCAGCAACTTCAGAGGGAACTAGAAATTTGGCGATACCTTTACTTAGGTAGTAAATCAGAATAAACTGTTGTCTCGTGCAGAGTAAGACTGCATCGCGCCGTCGCGGTAGCTACGTGTGCTTGTATGTGTTTGGCACCTGCAATGGCGATCAGCTGAGCGAAGGTGGCGGTCAATACACTGAGTTAATTTTTAAAATGCATGACGCCAAAATTTTTTTTAAACTTTTAGTGACTTATTTTTTCATGTATTTGTATTCAGTTATAGTAGTATATTCACCGATATATTTTTTTGCAAATGCAAATCAACACTGTCTGGTACTTCGAAAGATAGTAAAGGTCTATAGGCGTTGTGGAGAAATCGCCTATCGTTATTCTGGGATAATGGAGCATCCTAATGGCCAATTCATTTTTAAAATCGTTTCATTAGGTTTAAATTTTATTCGTAACAAACATACGAAAACGAAAAATATAAAGCTTTTCTCTTTATAATATTATTCTTATACAGTATAGACGAACTAATCGAATACGAAATAATATAATCATATGTAAATAAATTATGGATATAATTGCATAATCTTCATAATCTGAGTCGGAATCGCATAATTCCAGTCCAGCAGCGCGTATGTCATACTGTCATATGTCACACGATAAGTTGTCAGGTCGTCAAACAGAAGTTGTAGAAAAAAGTTGGAATATTTGGAATTGGAATATTAAGTATTATTTGGAACAAAGATGAGAAAATTCTAGTAAATTCAAGAACGAATCGAAGGGATAGAAAGAGACAGAAAATTAAAAGACGAACGAAAAGACGATCGAAAATAATAAAGAAATTAGAAATGTTCTACATCTATATAGAACATTCCTTTGGGTATAAAAGGCTGTGTAGACGTGCAGAACGTGGGTATAAGTTTGGAAGCAGTACAGTGAAGAAGAAGGAAGAAGTAGTAGAGAAGAAAGTACAGTGAAGTGAATTACAGTGAATAAGTGAGGGTCGGCACATATCTGACGGAAGATGCGTCGCGTAGCGTAACGCCAAAACAGCCAAATACAATAATAAATCATTCAACCTTTCACACCTACCCGATGATGCGTTAGTGCGTCGAGCGTACAGCGTCTGTTCCGTTTCCCTCAACGTATCGTTGGTCGACGTCGCACGCATCACGCACCACGTGTATTTTGACTGACGCGTTGGGCGACGTTTTAAAATTAAATGTCATACAAAGCAAAAGCACTGTAGTTGCCGAAAGCAGAAACTGACTAGACGTGAAATGTAGCTGGTCTAATTTGACGGAATAGACGCAATCGATGCAGATAGCTCGACGTATTTTCCGTCAGATATGTACCGACCCATCTGACGGAATAGACGCGACCGATGATACGTTTGACGCATCTTCCATCAGATATGTTCTGTCGCTGAAGGTGTCGGTGCTACCCGCGTCGAACATTGGATGACGCATCGTGAAAAGTCTACGCGGCGTTTTCGCTCAATAAAGAACTCAGTATTTTCATTTCAATCCCGTTACTCCCACCGTAAAAATATTATTATTCTGATTTCATGTAGTATAAGTATAATAACATTTTCTGACTGCACGGTTGGCGTAGTGGTTTATGCGGCCGCCTCGTCGCTTGACACTGCGCCAAGTGCTGTGGGTTCGATTTCCACACGAGACAACACTTTGTGTGATCCATAAATTGTTGTTTCGAGTCTGGGTGTTAATTGTCATCGTTAGATGTATGTTTGTTAAGTCCCCCGCAACACAGGATTTAGTCCTAATGCGGGAGTTGTCTTTAAAAAAAAAAACAAGAAAATAAGAATTTTAATGACATTAACCTGCCATATTCCACTGCTAGATATAGGCCTTTCCAATAGCACGCCACCAAGGTATCATACAGTTAAAATAGACAAAGAAGTGTGGAAGTAGACTCACGCTGGCACACGCCGCCGTTGAGCGGGCTGCCCCAGTGTCCGGGCGCGCAGGCGTCGCAGTGCTCGCCCAGCGTGCGGCCCGCGCACGGCTGTATACACCGCGCCTCCGCGTCGCACACCGCGTGACCGTTGCACTGGCAGCGGGGACACGCCGTGAAGTGCCACCTGCACACACGTAGTGTTTATTTAGTAGCAAGTATAGTGGCCTGTGCTGAGAACACGCGTGGCGCGTGCAGTCTTCTAGCATCGCCGGGCAGACACTATTTTCTGCCGTCGCTAGCAAGGCTTAGGCCCCATCCCCTGCCGCCGCCGCGCCGGCGCCGTCGTCGTACAGATACAGACATGTAGTAGGTATATAGTGACCTGTGCTGCGCACACACGCGCGGCGCGTGCGGTCTCCTGGCGCCGCCGGGCAGGCACTGTCCCCGGCCGCCGCCGGCGCCGTCGTCGTATAGATACAGACATGTAGTAGGTATATAGTGACCTGTGCTGCGCACACACGCGCGGCGCGTGCGGTCTCCTGGCGCCGCCGGGCAGGCACTGTCCCCGGCCGCCGCCGCGCCGGCGCCGTCGTCGTATAGATACAGACATGTAGTAGGTATATAGTGACCTGTGCTGCGCACACACGCGCGGCGCGTGCGGTCTCCTGGCGCCGCCGGGCAGGCACTGTCCCCGGCCGCCGCCGGCGCCGTCGTCGTATAGATACAGACATGTAGTAGGTATATAGTGACCTGTGCTGCGCACACACGCGCGGCGCGTGCGGTCTCCTGGCGCCGCCGGGCAGGCACTGTCCCCGGCCGCCGCCGGCGCCGTCGTCGTATAGATACAGACATGTAGTAGGTATATAGTGACCTGTGCTGCGCACACACGCGCGGCGCGTGCGGTCTCCTGGCGCCGCCGGGCAGGCACTGTCCCCGGCCGCCGCCGGCGCCGTCGTCGTATAGATACAGACATGTAGTAGGTATATAGTGACCTGTGCTGCGCACACACGCGCGGCGCGTGCGGTCTCCTGGCGCCGCCGGGCAGGCACTGTCCCCGGCCGCCGCCGGCGCCGTCGTCGTATAGATACAGACATGTAGTAGGTATATAGTGACCTGTGCTGCGCACACACGCGCGGCGCGTGCGGTCTCCTGGCGCCGCCGGGCAGGCACTGTCCCCGGCCGCCGCCGGCGCCGTCGTCGTATAGATACAGACATGTAGTAGGTATATAGTGACCTGTGCTGCGCACACACGCGCGGCGCGTGCGGTCTCCTGGCGCCGCCGGGCAGGCACTGTCCCCGGCCGCCGCCGCGCCGGCGCCGTCGTCGTATAGATACAGACATGTAGTAGGTATATAGTGACCTGTGCTGCGCACACACGCGCGGCGCGTGCGGTCTCCTGGCGCCGCCGGGCAGGCACTGTCCCCGGCCGCCGCCGCGCCGGCGCCGTCGTCGTATAGATACAGACATGTAGTAGGTATATAGTGACCTGTGCTGCGCACACACGCGCGGCGCGTGCGGTCTCCTGGCGCCGCCGGGCAGGCACTGTCCCCGGCCGCCGCCGGCGCCGTCGTCGTATAGATACAGACATGTAGTAGGTATATAGTGACCTGTGCTGCGCACACACGCGCGGCGCGTGCGGTCTCCTGGCGCCGCCGGGCAGGCACTGTCCCCGGCCGCCGCCGGCGCCGTCGTCGTATAGATACAGACATGTAGTAGGTATATAGTGACCTGTGCTGCGCACACACGCGCGGCGCGTGCGGTCTCCTGGCGCCGCCGGGCAGGCACTGTCCCCGGCCGCCGCCGGCGCCGTCGTCGTATAGATACAGACATGTAGTAGGTATATAGTGACCTGTGCTGCGCACACACGCGCGGCGCGTGCGGTCTCCTGGCGCCGCCGGGCAGGCACTGTCCCCGGCCGCCGCCGCGCCGGCGCCGTCGTCGTATAGATACAGACATGTAGTAGGTATATAGTGACCTGTGCTGCGCACACACGCGCGGCGCGTGCGGTCTCCTGGCGCCGCCGGGCAGGCACTGTCCCCGGCCGCCGCCGGCGCCGTCGTCGTATAGATACAGACATGTAGTAGGTATATAGTGACCTGTGCTGCGCACACACGCGCGGCGCGTGCGGTCTCCTGGCGCCGCCGGGCAGGCACTGTCCCCGGCCGCCGCCGGCGCCGTCGTCGTATAGATACAGACATGTAGTAGGTATATAGTGACCTGTGCTGCGCACACACGCGCGGCGCGTGCGGTCTCCTGGCGCCGCCGGGCAGGCACTGTCCCCGGCCGCCGCCGCGCCGGCGCCGTCGTCGTATAGATACAGACATGTAGTAGGTATATAGTGACCTGTGCTGCGCACACACGCGCGGCGCGTGCGGTCTCCTGGCGCCGCCGGGCAGGCACTGTCCCCGGCCGCCGCCGGCGCCGTCGTCGTATAGATACAGACATGTAGTAGGTATATAGTGACCTGTGCTGCGCACACACGCGCGGCGCGTGCGGTCTCCTGGCGCCGCCGGGCAGGCACTGTCCCCGGCCGCCGCCGGCGCCGTCGTCGTATAGATACAGACATGTAGTAGGTATATAGTGACCTGTGCTGCGCACACACGCGCGGCGCGTGCGGTCTCCTGGCGCCGCCGGGCAGGCACTGTCCCCGGCCGCCGCCGGCGCCGTCGTCGTATAGATACAGACATGTAGTAGGTATATAGTGACCTGTGCTGCGCACACACGCGCGGCGCGTGCGGTCTCCTGGCGCCGCCGGGCAGGCACTGTCCCCGGCCGCCGCCGGCGCCGTCGTCGTATAGATACAGACATGTAGTAGGTATATAGTGACCTGTGCTGCGCACACACGCGCGGCGCGTGCGGTCTCCTGGCGCCGCCGGGCAGGCACTGTCCCCGGCCGCCGCCGGCGCCGTCGTCGTATAGATACAGACATGTAGTAGGTATATAGTGACCTGTGCTGCGCACACACGCGCGGCGCGTGCGGTCTCCTGGCGCCGCCGGGCAGGCACTGTCCCCGGCCGCCGCCGGCGCCGTCGTCGTATAGATACAGACATGTAGTAGGTATATAGTGACCTGTGCTGCGCACACACGCGCGGCGCGTGCGGTCTCCTGGCGCCGCCGGGCAGGCACTGTCCCCGGCCGCCGCCGGCGCCGTCGTCGTATAGATACAGACATGTAGTAGGTATATAGTGACCTGTGCTGCGCACACACGCGCGGCGCGTGCGGTCTCCTGGCGCCGCCGGGCAGGCACTGTCCCCGGCCGCCGCCGCGCCGGCGCCGTCGTCGTATAGATACAGACATGTAGTAGGTATATAGTGACCTGTGCTGCGCACACACGCGCGGCGCGTGCGGTCTCCTGGCGCCGCCGGGCAGGCACTGTCCCCGGCCGCCGCCGGCGCCGTCGTCGTATAGATACAGACATGTAGTAGGTATATAGTGACCTGTGCTGCGCACACACGCGCGGCGCGTGCGGTCTCCTGGCGCCGCCGGGCAGGCACTGTCCCCGGCCGCCGCCGCGCCGGCGCCGTCGTCGTATAGATACAGACATGTAGTAGGTATATAGTGACCTGTGCTGCGCACACACGCGCGGCGCGTGCGGTCTCCTGGCGCCGCCGGGCAGGCACTGTCCCCGGCCGCCGCCGGCGCCGTCGTCGTATAGATACAGACATGTAGTAGGTATATAGTGACCTGTGCTGCGCACACACGCGCGGCGCGTGCGGTCTCCTGGCGCCGCCGGGCAGGCACTGTCCCCGGCCGCCGCCGGCGCCGTCGTCGTATAGATACAGACATGTAGTAGGTATATAGTGACCTGTGCTGCGCACACACGCGCGGCGCGTGCGGTCTCCTGGCGCCGCCGGGCAGGCACTGTCCCCGGCCGCCGCCGCGCCGGCGCCGTCGTCGTATAGATACAGACATGTAGTAGGTATATAGTGACCTGTGCTGCGCACACACGCGCGGCGCGTGCGGTCTCCTGGCGCCGCCGGGCAGGCACTGTCCCCGGCCGCCGCCGGCGCCGTCGTCGTATAGATACAGACATGTAGTAGGTATATAGTGACCTGTGCTGCGCACACACGCGCGGCGCGTGCGGTCTCCTGGCGCCGCCGGGCAGGCACTGTCCCCGGCCGCCGCCGCGCCGGCGCCGTCGTCGTATAGATACAGACATGTAGTAGGTATATAGTGACCTGTGCTGCGCACACACGCGCGGCGCGTGCGGTCTCCTGGCGCCGCCGGGCAGGCACTGTCCCCGGCCGCCGCCGGCGCCGTCGTCGTATAGATACAGACATGTAGTAGGTATATAGTGACCTGTGCTGCGCACACACGCGCGGCGCGTGCGGTCTCCTGGCGCCGCCGGGCAGGCACTGTCCCCGGCCGCCGCCGGCGCCGTCGTCGTATAGATACAGACATGTAGTAGGTATATAGTGACCTGTGCTGCGCACACACGCGCGGCGCGTGCGGTCTCCTGGCGCCGCCGGGCAGGCACTGTCCCCGGCCGCCGCCGCGCCGGCGCCGTCGTCGTATAGATACAGACATGTAGTAGGTATATAGTGACCTGTGCTGCGCACACACGCGCGGCGCGTGCGGTCTCCTGGCGCCGCCGGGCAGGCACTGTCCCCGGCCGCCGCCGCGCCGGCGCCGTCGTCGTATAGATACAGACATGTAGTAGGTATATAGTGACCTGTGCTGCGCACACACGCGCGGCGCGTGCGGTCTCCTGGCGCCGCCGGGCAGGCACTGTCCCCGGCCGCCGCCGGCGCCGTCGTCGTATAGATACAGACATGTAGTAGGTATATAGTGACCTGTGCTGCGCACACACGCGCGGCGCGTGCGGTCTCCTGGCGCCGCCGGGCAGGCACTGTCCCCGGCCGCCGCCGGCGCCGTCGTCGTATAGATACAGACATGTAGTAGGTATATAGTGACCTGTGCTGCGCACACACGCGCGGCGCGTGCGGTCTCCTGGCGCCGCCGGGCAGGCACTGTCCCCGGCCGCCGCCGGCGCCGTCGTCGTATAGATACAGACATGTAGTAGGTATATAGTGACCTGTGCTGCGCACACACGCGCGGCGCGTGCGGTCTCCTGGCGCCGCCGGGCAGGCACTGTCCCCGGCCGCCGCCGGCGCCGTCGTCGTATAGATACAGACATGTAGTAGGTATATAGTGACCTGTGCTGCGCACACACGCGCGGCGCGTGCGGTCTCCTGGCGCCGCCGGGCAGGCACTGTCCCCGGCCGCCGCCGCGCCGGCGCCGTCGTCGTATAGATACAGACATGTAGTAGGTATATAGTGACCTGTGCTGCGCACACACGCGCGGCGCGTGCGGTCTCCTGGCGCCGCCGGGCAGGCACTGTCCCCGGCCGCCGCCGGCGCCGTCGTCGTATAGATACAGACATGTAGTAGGTATATAGTGACCTGTGCTGCGCACACACGCGCGGCGCGTGCGGTCTCCTGGCGCCGCCGGGCAGGCACTGTCCCCGGCCGCCGCCGGCGCCGTCGTCGTATAGATACAGACATGTAGTAGGTATATAGTGACCTGTGCTGCGCACACACGCGCGGCGCGTGCGGTCTCCTGGCGCCGCCGGGCAGGCACTGTCCCCGGCCGCCGCCGCGCCGGCGCCGTCGTCGTATAGATACAGACATGTAGTAGGTATATAGTGACCTGTGCTGCGCACACACGCGCGGCGCGTGCGGTCTCCTGGCGCCGCCGGGCAGGCACTGTCCCCGGCCGCCGCCGGCGCCGTCGTCGTATAGATACAGACATGTAGTAGGTATATAGTGACCTGTGCTGCGCACACACGCGCGGCGCGTGCGGTCTCCTGGCGCCGCCGGGCAGGCACTGTCCCCGGCCGCCGCCGCGCCGGCGCCGTCGTCGTATAGATACAGACATGTAGTAGGTATATAGTGACCTGTGCTGCGCACACACGCGCGGCGCGTGCGGTCTCCTGGCGCCGCCGGGCAGGCACTGTCCCCGGCCGCCGCCGGCGCCGTCGTCGTATAGATACAGACATGTAGTAGGTATATAGTGACCTGTGCTGCGCACACACGCGCGGCGCGTGCGGTCTCCTGGCGCCGCCGGGCAGGCACTGTCCCCGGCCGCCGCCGCGCCGGCGCCGTCGTCGTATAGATACAGACATGTAGTAGGTATATAGTGACCTGTGCTGCGCACACACGCGCGGCGCGTGCGGTCTCCTGGCGCCGCCGGGCAGGCACTGTCCCCGGCCGCCGCCGGCGCCGTCGTCGTATAGATACAGACATGTAGTAGGTATATAGTGACCTGTGCTGCGCACACACGCGCGGCGCGTGCGGTCTCCTGGCGCCGCCGGGCAGGCACTGTCCCCGGCCGCCGCCGCGCCGGCGCCGTCGTCGTATAGATACAGACATGTAGTAGGTATATAGTGACCTGTGCTGCGCACACACGCGCGGCGCGTGCGGTCTCCTGGCGCCGCCGGGCAGGCACTGTCCCCGGCCGCCGCCGGCGCCGTCGTCGTATAGATACAGACATGTAGTAGGTATATAGTGACCTGTGCTGCGCACACACGCGCGGCGCGTGCGGTCTCCTGGCGCCGCCGGGCAGGCACTGTCCCCGGCCGCCGCCGGCGCCGTCGTCGTATAGATACAGACATGTAGTAGGTATATAGTGACCTGTGCTGCGCACACACGCGCGGCGCGTGCGGTCTCCTGGCGCCGCCGGGCAGGCACTGTCCCCGGCCGCCGCCGGCGCCGTCGTCGTATAGATACAGACATGTAGTAGGTATATAGTGACCTGTGCTGCGCACACACGCGCGGCGCGTGCGGTCTCCTGGCGCCGCCGGGCAGGCACTGTCCCCGGCCGCCGCCGGCGCCGTCGTCGTATAGATACAGACATGTAGTAGGTATATAGTGACCTGTGCTGCGCACACACGCGCGGCGCGTGCGGTCTCCTGGCGCCGCCGGGCAGGCACTGTCCCCGGCCGCCGCCGCGCCGGCGCCGTCGTCGTATAGATACAGACATGTAGTAGGTATATAGTGACCTGTGCTGCGCACACACGCGCGGCGCGTGCGGTCTCCTGGCGCCGCCGGGCAGGCACTGTCCCCGGCCGCCGCCGCGCCGGCGCCGTCGTCGTATAGATACAGACATGTAGTAGGTATATAGTGACCTGTGCTGCGCACACACGCGCGGCGCGTGCGGTCTCCTGGCGCCGCCGGGCAGGCACTGTCCCCGGCCGCCGCCGGCGCCGTCGTCGTATAGATACAGACATGTAGTAGGTATATAGTGACCTGTGCTGCGCACACACGCGCGGCGCGTGCGGTCTCCTGGCGCCGCCGGGCAGGCACTGTCCCCGGCCGCCGCCGGCGCCGTCGTCGTATAGATACAGACATGTAGTAGGTATATAGTGACCTGTGCTGCGCACACACGCGCGGCGCGTGCGGTCTCCTGGCGCCGCCGGGCAGGCACTGTCCCCGGCCGCCGCCGGCGCCGTCGTCGTATAGATACAGACATGTAGTAGGTATATAGTGACCTGTGCTGCGCACACACGCGCGGCGCGTGCGGTCTCCTGGCGCCGCCGGGCAGGCACTGTCCCCGGCCGCCGCCGGCGCCGTCGTCGTATAGATACAGACATGTAGTAGGTATATAGTGACCTGTGCTGCGCACACACGCGCGGCGCGTGCGGTCTCCTGGCGCCGCCGGGCAGGCACTGTCCCCGGCCGCCGCCGGCGCCGTCGTCGTATAGATACAGACATGTAGTAGGTATATAGTGACCTGTGCTGCGCACACACGCGCGGCGCGTGCGGTCTCCTGGCGCCGCCGGGCAGGCACTGTCCCCGGCCGCCGCCGCGCCGGCGCCGTCGTCGTATAGATACAGACATGTAGTAGGTATATAGTGACCTGTGCTGCGCACACACGCGCGGCGCGTGCGGTCTCCTGGCGCCGCCGGGCAGGCACTGTCCCCGGCCGCCGCCGCGCCGGCGCCGTCGTCGTATAGATACAGACATGTAGTAGGTATATAGTGACCTGTGCTGCGCACACACGCGCGGCGCGTGCGGTCTCCTGGCGCCGCCGGGCAGGCACTGTCCCCGGCCGCCGCCGGCGCCGTCGTCGTATAGATACAGACATGTAGTAGGTATATAGTGACCTGTGCTGCGCACACACGCGCGGCGCGTGCGGTCTCCTGGCGCCGCCGGGCAGGCACTGTCCCCGGCCGCCGCCGCGCCGGCGCCGTCGTCGTATAGATACAGACATGTAGTAGGTATATAGTGACCTGTGCTGCGCACACACGCGCGGCGCGTGCGGTCTCCTGGCGCCGCCGGGCAGGCACTGTCCCCGGCCGCCGCCGCGCCGGCGCCGTCGTCGTATAGATACAGACATGTAGTAGGTATATAGTGACCTGTGCTGCGCACACACGCGCGGCGCGTGCGGTCTCCTGGCGCCGCCGGGCAGGCACTGTCCCCGGCCGCCGCCGGCGCCGTCGTCGTATAGATACAGACATGTAGTAGGTATATAGTGACCTGTGCTGCGCACACACGCGCGGCGCGTGCGGTCTCCTGGCGCCGCCGGGCAGGCACTGTCCCCGGCCGCCGCCGGCGCCGTCGTCGTATAGATACAGACATGTAGTAGGTATATAGTGACCTGTGCTGCGCACACACGCGCGGCGCGTGCGGTCTCCTGGCGCCGCCGGGCAGGCACTGTCCCCGGCCGCCGCCGGCGCCGTCGTCGTATAGATACAGACATGTAGTAGGTATATAGTGACCTGTGCTGCGCACACACGCGCGGCGCGTGCGGTCTCCTGGCGCCGCCGGGCAGGCACTGTCCCCGGCCGCCGCCGCGCCGGCGCCGTCGTCGTATAGATACAGACATGTAGTAGGTATATAGTGACCTGTGCTGCGCACACACGCGCGGCGCGTGCGGTCTCCTGGCGCCGCCGGGCAGGCACTGTCCCCGGCCGCCGCCGGCGCCGTCGTCGTATAGATACAGACATGTAGTAGGTATATAGTGACCTGTGCTGCGCACACACGCGCGGCGCGTGCGGTCTCCTGGCGCCGCCGGGCAGGCACTGTCCCCGGCCGCCGCCGGCGCCGTCGTCGTATAGATACAGACATGTAGTAGGTATATAGTGACCTGTGCTGCGCACACACGCGCGGCGCGTGCGGTCTCCTGGCGCCGCCGGGCAGGCACTGTCCCCGGCCGCCGCCGCGCCGGCGCCGTCGTCGTATAGATACAGACATGTAGTAGGTATATAGTGACCTGTGCTGCGCACACACGCGCGGCGCGTGCGGTCTCCTGGCGCCGCCGGGCAGGCACTGTCCCCGGCCGCCGCCGGCGCCGTCGTCGTATAGATACAGACATGTAGTAGGTATATAGTGACCTGTGCTGCGCACACACGCGCGGCGCGTGCGGTCTCCTGGCGCCGCCGGGCAGGCACTGTCCCCGGCCGCCGCCGCGCCGGCGCCGTCGTCGTATAGATACAGACATGTAGTAGGTATATAGTGACCTGTGCTGCGCACACACGCGCGGCGCGTGCGGTCTCCTGGCGCCGCCGGGCAGGCACTGTCCCCGGCCGCCGCCGGCGCCGTCGTCGTATAGATACAGACATGTAGTAGGTATATAGTGACCTGTGCTGCGCACACACGCGCGGCGCGTGCGGTCTCCTGGCGCCGCCGGGCAGGCACTGTCCCCGGCCGCCGCCGCGCCGGCGCCGTCGTCGTATAGATACAGACATGTAGTAGGTATATAGTGACCTGTGCTGCGCACACACGCGCGGCGCGTGCGGTCTCCTGGCGCCGCCGGGCAGGCACTGTCCCCGGCCGCCGCCGGCGCCGTCGTCGTATAGATACAGACATGTAGTAGGTATATAGTGACCTGTGCTGCGCACACACGCGCGGCGCGTGCGGTCTCCTGGCGCCGCCGGGCAGGCACTGTCCCCGGCCGCCGCCGCGCCGGCGCCGTCGTCGTATAGATACAGACATGTAGTAGGTATATAGTGACCTGTGCTGCGCACACACGCGCGGCGCGTGCGGTCTCCTGGCGCCGCCGGGCAGGCACTGTCCCCGGCCGCCGCCGGCGCCGTCGTCGTATAGATACAGACATGTAGTAGGTATATAGTGACCTGTGCTGCGCACACACGCGCGGCGCGTGCGGTCTCCTGGCGCCGCCGGGCAGGCACTGTCCCCGGCCGCCGCCGCGCCGGCGCCGTCGTCGTATAGATACAGACATGTAGTAGGTATATAGTGACCTGTGCTGCGCACACACGCGCGGCGCGTGCGGTCTCCTGGCGCCGCCGGGCAGGCACTGTCCCCGGCCGCCGCCGGCGCCGTCGTCGTATAGATACAGACATGTAGTAGGTATATAGTGACCTGTGCTGCGCACACACGCGCGGCGCGTGCGGTCTCCTGGCGCCGCCGGGCAGGCACTGTCCCCGGCCGCCGCCGGCGCCGTCGTCGTATAGATACAGACATGTAGTAGGTATATAGTGACCTGTGCTGCGCACACACGCGCGGCGCGTGCGGTCTCCTGGCGCCGCCGGGCAGGCACTGTCCCCGGCCGCCGCCGCGCCGGCGCCGTCGTCGTATAGATACAGACATGTAGTAGGTATATAGTGACCTGTGCTGCGCACACACGCGCGGCGCGTGCGGTCTCCTGGCGCCGCCGGGCAGGCACTGTCCCCGGCCGCCGCCGCGCCGGCGCCGTCGTCGTATAGATACAGACATGTAGTAGGTATATAGTGACCTGTGCTGCGCACACACGCGCGGCGCGTGCGGTCTCCTGGCGCCGCCGGGCAGGCACTGTCCCCGGCCGCCGCCGGCGCCGTCGTCGTATAGATACAGACATGTAGTAGGTATATAGTGACCTGTGCTGCGCACACACGCGCGGCGCGTGCGGTCTCCTGGCGCCGCCGGGCAGGCACTGTCCCCGGCCGCCGCCGGCGCCGTCGTCGCACCAGCCACACGCGGGCTCGGCCCTGCACGCCGCACACGACACGTGCGCCGCGCACCCACGTAACGCCCCGCAGGTGCCGCCGCCCTCGTTGAGGGTCGACCACGCCCGGCAGCCGCCTAATGGAAAGGACGCGCCGTATGCGTTCTGTAGACAAAAGCAAGCCTGATGAATCAATGCTCAATACAACAAATATCATCATCACAATGAAAACAAATTGAATTGAATTGAACAATTATTCTATTTAAATCGGAGGAATTAAATTTTAACAGGAAATGCCTAAAGCATGCTACACGTCCCGCGTTGGAAAGCAAGTAAACAAAAAGGCGCCTTTTTACTGGGTACTTGCACCTGTCAACGATATCGCAACAAGATTCAAATCAGTTAAAATAACTAAAAAAATAAAATTATTGTTTTTAAATCCGGCTCGAAGGACCAAAATGTGCGATATATGGCTTTTGTTTTCGAGTATCTAATGTGCAATTTTAACTATTCTTCATACAATAAGTCGAAAATTTGAAAAGCTGTAAGTAGCACCAGCAGAGGCAGGTCTTTGTACAAACAGACCTTATCGACGCATCGTCCGGCGGAGGCGCACCATATACACCCCTCGGCGGTGCAGTTGGCACACGTCACGAACGTCGAGCAGGGGGCGCTGCACGGACCCGCCGCTGCCACCGTCCTGGGGACAAGTACGTATATTTCTTACAATTGGCCTATTGGAAGGTGTGTGAGTGAACCAGAAGGATAGAGTTATATTTTCTACTATTCGTATTCCTTTATTTTCGCACAAGCAGGCAAGGAAGAAAAAGACGTAAAGGAAAGAGTGACTCACCTCTGTTTAGGTTAGTTTAAATCTTTTTAAGTGTAAAATTATTCTTACTTTAAAGGGAGGCGAAAAGAAGGAGATTATGAAATAAACAGTACGACAGAGGGAAGGAGAAGAGTGAAAATAAAGGGGTTTGGGTAACATTGTATGGACCAGTGGCGTCATTTTTTGTTCCAGCGGCCACGAATCATTTTAATAATACTTCGTAGTACTATATTAAATATATACATAACTTCAATTATTTTTGTCCTAAGTAATGTAGGAGCTGAGATTTTAGCATTTGAAGATTTTCAGAATGTCGTCAATATAAACTAATAGAGAGATGCGCTTAGTGTTTTACTTAAGATTATTTACGTTTTAAGATCATTCACTGACATGACATCAATGTAATAGGACATAAACGAAATAATAAAATTATATGTTCATACTTTAAAATATTATATTACACAGTTTGTTATCTTCGTACATTTCATTCTCAATATCTTGTCTTATATTGTATCTCAGAATTGCGCCGGTGGCGATAGGCTATTCTGATACTTGCCCCGTCCCACGTACCAAATAATTAACATTACATGGGAACAACAGCCCAAGGTCCGTTTCCCAACCACGCATGAATAATAATGCCCTAACAGCGCATTTAGCCCTTGCGCAGCTCTCTCGATGAGTATATACATAGTCGCGATTGGATTCTACCTCTAAGAAGCCACGGATCAATCCAACTGAAGCTCGTCATCGTTTCTGAAAAATCAGTGTTAGATTCTTTGTATACTTCGTTCGTCGGAAGGGAGTGGCTTTGGCTGTCAGTATTGACATAGTCAACGCCTTCAACTCCCTTCCGTGGCTAGCAATTAGGAAGGCACTATTCCATCACAACGTGCCTCCATATCTGCGTAAAATCGTCGGGACGTATCTGCGCGACAGGTCCATTACGTATACTAGTATGGGTCGGGACGGCTTTGAACACCGGAGGGAGGTCACATGTGGGGTTCCCCAGAGGTCAGTGTTAGGACCCCTGCTATGGAACCTCACTTACGATGCAGTTCTGTGGACCAGTCTACCCTCCAGCGTGAGTATTGTATGCTATGCGGACGACACTCTGGTGTTAGCAAGAGGTATGGCTTCCCTGAAGTAATTCAGCTCGCGGAATTGGGAGTGGCTTGTGTCGTCCGACAGATAAGCAGGCTGGGCTACTCTGTCGTTTCCTGTGGAACCACAGCGCCTTATGAGGCGCTGTGGTTCCACAGGAAACGACAGAGTGTGGTTCCGCAGGAAACGACAGAGTGTGGTTCCACAGGAAACGACAGAGTGTGGTTCCATCTAGCTCGCTTTTTAGAGTGGATGGTGTGGAGGTCCGGGTAGACCGGTACATTAAGTACCTCGGGCTCACCCTCGACAGCCGCTGGAGCTTCAAGGAGCATTTCGAGCGTATGGTCCCTTGAGTTCGCGGATCAGCAGGTGCCCTTCAAAGGCTGCTTCTGAACCTCAGGGGTCTCTGAGAAGTTCGACGTCTCTATTGTGCGGTCGTACGATCCATGGGCCTTTACGGAGTGCCTATATGGGCCACACGCCTAGCGGCCTCCTCACGCTGTAAAGCCAAGCTCAATAGCGTGCAACGGATGGCGGCCATTCGGATCGTACGAGGATACCGCACAATTTCATCAGAAGCGGCGACAGTTCTGGCTCGTTTCCCGCCCTTTGATATCCTGGTGGACATGACGTGAAGGTCTATGACCAGACTTGCGCAGTTCACCAGGAAGCGAACGGGGATGTCCAGGACGCGCTCAAAATGCAGCGCAATGATCAAAGACAGGCTCTGCAGCAATGGCAAAGCGCTGTCAGTGCCATTCTGCCAAGCTTTGAAGCGTGAGTTGGACGGAAAAGCGGCCGCGTCACCTACTGATTGACTCAGATACCCACTGGGCACGGGTACTTCGGTGAGTATCTGAATCGAATCGGACGCGAGAGAACGGCACAATATCATCGCTGTGCAGGCGACCTGGACTCCGCCCAGCATACGTTGGAGGATTGCGCGGCATGGGTGTCCGAGCGTGAAGTCCTTGTCGACCGGATCGGACCGCCAACAGTTGTTGCTGCCATGCTGGCGAGCGAGGAAGGCGGGCAAGCACCACTGCTTGCTAGCCTTCCTCGCTCGCCAGCATAACAGCTTCACAAAAGGAGGCCACCCTCCTTTTGTGAAGCTGTTATGCTTCAAAAGGAGGCTGCAGAGCGGGATCGGGGTCGGGAGAGAGTCGATCCTGCCCGACGACAAGGGCGGCGTCGCAGAGAGCCGCCAATGGGGCCGCGGGTCCCCAGAGCATCAGATACGAAAAGTCGATTTTTGTCGCTCGTTCTACGTACTTGTTCAAGTGCGTATAATATACCAAATCATCGAAACTCACAGAAATGGGAAATTCATATAGGCTAGGTACTTCTGCATTCATTATTTCAAAATCAACCCCTCTTCTATTTGGATTATTCGCAATTACATATTCACCTAAATGGTTTTGACTGCTATAATTAGGTATATGAACGTAATTAAACTATTTAACGTAAACTATTTAAAAGGATTAGGAATGATTTTTCTGTTGTTATAAATGATTACGAAAGATAATCTAAAATAGTGTAGTTAAGTGTGATAACTTATTCGATTTTACCAAGAAATGTAAAACCGAATATCTCAGATCCGATACGGTTTAGAGAAATGTGGCCATAATAACTTTTGATGGTTTCATCCTGATCTTTCATAATATATAAATTTCATTGATGGCCGCAAAAGTTCAGAATGACGCCAACTTTACCCCAACCCCTTTGGATATTTGTTTTGGTTTTAACGTGTAA
Organism: Euclidia mi; assembly: GCA_944739405.2. Taxonomy (NCBI): domain Eukaryota; kingdom Metazoa; phylum Arthropoda; class Insecta; order Lepidoptera; family Erebidae; genus Euclidia; species Euclidia mi. Next base: position 35,347,702 of record OX123203.2, read on the forward strand.
CTGCCAAAGGGGGACTGGGGGTAGGTAATGAAAATCTATCATGATAACTCGCATGTGTCGCTTACAAGATCGACATTTACGCAGATTGTGTCATTCAAACTACAAGAATCTATTAAAAAGAAGGAACACAGAACATGGTCACGATTTGAAATTGTCAAGATATAGCATCAAATTAGTATATTGAACGGGTTTTATATCGAATATTGAACAAATATAACGTATAAATACAGTTACGCCCGACTGACAAAGTCGTGGTCGCCTTTGGATTGTGCAATTACTTTCATGGTCTGAATGCCTATCTCAAAATGATACTAATTTAGCTTTTAACATTTTTCATGATGATTTATTGCTCTTTTTTAATTTATGCTTTCCAATTGTTCGTCTAAAAGTATGTAATAAAGTAAAAAGTACTTCCTGGGTCACAAAAGGGATACGGAAAGCTACTGAAACTAAACGTAAATTGAGATTTACATGCTATAGATCTGGAAATCAATCGAATAAAGTAAAATATTATCAATATAATAATTTTTTTAGAAAATGTATTACTACCGCTCAAAAATGGTGTAATGAAAACTACGTGCGTAAGGCTTCAAATACTTTTAAATCGTCTTGGAAAGTGATAAATGGAAGTACACGACCAAATTATACAAACAAGATTATTACATAAACACATGAATACACAGAATCCAGAGAACATTGCAAATGTATTCAATGACTTCTTTATAGGTATGACCAATATAACCGACATTTATAATGAGTGTAAAAATAAGACTAAAAATACTGTCATTCAAACAAATGATGTAAGCATGTTTTTATATCCAACTGACGTGGAAGATATTCAAAAAGGAGAAAGACCAAATACGGCCTGTAGCGGCCAGAAAGTTGTGAATCGTTAAAATTAAACATATAATTTTTAAAAAATTTACATCGTTTTCGTTTCTTGATAGAGTATCGGTGAAAGAATTTAGTTTTTAAAGATTAATTATTTTGAATAAGCTATGGTAATAGCGGATGAATGTCTTATGTTGTCAGCATTAAAAATAAAATGAAGTATGGTAGGCAGAAATTGTTTTAAGGAAATAATATTTTTATTACGATATTAGAAAACAATATATTTTATTTACTTTATAAGTATATTTGTAAAAAGAATCAAGAAATATATACATTCCATAATTATTAATCGGTAAAAATCGTTTTGTTTTTTAATCGATAGTAGAAATATTTTTTCAAACCATTTGCAACACTTTTTTTATCTGTTATGTCATTCGTGTTGCTACTGTGTATCGTAAATATTTTGCTCTGATTAATTAGTGTTTTTGTACGGTTTTAATGTAATGTAATTGAATATAAATTCAATAATAATGATCAGTACCTTCTACCCATGCTAAGAATATGCAGCGGTGTTTGTGATTGTGGTTAGCTTTTTTGGACGAGTATACATAGTACGAGGTTCCCTAGTACACAGGTGATTACTCATTATTATTGGTCACTCTTTATGTAGTTTTTGTTCTTTAAGACGCAAAGACATACTTTTATTTACATCTAGGTATTATATTTATGTTAAAATTCAATTTTGAGGTATATTTAGTTGCGGAATAATTTCCATTTCAAATATCTCGTATCTTATTTCCACCAAAAGTTATTTAAAAAGAAATTATACAGGTTAATAGAGTAGTCATTTATCTTCAAAACACACATGGTGTTGTGTTTGGCCGTGCCAGGCCCATAATGTATGGCCAAATGGTACATCTCCTTTATTTCTTCGCTCAAAGATACCCCTTCTGTGGGCTATGACCACTTTCAAGAGCAAATTAATTGCTCCAGTTTTGGTACATATTATTAATTTGTCTCTTGTTCAAGATAATTTCCCCGATAGACTAAAAAAAACTGTGATAAAACCCCTTCACAAAAGAGGTGATAAAAATGATGTCAGCAACTATCGCCGAATTGCATTACTTCCTTGCATAGCCAAATTATTCGAAAAGGTTATGTATAATAGGTTGCTATCTTTCATAAACAAATATAAACCACTCTGTCCAGAACTTCATGGGTTCCTAAAAGGCAAATCCACCACTTTAACCGCATTTAAACTTGTAAACAAAATAATAAGTCATGTAAACGCTAAATCACCTGTCACTGCAATCTTCTTTGACATGAGCAAGGCGTTCGACTTTGTGTCGCATGAGTTATTACTGCAAAAATGTGAACGATATGGCATACGCGGATCTGCCCATGACTGGCTTAAAAGCTACCTAAGCAACAGGACACAATTTGTAGAAGTTACCAAATACCAATTTTAACACAAAAAATGAAGAGCTATGTTTTAAATCTATGGTAAGATATAACAAGGTAGGTGTGCCTCAGGGAAGCATATTCGGCCCGCTTCTTTTCCTCTTGTATATCAATGACCTTCCGCGAGCAACAACACATGAATGCGTTTTATATGCCGACGATATATAAATAATAGTGCCTTTTAACCCTAATAATGACTATAATGAACAGCTTAATAGAACTATCAGGAACATTGTAAGCTGATTAAGTTGCAATATATATATCCAATTTCGAAATAAAGGAGGAAAGAATCATAATTTAAACCTTAATTATGATACTCAAACTCTCTCCGAGGTTAATACTATTTCTTTCCTAGGTGTTATCTTGGACGATTATTGCAACTGGAAAGCCCACGTAGATAAGACATGTAGTAAAATCAATAGATTTATTTATGCTCTATGGAGATTAACAAAAATCTCAAACATACCAACAGCACTTCTAGCATATCATGCCTTTGTTGCATCTAACCTCCGATATGGCATCGTACTTTGGGGCAACTCAGTCAATATAAATAAATTGTTCATAGCGCAGAAACAATGTGTGAGAGCAATTTTCAATGTAACGTCTTGGACAACGTGTAAGACTCTCTTTCAAAAGCTCTCAATTTTAACTGTGCCCTGTCTTTACATTATCGAGTTATGTGTTTTTGTAAAAAATAACTCAAGTTAATTTACTGCCAAAAGATATATCTGCAATTTTAATACGCGATATCCTAATAAACTTACTCTTCCTGCAATAAAAACAGACGTGTGCAGCCGTAAAAGCTATTCTATGGCGGTACACATTTACAATCATCTACCGCAACATTTACATGATTTACCTCATAATAAGTTTAAGAACTAATTGTTTCGATGGTTAATGGCAAAATGTTTTTATTCGGTAAATGAATATTTTAATCGTAAAAATTCAACAAACTTTTGAAATATTTGCATGCTGTAAAATTTGACGGCAAATGTGCTGATCTAAACTTGTAACATACAACGTATAAGTATACAAAATATTTATTTGCGAAAATGTGGTATACACAGGTATACCACATTTTCGCAAATAAACATTTTGTATTTGTATTATAATCAGTCTCAATTAATTTGGGATCGGTGCAGCATGTCCTTCTCTTTCATACTTCTCTGTCACTGTCCGTTCACCTAAACCTTTCTCCTTCAGATCTATCTTCGTGCAGTCCATCCCTCTTTTACTTAACCTTTCTCTATCTTTTCGTCCCTCCACCGTCAGATTCATCACTTGCTTACCTACATACTTAACATCTCTTCGCATAACATTTCCATAACATTACAAACAAACTCTTTTTTCTGCACGACTCGGGTCTTCCGTTAAATAAATGTGTATGATTCGTCTTCTTAGTTAAATAAGTAGTACCGCACCTTATATCCTCTGATGAATTGACAGGTTTACATTTTATCGTGTCGTAGTCCCAGTAACACGCCCGTTGACTTAATTCTTCAGACGCCTGGGAAACAATATCAATAATTACAAATGGGAACTGTAAAAAAATATTATTTTTGTCTGCCTTTTATAATTATATACAAATGTTATTTAATCTATCATCAATGTAGCCTTTTTATGCAAAATCTACTCCTTATTTTTTTTTGTTTGTGTGTTTATTCTTACATTAGAGTTTCGAACTAATAGTCAAAACCCGTAATTTAATTTCTTTATCTGCTGTATTGCGGTAGGGTCGTATAACACAACACTAGGACCGATTGAGCGTAATTTATTTGAATGGAAGGAAATGCATAATATAGCGGTACTTGTAGCGTGTCTTGACATATAGGATGAGGTATTTGTAATAGATCAAGAAAGTTATGCAACGTCTGCACGGGTGCCCATATGGCTCAGAGACCGCTAGTTATGGCATTTACAACAGTGCGATACTGTGTTGCAGACGGCACAAAAATAGTCGTTCTAAGGACAAAAATCCTTAAGGTTTTATAATCTCCGACACAAGAGTTGGCTACACACTCACAGCAATAGAAACACAGTGTACATATACATACGCTGACGTGATTGTGGTGGTGTTGATGCGCGACGCACGCCACACACGAGTGGTAGCGGCCGCACGCCTCGCGCGGAGACTCGCTGTCCGAGCCGCACTCTTCTATTGATAACGCCATCTGTTACAAATATAATCATTTAAATATACCAGTGACGCTATTTACTGAGTTCAATACTCAGTTTTTCTTGTGTAAAGCTGCCTGAAAACGGTGTTAAGGCGATCTGCACAAACCTTACAGGCAGGTGACGTTAAAGTCCTGTTTATCAGAACGTCTACACTAGAAAATAGAAGTTTAAAACCGCTAGTGCTTAGACATAGGTTTAAAATTATCGCAAAGAGTCTTCTGAGTCACGTCCGATGATAATTGTAGCCGTTACATAAATCTGGTCCTTGCGAGCCGGATCCAAACAAACCTTGTGTAACTAACTAAACATAAGTTTTGTATATTCGTAAAAGGTATTCTCAGGTAGATAGGTCGGTTTTGACGAATCCGGCTCGCAAGGGCCAGATTTATGTAACGGCAAAAATCCCCCTCCACTAGCGGGATCTGAGTGTTCTGATTTTGACTAAGCACGGGAGTAGCGCTTAGCAGAGGGCCTAGCCAAATGGATTCGCTTTGTTTTCTACTTTCGCTAACGCTTGGTTGCCATGGCAACTTAAAGAATTCTTTCTTCGCTGACTGACTGCTGACATAAGCTTTCGTTATGTCACGTGGTCAACGAAAGCTTATGGCAGTTTCATACATTTTTTAACATAACGATATCGCTAATTGAATGCTATTTGACTACAGGCCCAGGGCAGTGTAGTTGGGTGGTGGTACCTGGTGCGCGTGCCTGACGCAGTGCAGGCGCGAGGGGTAGCAGGCGCCGCACCACGCACACCCCGCCGCCGTGCACGCCGCGCACGACTCCGCCGACACGCAGCGACGCTCGTCTGCAACATACAAATTATAATATATTGTTACGAATGGCAATAATTGAAAATAACGCCATATATCGGTGAATGGGAGAACTAGATGAGATTAGATATATCGGTGGTTTAAAGCTGTTTCATCTATCCTCTAATAGATGGCGTTGCTGTAAATAGAACAAACTAGAATGACCGCAAGCTACCAGAACTTTCGTGATGCGTCCCGAAAATACTAGTTATGTGTTCCGGCCGGTATAAATCCGCGCAAACGGGCGAGAAGAGTTAGTAAAAATTGAATATCGGAGCGATAATCATCAAGCGAAGGGAAGTTAGTCGGAAGTGTTTAGTGGTGTTTCTAGTAGTGTGAAATAAGTGTGTTTTTATTAGCGTTGAGAATTAAATGTCAAATAAGTGTGTTTTATTAGTGTTGAGAAATAAGTGTGTATAGTGTTGTAGTGTGTAAAATAAAGTGCAGTTTTTCTGGCATAGTGTAATATAATTTATCACCGAACCCTAGCTCGTAACAATATTAACCAATGTAAAGGCCAGATAACAGATATAAGATGTTTTCTACGACTTCACTGGACTGTATTGCTAACGTAGAAATGGTTTGTTACAAAGTGCACACCTCGACAATTCTGCGCGCACGACTCTCCACATGCATCTTGCTGTGCCCTGTCAGTTAAAGACAGGAGGACAAACAATACGTAACAATGTAGGAACACAATGGTCCATGTGGCGACCGCACAGATATAGCCAAGTGCAGTGAAGTGCATTTTTTTCTATTAATCAATTACTGACATTACTTCATCATCGTCCTAGCATTATCCCAATTGCATCCAAGACTTGCCGTACAAGGTATGCCTTGGAGCTCAAGATCCGCTTATTAAACCAGTAAAAGTTTATTTGAGGGTACTGAGTACTAACTCCATAACGACTGGCAAAGATGTTCATGGCAGCGGAGACCGACAGTTTATCGCGCTCTCCGAGGCACGGGGCAAACGATAATTAACAATTTAACCTCTATGCTAGTGTAAACACACAATGGTGCATATGGTGACAGATTATCTCGCCCAGTGCTAGCCAAACACACGGGTGTGCGGGAACGCCTAGCGCGCTCGAACAGATGTGTGTTCGAGTAGCACTCGTGAGCTTAAATTGACCCACTTATGACACACAGTGCTAGTATGACGTAAATTAGGATTGGCTTAAATCCAGAGTGTAAAAGGCTGCGACCAGTAATAATGCTCATGTATATGAGTCTTTATGAATAGACTAGCTTTTGCCCGCGGCTTCGCTCGCGTAAATTCGGGGTTCTTTAGTTATAGTATATCATCTATGTTCGTGGTAACACAAATCTCCTTTATTGGGCGGATACTTCTAAAATTTAATTATATTTTAACTGTTTAAGGGCCGATTTTTCAATTGTCAGTTAAAAGATAACAAAGCAATAAAATATAACACTTACTAATTAAAAACTACGCTTGTGGATAATAAAGTATATCAATGATGTTAAGTACTTTTCAATTTAGCCCGGTTACAGTTTAACTGTCAAGTAAATTTTAACTGACAATTGAAAAATCAACCCTAAGAAATATAACTGCAAAAAGTATTTACATATACAAACTACTTAGTACTAAGACTTAGTAATACTCAAAATGTTATTCGGTATCAGTGACGTTTCGCTAGAGTGGCCAATATGGCGGCTGCGATTTGTCTGTCACAACTATTAAAATTTAACAAAATACTCAACAATCCGAATTTTGCGGATATATGTTGTCGACTCGAATTCTTCATTTTTTTATGTTTTATTATTCAGATAAGGTTTCGATCGAGTCTTCCGCACCCCTTGACGAAATTATTAATATAGATTAGACACTGCCATGGTAGCGCAGTCGGTCCAATGTAAAACATTCCAAAATCAACAACTACTTATAAATTAAAAATGAACTAAAAAAACATTTTCTAGCGGACTAAATTGTAAATCTAAACCATTTTTAAGTCCCCTTGAACACACACAAAAATTTTCATCAAAATCGGTCCAGTCGTTTAGGAGGAGTTCAGTGACATAAACACGCACACAAAAAATATATATAAATAGATAAACGACGTTATAATAAAATGCTAGTGCTTACCAAACCGAGGTTCCGTGAGGCACGCTTTCACCGTGCCGTCGAATGACTCCTTCCATCCAACTTCTTCTAACTGGAATCAAATAAAATAAATAGTTATGTGATTTAAAGTTATACGATGAGTGATTTAGGCTCCGAACGTATTAGGGGACACCATCCACAAATTACGTCACACATATAGAGGGGGTAGGGGGTCGGTGAAGTGTAACACTGTATGAAGAATGCAATGAGGATGTATGAGACAAGTGTGACAAGAGGGGGGATGGGTTAAAAATGCTTAAAATTTCTCAATATTGAGCCTTAGGGTGCCGGAAGGGAAGGCCTGAAATAGGGATTCCACCGCGAGCGTAATAAGAATATCGTTGTATATTTACGTAGAGCTATACTAGTTGGGCTGGCAAATGTTGTTTTGTCATATACGGGGTCTTTGAGTCATAGATATGTTTGAAACATAATAATAAAAAGAAAACTACAAAATAAAGCCTACTACTACTTCTTAGATAATATGCATAAAAATGGGTCACAGCGTTTCGGAGGAGTTTGATGAACGAATATTACGAGATTTTGATTATTTAGATATACCGATAAACAAGTGTTGTCTCTTCTAAATCTCCACACGCAAGCTAAACAATTTGACCTTAGTACCGTTCTTATAGTGTAGGAAATAAGTATTAGAATCGTACTGCAACTGTACAGCCTGACTTGTCGCTGTGTGTATAACGTGTTAATGTATTGTTTACCGATAAACAAGTGTTGTCTCTAGGTCTCCACACGCACGCTATGGCAGCGTGTTGCGCTGAGCTCAGACACGCGGCCTCGTGCTTGTGGCGGGAACAGCCCTCGCCTGTCTCGTAGACTAGCGCGTCTGAGCGGAGCCTGCCGTCGAACCTGCAAGCGGAAAACAGCTTTATTAGGGCAGACATAGAGAATATAGGAGAATGCCGGTTTTTGTATGGAAGCCTGTACCGTTTGCTTTTTCATGATATAAACATATTTAGCTAGCTTATTGTTTAATATTACCGTAGGCATGAAGAGTTTTTGTTTTCGAATCCGCAGTTCAGAGATTTTTTCTCATAACCATATTTAAAAAAAACCTGCCAAAAATATTGCAAAGAAAGGATTTTGTCCTTGATTTATAATTGTTTATAACAATTTCAATAAATTAATGAAGTTATGAGTAAAAAAAAACGTAGTTGCAACGCGGAAGAACAAACGGATAGAAACAAAACAATAACACTAACAAATACGAACGATGTCGTCCCCGCACCACGAGCGGCGCGGCCGCGTGCGCTGCCCGCGCCGCGCCGCCCGGCGCCTCCGCCGCGTGCCACACGCCGCACCTGACACATACATACGTACCCCGCGTGCACGTACACGGCGCGTCGTCCCCGCACCACGAGCGGCGCGGCCGCGTGCGCTGCCCGCGCCGCGCCGCCCGGCGCCTCCGCCGCGTGCCACACGCCGCACCTGACACATACATACGTACCCCGCGTGCACGTACACGGCGCGTCGTCCCCGCACCACGAGCGGCGCGGCCGCGTGCGCTGCCCGCGCCGCGCCGCCCGGCGCCTCCGCCGCGTGCCACACGCCGCACCTGACACATACATACGTACCCCGCGTGCACGTACACGGCGCGTCGTCCCCGCACCACGAGCGGCGCGGCCGCGTGCGCTGCCCGCGCCGCGCCGCCCGGCGCCTCCGCCGCGTGCCACACGCCGCACCTGACACATACATACGTACCCCGCGTGCACGTACACGGCGCGTCGTCCCCGCACCACGAGCGGCGCGGCCGCGTGCGCTGCCCGCGCCGCGCCGCCCGGCGCCTCCGCCGCGTGCCACACGCCGCACCTGACACATACATACGTACCCCGCGTGCACGTACACGGCGCGTCGTCCCCGCACCACGAGCGGCGCGGCCGCGTGCGCTGCCCGCGCCGCGCCGCCCGGCGCCTCCGCCGCGTGCCACACGCCGCACCTGACACATACATACGTACCCCGCGTGCACGTACACGGCGCGTCGTCCCCGCACCACGAGCGGCGCGGCCGCGTGCGCTGCCCGCGCCGCGCCGCCCGGCGCCTCCGCCGCGTGCCACACGCCGCACCTGACACATACATACGTACCCCGCGTGCACGTACACGGCGCGTCGTCCCCGCACCACGAGCGGCGCGGCCGCGTGCGCTGCCCGCGCCGCGCCGCCCGGCGCCTCCGCCGCGTGCCACACGCCGCACCTGACACATACATACGTACCCCGCGTGCACGTACACGGCGCGTCGTCCCCGCACCACGAGCGGCGCGGCCGCGTGCGCTGCCCGCGCCGCGCCGCCCGGCGCCTCCGCCGCGTGCCACACGCCGCACCTGACACATACATACGTACCCCGCGTGCACGTACACGGCGCGTCGTCCCCGCACCACGAGCGGCGCGGCCGCGTGCGCTGCCCGCGCCGCGCCGCCCGGCGCCTCCGCCGCGTGCCACACGCCGCACCTGACACATACATACGTACCCCGCGTGCACGTACACGGCGCGTCGTCCCCGCACCACGAGCGGCGCGGCCGCGTGCGCTGCCCGCGCCGCGCCGCCCGGCGCCTCCGCCGCGTGCCACACGCCGCACCTGACACATACATACGTACCCCGCGTGCACGTACACGGCGCGTCGTCCCCGCACCACGAGCGGCGCGGCCGCGTGCGCTGCCCGCGCCGCGCCGCCCGGCGCCTCCGCCGCGTGCCACACGCCGCACCTGACACATACATACGTACCCCGCGTGCACGTACACGGCGCGTCGTCCCCGCACCACGAGCGGCGCGGCCGCGTGCGCTGCCCGCGCCGCGCCGCCCGGCGCCTCCGCCACGTGCCACACGCCGCACCTGACAGACACACACACTATACTTATGCTTATATACCACATGAGGAGGCCGCTTATCGTTGTCACTTATAAGAGATATTCGACCATTCTGTTTTCTACAATGACCACTGCAACAACCAATCCGTGTGACAACCACACCGTGTCTTGCCTATACACTATTCCACCTAAATTATCCCAACGCTAAAACAAACTAAAGTACATTTTTTCTGTTATATAGATCACTAACTAACATCTCATGATCAGTTCTGCATATATACCTACTGTCCCACTGCTAGGCACGGGCCTCTTCTCACTATGAGAAGGGTAAGGCTATAGTCCAACACGCTACGCGATGGCCAAGTGCGGGTTGGCAGACTTCACATGTCTTTCGAGAACATTATGGAGAACTCTTAGACATGCAGGTTTCCTCACGATGTTTTTCTTCACCGATAAGCAAGCAATAATTAACAATTTAATACGCACTTAACTTCGAAAAGTCATTGGTGCGCGCCGTGGATTCGAACCCGAGACCATAGTAAAAACAGAATAGTAGGATAGCTTCATACAAATCGGCCGCCGCCGCGCCGCCGCGCTGGTTTGAATTTATGCGTGAGTCGCCGGGGCGCCGAGACCCGTGTACGCACGCACTTTTCACGCACACAATCTCACGAGCGCGGCAAGCTGGGCGCGGATTCAGTACGGGATGCGCCGCGCGTCTGATCGAGCGCATTCATGTAGGTACTTCACTGCTCGCCCGCTTGAATTGTTTATGTACATTCAGTTTTGTAATAAACGTTATTAATATTATACAATGTGTTAAACAATAAATTAAACTTGTTACATTTTTCTCGCTATAAAGGGCATTTAGATAGTTATATAACGCTTAGCTAATCAGTAGGTATTTGAAAAAATATATAGGCAAGCTTAAATTCTGTAGTCTTCAGCGCAATCACTTAAAAAAACGGCGAAAAAGCGCGCGCGCCGACAAAGCCGGCGCCGCGGTGTATACACGTGACAACCCGTGCGTCATCGCAAGAGTAGGCAATTAACTCGCCGAGCGGCCTTAGCTAGCTTACTATTCTGTTTTTACTATGCCGAGACCCTCTACATGGCAGTTTGTAGGTCGTACCACTCGGCTATCGCTGCTTTACTAACATCAATTTTGTATAAAATCCACCCAATTGAGATGAACACTGATCTATGCAAAAAAAATATAAGTTCAATGAAATGCGCATTGACAGACTTCACATGTCCTTCGAAAACATTACGGATACCTCTCAGACATGAAAATCTCCTCTTTACCTTTAAACAAGCAACAATTTAAATTTAGGGCGTAATTACACTTGGTCATTAGCTCGGATTGGAGACATCCATACATAGATTCACGCCTGTTGCCCGGAAGGGTAGGCAAAGACTACGGAACGCAATTTGCAACGATCCTAACATACCTTTCTTGTTTCATTAACTCTCATCAAGTTTCTCATGCATAATCTTCTGTTTAGGGTACTTCTGACCTATCCTTTTTTTAAGGATGGCTCCAATCTAGTCAGAGAAGGTCCGCCTAGGTCTTCCCCTTCATCCTGTCCCATTCACACTTGCCTTGTATATCTTCTTTGTCAGCCTTTCGTCATCCATCCTCTTCATATGCCCAAACCATCTTAACATGCCTTTCTCGATGCTTGTCACTACATCTTTTTTTACCCCACACCACTGTCTTATCACACAATTCTTTACTCTATCGGTCAAAGATAAACCACACATACTTCTCAGTGCTCTCATTTCTACAGCATTTATTCTACTTTCAAGTCTCTTCTGCCATACCCAACTTTCACTACCATACATAAAGGTAGGCACGAACACCCCTCTATGCACAGCCAAATGTACCTTTTTGGACACGTTTTGACTGTTCATAAACGCCTTCAGAGCTCCATTCACTCTGTTACCTGCATGAACTCTTATTTCAATATCTTCTTAATTCTTAACATCTCTTGTAAACAACGTACCCAAGTATACAAACTCATTCATTTGTTCCACTCGCTCTCCATCGATTAAAACATTACAAGCCGTAACGCATTCCTCCTTTTCAAAAACCATAGCTTTTGTTTTACTTACTTTCATTCCTTTCCTCTCTTATGCACCAGGCATGATTGTTACCATCTCCTGCAACTCCTCCGCTGAAGATGCAATTATTACCTGATCATCAGCATAAAGGAAGCATTTGACGAGTAACCCATTAATTCTTAATCCGCAGTCACTATGTTTTAAATCTTGCAAACAACTGTCTATGATTGACGTGTTCGATAGTCTATAGAATTCGGACATAAGCTTTCGTTTTCGTTTATTCTAATACAGTGATCCCATATTTCAGTAACCAAACTCAATGAAGATAAGTAAAAAATATATTTAATGCATATAGTACACGAATTCAAAAAACTTCTGTCATACACCGAATATGGTGAAACAACCAAGTGTAATTACGTTATAAGCTTTGAAAATTCAGTTTGCGTGATCCGATATTTCGATACCGTTGCAACAGCGAATTCATAAAAATATCGCAAAAGTTACAAATTACCGGCAACATTTAGAATAGAAATGTTGACTAGTACAATAGTTGAAAACAAACAAAATGAAAATGAAAACATCTCAAGTCTGCCAACTCACTACCAGCGTGGTGGACTATAGCTTTAGCTTTCTCATAGGAAAAATACGCCTATGCACAGCATTAAAACAGTATATATCCGAACCCGATGATAATATGCATAAAATAGAAAGCTTACTTCCTAAATAAATACAAGTTGCCCAAGTACATAAGTTACCTGACGTCATATAGTAAGGCGCCGGCTGAGTAGCACTTGGAAGCAGCGGGACTGGAGACCGACGCCGCCGCGCTGTCGTTGTGAGCGTTACCGCCGAATACTAACATCACGCCTGGAAAATATACATCACAAATAATAGTATAATCATTGTAATTAGTTTGCATACACGTAACAATAGTTTTGCTATTTCTGCGGTTAAAAGATAAAAAAAATTTTTTGGTTGTATCCTACAACTAAAAAAATATTTTTATCTTTAATTGTTTTTGTATAGTTTTTGTTTTAATTGTTAAGTTATATAAATACCCATTATCCTAGATAGGTTAATAATTTACCTGGCGTGATGAACGTAGCTGTATGTAAATATCTAGGTGTCGGCGCCGATTGTAGAGGGCGCCACAGTCTTATTTCTGGGTCGTATTCAAACAACGACGCGGACGGTGCCTGCAAATTAATAATTATTAATGTTTTATATTGTCTCTTTACGACTGTAACAGTGGCGGATTACGGTTTCTGGTAGAAGAGAGGGTTGGTATCTATTTTTGTGGGTCTATTCAAGTTCTAAGCAGAAGAAATATACTTTTTGAGCGAGTGGGGAGGCTTGAGCCTCTATATCCGTCCCTGGACTGTAATAAAAAAAAATATTTTGAAGCTGTAACCTTATTACGTGAAAAAGAGGGTTTAAAAAATACAAAACAAAAATAAGTTATTCAGATAAAATTCAGAAAAGCATAGGTGGAAAACGGTTATGCTAGAGCTGTGGTCGCATCTGACAACAGACGTACAGAAATTCGCTCAGTAGTTTTATAAGTTGTCGCGTTTATATAGACCGACAGGTCGGCCTAGGACTTTATTTTATGATACATATGTAATATAATTATACTAGAGTATGTGTACCTGCGTGGCCTCGGACTCGGACACGAGTCCCCCGTGCACGTAGACCTTGCGGCTGGCGGGGTCCCAGGCCGCGGCGTGCGCGAACCCGCCGCGCGCCGCCCAGCCTCGCGCCCCGCCCTCCGACACGTAGTACTATATACTAGAGTATGTGTACCTGCGTGGCCTCGGACTCGGACACGAGTCCCCCGTGCACGTAGACCTTGCGGCTGGCGGGGTCCCAGGCCGCGGCGTGCGCGAACCCGCCGCGCGCCGCCCAGCCTCGCGCCCCGCCCTCCGACACGTAGTACTATATACTAGAGTATGTGTACCTGCGTGGCCTCGGACTCGGACACGAGTCCCCCGTGCACGTAGACCTTGCGGCTGGCGGGGTCCCAGGCCGCGGCGTGCGCGAACCCGCCGCGCGCCGCCCAGCCTCGCGCCCTCCGACACGTAGTACTATATACTAGAGTATGTGTACCTGCGTGGCCTCGGACTCGGACACGAGTCCCCCGTGCACGTAGACCTTGCGGCTGGCGGGGTCCCAGGCCGCGGCGTGCGCGAACCCGCCGCGCGCCGCCCAGCCTCGCGCCCTCCGACACGTAGTACTATATACTAGAGTATGTGTACCTGCGTGGCCTCGGACTCGGACACGAGTCCCCCGTGCACGTAGACCTTGCGGCTGGCGGGGTCCCAGGCCGCGGCGTGCGCGAACCCGCCGCGCGCCGCCCAGCCTCGCGCCCTCCGACACGTAGTACTATATACTAGAGTATGTGTACCTGCGTGGCCTCGGACTCGGACACGAGTCCCCCGTGCACGTAGACCTTGCGGCTGGCGGGGTCCCAGGCCGCGGCGTGCGCGAACCCGCCGCGCGCCGCCCAGCCTCGCGCCCTCCGACACGTAGTACTATATACTAGAGTATGTGTACCTGCGTGGCCTCGGACTCGGACACGAGTCCCCCGTGCACGTAGACCTTGCGGCTGGCGGGGTCCCAGGCCGCGGCGTGCGCGAACCCGCCGCGCGCCGCCCAGCCTCGCGCCCCGCCCTCCGACACGTAGTACTATATACTAGAGTATGTGTACCTGCGTGGCCTCGGACTCGGACACGAGTCCCCCGTGCACGTAGACCTTGCGGCTGGCGGGGTCCCAGGCCGCGGCGTGCGCGAACCCGCCGCGCGCCGCCCAGCCTCGCGCCCTCCGACACGTAGTACTATATACTAGAGTATGTGTACCTGCGTGGCCTCGGACTCGGACACGAGTCCCCCGTGCACGTAGACCTTGCGGCTGGCGGGGTCCCAGGCCGCGGCGTGCGCGAACCCGCCGCGCGCCGCCCAGCCTCGCGCCCTCCGACACGTAGTACTATATACTAGAGTATGTGTACCTGCGTGGCCTCGGACTCGGACACGAGTCCCCCGTGCACGTAGACCTTGCGGCTGGCGGGGTCCCAGGCCGCGGCGTGCGCGAACCCGCCGCGCGCCGCCCAGCCTCGCGCCCTCCGACACGTAGTACTATATACTAGAGTATGTGTACCTGCGTGGCCTCGGACTCGGACACGAGTCCCCCGTGCACGTAGACCTTGCGGCTGGCGGGGTCCCAGGCCGCGGCGTGCGCGAACCCGCCGCGCGCCGCCCAGCCTCGCGCCCTCCGACACGTAGTACTATATACTAGAGTATGTGTACCTGCGTGGCCTCGGACTCGGACACGAGTCCCCCGTGCACGTAGACCTTGCGGCTGGCGGGGTCCCAGGCCGCGGCGTGCGCGAACCCGCCGCGCGCCGCCCAGCCTCGCGCCCTCCGACACGTAGTACTATATACTAGAGTATGTGTACCTGCGTGGCCTCGGACTCGGACACGAGTCCCCCGTGCACGTAGACCTTGCGGCTGGCGGGGTCCCAGGCCGCGGCGTGCGCGAACCCGCCGCGCGCCGCCCAGCCTCGCGCCCTCCGACACGTAGTACTATATACTAGAGTATGTGTACCTGCGTGGCCTCGGACTCGGACACGAGTCCCCCGTGCACGTAGACCTTGCGGCTGGCGGGGTCCCAGGCCGCGGCGTGCGCGAACCCGCCGCGCGCCGCCCAGCCTCGCGCCCTCCGACACGTAGTACTATATACTAGAGTATGTGTACCTGCGTGGCCTCGGACTCGGACACGAGTCCCCCGTGCACGTAGACCTTGCGGCTGGCGGGGTCCCAGGCCGCGGCGTGCGCGAACCCGCCGCGCGCCGCCCAGCCTCGCGCCCTCCGACACGTAGTACTATATACTAGAGTATGTGTACCTGCGTGGCCTCGGACTCGGACACGAGTCCCCCGTGCACGTAGACCTTGCGGCTGGCGGGGTCCCAGGCCGCGGCGTGCGCGAACCCGCCGCGCGCCGCCCAGCCTCGCGCCCTCCGACACGTAGTACTATATACTAGAGTATGTGTACCTGCGTGGCCTCGGACTCGGACACGAGTCCCCCGTGCACGTAGACCTTGCGGCTGGCGGGGTCCCAGGCCGCGGCGTGCGCGAACCCGCCGCGCGCCGCCCAGCCTCGCGCCCTCCGACACGTAGTACTATATACTAGAGTATGTGTACCTGCGTGGCCTCGGACTCGGACACGAGTCCCCCGTGCACGTAGACCTTGCGGCTGGCGGGGTCCCAGGCCGCGGCGTGCGCGAACCCGCCGCGCGCCGCCCAGCCTCGCGCCCTCCGACACGTAGTACTATATACTAGAGTATGTGTACCTGCGTGGCCTCGGACTCGGACACGAGTCCCCCGTGCACGTAGACCTTGCGGCTGGCGGGGTCCCAGGCCGCGGCGTGCGCGAACCCGCCGCGCGCCGCCCAGCCTCGCGCCCTCCGACACGTAGTACTATATACTAGAGTATGTGTACCTGCGTGGCCTCGGACTCGGACACGAGTCCCCCGTGCACGTAGACCTTGCGGCTGGCGGGGTCCCAGGCCGCGGCGTGCGCGAACCCGCCGCGCGCCGCCCAGCCTCGCGCCCTCCGACACGTAGTACTATATACTAGAGTATGTGTACCTGCGTGGCCTCGGACTCGGACACGAGTCCCCCGTGCACGTAGACCTTGCGGCTGGCGGGGTCCCAGGCCGCGGCGTGCGCGAACCCGCCGCGCGCCGCCCAGCCTCGCGCCCTCCGACACGTAGTACTATATACTAGAGTATGTGTACCTGCGTGGCCTCGGACTCGGACACGAGTCCCCCGTGCACGTAGACCTTGCGGCTGGCGGGGTCCCAGGCCGCGGCGTGCGCGAACCCGCCGCGCGCCGCCCAGCCTCGCGCCCTCCGACACGTAGTACTATATACTAGAGTATGTGTACCTGCGTGGCCTCGGACTCGGACACGAGTCCCCCGTGCACGTAGACCTTGCGGCTGGCGGGGTCCCAGGCCGCGGCGTGCGCGAACCCGCCGCGCGCCGCCCAGCCTCGCGCCCTCCGACACGTAGTACTATATACTAGAGTATGTGTACCTGCGTGGCCTCGGACTCGGACACGAGTCCCCCGTGCACGTAGACCTTGCGGCTGGCGGGGTCCCAGGCCGCGGCGTGCGCGAACCCGCCGCGCGCCGCCCAGCCTCGCGCCCCGCCCTCCGACACGTAGTACTATATACTAGAGTATGTGTACCTGCGTGGCCTCGGACTCGGACACGAGTCCCCCGTGCACGTAGACCTTGCGGCTGGCGGGGTCCCAGGCCGCGGCGTGCGCGAACCCGCCGCGCGCCGCCCAGCCTCGCGCCCTCCGACACGTAGTACTATATACTAGAGTATGTGTACCTGCGTGGCCTCGGACTCGGACACGAGTCCCCCGTGCACGTAGACCTTGCGGCTGGCGGGGTCCCAGGCCGCGGCGTGCGCGAACCCGCCGCGCGCCGCCCAGCCTCGCGCCCCGCCCTCCGACACGTAGTACTATATACTAGAGTATGTGTACCTGCGTGGCCTCGGACTCGGACACGAGTCCCCCGTGCACGTAGACCTTGCGGCTGGCGGGGTCCCAGGCCGCGGCGTGCGCGAACCCGCCGCGCGCCGCCCAGCCTCGCGCCCCGCCCTCCGACACGTAGTACTATATACTAGAGTATGTGTACCTGCGTGGCCTCGGACTCGGACACGAGTCCCCCGTGCACGTAGACCTTGCGGCTGGCGGGGTCCCAGGCCGCGGCGTGCGCGAACCCGCCGCGCGCCGCCCAGCCTCGCGCCCTCCGACACGTAGTACTATATACTAGAGTATGTGTACCTGCGTGGCCTCGGACTCGGACACGAGTCCCCCGTGCACGTAGACCTTGCGGCTGGCGGGGTCCCAGGCCGCGGCGTGCGCGAACCCGCCGCGCGCCGCCCAGCCTCGCGCCCTCCGACACGTAGTACTATATACTAGAGTATGTGTACCTGCGTGGCCTCGGACTCGGACACGAGTCCCCCGTGCACGTAGACCTTGCGGCTGGCGGGGTCCCAGGCCGCGGCGTGCGCGAACCCGCCGCGCGCCGCCCAGCCTCGCGCCCTCCGACACGTAGTACTATATACTAGAGTATGTGTACCTGCGTGGCCTCGGACTCGGACACGAGTCCCCCGTGCACGTAGACCTTGCGGCTGGCGGGGTCCCAGGCCGCGGCGTGCGCGAACCCGCCGCGCGCCGCCCAGCCTCGCGCCCTCCGACACGTAGTACTATATACTAGAGTATGTGTACCTGCGTGGCCTCGGACTCGGACACGAGTCCCCCGTGCACGTAGACCTTGCGGCTGGCGGGGTCCCAGGCCGCGGCGTGCGCGAACCCGCCGCGCGCCGCCCAGCCTCGCGCCCCGCCCTCCGACACGTAGTACTATATACTAGAGTATGTGTACCTGCGTGGCCTCGGACTCGGACACGAGTCCCCCGTGCACGTAGACCTTGCGGCTGGCGGGGTCCCAGGCCGCGGCGTGCGCGAACCCGCCGCGCGCCGCCCAGCCTCGCGCCCTCCGACACGTAGTACTATATACTAGAGTATGTGTACCTGCGTGGCCTCGGACTCGGACACGAGTCCCCCGTGCACGTAGACCTTGCGGCTGGCGGGGTCCCAGGCCGCGGCGTGCGCGAACCCGCCGCGCGCCGCCCAGCCTCGCGCCCTCCGACACGTAGTACTATATACTAGAGTATGTGTACCTGCGTGGCCTCGGACTCGGACACGAGTCCCCCGTGCACGTAGACCTTGCGGCTGGCGGGGTCCCAGGCCGCGGCGTGCGCGAACCCGCCGCGCGCCGCCCAGCCTCGCGCCCTCCGACACGTAGTACTATATACTAGAGTATGTGTACCTGCGTGGCCTCGGACTCGGACACGAGTCCCCCGTGCACGTAGACCTTGCGGCTGGCGGGGTCCCAGGCCGCGGCGTGCGCGAACCCGCCGCGCGCCGCCCAGCCTCGCGCCCTCCGACACGTAGTACTATATACTAGAGTATGTGTACCTGCGTGGCCTCGGACTCGGACACGAGTCCCCCGTGCACGTAGACCTTGCGGCTGGCGGGGTCCCAGGCCGCGGCGTGCGCGAACCCGCCGCGCGCCGCCCAGCCTCGCGCCCTCCGACACGTAGTACTATATACTAGAGTATGTGTACCTGCGTGGCCTCGGACTCGGACACGAGTCCCCCGTGCACGTAGACCTTGCGGCTGGCGGGGTCCCAGGCCGCGGCGTGCGCGAACCCGCCGCGCGCCGCCCAGCCTCGCGCCCTCCGACACGTAGTACTATATACTAGAGTATGTGTACCTGCGTGGCCTCGGACTCGGACACGAGTCCCCCGTGCACGTAGACCTTGCGGCTGGCGGGGTCCCAGGCCGCGGCGTGCGCGAACCCGCCGCGCGCCGCCCAGCCTCGCGCCCTCCGACACGTAGTACTATATACTAGAGTATGTGTACCTGCGTGGCCTCGGACTCGGACACGAGTCCCCCGTGCACGTAGACCTTGCGGCTGGCGGGGTCCCAGGCCGCGGCGTGCGCGAACCCGCCGCGCGCCGCCCAGCCTCGCGCCCTCCGACACGTAGTACTATATACTAGAGTATGTGTACCTGCGTGGCCTCGGACTCGGACACGAGTCCCCCGTGCACGTAGACCTTGCGGCTGGCGGGGTCCCAGGCCGCGGCGTGCGCGAACCCGCCGCGCGCCGCCCAGCCTCGCGCCCCGCCCGCCGACCACACGCCCTCCGACACATAATACTCCTGCCAACACACATAACATTACGATAAAACAAATGACAGTACGAACAGCAGTGGCAGGTGGTAGTGGCAGCAATTTTGATGTACACGTCTCGCTCTACTCGCCTTTTATCCCCGAAAGGGTAGGCAGAGGTGTATTACACACCCAGTTTTCACCAGTTATGTTTTGGTCCCAATGTAATAAGGGGCGAGCCTTTTGCCATCAACCGGGCACATTATTAAGCGAGCGATAATTAACATTATTAATTTAATACACACATAACTTCGAAAAGTCAGAGGTGTGTGCCCGTCTGCCCGGGGAACCTGGGGATCGAACCCGAGACCATCGTCTCGGCAGTCCGTTACGTACACCACTGGGCTATCGCCGCCTGTTAAGAGTATGATAATATAATAATAATTGCTTCTGATCGATTCTGGCCACGGCGGCTTGTCTTCATATGAGACTAGCCAACTGCGCGGGACATATTGTAGTGCACCAAGTGCACTCTTTTTTCATTCACTCTCAGTCCGATAGGATGCCACATGCGACATACCCGGAGAAACATTGGACGCAGGACCAACAGCTTAACGTGCTTTCCTAGGCACGGGGGTGTAATACCGCCAACCGAGACCTCGTGATCCGCAGTCGCTTACACTACCGCAGAATCACAGTGGATGCCGCGATAGACAGTACGTTTTTAACTTTAAAAGTCGCTACATACCTGAATATCTTTGATTCAAATTACTCGATTTTTATTCTTGATTAACAAATTATGATTAAGATAAGTTTTCTTTGTCTAAATATCAAAAATAAGGTGTTGGGACGACATAACCACCCAAAATCACGTAAATGTATATGGACTTATGTAGCCAATTGTACATAATATGGCCCAGTAGAACGAAACAAAGCATATTAACTATTAATTCATAATCTTTACTTACCTGAACTAAATGTAAATATCCATAATGTGGGGAATGTCCAAAAAACACTAACATCACAGGTTTCTTCGTAGGTCCTAGATGGACCATCACTGCCGTGTGACCGGATACGTGAAGGCCACCTGCAATATAAAACGCAAAAATTCTTCATTCATATAGGTACCATGACTATTTTTAAAAAATAGATAGGATTTTAAATCCTTCCAGAAAATTCTAGATTACCTGAGGATCACACTTACCACAGGACTTACCACAGATATATCCTTTACACATTTAACTTTATTTTAAACGCATGTTAAGTGTCTAAAGAAGTAAAATTATGTTTTCTGTTATATAACAAACAGAAGTCATAATAATTTCCCTACAAAGCGAATACCTGCTATGGCGTTGACTATTCGTAATAGGCTTGTGTCCACTAAGAATAAATCGGTTTGATTGTAGTATCTAGAGATTCATTATGATTTTAAGATGTCAATAAAGTGTATTATTATTATAAAAAGGTAAGATT
This sequence comes from Euclidia mi, assembly GCA_944739405.2. Lineage (NCBI taxonomy): Eukaryota > Metazoa > Arthropoda > Insecta > Lepidoptera > Erebidae > Euclidia > Euclidia mi. The sequence goes on from OX123203.2 coordinate 35,369,208, forward strand.
AATGTTATTTTTAGGATTCTAAAACTAAAAATAATGTATTTATTCTAGTGACAGTGAACACCAATCAGAGAGCATTACGTCAAACAGTACGTCCGCCATTCATGTTGTTGACGTTTTATTAGTAAATACAACTAAAACGTCAAACTTTCTATCTGTCAAATCGAATATAACAAAATAAAAGTGGGTACATCAGACCAGACTTCATTCACGGTTTGTTTTGTTTTGGAGTTTGTGATATCACTTAACCGCCATGATGGTTTACAGCGTTTTCGTGTCAAATTCAAAAAGTTTTTTAAAAAGCCGTAATTAGTAATGTTGCTGATCGATTTTTGAAGAAAAATCTGGTATTTCAGTTTAACATCTAATAGAGGAACGAATCAATCGCTAATTACATTTTAGGACACAAGCCTATTATAATGTAGGGGTCTAAGCGGCCGCTTATAGCGTCATGCAAATAATATACTTTGCATGTCAATATATTTTGACATCAATGTTATTCTCATCAACCAATTTGTATGCAAAATAATACATTTGAATTTGAAGCAAATTCTCAGTAGCCTCGTGGAGATACCAACAGACTGCCATGCAGAGGGGATCGGCTTCGAATCCACGGCGCGCACCTCTGACTTTTGTGCGTATTTAATTGTTAATTATCACTTGCTCCGTGCCCCGGAGAGCACATTAAACCGGCGGTTCCGGCTGTCATGAAGATCTTTGACAGTCGTTACGGGCAGTCAGTACCCTTAAATAAACTGATACTTGTCTAAGCTATGGAACATCGCTATCTCTTTGGGTTGCGGAGGTTCGACAATCGCTCTGTGGAAAAGCTACTATTCTGCAAATCTGGTTGGACTAGTAAGCGCACCAAGGGCTCCAAGGCGAAAACTGTTGGATGTAACTGAGATAACGCTAGGATGATGGTGAAATCAATTTGAATTTGCTGTTAAGCTCTCTGCAGATTGTGGGTGTTATTTATGGCAATTGCTTGAATATTTTTCAGAACACGCGATTTATTCCTAGCGCGGCGCTTCTTTAATGCTCGAGTGAAATTTATGACGCGACACGGATTTTCTCGCATACTTGCTTTAAACCTATAAAGCAAGTTTAATTTATTTTAAGAGTATTTAGGTGTTCTTATGCGGGCGCCTCAAGATCAATCTGTGTGATGGGCCTTGTGCGAGGCTTATGTCCAGCAGTGGCCGTCAGGCTGTGATAATGAAGAGCATAATATTATGAACTACTCACCACAATGTTTAAGCGGCGCCTGTCGATGCGGGCTGCAGGCGACAGGCGTGGCGTTGTGCCACGTTGGTCGGTCGCCATTTAATCTCACCCGCCATATTTCATTCGTCACTTCACCAGCTCTGCCTTCTAAGCCGGCGAGGCCGCCCCTGTAATCATAAAATTTTGTTTTAAGAATACTGACTGCATTTCAGTTTGTTACCTTGATGTGTGAGTATTGCTTCCATTCCATCATCATATGTATATGAATTTTACCATTGCTGAGCACAGCTCAATATGAGAAACTACAATCTACCATGATTGCCAGATGCGGGTTGGCAGACTGTGTTTCGAGAACATTATGGTGAACTCAGACATGCAGGTTTACTCCCTGATAACATATCGGTCACTATTTAACAAGCGATGAATTTATTCACGATGAAATACGCACAAAACTCCTGGGTCGATAGATATAGTGACGTGAAGGAGACCATAAGCTCTTTTCTATTGCCGTAACCGAGGAGCAGACGGCAGCTGCGAGAGAAGTCTTTAATATCGCGATTCAGGAAAGTTCCATGGAGAGTCCGTTAGATGTCGCAAGTGTTATCTTCATCATTGTACGATATAATAAGTCCTCTGTTTTATGTGCTACCGTTAGATTAGTAATAATATTTAAAAAGCTGGTGATATGGAAGTGACTGACCCTCTCTCGGGCTCATCGGAAATGACGACGCCGCCGTACACGATGAGCTCGTCCCGCGAGTGCAGAACGGCCGAGTGCGCGAACCTCGGGGCCGGCGTTTCATGCGTCTCTACCTCCACCCACTCTTGTTCTGTTGTCTTGTATCTGGTATGAGAAAAGTTAAGTAGGTAAGGCGCCGTTTATTTATTTCGGAAGGCGATTTACGGCACGAAAAGTAGCGGTGAGCGACATCGGCAGCGATTTCGATATCCATGGCGCGTTCTACTCTGACGCTACACCGGCCGCGGTGAACTAGAGCGCGGCATGTACATCTAATACGCTGTCGGCCGCCGCTCGCCGCCGCTTCTCGTGGCTAGAGGTCTTTAGTGAGGAGGTGGGTTGACCATGGCGTATTTTCTCTAACGAACATAGTCACAGAAATGCGAAAAATTAGGATAATACTTTGGAAAAGCGCACCGCGATTGTATACACGGTGTCAAAAGACCAATCACCAAGCCGAAGTCTACTCATTTTTCACATCATGCCAAGACACACTAAGGAAAAATTTCAGATTTAAACATTTTATAAGCCGCGCCGCAATGTAAAGCGCGCGCGTCCAATGCTCGACCTATCCATGGGCGCGTAGGATGAATTGGCGCGAGAAATGCATCGATTTTGTGAGCCCGCCAGAACGGCGGGAAAGGTACTACGAGTTACTATTAAGTACATAGAAAACCATACCTGTATAAAAAATGCGCATGGGCGAAAGTCTCCCCTCCTATCCTTAACAAGTCGTCTCCAAAAGGCAGTAGCACATGCGCCGCGACAGGGGGCGGTTGTGTGCCCCGCACCACAGGAGGGGGGGTCCAGCCAGCTAGTGCGGCGGGGCGGGAGCACGAAGCGCCCCTTCTACTCGAACTGCAGGCGCAGCCGGTGGATATGCATGTACCGCCCGATTGAGCGGCGTTGCAGTCCTCTGGAAAACAGATATGTTATAGATCAGTTTTACTCTGAATGCTACTTGACAATAATCAGGCAATGACTATTGACAATATAAAAGCTACCACCAGAGGGCAAATTCTCGTAATTATATACAATGTGCAAAATGTAGTTTCGATAGTCTCGGTATCATACATAATAAATGGTATTCTTCCTAACTAAAAGTCAACTGCTGAATAGGTATAGGCCAATAGCTCTCCACTAGCACTTGTGTTGCATAGGCATCTATTGAGCAATTGTTAATTATCGCTTGTCCCGTGCCTCGGAGAGCACGTTAAGCCGTCGGTCCCGGTTGTCATGAAGATATTTGACAGTCGTACAGGGCATCAGTACCTTCTAAATAAACTAACACTAGTCTAAACCATGAAATATCGCTATCTCTTCGGGTTGCGGAAGTCAGGCAGGCAGTAGCTCCGTGGAAAAGCTAATATTCAGCCAAATCCGGTTAGACTAGAGAGCGGACCCCAGATTGGAACTAGGATAACGCTAAGAGGATGATGAGGCTTCTATTGAAGAAAGCTATATGGGTACATAAAAGCACGTTATGAGCCACGGGAAAACAGTAGCCTTTAATAACGTGGGTATAACCGCGGACTCAGCATGTTATTGCGAAAGGTTAAAGGCTAGACATTCTGATATTGCGCAAAATTAATTGTTTTATGATAAAATGTGGGTATTGCCAAAAGATAAGAAATGTTTTTGATTTCATTGCTTTCCGGTATTCCCAAACGGATGTTGGAGGACTATCGTCATTTTGCGATAGATAACGTTATAATTATGGGTCAATATCCAAATACATCCATATTTAGACTGCTAAATTATTTGAATATCAGCTCTGAATATATATTATCCTACAGGGCCTCTACTTACTATGAGCTGGATTACACCATAGTATAGGTATATAGGTATGCTAAGATGGTTTGGACACATGGAGAGGATAGATGACGAAAGACTGACCAAGAAGTTATATAAGTCAAGTGTGAATGGGACAGCAGGAAGGGGAAGACCTAGACGGACGTTCTCTGACCAGATTGGAGACATCCTAAAAAAGGACAGGTTAGAAGTTAACCGAAGAGCATGCACGAGAAATTTTATGGCAGAGAATGAAGCAAGAGAGATATGTCAGGATCGTTGCAAATGGCGCTCCGTAGTCTCTGCCTGCCCCTCCGGGAAACAGGCGTGAGTCTATGTTTGTGTGTATGTATGTACACCCTAGTCCAACATACCGATCAAAAACTGGGTGGCAGATTTACCATCTAAGATATGAGCACCTCTGGCTTGTAAAAAGCAATACAGATTATGAGTAGCATAAATAGACCAAAAATGCATTAAATCTCTTTACTACGTGAAGAACACCGGAAGCATACCCGGTACTTAAGAAAATGAAAACTATAACATACCAGCGACCACCCAAAATATAACCCATCAGCCACCATTTTTGTGCCACATTTGAAGCGAAATAAATGATTGATTGATAATAAGCAGGTCAAATCGTCTAAAATATAGAAGTGGTTGTGTCAGTTAACGTTATTAAGACCCGGAAAATCATCTTGCACGATGTATAATTTATTACACTCTTCAATATTCTGTACGTTTTATGTAACAATTTTATTCAGGTAACAAATCATGTGAAATACAAATAAAATTAAATGGCAAAAGTGTGTTACTGTGTCAGCTGTTGTATTACATTATCGCTATTACGAGTTTAACGGTCGATCAGGTGATAAAAGTGCTGTGAATTATTTACGCGTCAACTTATTGACGTTTATTACACAAACTTAACATAATATATTATGCACATAATACTATGTAGATATGGCATGTTGGTCTATTGGTTAGTAAAGCTGACAGGTAACGGCTGGTGCCAATATTTAAACTATCCACAGATTTGGCTACTACAGATACATACATACATATCTGACATAGAGGTTGCCCGCGGTTACACCCGCGTTATTTAAAGCTACTGCTCCGCTCCTGTCGCTCATAGCGCGATGTTATATATCCTATAGCCTTCCTCGATAAATGGGCTATCTAATACTGAAATAATTTTTCCAATCGATATTTCAATACTTAACCGATTTAAAAAATATTTCTGTGTTAGATAGCCCAATTTCCGAGGAAGGCTATAGGCTATATAGCATCACGCTATGAGCCACGGGAGCGGAGCAGTAGCCTCAAATATCGCGGATGTAACCGCGGGCTCATCTAGTATATGATAAGCTCCATATTATTTAACTAGCTGACCCAGCGAACTTCGTATCGCCTTTTTAAGAGTTTTAATTTAATTCCCTTTTTTCCAAGCCCCTTTTCCAAAGATACCATTGACTTAGCGCTTAATCTCTTATCACTTCAGAGTCTATAAATGATGAACAAACAAAGATTGATTTTTATATACCTAATATTGAATTCCCCATTCCTTAAAATATCGGAGACAATACACATATCGACTTTTAAAAAATCCCGTCCGCCATCTTTGATTTCCAATCCGCCATCTTTGATCACGAAATAGATGTTGTATTTGGATTCACCATGCCTTAAATCATCAGAGACGATACCCATATTGGTTTTTAAATTTTTTTCCATCCGCCATCTTTGATTTCCCATCCATCTTCTTGAATCACGAAATAGATGTTGTATTTGGATTATCCCCCATCCCTTTAAACATCGGAAACGATACCCATATTATTTTTTTTAAATTTTCCCCCCATCCCTTTAAACATCGGAGACGATACCCATATAATTTTTTTTTTAATTTCCCATCCGCCATCTTTGATCACGAAATAGATGGTGTTTTTTAATTCCCCATTCCTTAAAATATCGGAGACGATACCCATATCGACTTTAATAAAAATCCCGTCCGCCATCTTTGATTTCCTATCCGCCATCTTTGATCACGAAATAGATGTTGTATTTGGATTCTCCATCCCTTAAATCATCAGAGACGATACCCATATTGATTTTTTTAATTTTTCCCACCCGCCATCTTTGATTTCCCATCCACCATCTTGAATCACGAAACAGATGTTTTATTTGATTCCCCATCCCTTTTAACATCGCAGACGATACCAATATTGACTTTTTTAAATTTTCTCACCGATTTTTTCGATTTTCGATTCCCCACCCCTTAAATATCGAAGGCGATACCCATATTGATTGTTTTTAATTTTCACATCCGCCATATTTGATTTCCCGTCCGCCATCTTGGATCACTAAATAAATTTCATATTATTAATCAGCGTCACGAAAATCTCGAAAACGATACCCATATATATTGTATCCTATTCGTTTAGCCTTTTTTTGCCTTTGACCCTACCCTCCCCCTTCTCGTTTGACCATTTTATTATTTTTGTCCAGCCCCTAAAAGTTGTGGCGTAATTTTATGTAGCCTATAGCCTTTCGGCACAATTGGGCTATCATAAGCATAACAATTTTTAAAATCCGACTGCTAGTTCCTGGGATTAGCCGACATTATCTTTTAGCCTTTTGCCCGGCCTCAAAGGGTCGATGCGTTATGTTATATAGCCTATAGCCTTCCGGAATAACTGGGCTATTGTATACAAAAATATTTTTTCAGATCTGACCGGTAGTTTCCGAGATTAGCGCGTTCAAACGAACAAACAAACAAAAAAACAAACAAACAAACTCTTCCGCTTTATTATATTAGTATAGATAGTCTAGCTGACCCAGCGAACTCCGTATCGCCTTTTTAAGAGTTTTTATTTAATTCCCTTTTTTCCAAGCCCCTTTTCCAAAGTTACTATTAACTTAGCGATTAATTTATCATTTCAGAGTCTATAAATGATGAACAAACAAACATAGATTTTTATATAATATTGAATTTCCCATTCCTTAAAATATCGGAGACGATACCCATATCGACTTTTAAAAATTTTCCCATCCGCCATCTTTGATTTCCCATCCGCCATCTTGAATCAGGAAATAGATGTTGTATTTGGATTCCCCATCCCTTTAAACATCGGAGACGATATCCATATTAATATTTAAAAAAATCCCATCCACCATCTTTGACCACGAAATAAATAGTGTTTTTGAATTCCCCATTCCTTAAAATATCGGAGACGATACCCATATCAACTTTAAAAAAAATCCCGTCCGCCATCTTTGTTTTCCTATCCGCCATCTTTGATCACGAAATAGATGTTGTATTTGGATTCTCCTTCCCTTAAATCATCAGAGACGATACCCATATTGATTTTTAAAATTTTTCCCATCCGCCATCTTTGATCTCTCATCCACCATCTTGAATAACGAAACAGATGTTGTATTTGGATACCCCATCCCTATCAACATCGCAGACGATACCAAAATTGATTTTTTAAAATTTCCTCCTCCGCCATCTTTGATTTCATATCCGCCATCTTTGATCACGAAATAGATGTTGTATTTCGATTCCCCACCCTTTAAAATATCTAAGGCGATACCCATATTGATTTTTAAAATTTTCTCATACGCCATCTTTGATTTCCCGTCCGCCATCTTGGATCACTAAATAAATTTCATATTATTAATCAGCGTCCCGAAAATCTCGAAAACGGTACCCATATAGATCGTACATATCCTATTCGTTTAGACTTTTTTTGCCTTTGACCCAACCCTCCCCCTTCTCGTTTGACCATTTTATTATTTTTGTCTGGCCCCTAAAAGTTGTGGCTTAATTTTATATAGCCTATAGCCTTTCGGAATAATTGGGCTATCATAGGCAATAACAATTTTTAAAATCCGACTGCTGGTTCCTGAGATTAGCCGACATTATCTTTTAGCCTTTTTAGCCTTTTGCCCGGCCCCAAAGGGTCGAAGCGTTATGTTATATAGCCTATAGCCTGCCGGCGTAACTGGGCTATCGTATACAAAAAGAATTTTTCAGATCCGACCGGTAGTTCCAGAGATTAGCGCGTTCAAACAAACAAACAAACAAACAAATAAACAAACAAACTCTTCCGCTTTATTATATTAGTATATAGATATGTCAAATATGTATTTCATGTAGCCTAAACCAAGAATAGATCGAAGATTGAAAGAGTATAATATATCGAATATGGAGTTCGTGGGTCCAATTCCAGGATAAATCTTTTGTGTGATTCGCACGATTATTTGTTCTGTGTCTTGGTGTAATACAATATCTGATATACAAGTAAAAAAAAACCTTTAGTCGCATTATGTCCAATTCGCAAAATGTCCAGCGGGCTTAAAATGTCCAATTCTCACAACGTCCAATTCGCAAATTGGCCAATTCTCACATCGCCCTATTCGCAAATTGTCCAATTCGCAAATGGTCCAGTTCGTAATGAGCAAGATGGCGGTTGCGTTTCGTTTCACGTTTTTCACATAAAACCTAAATATCGCTTTTATTGAGGCTCCTATTTTCAGATTAAGGGACAAAAGAGAACCTAACACAACCTATTTAGTTACTTTCATATAAAACTTGCGATTGGACCAATTGCGAATTGGTCTAATTGCGAACTGGACCAATTGCGAACTGGACCAATTGCGAATTGGACTAATTTGGAACTGGACCTATATAGAATTGGACGGTTGGACATTTTGGGAATTGGACATAATGCGACTAAAGCAAAAAAATGGCCTCAATTATTTTTTATACTTTTAACATTTTGCGATTTGTCCTGAGAGGTAGTAACAAAGAGTGCATTCATAAGACTCTTGAATAACTAATTAATATGAATTTTCCCATTAGTGCTGTAGTGATGGTGTCATATGAGGAAGCTGATGGGAGTGAATGAAGCAAGAGAGATATGTCAGGATCGTTGCAAATGGCGTTCCGTAGTCTCTGCCTACCCCTCCGGGAAACAGGCGTGAGTCAATCTATGTATGTATGTATGATGGGATCAAGGTGAAGGTCATTATATCAAGAATTTTTGGGCTATGTCCTTCATTACAGTTATCACTGAGGCCATCCATCTATAGTACAATAGCGAAGACCAACACAGGCGACATCTAACGGACGCGACGGAACTATTCTGATACGCGCTATTAAAGTTCTCGCATGCCATTTGTATACAAGTTCTGAAAATCTACCGTCATACTGCACTTCACCAGGCACGATACCTAGTCTAGTCATAGGACCCTCTCCCTCAGGTTGAACGAACAATCATCACTACCTTCTTCCTTCACAATAGAAGGAGAATCTCTCACCAAGTTCACTTATTTCACCAGCACCAGGCCTGTCATCGAGGTCATACCCCTCACCACGGTCGTGACTGACCAGGATCATGATTTCTTACCAGGATCATGCGCATTATTTGGATCATGACTTCGCTCAGGATCATGACCTTTGCCAGGATCGTGACTATGATGCCCTTTATAAGGATCACGCACCGCACCATGCTCATTCTCCTCTAAGATTCATGTCTCTCACCAGAATCCTGCTCCACCAGAGTCATAGACCTCCAAAACAAAACCCTGTAACCCTGACTGCAGGTCATAATTACCTGGACACAAGAGCTGATCACACGCTTCCCCTGTCCACTCAGCTTCGCACCTACACGTGCCATCGTCGCATTCACCGTGATCTGCAAGTGTGACGTCATAGGATTAGCATGTGTGAAGGCTTAGTATACACGTCGTGAAGGATACTAGCGGATTAGAAGATTATGTGCTATAAATAAAGTATAGGAAAAACCTTTAGCACGATTTTGTAGAATTCTATTAAAGTAATTTTAAGATTTCCAACAATCATTTTATTTTAATTAATATGAAAGTAATTTAGAAACGCAAAATAATGTTTACTGTGGTCACTCACATTTGCACATTGGCCTTAAAGGCCAGGACCCTTTAAGGGACATTGGGTATGCGCGTTCCTTTAGCGAGCGCACGCCGGGCGCTACTCGAGGCAAGGGTCATTTTTAAGGTCTCAGCCCACATAAACGACTCGCCTCACACCCAACCAAAAGAATATCATTCAAATATGGGCTTTAAGTATAGCTCTTTAGGTATTCTTTACATTGGCACATAAATGAGCAGACAGCGCGGCTGCTAGCAGTCGCCGTGCTGTCGCCGCGCAGACCGCATATCTAAAGAGCAATACTTAGCCCATATTTGAATGATATTCTTTTGGTTGGGTGTGAGGCGAGTCGTGTAAGTGGGCTAAGACCTTAAGCCTACTAATTTAGTTATAACTGTACCTACATCAATTCAGGTTTATATTTTTGTACTCTATGAACAAAATAAGCAATTTTGTAGAATTTGGAAGTTTTCTAAAATCATTCCCTATCTTTGAGTCTACTGAACAAAGAGGTGGCCCAGGCCCCATACAGTTTTTAAACATCTTATTTAGACAAGTTGAAAATCTGCAACCAGAGTATTACACATACACAATAAAAAAGAAAATCTATTGCACTTTTACCTATTAAAGATAAGACCGATATTATTATGAGTAAGTACCTAAGCTCAACATTGAAAATAGCAAATTATATTATTGCACTATCAGCTATTACGATTAAGTCATTAACCTTCTGCGACTGACGTGGTAGGCCCACAGCCACCACAATATAAAAAAATACGTACATTGACCATATTTTCTACGATATAAATTTGCGCTTCTCAGTACCTTCAAATCGCGTTATTGTGTGTTGATCAGTGCGCCGTGAGCAGTCGGAGCAAGCTCACGCGTCGATTTACGCGGGAAAGTGGCTACCAGACTACCACGTCAGTGTTAAGGTATGTATCTGAGAGACAACCACCTCAGTAATATCGTTATATTTTCGTTATGTTTCCTAGACAACACGTCAGTAAAATTAAATTGCAACTAATATTTTGATATTTTTTTTAGATGGCACAGTCAAGTCACAGCGAATGTTCTCAAGGTCACAAAAGAACTTCGTCAGGAACGTTCAAAAGTCATGACCAGCTTATAGAGGAGTGGTTGGGAGAGGAAAGCGAGCACGAGTTTAGTGATTTGGATTTTGAAGATGGAGACCCGACTTTTGAAGCAGACCCTGAACACCTGGAAAGCCATGAAACTTCAGATGAAGAACTGCAGCACCAAGAATCGTCAGAAGATGAGTGTCAGGAGTCATCTGCAGCCGTGAGTCAAAATACTTCGATTGAGACTTCGAAACAGTTCAAAGGTAAAAATGGATTTATTTGGTATGCTCAAGAGTGCCCTCGGACTTCAAGAACTGCCGCCCACAATATACTGAGATTACCAAGGCTTCGGAACATATCTAGTTTTGAAAACTATTTTGAACTTTGGTCCAAGTTTTTCGATCCTACAATGTTGGAAATTTTAGTAGTATGCACAAATCAAAAACTCAGTACCTATCGCGCCACGTACAAACAAAGTACGAGAGTGGAACTTATGGACGTGAATATAACTGAAATGAAAGCGTTTATAGGCCTTCTATACTATTCATCAGTATTTAAATGTAACGACGCCGATCTCCGTATAATTTTTGCCACTGATGGGACGGGTCATGAAATATTTCGCTGCGTAATGTCTAAGTATCGCTTTTCATGTTTGATCAATTGTTTACGATTTGATGACTCAACTTCCAGAAAAGAACGTGTCCAAGTTAATCCACTAGCTCCAATATCAGATATTTTTAATAAATTTATATCAAATTGCCAATCCCAATACATTCCTGGACCATATCTCTGCATTGACGAAATGTTGTTGCCGTTTAGAGGTCGTTGTAAGTTTATTATCTACATGCCTCAAAAACCGGCCAAGTATGGTATAAAAATTATGATATTGAGTGATGCACGTACGTATTATGTTTACAATGCCTACATATACCATGGCAAAAATTCCGATGGATTAGGACTAACGGCAGAAGAGAGAAAAATGGCAATACCTACTCAGTCTGTTTTGCGACTAGCAAAAGTCGTTGAAAACTCAAATCGAAACATAACAGCAGATAATTGGTTCAGTTCCATCCCTCTCACTGAACAACTACTAAAAAGAGGTCTCACCTACTTAGGTACACTCAAGAAGAATAAAGCTGAGATACCACCTTGCTTCTTACCAAATAAGGATCGCCAAATTGAGAGTTCTATGTATGGTTTTACCAAAACCTATACGCTGCTATCGTATGTACCGAAAAAAAATAAAGCTGTCTTGTTGATTTCGTCTTCTCACCATAATCGCGAAACAGATACAGAAACAGGTAAACCTGTTATCATTACAGATTACAATAGCACGAAAGGAGGAGTCGACGAAATTGATAAAAAATGTTCAATATATTCTTGTAGACGCAAAACTCGGCGGTGGCCTATGGCAATATTCCAACGTTTATTGGATATGGCCGGGGTAAATAGCTTCGTTTTATATCAGATGTCTTCTAATAACGACGATAAAGTTAGACGAGGGACATTCTTATTAAATATTGCAAGAGAATTAGTTCTGGATCACATAAAAGCCCGAGTATATAATGAAAGACTACCCAGAGAATTACGTCTTACTATTAGCAGAGTTCTGGGTAAGGATCTTCCACCTCCTCCCCCGAAAACTCAAACCCCCTCAACAAGTGGTAGAAAACTGTGCTATATTTGTCCATCTAAAATAAAACGAACAACAAGATATTGTTGCTGTGCCTGTAATAAGCCGATTTGCCTCAAATGCTCTAAACCCCTATGTGAAGATTGTCAAAAAAATCTCTAATGTTTGAGATGCTGTAACTTTTGATCCAACCGTTGAATATTGATTTTTTTTAAAGACTGATTTCTATAGTTATAACATTTCATTAAGAGGAAACATTAAGAAGTTATTTGAAGTTTATATATATATTTTTTTGTTTTTTGTAATTGTAGTACTGATTAAGACTGATTCATGATCTCGAAGTAAATGATAATTATGTAGACAATGCGTTTTATTTTCAAAACCTTATCTTATTAAAATAGTAAAACATGTTTGGGTGTATGAAAAACCCATCACAAAATTATAAGATAATTGCTAATTGTAAACTTATGACTTATGAAATTGGTGGCTAGTAGACTACCACCTCAGTAAAATTGTAAAAAATTGGGCACGTCAGTCACAGAGTCGTTTGTTTACTAACATTAATTATCTATGTACTGTGCAACAAACATATTTTATGTGATGGGCTCTACACTGTCCGATATCCACCGTTCGGTTACTGCAACTCGCAAAAATTGCCCGTATAAATAGCTAGTCGACTGACTAGACATGCTATCACAAAATTCGGCAAAATACACTATGATTTGACTTTTGTCGCACCATTTAGCCGTAAAGCGGAAATGGCCACTTATAGGCGTTCGCAATGAAACATCAGTTCCAGTCACCATTTTCAATATCTAGTGGCACTATTTAGTAGGCTGCTGGGTTAATAGAGCAGCGATGCACTCTGTGAGACTAGTTGGCAAGAGTGCGAAAGCACAACCCGTACGGCGAAATTCGACCTCGTGTAAATCCCGCAAGCACTGCGAAAAGATTTCTACGCAAGAAAGTATGGCCAAAACGTTACTCACTAGAACAATTAGTCCTATGGTCGTTTGAGGGGCAGGAGTACGCAGCATACGTCACGTTGAACCCCTCCATCGCGTAGGCGTCGTCACTGAAGAAATGGAGCAGAGCGCTCCCTGAACGCGCTATTACTTGTCGCGTCCAACTTGATTCACCATTCTCTAGCACTCCACTGAAACAGACACGAAGGTTAATAAGGTTGGTCCTCACTCCTCTCACACGAATAGGTACGACAAGTGGTTGTTAACATGGATTACATTCTAATAAGACCAGATATAAAATCGCAAACCGATAATCGTTCATACAAAAGTATATGCGCTATAACGCTTAAAATAGCAAAGTTCGAAGGTAAACTACCTCGATATACCTCTCTGATGTATCTCTATTTCATGATTTCTGAGGCACGGTCCGAGCTAGTGCAACCGCTGTGTAAGTACACATGAGCACTAATCAATATCACATATCTGCTGTAAATAGTAAACTAAGTCAGAGGTTATGAATCGAGCCTGATCTCATGATCAGCAACCGCCTACACTGGGACCACAGAGAATTTCTTGCTATGACTGATATGGAATCATCCACCACAACGGGATAAAGTTTAGTTTAGCATCAAAGTTTCAGAAAGTCGCAGATCCATACTCAAATCGCACAATAATTATTATCAGATATCGGAGCTTGTGCTTGCCAAGCATCATGTTTGCTTCATAAATATCGGAAGAACACATTATTCAGAAAATACAGTTAAGATTTGAAGGGCAGGAATAAAAATGATAGATGCTGATTATGATGCATGAATGCAGACGCCATGATTAGGTAATTAGTATTATACTGTCTTGAACAGTAATTAGTCATCGCGTGCCTGATAGTAAATCTTCACGACTTTTTTGCGTTCAAGTTCGATGCAACTACTTACAGCGAGTAGTAACAGTACCACGCAGTACTAAGTACTGTCACAGGGTGTTCAGGTCAATCAATGGATCTTATCGACACAACTCGTAAGTGAATTAGGCACCAAGAGCGGGCCAACCTCGTCGTGTTAATTTACGTGCGTCTCGATCCCGTTATGCTATCCCCGGGGACAGATGCGGCTTTGAGAATTAGGCCACTGACCAATTTAATTATGTGCCCACTGGAAATTGGATCGAAAGTCCTATAATGGACACAAATACTCAGATTACTGGGATTCAATTTTTTTTTATAGACTCACGCCTGTATCCCCGAAGGGGTAGGCAGAGGTGTAATATTACACCCACATTTCGCCATGAATTTTTAGGTCCCACGTAATAGGGGGCGAGCCTATTGCCGTACCAGGCACATTACCAGACTCCGTGCTGCTACTGAGAATTTCCTAACGGAAAAATCCAATAACACTTTTTCAATTTATACTCGTACTAGAGGGCGCCAGCAGCTACGCCTGCATTTTTTTTAAATTTACCCTTTTGGCCGATCCCGTGGGAATTTCGGGAAATCCCTTCTTAGTGCACCCCTACGGTCTCCAAGAAACATACATGCCAAATTTCAGCTTCCTGCGCCCAATAGTTTCGGCTGTAGCGTGTCTGTCAGTCAGTCAGTAACGCAAGGATTTTATATATTAAGAGTATTATTGAGCTAAAATTTGTCACAGATTAAAATCGACTAGCCAATATACAGAGCGCTCGTAGATAGTGTGAAAAATTGCACAATATCGGCTAGAGTCCATGTCTGCAAACACACAGTTCATTTTAGCGATGCCTTGCAAAAGTTTTTATAGCTACCAGTACAAGTGATACACATGACTGGCATACTGCAGGCGGAATCAAAAAACTACTCTTCCAGTAATTCAGTTGGTTCAAAACCGCAGATTTATATAGGTACCTCATTGCGCTCTCAATGTACATTTCGTTACTAGATATGAAGCGAGTTATTCACATATTTACTGATGCATTTAATTAACGCAGCGCCATTGTCCGTGGCTTAATCACAATTAATTATTGCGCCATCAAATCCACATGCCATTTGTCATGGTTGGGCTTTTTATACAGTCCATGTGGTAAAAACAATATGACCCGCGTTCAGATTTCGCTTGCCAGTTCCTTTGGGTTCTTGACCTGGCACTGGTTACAGCTAACCGTTGGTCTATTTGAGTGAAGTGCCAAGCTGAAATTTAGATTATGAAGAACTACCTAGATGATCTTGTTCGTACAGCCGTTTGTAGTCCACTGCTGGTCAACGGCCCCTGTTCATTTGCGTCATAGGGTTCAATAACAAGTTTTTCGACTTCTATGCGAGATGATTTTTGCTTCATTTATTTGCCTTAGTCGCTTCTTACGACACCCGAGGAATGAAATGGGACAGTGACACTTTTGGAGACGGACTTGGGCCTTCTTTTTGACGTATCGCCGGATCTGATTCAACTTTCCCAGAGTTTAAACAGCACCTAACTACTTACGTCTTCCCTCAAGAAATTTGACTCACAGACCTAAATTAAGCTGACCTCGTCCATGGTGTCGATGGTGTGCTGGAAAAACACCAAGAACGTAATATAGCTATGAGTTACTGTGAACTCATAATAGTATCGAATAATTAAATAATTATTTGGAAATATTGCTAGCACGTCTGTACTCAAGCGCGCCCAGCGTTAGATAGGTCTATATGATTCCTACACCATAACAGCGAGTTGCTTGTATATTCCCATCATCATCATTATCATCCTGACGTAGTTCCGGTTGCGAAACAAGATGTCCGCCTTGGAGCCTAGGTACCCCTTGCCTATAACGTTCTCATTTCAGCCTATCTTTGGCATCCTGAGTGGTAAATCTATCTGCATAGCCTTTCAAAACGTATGTACTTACATATTAGAATACGGCTAATTGGTACGCAAGATATGGCACTCCAGAAGATCATTAAAGCATGCTATATGGCTTTTAGATTGGCGATTGCAATCGTTTAGCAAGCAGAGGTACAATGACTAATTCTTTACAAGCACAAAATTAATTGCTGATCTGGGAAGCACGCACGTTTTTTATTTTGATGCGTGTACACTGAACATGAAAATCAATAAAAACAAAATCTGTTTCATCCGCATACTCGCATCTGTACTGCACCAATTTTTCTCGTTACAGACTCAGTCTGACTGTAAATAAATAGAAAAGCTATAAATATTAAAACTCCAAGATATAAATATCGAAATTGAAACTAGATTAACGCTCACGTCATGATAGATCTTAAAATGTATCATCGTAGTTTGCCCGCCCAGTTCCGGTAAAAATGAATATGTACAAAGTTACCGAATATGATCGTCAAGTCTATTCCGGGACACGATTTGTTTGAAAAACCTACTGCTTACACACAGGCCTGCAGAGTTTATCAAACGCTTTGCAACGTAGACGTATCGTTTTGTTAGAGCTCAATTGAAATCATGGCGGACCCGAAATGGATACGTAACAACTGCGGCATCGACTTCAGAAAGTCCAGTCAGTGCAGCGAGAGACAAAGTTTTCTTTAATAATTTGCTTTTCTGTAGTCAAGGATGACTTCAAAAACACTAGAGTAGAGAGTTTTGGAGACACTAAGTAACGGCATATCTTTGTTACTACAAAGGCTAACCTGACCACGATGGTAAATTACATACTGTCAACTTTCTGGCCCGGACTCACCTAAACACAGCGAGCAGTTCCTCCGCTCTGACGCTGTTACTGTCGTAAACATACAATGTGGTCCCAGCCGCACTCTGTCGCGAAGCTCCCGAGCCTCACTCTTAGCGGGGGCGGCGTGGGACCGAGCCGAGGCGGCGTCAGCAGCCACGAGCATTGCGTGCTGAAGCTGTAGTTCCTCGGGCCGTCGGTTATGAAGCCCCATACTCCAAAAAGAGTTTTGGAGACACGAGGTAATGGTAAATTTCCGCTACTACAAAGGCTAATCTAACCAGGGTGGTAAGTGATAAACGGTCAACTTTCTGGTCAAGACTCACCTAAACACAGCGAGCAGTTTCTCCGCTCTGACGCTGTCACCGTCGTAAACATACAGGTGGTCCCAGCCGCACTCGGTGGCGAAGCTCTCGAGCCTCACTCTTAGCGGCGGCGGGGTGGGACCGAGCCGAGGTGGCGTCAGCAGCCACGAGCATTGTGTGCTGACGCTGTAGTTCCCCGGGCCGTCCGTTATGAAGCCCGTTGGGGACGTTAAACTGGAAAAACGAAAGAGATTTATGGTTTAAATAAGAAGTTTGTAAGCTCTACAAAAGCACAGTACAGGGATGCATCATGGCGGTCCAATGGTCAGGCATTTGCCCAGCAGTGAGACACTTTGATAGGCAAAATAAAAACAACTCCATAAGTAATGTTTTGGTAATGTAAACATCTAGACCGGTGTTCAAATTCAAACCCTCAGTCCAAAATCCTAAAAGTGAGGCAGAGGACCAATATGGAAAACTTAATTTTTATTTTGTTCTTTCGTATGCCGTTTTGCTCTCTTGCATCTTTTTTCAAATCATGCTAGTCTGACCCTCCTGAAATGAATTTCTCGGAAGCAAAACTATTAACGTTGCCAGACCACGTCAATAGTGCTCTGGTTAGATGATATAGCCACGACTTTTCGTTTGGCCACTTTGCAGAAACCTGTCGCCATAATTACCTTACTATGAGTGCTGGACTCATAGTAAGGTAATTATGGCGACAGTTTTCTTCGCTTCTAACGTAATGATAAATAGGGATTATTAAACTAAAAATTTTATGTATTGTGTACCCATAACAAGTTGAGTAAAAACGATTTACGTCATTTAAAACTAATAAAACCACAGGATATGGGCAATAATACACATTTATTAACCAAATTGATAACGCCCCATCGGAAAGAATCTCAGAATTTATTATTTTATTATTCTATAGCAGTGGATTCGGGGAATAGTGAATAGTGGTGACTCAAAGTATAGGGCAGTTACGTGTCGTCCCTAGTTACACCAAAGCTAGCAGGCCGGTTCCAATATTCGATCCACGAATTGGGCCACTAGAGAGTAGGCAGTTATAGCCTAGTGGAGATACCAACAGACTGCCATGCAGAGGGTATCGGGTTCGAATCCACGGCACGCACCACTGACTTTTCGGGGTTATGTGCGTATTGAATTGTTAATTTGTTCCGTGCCTCGGAGAGCACGTTAAGCCGTCGGTCCCGGTTGTCATGAAAATCTTTGACAGTCGTTATAGGGCGTCAGTACCTCTAAAATAAACTGACATTAGTCTTAACACTCTTAACCATGGAATATCCCTATCCCTTCGGGTTGCGGAGGTCAGGCAAGCAGTCGCTCCGTGGAAAAGCTAATATTCAGCCAAATCCGGTTAGACTAGAAAGCGGACCCCGGGTTGAAACTGGGATAACGCTAGGAGGATGGAGGATGATGAATTAGGCCACTAGAGAATTCACATTTGACATAGTTAATTATTTTGGTATAGAGCTTTAGTTAAATATGGATCTCTAGCAGCAAGATCCATCATCATCATCAGCCTGCCGTAGTCCACTGCTGGATATAGGCATCTCCAATGGCACGCCACTGAGTCCGATTTTCGGCTCTTCGTGTCCAGCCGCTGCCAGCCACTTTGCGTATATCGTCACTCCACCTAGCCGGAGGGCGTCCTACACTACGTTTGCTACTCCAACGGTTATCGGTTCTGCGACAGATGTGGCCAGCCCACTGCCACTTCAACGTGCTAATTATCTGTGCTATGTCGATTACCTTGGTTCTCTGTCGAATCACTTCATTACGAATTCGATCTTTCAGAGAAATTCCGAGCATAGCCCTCTCCATAGCTCGCTGAGTGACCTTAAATTGGTGGACCTGTCACACCCTCAGTGTCCACGTCTCGGCACCGTATAGATCGAATCCTTGATGTCTGAATGTGGTAGAATATTTATTTATTTAAATCGGCCTTAAAACGTACTTACATACATACATATGCTCACGCCTTTTTCCCGTCGGGGGAGGCAAAGACAACAGAATGCCACTTGCTTCTATCCTTACAAACTTCACGCGCTTCCTCTACATTCATTACTCTTTTCATACATGCTCGCCGGTTACGGGTGCTTCGGACTTTTCCGTTTTTCAACACGTTTTCAATTTGGTCCACGAACGTCTTACGAGGTCTGCCGGCTGCTGGCGTTCGTCGCCTGGTGGCGCGGTCGGAAATCTTGCTATAGCAAATACGACGATATTCTACGTGATATTAAGGTGTACATTGTATTTCTTTGACTACACGCTTCCGCCATACGTCCGCGCCACGCCACGTGAGTATAACTCAGCCCTTCGATTCCCGCTCAAGTCAAACATTTGTGTTCATGAACATGGATGTTTGTCTGGGTGTTTCTATGTATAATATGTACGTATTTGCAAAAAAAAGTATATACATATGTATGTTTATCCATTATCTAGTACCCATAGTACAAGCTCTGCTTAGTTTGGGACTAGATGGTGATGTGTGTATGTGGTAGAAAATTATTATTATTATAATGCTCCGTATACTTAATTACGTAATTTATAATACGTCAAATAGGAGAAGCAAGTGTTTATGTACCGTGTACCTACATAGATGAGCTATTCTACTAAATTGATGGTACAAACTTAAAGTAACAGGTGTAATTCCATATTACATTATACACATACGGTATTCTGCTCATAAGTCTAGATCTTATCCCATTTTTAGTGCCAGATTAGAAATTGAGGTTACCAGGGTTAAGGGTTACCCGCGTATACTATTTAAACATGCATTTAGATGAAGCTGTACTTCCAGCACAAGAGAAAAGGTTTCCTTTTCTCCTTAGAAGGGTCAGGCCATAGTCCACCACGCTGGCCTAGTGCGGGTTGGCAGACGTCACATGTCATTCGAGAACATTATGGAGAACTCTCAGACATGCAGGTTTCCTCACGATGTTTTCCTTCACCGTTTAGCAAGCGATAAATATTAACAATTTAATACGCACATAACTCTGAAAAGTAATTGGTGCGTGTCGTGGATTCGAACCCGGACCCTCTGTGTAGCAGTCAGTCGGTCTGTACCTACCTTTTTACCTACTTTAATCTGAGAGATAAAAAGTACTTACTCGAAAAGTAATTAGTTTACACAAATTAGTACAAAATTTAAACGCAATGGCATAAGTTTGTTGGCTAGCTGCATACAAATGCTGCCAAATAAAAATAGGGTGAATTAACAAATGTCCCACATTTGAGTGCCGATATATATTCCTAGTTGCACCCGTTCTTCGGACATCAATCATTGAATAATATCATACGTAACGTTTTCTTTACTATTTGAACAATAGGGATAATACATTGCTTAAGGCGGTACGTAGTGCATATTATCTATCTTAATCGGGAACGCAGTCCTTGAGACCACACCATTCCCAATGGGTCTTTAGAACCTTTAGAGGAATACCGCGGTGGCTTTGGTGAGTAGGGCCAAACACCTCTAGGGAACTCTCACACACTTTTCCTGCACAATGCCTGGTGGAGAAAAGCCTACATATACATAAATTAATAACCGTCACGCATTTCCAGCCTGCATCCTATCACGTGTCAATGATACCAACAATCATTAATTCAGACAAAAATCGACATACTGATAAAACCAGACACTGGAAAACCCGACTCATAAAATAGACAGCAAAACAGCACAAATCGAAACACTCGGAGTCATCGACCTAATTGTAAAAAAATCTTGATAATACAATACAATATACCAACTACAGACACACTTGATAATTAATTATTTAAATAACAATGACATATGGCTGCAGCGAGCATTATTGTCATATCGTCAGATTAACATAATTATTATAACAAAAACAGTCGGTTTATGGGCCGATGATCACTATAAAAAAATCGGGCATGCGCTTATAAAAAGGTTCACATGAGTTTACAATGCTACGAATATTATCTGAATTTTGGATCAAGATTTTAAAAACGGCGTTTACGATCTTTCAACTCGTATGTGGTTCAATTTCAGTTGGTGTTAAAATGAACTTACGCAATGCTCAACGCTGCTTTAATATCATTATTATTCTCATTCAAATCAAGAGCAATTTTCGTGACTTTGATATGGTAAACATAGGATGGGTCTCTATAAAACGTATAATTTTATTCAAATTTGAATAAAATTATACGTTTGCGAATATTTTTATCACCAGGACTCTCAACTAATTCTTAAGTGGTGTCAAAACTGTAAAGAAACCAGTAGTACCAAAGCCAGGGACAAGCAGTTTGCTCTCTTTGAGCTCCACCAGCAATGAAAATCTTTTGATGACACGTACAATCAGTCGGATGAAGGCTATTTAAAGACTGAAACCAAACCATCTCAATTCCAGATCCTGTAGAAATATGACCAGAGGCATTGTGCTGCTAGCAAATCACGACCTATTTTTCTTTTTTGAGCTAGAAGCAGAGCATCTTTTTGATCAGCAAAATGAGAACCAGTCGTTCTCACATTGCTGACAAGAATCTACGTTAGCCACTTAAGCATCATGCATCTTCTCAGAAAATTGAAACATCGCGAAACGTTCTGATGACGAAAGAAAATACAGACATGATTACAGTTGACTGGCAACTACATTTCTTGTCTCGATTCCGTCCTTGATCAGTTAATGAAAAAATGGCGTAGATTTCCTGATTAAAGGTATTGCGTTAGATAGGTTATTACATTGCCATTGTTGCAAGTAGTGTAGAATAAGTACTTAACTACAAGCTGAATGAAAGAATCTAATCTCTGTCCATTTTTTATCACAATGAAGAGCATATTAAGTTATTTTACCAACTAGGTTTGTTATGCCCATATTTCACGGTATGCTTATATATTTTCAATATCTTGCGTTGCCAAGCGATACAAACCTTACTGTAAAATGCAACAAACGTTTAGCCCGTATCGAAATCCGCCTCCTCAAAAAAGAACAGAAAGTAACAGAAATTAATCTATCTGGCGAATAAATAAGTAAAGGTAAATACCAATAACTCGCCGCTAATATATTAAAAATTACAAAGATCAGTTGCTAAGCTGGGGCAAGTTAGAAGCAACCTAGACGACTACCTTGGTTGGGCGCACCAGCCATTTTGGACGCAATATCGCTTCTATATTATTATTGCTACAAGTCTTGATCTGAAGCTGTAGCGTGCAGTAGGCCAGCCAAAGGACCTTCACCGTCTCGACATATCGACGAGTAATGGAGGTGGCACAGCGTCAACATGCGTCGCCCGCTACTAGGGTCGTGGTCGATGACACCGCGGTGGTTTTAGTGCGTAAGGCGGAATATATTTCGAGAGTGGCATGTACTACCTACTCCTTGCAACATGTTCCAACTGAACTAGGTATTAGGTTCTCTACTTTGAATGGTGGACTAAGTGGATCGGATTCAACGGTTTTCCAAGGCGACAACACATAAAAACCTGAAGCATCCAAGATCAACTGCTTTAAGCTGCTACTACGTAGTTTTGTTTTCCGACTGCGAGGGACAGACAGAACTGTCCCCCGCAACTTGCTATGAAGTCACGGGTATACAGTAACTAAATAATAATATAATTACAACCAAACAGCATTTCCATGGTAAGTACCTATATTCTTAATGAAAACATGAATTAAACATCTGTTATTCTAATTGTTTATGATAATCTCGTTGAATCCGTCACTGAACTGTCCAAGGCGAACCGTCTGTCAATTGACTTGTAGGTAGTTACTTATTTAAGGATGTTTTGATTTCCTTATACTTACTTACTGTTACAATGCGATCTTGTATAATAAATAAGGCAAACCTCATTAGAGTTCCACAGATCAGCACTTAATAAAATTTTGGTCTCCAATTTTAGTTTTTAACAAAACATTTACCATTTGAATGGACGATTCAAATATTCGTCATTCTTACGTATGGTTTTGCGTATTGTTTGGTTCAATTTATAGTTTTACATAAAACATACGCTTGACCTCAGTTAAAAATGGTTTGCCTCTTAGATATTATACCAGCATCGTACATTTCTTTAAAATTTAGTAACGAGAAGCACAATTCGATACTTGTTGAATACAATTTAATATTTTCCGCGGTTGATTGGTGGGCGACTATTTGCCGACTTCTAGTATTACGTACGCTTCAAAAATAAATAGGTAGTGTGTCAGTGTGGTACATGCAGTGGCTTAGGAAGGGAGGGGCGGCGGGGGCGATCCGCCCCGGGTGTCACCTTTGTTTGGGGTGCCACTGCCACCCACCTGATACTCGACTTTACGAAGTATGAAAAAAAAGTTCAGCACTACTATTAACGTCTCATTCAAGTCAGTCGGGAGTAAAAGGTGGCACCCGCCAACTTCCGCCCCGGGTGCCACCCAAGGTAGCTACACCACTGGGTACATGGGCAGCTTAGAGAGATAGTTTTTTTATAGCAAAAGGATCTTCTAGCAAGTGATTGCTTTGAGTCCGCACTAATCTCAATCAACATAATCTCTCCAAATTTTGCTAATTTCCACAGACTAGTGGTGGAGGTACGTTTTTGATTAAGAAGACGGGAGAGAGTCGTTTACTTTGGTTTGGAGGTTTGAAGCTGGTGAACATCAATACATAGCCTCACGCCTCTTTTTCGAAGGGGTAGGCAATGTCTGCGGCCTGGCATTTGCTACGATCATGACACATATCTCTATTGCTTCATTAATTCAACCTGATGAAGGAACATATTATGGAGGAAAACAATAAAGAGTAATTTGTCTTTGAAAGAAAACAGATCTGATCATAAGCTTTCGTTTGGGATTAAGGGCTAGAGCTGTCAAACCCTCCCCTGGGTCCACCCTTCCTAGGACAGTTTAATTTTTTTTTTCTACTAGGTACTCATTGCAATCCTTGACGGATTAACGTGTTGAATCTTGACACGCAAGGAAAGACTTGCGCCTCGTGTCTAGACACTTGTACCCTTGCGTCTCGAGACGAATAGATTGTATCGAATGCCCGGTGAGTATGTCATATCGCTCTTCAGACTATGACTCACTGCATCGCCTATGTTTTGTCCTGCATTTATGCCATCCGTGTAATTGACTGGATGGGTACCTAGTAAAATGCAATAATTTTGCTTGCATTAAGATTAGTTACTTTTGTAGGCAACATCGCAACTTTAAGAAGCGATGATTGGATTTACAAACCTAGGCAATTAGCATCGAGCCTTACTCAGACATTATGGTAGTGGTACCATGGTGCCATGAGGCAGTCGTGGTGTCCAGTCGCGAACCCAGGATTTTATTTAGAAGGTTTGGTTTTCTTTTTTGTTTGGGAGAAGCTGGCTTGAACCGATTGAAGGAATGTTTTACTGTGGGATTTGGGAAACACCAATAGATCAGAAAACAGATGATATTGGGGTAGGGACTAGGGTAGGGAGGTCTTTAGCAGTGCTCTACATATGTAAGTGAGATGATGTCCTTAGCTCTTCGCTATATCAGGTCCTGGGTTGCCTGACCGTTTTACAGAACTACATGTGTTGTGTGTTTGAGCTACACATACTGCAGGTTTGGCAAGGCAATTTTGTTAATTTATTACAAATTATTGTTCACAATTTAGGATTTTTTGTGTTTGTTGTTGAAATGTTTATAAATTTTCCGGCAACACAGTTTAAAAACTACTTACAAGTGCCTGATCTTTAGATGCCTTTAAATAACTTGTCTGGCACCCTTTACTTAAGTGTGTTTACACTCTTAAAGCTATTCTTTTTTTGTCCTGTATAACAAGCTTATAGGCAAGTAGGTTATTCTATTTATAGGTAAGAATGTACCTAAACACCGATAATATAAACTTGAAACAGAAAACTGACTAACTATAATAGAATGTTGTATACTTAATAAATTATTGACATTTCCAATGAATATAAAATTTATGTGATTTTAATTAAACTTGCTAAAAAGCCCCTCCGACTACAGTATTTCTTAAAATTTGATATAAAGTATGTTTAGAAATTAATACTCACATACGTAAACATGTTAAACTGTACATAATTTTAATCATACATAGAAAAAGTGCACATACCCAGTGAAATGACAGAGTATTACTTAAAATTTTTCTAGATCTCTGCCTCAGATGACTATGAAAGTAACAAAATAACTTTGAAAATGTGATGTTTACTTACAATTATAAAAAAAGAATTAAGTAAGAAAGTAACAGTTATCATGTATGAATTCCTTACATTATATCTGTAAAAAATGGTATTGGTTATTAATAAATACATATCTTGCACTACAACGGCAAGAAAATACACATATATATAGGAAACTAAAAAATATATTGATACTTATTTCATCACAGTACCTGGCAGGCAGCAGTACCTGACCAGACACAGCACTCTGAGAGAGGCAGTGGGCCACATGCCAACACTATTCCCACCCGTACGTAAAGTACATGCCAGGAAGTGGAGTTGTGGATATAGCCATACTTATTTCATAAATTTAAAACAGGAACTCACATACCAAATTATGGGCCTTCCTCGTCTTCTTGGGGCAGGTAAGGTTTGGGATGTGTAGATACCTCGGGAGTGATACCTCGCACGCAAAATACACGCCAAGACGTGGAGTTGCGGAAAGAGCCCGTGCAATCAAGTATGGTTTGGGATTATGACCCACAGACATAAGGGCCCTATTAAAAATGCACTATCATTTGTCGTTCCCTGGCAATCAACCATGCTAAGTAATTGTACATATGGCATGTATACTTTGCCACAACCACTGGGCTAAGTTTTAAGTAACCATCACTATTCATATTGGTACACTGTTTGTTTATGTACTTACTGGCCAGACAGGTTGGCACAGGGTTTGATGTTGATTTTTCTGTCTCTTTCCTATTTCCTTCATTTGTTTTATTTAGTTGCCTCTTATGACATAAAATTAAATACATTAATGACACCGTGTATGTTAATCTGTTACCACAATACCATAGGTAGGAAGAATCCAGCCAAGCGACTAACTACTCTATAAGTACCTAAATCCACTTAAAGCTAGAGAAAAAGTCATTGACCTTAGGCACACTGTGACAGTTATTATACTTAATTTGTTGAAGAATAAGAAGAAGGATGGGAGAATCATCTAAGTATGTATGGATTGTGTTTCGGTAGAGTAGAATAATGAACATAACAGAACATAAAACTTTAAGCATGTTACTAGATTTGCCTAATTCCATAGATTTAAGACCAAAAGTAACCAATAACCATCAATCCATCCTCAAAAACTTTCACATTTGTAATAAGTAAGTAGTAATACTTTATGTATCAGTCCATGTGGTGACGGATTAAGAATACGGAATGTCACTACCCCATATCATCCCTTGGTTGTCGTAAAAGCCGACAGAGGGAGCATTATGATGCAGAGAACAGCACTGCAAGAGAAGGAAAACTTGATACAAACCCTATACCAACCCGTTTGGCCAGCGTGGTCATCATCCTTCTAGCGTTATCCCAGTTTTCAATCTGGGGTCCGCTTACTAGTCTAACCGTTTGGCCAGCGTGGTATAGTAGGCCAATTCCTCCTTTCAAAGGAGAGGCCTAGTCCAGTAGTGGACTGTTAAAGGCTGGTGATGTAATACTTTATGAACCTTTAAGTACCGACGTGCGGTCTATTAGGCCCCGGCAGGTACTTCACTTGTTAGTTTACCCCTTTCACTGAGGAATATCAATCGCCGCTTTTAAGTAGCTGTAAGAACAGTATCCATGATGATGTAGATGCAGAAAGTGGTATCGTCACGTTCGCATTTGGTGAGTAATTACTGTTTGAAATTCCAAAGCGGTCTCTCAGACCGCACATCGGTACTTACGTAAGTTTTTTATGTTTTGTTTTTCATACAGTTTATTGTTATTTTTACAAAAATATTAAAATTTCACGTCAGGGACTTCAGGTAGTCCTGGGACAGATTTATGGTACTCAAAGAAATCCCAGATATGCAAATAAATCGCATCCAAGTTTTTCGCGAGGGATTGTGACTTTGGCGAGTATTTGGTTCTGATAAGCCACATAAACCTAAAAATGAAGCTGAAAAAGTTGACTTATCTACCCAAAAACAAAAGAAAATAGACATGCTATGTTATTTGTGCAAAAAAAACATGTTTTTTTTTACAGTATGATAACCAAGTGTGAATTGACTAAGCTAAAAATTTAAAGTGTAGTTGGGCAGTGGACATTTTCTTTTTCTGAAGGTTTATATACTTGATATATATATTTTCTAAAAGTTATAATAGTCTTGATACAAAAAAATATTTGTTGTTTTTCTGTGAGCGGTATTCTTTTTGTTTTGATTTTTTTATATTGAATAGGCGGATTTTCCTCCAAAATTCAGGCCAAATATTGTTATCGCCTTATATTACAAAATAAAAATAATTTGAGTTTCTTTCTATACTTATTTTTTCTAACAACCCTTTCTTTTTAACCATAATGCACAGAAATTTAATCAAACATTCACTTTTGTTCAAAAAAATACGGAATCTTTACCGCGGTCTGTCAGACCTCACGTCGGTACTAATGTTACAAAAAGTGCACGTCGGTACTTAAAGGTTAATAAATTTAAGTAAGTAAGTACTTACTTTATTTATTAATGATAATATAATTATTGTGCTTTTTTATCCTCAATAATAATTTTATAGTCTGAAATAATGTTATCCTTATATTTCATTACTTACAGACATGATTAAAAGGATCATCATCAGGCTTTTTTTACATTTTACATTTGTATTTAGAATCTGTCACAATGCTAGGCACAGGCAAAATCTCATTTTCTTAAGGGTAATGCCTTAGCCTACTAAGTGCGGGTTGATAAAGCCTAACGGACCACACAGAAGCATTTAGTTCAATATGAAGGAATGAAATCTGCACAACAGACTATACATAATTATTATGTAGTTCCTCTTCAATCAATCATTCTTCACGGAACAGCATCATATTGGAATCTGATCTAATTATTATCATATCATATTATAAAATAATGATCTTATTTATTTAGCTTGCAAGAAATGTAAAGGAACTAAGTACAAGTAGTTCTATAGTAATTTTCTCTACGGATAACATCTATCAACCTTCATTTGACATTAAGCACTTTCATATAAGCCTTAAGGCCTTGCCACATGGCACAATTTTACGTCCAGCTTGACTAAATCACTTGATGAAATCGTGACGTGTAGACTCCAGTCGTCCAACTCAAGTTCATCGGGTGGGCGGTACCACCAGATTTTAACCAATCGGGTGGACGGAATGAAAATCAGTGATTTGATCGTGTCATGTAGACGGGCAAGGCCAATTCGATTGAAAATTTGATCAGTGGTAAAATTAGTACATATTCTCATTAGAATATCATACATTGTATCATAACAAAAGTTAAATATTGTTTTTAGGTTACTACCTACCTATCAGACATTGTAAATATGGAGTTAGTGAATAGTTTTTACTATGAGTGGAAGGCACAGGCCTCTGAGCCATGCAGCCTACTTTAAAGATAAAACTTTTAGGCTTGCTCTGGTTTAACAAGACAGTCAAGCCACATGCCACACTGACATGCATCAAAGCTAATATAATAATATGTTTGATTTACATTAACCAAAATCAGAATGCTAAACCTTAACAATAACTATTATTTCAATACTACATAATAGAATAATTATAGTGCTCTGTTTCTATAAGCAGCAAGCACTACCAATACTTTGAAGATCTTTCATATAAAGAAAACACAACAGTCAAATGATCACAGCTGATGCATCATAAATAAACTATACATAATAATTTACTGCCATCATTCATAATTCACTGTAAATTGTAGTACTTCTAAGCAGATTACAATGTGTTGGACACTATAGTGTACAGAGAAACATGTGCTCAGATAATATTGCAGTAATTTGCCCCTGAATTGTCCTTTTGAATGACTAGCATGATAAGAGGTTAGCCTCTATTGTGGTCCCAGTTAAGAAACAAGTTAATAACAATGTACATTTGAGTGTCGTAACGACGAGACGCGACCTTCGGGGCCACGCTCAGGATCGAGGAAAGAAGCCAAAGTGTATAATTGGATAATCCTCGCGGGCTTTCTCTTGCAAATTCAACTAAGCTGTCAGTAAGGCGCGCCTCAGAAAGAGGTCACTGAACTAAACAAATCAAAACGCATTGCGAGGACCATGGGCCCACAAAGACGACTCACTTGACTTTCCCGCCGCAGAACTGACACTCTGGACCCTGCCATCCCTCGTAGCACACGCACATATCATTTTTACACACACCGTTTATACAGTTATGATCACTACACTTAGATAGAACACCATCACAGAACAATAACACTATAAGCACGGAACACAGGAATGGCGAGAACCATGAACATTTTCGTCTGTATTTAGATTTAAATAGAAATAAAAACATTTGTAGCGATTCTACCATTTTGATGTATGCATTTTCAACGAGTTTTATTAGCGCGGACGTAAAAGCGGTTTCGACGTCGCGTAGTTTCGTACGGTACTAAATTTGGGGTTGACATACTACACAATTAGAAATACCCTGAATGTGTCAAAGTAAACATTGCGATACTACATCAAAACACAACAAATCTTTAAATTACCACACAACACCAATAAAAATATTACGTAATACGTAATAAATTCATCTCAATAAGCATCTAAACATTCAAATCCTGCTGTGGGGTTGACAATCTTTCATTCAACTGCAAAGTAACTTAAATTTAATTATACATTTATCTACCTGTACCACAGCGTCTTTTTACTTAATTGACCAAGGAAATGATAAATGCATTTACAAAATTTAAATCGAATTTCCTTTTACTGTCGAGAAATAATTTTGACAGTCCCAATCTTTAATTCAAGGAAAAATCTTTAGATTGGTAACACCAATTTGACATTTTCGTTTTGCTCAGACAGAGAATATTATGGCTGCGTTCTTAGCTTTAGATGTGTCAGTAAAGTTCTAAATGCAAAAAAAAACTTATTTATTTTATATAGTAATTATATAATTTATTGAACAAGTAAGTTTGTGTGTCTTGTTTAAATATAATTTTAAGTTTAAATTGATAATGCCTAATTTAATATTGTGTGTACCTAAATATTGTGTTGGCGACATCTATCGGTGATTATGGTCAAACTGTTACGGGCACTAAAAGTTGCAACAAGCACTGCTAGAGTGCGCCATGAGTGTTCATAAGTAAGTGCTAATCTTAAGTTTTAATTAGTAGGTAGGTAATTGTTTCACTTTTTATCTTCGGCGTATTTCGCATTAAGGAAAACAAAAAAGGCAATTAATGAATTGCCCTTTTTATTTACTCTTATTCATGACGGAAAGAAAGAGAATGCCTTCATCTGTAAAGCTGCGACCGCTCTTTTTGTTGAGATATTTTTTTTATTTTGCAAGCTTTCTTCTGTGCTTATTATAGCATGAAATTACTGTCAGCAAATAGGTAGGTTTAGATGTTAACAAAATCACTTTTCTTGAATACCGACCTACTTAGCTTATTTTCTAAATATAGAACTACGTAAGTACTAGCAAGAGAGGTACCTAAGTCAGGATTCGATTGTTGCAAATGGCGTTCCGTAGTCTCTGCCTACCCCTCCGGGAAACAGACGTGAGTCTATGTATGTATAGAACTATACCTATATGTAAGGGTCGGTTCTATCTACATCGTGAGCTTGGCCTGGTCAACAAGAGCAAATACTACTCCCCTCAATAGTCGCGGTAGATCTTCCATTCCAGCCTCTGTAGCTGCGATCAATGTGGTGTAACTTGCATATCGCAGGTTTTATATCCGAATACCAGCTACGCACCACCGTCCCATCCCTCTAATGCTTTGTGCAATTATATTCACATTCCATAAATGTTAAAAAGGAGAGGACTGATGATGCACCCCTGCCGCACACCCACCTTGAAACAAAACTTCTATGACCTTACCGTAGGCTGTACCGACTTCTACGGATCCATGACTGCACGGTTGGCGTAGTGGTTTAAGCGGCCGCCTCGCCTCTTGACACTGCGCGGAGTGTTGTGGGTTCGATTCCCACACGGGACAACACTTTGTATGATTCATAAATTGTTGTTTCGAGTTTGGGTGTTCATTGTGTTTGTTGGTTATATGTTTATAAAGACCCTCGCGACACAGGATTAATCCCTAGTGCGCGAGTTGTCGAAAAAACAACATGACTTGCAATGTGTAGCGATCTGATGGGTTGGATCAAATGTACAGGCACCACATCTCTTTCTACACCTCCCATAAGTGCTTCCAGCTCACGCAGTCGAATGCTTCTTTAGGTACTACTGGGATGTAGAATTTAGGTACCTATAGGATTTTGCACCAGAAATCTAACATTGAGTACCTACATGCTCTCTTGTTTCTTTTCCTTTTGAGAAATCCAGCCTGTTTTTGTGAGTTTTGCAAATCTATCTTTATAGAGGCGCATCTAGCTTATGATGTGTGGTATACCTAGAGAGCAATGGTTTTATAGTTCTCGCTGTATGTATCTGTAAAATTTAACAGATATGGAAAAATATTTTCTTCAAACAGAACTGTTGTTAAGTAGGGAATCAATGACAAAACTTCGAGCTAAGTAGGTACCTACATTACGAAAAACTACTAATTGTATTCGTTACTAACTTATTTTAGGGTCATTTTCTATGGTAATTTCTGTGATAAATATCCCAAAAAAGGGGCAAATGGAACAAAGTGACGTGTAAAAAGCTCAAAAACCCGTTAAAATGTAGGTAAACCCATCAGATATGGCGGTGACACGGATATGTGGCGTTAACGCGCGGCTCGCGTGCACGCTGTCACAAAATGGAGCGCTATTCTCGAATCACACTACAATTTTTATTCAAATCCAACGGTCGTTTTGGTCAATTACTATCCTAATTACCAAAAGTGAATGGGACAATATTTTGTTTAGTACTTCTCAGGTGTTGTGGGTTTAGTCATTTAAAAAATTTAAACACACAACAAATCAACTACCTACTTACTTATGGCAGCTTTTTGTTTAAATGACACCTTACAAGGAAATCCACTATGCGTCTTTGTATGTTTCTTGTGTTCGTTAGTTGCTTGACTAACATTAGATATGAACATTGTGCAAATATCGTCTTGTAAAGAGCAAAGAAGATCGTGCCATTTTCCTGAGAAAACTGTAAGGTATCTTACGGGCTGTGGGGCTCTGGTTTGTCTGGGCCATGCTGGCATGAAAAATAACCTACTTTGTAAAGATGGACAGAGTAACCTTATTCCGTTTTTATAATCATTATTAGGAAATGAGGTGAAAAGGACACTCTTCCGATCATACTGTACCTCGTTTTGCTCCTGTGGGTACATTTTACGCAGAAATCGTACGGCGCTCTCCGTGTCCAGTACAACAATGCCCTTAGGGTGCTGCCTCGCTACTGTAGCGCATCAGAGATGTTTGCAGTACTATAAATTGATTGTTTCTATACTTTAATGCGGAAAAGATTCGCATCCCTGGTGCGTAGGGTGCGGGCCAGCCCTAACAGCATCCCAGGTATGATCTCAGAAAGATTAGAGTGTTGTATTGTTAGTCGTTGTTCCAGAATAGCAGCTGGGATTCTGAAGCAATGATTAACAATATTTGAATTTTTTATTTTGAGTTTTTGATTGTGTCATTTCGCATGTTTTATGCTGTAATTTCTTCTTGTGTATTGCCTTTATCATAATATGAGTCATTGTTACTTGAAATAAATATTATAATAATAATTATCATCGGTACTCGACTTTCGCCTTAGAGCATGATGACTTTCCATTTCTAACCAGATATGACGGAATATTATTAGCTTTTCCACAGAGCGCCAGACCCTCGCAACCAAAATATATTTCAGCGACTATCTTATGACCTCCGCAACCAACCGGGATGGCGATATTCCATAGTTTAAGACCTGTGTCAACATATTCAAAGGTAGGCAACAGCCGGGACCGACGGCTTATGGTGCTCTTATAGCAATGAATACAGATTTACATAGAAATTCATGTGTCGATTCCAACTGTCTCCAGTTTAGTTCGTAGTTGGCGCCGTTGGCAGCGCTGGTGTCGTTCTCCGTCTCTCTTGCTCTCGTATTTATCTAAGATACACAAGGGGAACGTTCGTCTCTCTTTCTCTCGTAGAGACAACAGTCACAGCGCGACTGCCACGCCGCCAAGCGCCAATTTGGGTCACAGAAAGTTTGTCTTCAGAGAGCTCATAGAAAATGCGCCTCTATGTAAATATCTGAGCTCTTTGCTTCTAGGTATGGGGCAAACGTTAACTTAATCCTTTCTTAGTGCACCCCTACGGTCCTCAGGAACATACTAAAGAACAATGCCCATTTTTCTAAGAGACGCCGGCCCAGATGTGGACCGTCAAAAATCGTAGTAGTTGTTATTGCATTCGATAAAAGAGTGTTAAACTAGAATTTTGAGATTGATTGGAGGTCGGCCACATTCATAGTTTTATTACAAGAAGTACTTTTTATGCTCAAAAACATTAGGTGTGTACGTATTTTTATTAGGATAGTTACAGTATTTCCTAGTTTTGAGTAGAAAGAAATGAGCTAATCGTTTGGTAAGGGTAGAAATCCGAAAGGAAAAGCCAGAAGTCGTAAAAGATGCACAAACATTCACAATGCGCACGGGCAAATAACAAACATATTAAAATAAATTGTCTATGACATTATTGACATTTACTAACAGTCAAAAAAGTGTTGCCATTTTGCAGTTTTTAAATAATATTGATAAATCGATATTATAGATTTCGGACAAGGTTATCAATCTATATATTTGGTTCAAAATCGAAGTTATTTGTAGTTAATCGCATATGATCCTAAATAAAATACATACAATCGCATAAAATACACAAAATAAAAATGTTTAAGGACCAAATAAAGATTTGCTAGTCACTAAAATCATTTTGAGTAGAGAAAATGTAAAATCGATAAAGATAATCGATTTAATATTATGAATTCCTTACTGGCAATTTCTGATCTATTACGTGTTAGCTATTTAGACGTTAACACCTCTTTTTAAACCTATTTATTGATTATGTTTCTCGGCACACCTTTAGTAACGCCTATAAATTAAGTTATAAATAAAAAGGATTATTCAACAACAAATTGAAACTCTATTGTGCTGTTCATGAGTTCCAAACTGGGCCAGAAATGGGCATTGTTCTTTCAGCTTCTGGCGCTAAATAGTTTTGCTTGTGCGTTGTGTGTCAGTCAGTCAATAATTTTTTAACGTAAGAATTTTTATATATTTTTTTTTATAGACTCGAGCCTGTATCCCCGAAGGGGTAGGCAGAGGTGTAATATAACACCCACATTTCGCCATGAATTTTTAAATCCCACGTAATAGGGGGCGAGCCTATTGCCGTTACCGGGCACATCACCAGACTCCGAGCTGCTACTGAGAATTCTGAAAAACCCAGTAATTCTTTTGCCCGACCGGGAATCGAACCCGGGACTTCCAACCAGTAGTCACATACGCTACCCACTGGACCACGGAGGCAGTCAATTTTAGGCATATAAAATTGCCTAAAATTGACTGCCTTATACATACAGATTCACCTTCAATGGATAAGTTTGAATAGTATAGGCAGCGCAGTGGCCTTCAAATAGTCTTTGCCCCTTAATATCAGTCGTTGCAACGCCCATCTGGGTCATAAACACACTTATTTCAGCTCGCACCTGTCCTCTGATTCTCGCACTTGCAGCCTAGACAGTTTTACACCTAAGCCTTAAATTTATTGCGTAATCTATTATAAAGATTTAGGATCTTTATCAACATCCGGTTCCTATAGATTCTAAATATTTATTGGCTTAGATAAATAGGTACTCTATCTGTTTATATTACTAGTTTGGCAGAGACTATCCGATTGTAAGATTAACGGAATTACCGTAGGCTGATAATAAAACCGTAAATATAATAATATACTTGATTAAGCTTAATTCTTAGGACTGAGACGTTTTCCTTTATATCGAATCCTACCATTTTTGGATATTAAATAATGCAAAGTAGACCAACCCGTTAACAGTAAATTCCTATCCTTGCCTGTGTAACATTGAATATACCTACGTAGCCTTAAGATACATTTTTCTGAAACTATAAGGTATCGATACAAAATTACATGTCGATATAATAGTCCAAGAGCCCAGGGCCGCCAGACCTTACCTATTTCCTCAGAAACGAAATGTAGAGAATAATGTAGTGTTCGTATGTGTCATGAGTGTACACATACTTGTTAGCTTAGATCGTGGGCCAATTTTAGGTACGTTGTGCTAAAGTTAGGTAAAAATAGTACTAACTTGTCTTAAATTCTCATTGCTCATTTTGATGTATGTTTTAGAAAATATTATTAAAAATTTATAAATAATACAGTCGCACTCATTTCGGCGGCGGTAATTTTTACCAGACGCTTTAGTTTCCAAAATATCTAGCTATCGGTAGAGACCACTAAGGGGCGTATTTAGAAAATGTATGGAAATTGTTCCCGTGGACCTTTAGCACCTTACTCTATAAAATAAGTAGGTAGGTACTAACTCCTCCAATACGTCTTTATAAGAATTCCCTACTATGTTTTATAATAGGTCTTTTGAAATAAATATTTCGAATTTGTAAGTAAGTAGGTATATGTAGTTTTTCTAGGAAATCTGCTTTTGATTTCGACATCAGAATAGCCACCCACCATTTGGCTACATTTGGTGTGTCAACTAACTGAAACGAAAGGTCAGTACACATATTGTCATAACTACCTAAGTATGTGTAGTGCAATGCTAATTGCTGCTCCGTGTATGATAATGGTAACATGTTGATTGGTTTTAGATAGTAAGTACTTATTAACAGGCATTACAAGCAATCGAAATGTTTTATACTTGGCTGAAAGCGATAATTTTGTGATAAGAACGATATCGATGGATAAGAAGTTCAATCTTCGGCTTGAGTAAAATTGAACAAGATTTTATAGGAAAGTAGAGTATGATCATATGAATGGGAGAGTCTTGGGTTCAATCCATGGCATGCACCGATGACTTTTCGAACTTATGTGCGTATTAAACTGTTAATTATAGCTAGCTAAACTGTGAAGGAAAAAATCGTGAGGAAACCTGCATGTCTGGGAGTTCTCCATAATGTTCTCGAAAGACATGTGAAGTCTGCCAACCCACACTTGGCCAGCGTGGTGGACTATGACTTTACCCTTCTCATAGTGAGAAGAGGCCCGTGCCCAGCAGTGGGACAAATTATATACAGGGCCGATGATGATGATGAGTATGATCGCAGCAGAGCTACGCATGCACCTTTTTTTTTAATTTAACGGTTTCTGCCCGATCCCGAGGAAAGTTAAAGCAGTCTCAGCTTCTTACGTCCAATAGTTTTAAACTGAGGCTTGTCTGTCAGTCAGTCAGCAATGGAAGAATTTTATTTAAACAAGTAATAGCTATGTAAAGTTAAGAACTTGGACATGGAACAGCCTTAAAATTTCCTTTCATCTTATTAAATTGAAAAACAGCATGGGTTCATGACATGTCATTAGTGTTATTACTGAAATACTCTCGTCGCTTAATTATTAGCAGAGCACCTAAACTTCGATGTCGACTACGCGCTTTATGACTTTGGCTAGTGGACACAGCATTGAAATGTTTAGTCTTTGTAGTTTTCGGCGTTTCACGTGCCAGTTTTGTTTTAAACTGGTGTAATAAAAACTGTCCGTGTGGTGACGGATTAAGAATACGGAATGGCACCACCCCATATCATCCCATGGGTGTCGTAAGAGCAGACAGAGGAAGCGTATAGAATGCAGAGAACAGCACTGTAAGAGAAGGAAAACTTGATACAAACCCTATACCAACCCGTTTGGCCAGCGTGGTATCGTAGGCCAATTCCTCCTTTCAAAGGAGAGGCCTAGTCCAGCAGTGGACTGATAAACGCTGATGATGTGTAATAAAAGCATTTTTACCTTTTGCGGACATATCTTTCTCTCAGTGACGTCTCGAATAAGTAACATACAAACTGGTAATACCTAGCTACCCGTACAATTTATTACAATATAGGAGGTAATAGATCCGGTAGGTTCAACTGATTTTTAAGGATCTAAATCCTTCATTAGCTTTAATACGGTATCAGAACAAAAATAAACCGAGGTTAAACTATCTGGACTATTTAGGTCTTCAATAAATGGACTGAAACTATCTAAAAAGAAGATCAACTACTTTATGTTAAGTTCTAATAATAGTTATAAATAAGTCCACACATAATAGAAATAGGTATATTACAATCACCCACTTCTGCCTACCATTCTGACACTCCAAACTCGGACAATTGCCTTTTAATGCACGTACCTAAGTGTAAACTGAATGGCAGCCATGGAGCCCCCGAGGCAGTTTAATAATAACACTATTACTCCAATTAAAACACCGTGTTTAATTTTGCTATCGCCACATTGAAAAAAGCTAGCTAACCCTAAAACGCGAACGAATTAGTTGTTTCAACGAAAACAGTAACATTTTGAACTAATGTATTTCGCTCATGCGATGATAATTCATTCGAACATAATTTTTTTAGGGTTACAAACGCGAAATTGTAACCTTTCAAGTATTAAGTGGCTTGTGCAGCTATTATAAACTTACATAGTAACGATAACATTAAAAATAAAACTTCGAAAGGTCAGTATTGCGCGTCGTGGATGTGGTAGGTACAATGAAACAAGTCGGCGGTGGACCAGTTTGAAAAAAATCCCTTGGCTCGGTCATAGAGTCAAGGCACACTAGAAACTGGTTTTGTATACGAGTGTCAATGTGTGTGTAAAGTTGCGCTGGAAGCGACAAAGTCTTGCTGAGCGATTCTCGCCCTTATTGTGGTCTAGCGGGAAGTTGTCCGGCTGTACCTAAGCCCAATACCCTCTGCATGACAGTCTGTTGGTATCACCACTCTGCTTTCGTTGTTAAATACGTACGCTGCAATTTTCACTAAATTATACTTAGAAGTGCCAACCAGTTACAGTGAAAATATGCCGCCAAAGAGAACTAAATAATTGAACTATGGCGAATGACTACTACAACCTTTGTTTTTAAAACTTAATGAAAAAAAGGCTTCGTTTAGCGCTATACAACAACCTAGTGTTTGCACTTCCATAATTTGTTAAAAACAACTTTTTACTTCTTTTCTCTAAGTAAAAAGCACTTTTATAATCTCTTTTCTTTCAGTTATCGCCACAAAAACACGCCGTTTCGCTCAGAAATTTTCGATATGAACAAAAACAAACCGACACTTTGTTGCATTTAAAACATTAATACGGATTAGTGCCGATAAATTGCAGCATTTAAGGACGCGTTTACAAAATTAGTAGGTACAAAATCGCGTCACTACAGCGACACGGCGGCAACAGTACGTACTACGTACGGTAATTTGCGGAAATGTAGTTCAACTAAATAACTTTGAGACCTAGAATTTTTTGTGATATGTATCTATGTGTTATATGCCTGGCTGTGCAAATTACGTACAAATAAGTTTCTTATTTTTATATACCTAAATGGACATTATTACTTTATTTTTTCCATTATGTTGATTCAGGATATATTTCGGTATTTAGATATTATTTTGTTTCTTGCGTTGAAATCTGGTAAGATTATGTGGACTGATGGTATACCATCCCATTCAAGTGTTGCGACTGGAACTCATAAAAGAGTAGACCTAGTTATGCCAGGTTGGGGCTCATTTTATTTGTTTTAGTGGGACCCTACCACTGGTACTAGTGAAGTAACCTTCAAAGGTTATTCGATGAGTCTTACTGGTACTCTTATGTGAGTAGAGCTAGGCATGCCGAGTTTGGGCTCATTTTGTTTGTACATAAAAGACCCTACCACTGGAACTTATGAAGTAACCTTCCAGGGTTATTCGATGACTCTTGCTGGTTCTTATATGTGAGTAGAGCTAGGCACGCCGAGTTTGGGCTCATTTTGTTTGTACATAAGAGACCCAACCACTGCAACTTATGAAGTAACCTTCCAGGGTTATTCAATGACTCTTGCTGGTACTCATATGTGAGTAGAGCTAGGCATGCCGAGTTTGGGCTAATTTTGTTTATACATAAGAGACCCTACCACTGAAACTTATGAAGTAAACTTCCAGGGTTATAAGATGACACTTGCTGGTACTCAAATGTGAGTAGAGCTCGGCATGCCGAGTTTGGGCTCATTTTGTTTGTACATAAGAGACCCAACCACTGAAACTTATGAAGTAACCTTCCAGGGTTATTCGATTACTATTGCTGGTTCTTATATGTGAGTAGAGCTCGGCATGCCGAGTTTGGGCTCATTTTGTTTGTACATAAGAGACCCAACCACTGAAACTTATGAAGTAACCTTCCAGGGTTATTCGATGACTATTGCTGGTTCTTATATGTGAGTAGAGCTAGGCATGCCGAGTTTGGGCTCATTTTATTTGTACATAAGAGACCCAACCACTGCAACTTATGAAGTAACCTTTCAGGGTTATTCAATGACTCTTGCTGGTTCTCATATGTGAGTAGAGCTAGGCATGCCGAGTTTGGGCTCATATTGTTTGTACATAAGTGACCCTACCACTGGAACTTATGAAGTAACCTTCCAGGGTTATTCGATGACTCTTGCTGGTACTCATATGGAAGTAAAGCTAGGCATGCCGAGTTTGGGCTCATTTTGTTTGTACATATGAGACCCTACCACTGAAACTTATGAAGTAACCTTCCAGGGTTATTCGATCACTCTTGCTGGTACTCATGTGTGAGTAGAGCTAGGCATGCCGAGTTTGGGCTAATTTTGTTTATACATAAGAGACCCTACCACTGAAACTTATGAAGTAAACTTCCAGGGTTATTAGATGACACTTGCTGGTACTCAAATGTGAGTAGAGCTCGGCATGCCGAGTTTGGGCTCATTTTGTTTGTACATAAGAGACCCTACCACTGGAACTTATGAAGTAACCTTCCATGGTCATTCAATGACTCTTGCTGGTTCTTATATGTGAGTAGAGCTAGGCACGCCGAGTTTGGGCTCATTTAGTTTGTACATAAGAGACCCAACCACTGAAACTTATGAAGTAACCTTCCATGGTCATTCAATGACTCTTGCTGGTACTCATATGAAAGTAAAGCTAGGCATGCCGAGTTTGGGCTCATTTTGTTTGTACATAAGAGACCCTACCACTGGAACTTATGAAGTAACCTTCCAGGGTTATTCGATCACTCTTGCTGGTAATCATATGTGAGTAGAGATAGGCATACCGAGTTTGGGCTCATTTTGTATGAACATCAGAGACCCTACCACTGGAACATACCTAGCTCTACTCACATATGAGTGCCACTAAGCGTCTTCGAATAAACCTGAAAAACCTGAAAGGTTACTTCATAAGTTCCAGTGGTAGGGTCTCTTATGTACAAACAAAATGAGCCCAAACTCGGCATGCCTAGCTCTACTCACACATGAGTACCAGCAAGAGTCATTGAATGACCATGGAAGGTTACTTCATAAGTTCCAGTGGTAGGGTCTCTTATGTACAAACAAAATGAGCCCAAACTCGGCATGCCTAGCTCTACTCACACATGAGTACCAGCAAGAGTCATTGAATAACCCTGGAAGGTTACCTCATAAGTTCCAGTGGTAGGGTCTCTTATGTACAAACAAAATGAGCCCAAACTCGGCATGCCTAGCTCTACTCACACATGAGTACCAGCAAGAGTCATTGAATGACCATGGAAGGTTACTTCATAAGTTCCAGTGGTAGGGTCTCTTATGTACAAACAAAATGAACCCAAACTCGGCATGCCTAGCTCTACTGACATATGAGTACCAGTAAGAGTCATTGAATAACCCTGGAAGGTTACATCATCAAATGCAGTGGTAGGGTCTCTTATGTACAAACAAAATGAGCCCAAACTCGGTATGCCTAGCTCTACTCACACATGAGTACCAGCAAGAGTCATTGAATAACCCTGGAAGGTTACTTCATAAGTTCCAGTGGTAGGGTCTCTTATGTACAAACAAAATGAGCCCAAACTCGGTATGCCTAGCTCTACTCACACGTGAGTACCAGCAAGAGTCATTGAATGACCATGGAAGGTTACTTCATAAGTTCCAGTGGTAGGGTCTCTTATGTACAAACAAAATGAGCCCAAACTCGGCATGCCTAGCTCTACTCACACATGAGTACCAGCAAGAGTCATTGAATAACCCTGGAAGGTTACCTCATAAGTTCCAGTGGTAGGGTCTCTTATGTACAAACAAAATAAGCCCAAACTCGGCATGCCTAGCTCTACTCACATATGAGTACCAGCACGACTCATCGAATAACCTTGGAAGGTTACTTCACTAGTACCAGTGATAGGGTCTCACCAAAACAAATAAAATGAGCCCCAACTTGGCATAACTAGGTCTACTCTTTTATGAGTTCCAGTCGCAACACTTGAACGGGATGGTATACCATCAGTCCAGATAATCTTACCAGATTTCATTTTCAACGCAAGAAACAAAATAATATCTAAATACCGAAATATATCCTGACTCAACATAACGGAGAAAATAAAGTAATAATGTCCATTTATATAAAAGAAATTTACTTGTACGTAATTCGCACAGAATACGAGAAGTATCAAATTGATTTTAGCGAATATTTTGTATTCGTATATTGCTTTTTTCGTCTTCGGGCTGCAGCGACAAGCGACATAGAGTCCACTCCCGACGGCGCTCAAGCGCAGACTGAGATCTCATTGCAGAATTTGGATATATAAATCAAGAAAGTGGCTAAATAAAACGAACCTTATTGCCACATATTAAGACACACGTATGCGAGCAAAATAGAAGAAAAATGTAAGCTGATTTTTTGCTTTTTTTGAGTCAATTTACAATATTTTGAAAAAAAGTAATCAATTTTTTTTTGAGTTGACTATATTTACTACCCTATTCTATCTTTGAAAATCTAAATAAATGTAAAAATAGTGAGAAAATTGTACCCAAAAATAGCAGTATATGCCTATTTTTGATTTAAGAGGCCGTTTCGAATCGATTTTACATTAATATTAATTAAATATTTTTTATTTATTTTCAAATTGATTTATAGATAAAAAAGTAATCAATTTATCGTAATCATTAGTTTTATTACTTATTATCTAAAATTGTCGTAAAATGTACCGGAAATATGTGGTTTTTTGATACAAGCGTAAACGCGTCCTTAATGCATATTTTGAAATGTGAACGTTTGTGTATCGATAAGGTGCCTAATTGTAGTTAACTATGTAAAAGCAATTCTTCTGAACATTAAGATTAAATATTTTTCAAATTACTAATTGTGATTAGTGTTTATTTTATTGTACTTGCATATTTCTTGTTATAAGAAAATTGTTCTAACTTTTAAGAAAGGAAATATGTTTGTTACAAAACGGAGAAACAGAAAATTGCGACACTTTTAAATCTTTCGCGAATTATGATATTTATGGAATACTTAGGTTTCGATCGCGTAATTATTTTTAAACCTGATCAGTTGATGTAACCATGTGAAATGCATACACGATGGACAATCAACTGTCAAACACATAACTTCGAAAAGTCGAAGTGCGCATAGGTCAGGCAAGGCTCAAACCCTTGCTCAATTTATGGCCGTTCCCAATCCTTCTTCTATCGACGGATTTGGCTAAGTGATAATCCTCCCTCATAGACACGTTACTGTTCGGCGATCTATTATATTCCCTAATTTGAAGAAATTGCAATCTAGCTTTTGCTTTTTCTCTCTTGCGTGAGAATTGATCACGCGTTAGTGATTGCGCGTTGCCAATTCTCAGGCAAGAGAAAATGGAAAAGCTTTTTCCACCATCTTCTTCATGACGCACTTTTAAGTGGCCCATGAAGATTTCTTCTTGAAGCCTTAGGTATTTGGCTGTCTCACCCACCGAATGAAACGCAGCTATAGGATTATTGATTAACTTTACGTTGATCTGTGGGAGACAAACACGGATCGCTTGAGGTAGCACCCCTCGTGCTACCTCAAGCGATCCGTCCTATTCATGCTGTCTCCAGCGAGAATCTTTAATTGTTATTAAAACTTATAAACTAGGTAGGTACATGCTAGATAGAACGGCTTTAAACAAGCCAGCAAAGAAATAATTTCAGCCAACCAATTTATTATCAATACTAGTCGACGCCAGCGGCTTCGCACGCACATATTTTCGAATTGCCCGTTTTGCCCGATCCCGTGGGAATTTCGGGAAATCCCGTCTTAGTGCACCCCTACGGTGCCCATGGAACATACATGCTAAATTTCATCTTCTTACGACCAGTAGTTTCGGCTGTAGCGTGTCTGTCAGTCAGTCAGTAGCGCAAGGATTTTATATATTAAGATTACCTACCTTTATTACAAAATACCTACCCCAAATCGGAAAACGAAAATTTAAGTACTTACACAAGAACTTCAAGTCGTCGTCGTATATCTGTTGTGGAGTAAATACGTATGTGAAACAAATTACACAATGTAGAAACACTCTGTGTACTCATAATTAGTTATCAGTACCGAGCGAATAATCAATCATCAACATTATCGTTTAATCAACGCTTGCAACTACTAAATAGTCTAGTAGGGCGCGTCTTTCGCCATTTCGCTGAATGCCCTTTCGAATAATCACCTAGAAATTAGTATCGCATAAAAACAAGAGCCAAATGCGGTCACCTGCCAGTGTTCCTATTACGTAAATCGCGTGCCACGCCATTTAGTACATCATTATTGTTGTTTTAGCACTAATGCCCGGTCGGGTAAAATTCGTGAATACTCAGACTCGCAATAATAACGAAACAGAAAATGTTTTTTTTTATAGACTCACGCCTGTATCCTCGAAGGGGTAGGCAGAGGTGTAATATTACACCCACATTTCGCCATGAATTTTTTGGTCCCACGTAATAGGAGGCGAGCCTATTGCCGTACCGGGCACATTACCAGACTCCGTGCTGCTACGGAGCTGCTACGAGACCTCCCAATCCCACGCGCACATTTATGCCGCGAGACCAACGAGGCAGGAACTTTAGACTAGTCAACAGAAAATGTTGACTAGTCTAAAATCCGTAGAATATCGACCTTCATCCATTTGCACAATGGTTAATAATAAACAATTTTAACATGTTAAAAAATATATCGAATGGGTTGACTAAAAATCATGAGAAACTCAAATAGGTACTCCCACACTGTCTTTCATGACTTGCAAAAAACTAAATAAAACTCATCAAATTATCCCGCTTTCCTTGTATGATTCTGCCTGCTTTCCTGTCTAACTATGCTTGTC
Source organism: Euclidia mi (assembly GCA_944739405.2). Taxonomy (NCBI): domain Eukaryota; kingdom Metazoa; phylum Arthropoda; class Insecta; order Lepidoptera; family Erebidae; genus Euclidia; species Euclidia mi. Next base: position 35,413,824 of record OX123203.2, read on the forward strand.
AGGATATTAGCTTCTCTACAAAGCGACCTACATAGGAAGGTGCCTGCAGTGCATACCTCGGCGTGGGTTTGAACCACATACCTTCATTGAATGTCAGTCTTTTGATAGCTCCATTAGGCTATCGACTACTTTCCTAGCAAATAATTTTGCTTTACCTAACTCTCTATGATCACTGCTACATATTAATATCTGAATATATTTCAACTCTACGTTGCGTCGTAGTTACGAATAAATCAGAAGTTTTTGATGGTGATAAGCATCACATAATCACATTAACCCTAAGTGATTTTTTATTTACTTTGATGGCAATGCGAGCTACCTAAAAATCAAATAACATTAGCAACATGTTCTCAAATTGAGAATTGAACTCACTTCTCACGTATGAAGGGAGGTAGAGCTCACACATGTCGAGCTTTTCACAGTTTTTGTTAGATGGCGCTACTCGTAGCTTGCTGTTTGAGAGGAACTTCCGGAATAATTTTATTCAATAATAAATTAAGTCTAAGTTATATTTTTATTATCAAATATAACCATATATTAAAATATATATGTAAGTTATTATGAGTTTAAGAAAAGTAGTAAAACGGGTAGTAAAAAAAGATATCAAAGTACCGCAATCTTGGTAAAGGTATCTAAGTATTGGTACTAAGTAAGGTAATAAAAAAGTATCACATATTTAGCAAAATATACGAAAGTAAATCAAATTTCTAAAATGATTTCAAAGTCTTCATCATCATCAACCTGGCTTTGTATCGATTGCATCTCATCATCAACAGCCCTATGTACTGTCCCACTGCTGGGCACGGGCCTCTTCTCACTATGAGAAGGGTAAGGCCATAGACTACCACGCTGGCCAAGTGCGGGTTGGCAGACTTCACATATTTCGAGAACATTATGGAGAACTCTCAGACATGCAGGTTTCCTCACGATGTTTTCCTTTACCGATAAGCAAGCGATAATTAACAATTTAATACGCACTTAACTCAGAAAAGTCATTGGTGCGTGCCGTGGATTCGAACCTGAGACCCGCTGCGTAGCAGTCTGTCGGTCTCTCCACTCGGCTATCGCTGCTTTTTATTGATTCGATTGCATCTAGGATGATTTATTTTATGAGATTTTAGTGGTCACGTCGCTCTTTACAACTGCGCTGAGTGTTGTGGGTTCAATTCGCACAAGAGACATCACATACACATTTACAAGTTTGAATGGTTCACAAATTGTTGTTTCGTGTCGGGGTGTACTTACGGTTGAATTTTGTACGTTCCCTAGCGACACAAGAATAGGGCAGTTTCCTGCAAGTGAAATAAATTATACAAGAATTTTTATCTCGTGAAATATGTCGAAATAATCGTAGTATTATTGTATCATGTAGTTTCATTCATAAATCAATGTTAAAACTATATTTAACATTTTTTATCGACGATTTATTTATGATAAGTATTCTATTTGACGGCAAAAATCTATGACGTCACTAGGTCCATATTTCATACAAACGCCGCGCCGTAGGAAATGTAGTTTTTAACATTTCATTAAAGTGCTTGATTTGACTAGTTGGAATTATGGTTATTCCTAGCCATCATTGTTGGTACCTACTAGCGTAGCCCCGGTTGCATCCAAAGCTCTTGGAGCCCGGAGTTCGTTTTCTAATCTAGCCTGATATGACAGAATATTAAAATATCGACATAGCCTTCCAACCTTTGCAACCCAAAGGGATCGCGACACTTTTACGCGTCTTCAAAACGCAGACTCTTCACTACTGCTACTTAATTTACACTAGCTGTTGCCTGGAGCTTCGCCCGCGCTTAGTATAAAGGAGATATATTGCTCGCCAGCTTTCCAATTATCTCTATGCCAAAAGTTACATAGATACTTTGTTCCGTTTTGACTTAAAAGAAGAAACAAAAACACCTTTACTCCTATTATATTAGAATAGATTGATCGTAGGAACCGTTTTTCCTGAGAAAACGCTCATGTAATTTTCAATCTCTACCGACTCTACCACCCAAAAATCTTTTCAAAGGATTACGTTCCTGGATCACTGGCAATATCTGTAAGTACCTACATTCAGTCTAAAGCAAAGGTATAGCTACTTACTTGTCCGTTGCAAGAAGACGTTTAATCTACTGCTGCTCGATCAAGAAACTGAGACACTGTTTCAGAAGATCGACATGAAGGTATCTCTACTATTTACTTAATTTCAATCGGTGAATGAGAGTGACAGGGGCTTTCGAAGTGTTGAATTAATAAAAAAAGACTGTATGATACATCACTGATTGCGATTACCGAACGGCTCACGCATTGCCTGTAATAATTGACAGCATTATTTAGGACAAGTAGTCCGCTAGCTACTTCATACCATAAAGGGATCTTAATAAGCTCCAGCTGATAACACTTTTTGAAGGAGCTTGTAAATCCAGGTACGAAAATAGCGCACATTTATTAGGCTAAGAATTCATGCATTTATTCAGCAGAATGAACATTAATTCATCATCCTCTTAGCGTTATCCCAGTTTCAATCTGGGGTCCGCTTACTAGTCTAACCGGATTTGGCTGAATATTAGCTTTTCCACAGAGCGACTTCCTGCCTGACCTCCGCAACCCGAAGGGATAGTGATATTCCATGGTTTAGACTAGTGTCAGTTTATTTAGAAGGTACTGACGCCCTGTAACGACTGTCAAAGATCTTCATGACAACCGGGACCGACGGCTTAACGTGCTCTACGAGGCACGGGACAAGCGATAATTAATAATTCAATATGCACATAACTCCGAAAAGTCATTGGTGCGCGCCGTGGATTCGAACCCGATACCCTCTGCATGGCAGTCTGTTGGTATCTCTGCCCAGGCTATCGCTGCCTTTGCTGCAGAATGAACATTAATTGCCTATTTTAATTTCCATTATCATACAGCCTTTTGAAGTGCACTGCTGGACATACCTAAGCCTCCCTTAATTGGCGTTAAATAGCATTATGAGTCTATTGAAGGATTTGGCTTACTACCACGCTGAGGTACAATCGGACAACTTCCCGCTAGTACACCATAAGGGCGATAATCGCTCAGCAAAATATGGTCGCTTCCAGCTTAAAACTGCCATTATTGGTCAAACGTAATGTCGGGTCAGCATAGAGTTTGATGTCGAGCTTTCCGTCTCTTAGTAGAGGTACTATTTGGTTCCTGTATTATTCCTAGTCACGTCTTATGAGATCCACGGAATAAAATGGGTAGTGACACATTGTATTTTAATCCGCAACTACCCGGATAATTTAAATTCCACTTTATTAAATTATGTTTTCATAGTGTGCCATTAAATTGTTATTCTCCTCGTAAACAATGATTTATGTATGTATGGTACCTACTTAATGTGGCGTACATAATAATGTGTTCAGCGACTTTCAATGATTTTTTATCATCGGACTCAAATTTTAAAGTCTACTTTCATCCCACTTCGCTGAGTTCTGATTAAATCATGATGACATCATAGAGGTTCGTGCTAATTTTCAATTGGTATATGTATCTGCAAATGATGCATATCGATAGATACGTATATTGTCATGTGCCTAGGTATATGTCGCGGCCATATTGGGGACCCTGCTAAGCTAAGGCGTCATTCCATTCAGCCCAAAAGACATCTTGTGTAATGGGAGCGATTAGTTGCTCTGTCTGGCTTACAAACCAAAACCGTCAAAACGAAAGAAATCAAAAAAGTTAAATTTCGAACACCACCGAATTGGCGTTGGATTTTCGTCCCCCAACACGCAGCTGCATTGACCAAGGTCAGTGGCATTGTGCGAGCGAGTGCATTGCCCAAACGACTGCACGCCGCGAAAATGTGCACACAGACACGCTAAGCACGTAACTTGTGCGCCTGTGTGCGTGTCCGACAAAAAGTATCCGAATTGCGGCCCAAAGAGTTGCTGCATTTGTAGATAGGATAGTTGCAGTGAAGTACCTAAAACAGGTTTACTACAGATAAATAAGCGTAATGTACGTAGCGTCTAAGGTTTGCTTAGGGAGGATATGAACCTCTATCTCCACAAGACAGATAAGAGCAGTTTCGAGGTTTACGAATTTTCTTAATCTCCCATTCAAACTATCTATTTTATGTCGGATCTGAAGCTGACAATAGCTGCTGCACTGAAAATCCATCAAGATATTTGACCAAAATTGGTTCGGAAATGATCAAATTTTCAGATACACTTTAGAACGCAAGCTGGTAAATGAATATTCGAATTTTTAAGCACTGAATTTGTCTTGGTTGCCCAATTAATCCGAATAATCATGTTTACAGATAGTTACTTGCCATCAACTCTTCTAATAATCTGGTTTTAACTATTTCTGACTTTACAATGGTAAAAACCATTGCAATATCATCAAACTCTACCATCCTATCTCCGTCCCCTCCATACTTACTCTTTGCCAACGGCACAAATAAAAACCTTCAACCAGTCAAAGTACCCGAATTACATACAAACTCACACATACACGAAGTGAGTCAAGAGTAAGGTCAGGGCCGCGCTTTTGGCGACGATTCGGCCGTTTTCGGTTGATTTCGGCTCCGCTCGGCGCGAGCGCACGGTCAGGGTTGGACAGAGATTTCTTTACGTTTTTTTTAAACTCTTTTGTATTCGGAACGATTTTTTGTTGAGGCAGGTTTATGTATTATGTAGTTTAGGCAAGTGTAGGTAGGTATGTGGAGTTTAGAAATGGCGGCGTCATTTATTGTTTAGATTTAGACCTCCATTTTGTTTGTGAGTGGAGATCTGTTTTCTCTGATAGTCGGATGTACTTACCAGGATTCTTTGTAAACGCTAATTTGTAATAGGTATTAATACTTACATTTCAGAATTATAAACTGTAAGAAATTTAATTTACCATAAAATGGACATTCAAAATGGCTGTTCATAAGCGCATCACAGGTTAACGACATTATATTATTATTTCTCGTTACAGCTGAAATAAGTTTAAAGCTTCATTAATATTATTAAACACATAATTTGCAAGGATAAATGGCAAATTAATACAATTAATAATGCATGAATATAAATTTGCAGGCCATGCGGTCTGTTGAGCCAATTCGTCACTTCTTAATTTACTTATCTGATAGATCAGTATTAATTATACAATTCATTTTTAATATATTTCGGCGAAATTTTATTCCTTCTCGTTCGCATAAATAAATCATTTAGTAATTTTCAATAAGCAAATGTCAAATGTGTGTGTTGTTTTTTGGTTCTCTTTTAGGCACATTATTCAGAGTTTGGGAATAAGCTTAATAGACGTCCCTGTGTGTCCTCACCCGTGATGATAGTCCTGATACTAAAATTTTGTTATATTATTTTGATAACAAATAATTTTTAAAAGATGATTCATATTTTTGTTCGAATGACCTAATTGTTTATGTATAACAATTACGTATTAAATTTTTTAAAGTAGGTAGCTGCATTAATTTGAATATTTATAACCACTTTTAATAAGTGTTAATGAAATTGATACGGTTTAATAAATTAAGTGTAACACCCAGAGGATTTCGAGGGGCAAGGTCATTATATAATAAAGTAAAGTTCATGATTAAATAAGGAACAAGTAGTTTTCACATGACATTCAACAAAAATGAGTGCAATGTTTTTACAGTTAATGTATGTTTATTTATTGCATCATAACCCCAAAAAGCATCAACAGATTAAGATATCGTTTAGATTTGTTGCAACGTAGGTACCTACACAGTCATGTAATATAATTTAATGATTATTTCGATGATGTGAGGTGTGACTCTATTTATTGACTCTACCAAATGCATTGTTATAAGTATACATATGTATGTTATATTATATGTTAATGAATAAAGATTAAAGTAAATTAACATAAAAGTCAGTGGTTTCAAACATTATGCTCAGGTTAAAGTTAAATTTGGTAGGGAACTGCTGATATTTTTTGTGATGTCAGCAATATCCCAATTCCCAGTACAAAAAGTTGTTCGAAAGCGCAAAATTCTCTATACTAAGAATACATTGTATAATTGATGAAGATTACAAAAAATAACGTTTTAACATCATGTTTTCTCTTTATCTCACGGTCTCTCAGAATTTCATAGCTTGCAATGGTCCAAAAGGGGCCATTTTTGTCTTATTAATCTGACATTGTGTCTATTAAGATACTCAAGAGAGCTGACGTGTTTACTTCATGAGGAGATTGAGGACATCAGTTCTTATTTTACCCAGACATGCTGCGAACTACAGCCTACCTGTTGATACCTCAAATTACTGATCGCAGATAAGAAAGAAAAAATATTCTGTCATTGGTCCCATGTGTATGTTCCATGTCAACCAAGACATGTCAAAAAGGTCTTCACAAAATATCCATTAACTTGTCCGTATTAGGGTGCATAGGGTTCCCACCAAGAACTTAGGGTCCCAAACCAACCTCACCTGCAAATGGTGCACCTGCCGATCAACGAACGAGACTCTGGCAAACAAAATATCCCGATAAGCGGCAATAGGCTCGCCACCTATTACGTGGGATCAAAACACTGGCGAAAAGTGGGCGTTTAATATGGCTCTGCCTACCCCATCGGGGAAACAGGCGTGAGTCTATGTATGTATGTATGTCAGTATTAATAAGACTGCCCCTATGCTCAGAATCATATTGAGATGTATATCGGCTACGTGTATTAAATTGTTAATTATCGCTGTGTGCTGTAAGTGCCTCAGGCAGCACGCTTAACCGTCCGTCCCGACTGTCATGAAGATCTTTGACAGGCTCTTGAATTTACTGACACGGGCCTGAGATGTGGTATATCTCTATCCCTTTGAGCTGCATTGGCCAGACGACAATGCTAATATGTTCCCAAAGTTAGATTAGAAAGCGGGCTCGGGCTCCAAGGGTTGTCTTGCAGGCAACCATGATAGCTCTAGGACGATGATATTGGCCACGTTGCTGAGATCCAGTTAGGCAAAGAATCCGTAGACAAATCTGGTAGAGACGGCAAGGAAGTTTGTCTTTTTCATGACAGCTACAATTTTAAATATTAGTAGAAACTTTGGGAGCTTGTCTTGTTTTCAATAAAAAAAAATAGGTTTTTAAAAAAGAAAATTAATTAAAATTAATAATTAACATATAATATTCAGGTACCTATAAAACCAATTATTACAAGTTCTTAATTGTATCGCGATTTTTTTAAGATACCTACTTATGATGTAAGTATAACTTTATTGTATACTCCATAGAGATGTTCATTTTCTTCAACAATTACCTCAAGAAAATTTAAACGAACCGCCGTATTCCTAGCTTACTATTTTGTAAACAAAAATAGATGTTTCGTTGCCCCCAGCAAAAATAACCACCAAATTGGACTCGCTTTTAAACTGGTTGCTTTTTTATTTTATTTTGTAGTGCGGGTATCAGCCGGCGGCCATCTTGGTTTTTACTTTTTTTGTACAATGCCAAAACCTCGGCCTTGGTCGCAAGTGGTCCCCCGCTAGCTAAAGTGCTCGTGAATCGAGCTAAATAATCATTTTAGTTAAGGAAGGCCGTTATTTGCGGTCGAAATCATCTTACAACTGTTTTTTATTAGTTTTGGGGTTCCTTGATTTATTTGGGATTTGGAAAACTGACTGAAGCAGTTTATAAGTATTATGAGTAGAGTAAATTGAAAAATATATAATTATAATTTAAGTAAAGTAATTATTTTTGTAACGTAGCCGTTAAAATTGGAAAATGAAAATAAGGCTATTTAGATAGCCCTTTTTTCGGGTTATAAACTCATTGAAGACAAAATTTTTGCTAAGGAATGAAGTCCAATTTAAAGGGCATTAAGGTTTTATACTTATTTAGGACCTAGTGTCAAATAAAGAGTTTAATGAATTCGCAATCAACATAGTCACATTGATGTTTTCCTGATAGCCAAACCCAACAACACTACAAAAGCTGTCATCACACATTTATAAGCTGCAGGCGCATACGTCAGTTAGGCAGCTTACTAGAACACAAATACATAGTTTTAATAGAAATTTCCTAGACTTTATTTGATGGAAAACTGATGAAAACTAAGTAGTTTTCTACTTTTTCAGCTTTAAAATATAAGTATATTATAAAGCTGAAAGAGTTGAATGCGTGCAAATATCAGGTACTCATGATTCGAATTGAGAAATTGTTTTTGTATTGTATAGCCTATTTATCGAAGAAGGTTTTGGGTGCAAAGAAATAGCCATAAAGAATTATAATTATTACTGCGACATAGCTAGTCAATAAAAAGTTGGGCTATAATCTGATCAACCGGTAATTTTATCAGGGTAGTATCCAATGACTCGTTAAATATCCAACACGGATTTAACCGTTTTGTTTACTAAGAAGGCGAGATGTTCATCCGATTATGTGTGCTAATCTTATAACATCCTTGTCAATAAATTGATTTAGTAGGTAGATTGAGGATAAGTATGTAAGTAGGTAGGTACTATAATTACGTAAGTAGGTATAATATCGTAAGTCATAATAATGATACTATTATATTGCTAACTGAAACTAGTATATTTGATCGTGTCATATGAGAAATAGATCACACTTTACGTAGGTAACATCGTAATTTACATAAAATGTTTTGACCCACGCCAAACTTCAAAAGTTTGTCAATTTCTAAAAATATAATTACAGTAGACTAGGTAGTATTACTAAAGCAAGTAGCAACGAATGTAGAGAGGAATTTATACTAAAGCAATGCAATAAAATTGCGTGCTGCTCTATTAAATTGCCTAAGTATTTTAACCGGCTTTTTAAAAACATAGAGGCATAGAATGACTGAGCATTCCCTTGTGGGTCGAAACATTGTATTATGGCCAGAAACACGCAAAAGAAACTACATTAAATAAAAAAGGGACAGTATGCTTAATTACTAACTTTGCCTCTTTCTACCTACTAAGTAGTCTCTATGGTTATTAGTCCATATGTAAGGATGATGACTTTCATTAACACTTATCATTTTGATAGTTGTGTTTTTAAGAATATCAACTTGTTTATAATCAATTTGGTGGTGTAGGATTTCTTGTAGACAAATGTCTTTTTTCAGACAGTACCTAGGTACAGCAGTTTCACCGATTACAATATTTTGCAAGATTTAGCTAAAGTTAAAAGTAAAAAAAAACTCAAAATTAAATATACGGAACTTAAGTCAACAGTGTTTCTCTTACTGTCAATATTATCCTTCAACGCGTATCCGAAAAGTTATGAGACATTTGGTGGACGCGTCCTGTCAAATTAGCGCGCGTTTTTGTTCAAATGGCGGCAGGCCAGTATGGCGGCGACCACACCATAATAATACTTGTTTTGTCTACCTACTTAATGTATCTTAACTAGATCGCATCCGTTTATACGATTACAGGTTGTGAATATTTAATTTTAGGTAATTTACCAACGAATGGGGTTAATGTTGTCAACCTGCGCTGTAATTTATGTTTGATATTTTGTGATTGTCAACTTACTTTTTTATTTCAATTGTTTATTATGTCAGTGTGTCTGAAGGCTGATGCTAAATAGATGTTGATGGTATTGTTAGCTTTTTGAACAGTGAATTAAATTAGGCTGTTCTGGCGGAAATGTATTGTAAAAAATAATTGTGATGGAGGGGAAGTAGCCATAGTCCTTAATTTGCTCGCTCCAGTGACGGCGGTAGAAGAGGTTGCTTATTATATTGTTTTGACAATTAATTATTTTATTACCTTGCATTAAAGTAGTGTAATTACACGTCCATTTGGACACGAGCAAAAATTATTGCTGTAGCCCACCAGGCATTTAAAACCACAAGTGTTCGATAATTTCGCCTTTTAGTACATCTGGAACTGAACTGATGCCACCTACGTTAATCATACCTTCTTGGAAGATTATCTTGGAAATAAAATAATAAATACTTAACGGTGCAACCACAAGGTAGTTACTTTTTGTTGATGAGTAACATTGCGTAACGGTAGAGCCCTACAATAGGTCCTCCTATTGTAGGGCTCTACCTCCACAAGTCCCCACGTTGTTGCTAGCTGTTTCCAGATATGGTTCTAATAAGGATGCACCAAAATTAGTAAACAGTTATATACATTTTACTACTTTTGGCAAGTCTTCTTTATACTTTATTTTTAGCAGTTAGACAATTCTCACTACATACATTCTCTAGATAAAAAGGAGCTTTGGGCAGGTACATAATTATCTGTATCTCTATTTAAATTTATTTGAGGTTGAATTTGAGGTCAAAGTGTCATCTAGTGTGGGTCGTATGGGATCCGGGGAAATCGATCCCATGACACGCATTACGCTCGCAGTAATTGATAGGACCACAAATATTAACTTGAATAAAAAATCCAGAAAACATTGCAATGTCTCATAGATGCGTCTCGAATTGGAGGTGTGGCATGCGATCCAGAGCTTTAGAGACAGATTTTAGCTTTCACTAGCACCCGTCTCTATTTCACCGGCGTGGAAACACACAACGCAGCTCTACTTCCCTTTCTGCTTAACTGTAAACTAGGCTGCAAGCCTCCCAAGTCGAGCCTGCGTGATGGACGTTTAGATCTGTGTGCGTCTTGAAAATTCAAGTTGCACAGACTGTGAAGCAGATGATAAAGCTTCATACAGCATTGCGCAGTCTACTGCTGGACAAAGGCATCTTTAAATTTGAGACACAATATCATTAGGAGCCAATAGGAGTATGTGGATGTTGTCTTGGTGTTGCTATGGCTACGGTTCCGTAGCATAAGAACTAACTTGTTTGTGCGAGGCATCTTGAAGTCCCCATTTCAACAATAGGGTATTTGACTAAAAAAATCGAATTAGTCCGTCAGATAGATTTCCAAAAAATATTGGACAAGTATATTTTCTTTAGTCGCGTAAATAAAAAATTAAGACGACAAACTTCGCTGAAAACTCGTGTGACGTCACTTGCCAGTACACTTTTTACTGGCAAGTGACGTTACAAGCCCCCACTCTTAATACGTTTCTCCATCTTTGATGCGTTTTATCTTCGTAATTTTTTACCGATTCGATAAAACAAAAAATACGTATCCAATATTTTTTGATAATCTAACTGCCGGACTAATTCGATTTTTTTAGTCAAATACGCTATTGCGTGGAATGCAACTCGATACTTGACAATATATATTCAGTAGAAAGCTCTTTCATGGGGTCTTAAAATGCGTCACGACTGGATGTGTTTTATATGTGTACCTAAAAGAATAGGTACCCTACACACAGCAGTAGAGAATTTAACTACAGGCAGACATGCTGAATTCAGCACGTACTACAGGTAGAGTAGTGGACGTACTGGGTAGAATGTCTCACAGAGTATCGACGTAAACTAACAGTATTTTTATTTATTTATAGTCTCACGCCTGTATCCCCGAAGGGGCAGAGGTGTAAATATTACACCCACATTTCGCCATGAATATTTAGGTCCCACGTAATAGGGGGCGAGCCTATTGCCGTTACCAGGCACATCAACAGACTCCAGGCTGCTACTGAGTATTCGGAAAAACCCACTAACAGTTTTGCCCGACCTGGGAATCGAACCCGGGACCTCTGATCAGCGGTCGCATACGCTATCCACTGGACCACGGAGGCAGTCCAACTAACAGTATCTTAATATATAAAATCCTTGCGTTACTGACTGACTGACAGACACGCTACAGCCGAAACTATTAGTCACAGAAAGCTGAAATTTGGCATGTATGTTCCTTGGAGACCGTAGAGGTGCACTAAGAAGGGATTTCCCGAAATGCCCACGGGATCGGCAAAAACGGGTAAATTTCAAAAAATTGCAGGCGTAGCTGCTGGCGTCCTCTAGTCTATTATACTATTGCGTTTCGTTCGGTGAGAGTGCCGAAGGCCCCTTCCCTTTTCACTTCTGAATAATGCCGTTTCTTCTCAAAAGGAATAGCTTTTTCCAAAAGGCTCCTTCAGTTTCAGAGGCCGAGAGGCAGAGAGCCTGGCGAGTGTAAAAGGCGTACTGTCTGCTTGTTTGGTTCCGAGTCATGTTAAGTAATAAATTGTGAATAGTACCTTTTCTCAATTTTTCAATTGTTGGATTGCACTGATAGCTTCGGACTAAGGTTTACGGTATTTTTGCCATTTCGAAGTCACGAGCAGTGCTCAATATTCAATCTTACCATCTGATTAACATTTGTGCATCCACCCACAAAATGATTGTTTGAACTCTTTTTGTGCTTTCTTTGTACTCGACTGCTAGGTATCTACTTGCTTTGAAAAGGTACTTAATTAGCCAAAGGTTTTAAGTATGCTAAACATATTGTGGCCCACACCACCACAATTTTGGAAGAAAATAAGAAAATGTACCCCTAACTTCACACATTAGTATTCAGGTAGGTTTTATTCCCTACTAGCTGACCCAGCGAACTTCGTACCCCCACATTATGTTTTCGTTTTCATACAAACCTTGGCCTGACAATAACCAATATATAAAAGATTTATCTAATTTTGTGCAGTAGTTTGTATTTATATAGATTTCGACCTTTTCTAGTTTTATTATCATCATACAACCTCTGTTTCGAAGGTTCAGAACTTTTTAGGAAATTCTAAGTGTCAGCAGGATGAAAAAATATAAACAGTCATAGAATTGCCTTTTATAACTCTATAAGTCAGCCATCGGTTAGTGATAGATAGGGGAACCCGATACCTTTTGAAGAAGATACCATCAGAGGGTAGGTATTAGGTTCGAAAACCCACGGCGCGTACCTACTCTTGAATTTTCGGCGTTATGTGAGTAGGTATAGGTGGCATTCAGAGAGCACGTTAAGCCGTTGGTCCCAACTGTAATGAAGATCTTTGACAGTCGTTTAAAGGTGTCACCTCTGAATAAACTGACACAAGCATAGGATATCGCTATCCCTTTGGGTTGCATAGGTCCGACAGGCAGTCGCTCTGTTGAAAAGCTAATATTCTAAGACTAAGACTAGTACGTGAATTAAGGGTTGCAAATGGGACAACACTAAGAGGACGATAATGATGGATTTTGGCAGATCCCAGGCTCCAAGGCCTGTCTTCGATCGCAACCGTCTTCGATCGTAACCGGGTCAGCGCCAGGGTGATTGTTGATGATTAACTCTTTCAGAAGTCAGGTTGCATATTTTGTACTTACCTTAAGTATTTAGTTTAAGTGGTTTAACTGTTACGCAGCAGAATGTCGTGAATTCTATACTCTGGAGTATTAAGGTGATTTGGTGTATTTAACAAAATATAATTTCAGAAGGCAATAGCCATAGCAATAAATAGTTATATTTCTTAATTGTTATTTGAGACTAAATTCCTTTATGAATTTCCAACAAATCGACTCTTGTAAATATTATTATAATAGTGAATGTCATGGCAACAGTTGTTTGAAGTCTAAACAAAACTATAAAGGTAATAGAGCTTGAAATGAAACAAGAAAATCAACAAATGAAAGAAATTTATTGTATACAGGTTTTAAATATCCTCGCACATTATTACACCTGCCTAACCAGCCATTTCATTATGATATTTAACGTAAGGTATAAAGATCCTATAGATAAGAGGACATTACATATGAAAAAACTTTACTTTGCAACCTCAAATCATCCTATTCAAGTTACAGTATAAGTAAGAAACAGTTTACAAACATCGGCTACAATTCCACAATTTCAAATCAACTTTTTTTTAAGTCGCCTAGCGACGTTTTTGGACGTTTGTTTAATTTTTTTTTTATCAAAAATTCAGTCGAATCGCCGTAAGCTTAGCTTCTCAATTTTTTTCACCACTCTAAAAATTTGACTAGATTTAATAAAATAGTGTTGTGCCAATCACATTGTGTACGCCAATTTGTTTACGATCTCGCTCGTCATGATATGGGTTGGTAGATATCTTAGAACATCACTTTTCTTACTGAGGAATTGAAAGATATATAATATTTTTATAATTTATAATAAAAATAATTATGAGTCGCTTAAATTAAACTCGAAATCTATTCATCTGTTTATGATAAACAATAATAATAAAAACTAAAGGAACAAAATAACAAAAAATAAAGAGGCGAGTAAGGTATATTGAAAAAAAAATATTTCATTAAAACTTGTACTCAATAATTAAATAACAATATTATAATTTGATCTTGTTAGCTCATTTCGCGGTTTATATATTATAAAAAAAATCGTGAGCCATTTATCGATTCTTTAGGAAATAACAGTTTTATCTAGTTTATACATTGGTCCATTACCTAACTGATTTGTTTTAATCACAAAAAAGAATCCCAATAATATTTATGCAAAGAAAACATTCTAAGAAAATGTCCCCCAGCAGTGTGATGTAATTTTTTTAAGCGTTAATTCAAAATAAACACGTGACGTCAGCGGGGCGAAGCCCAGCGCGTCGATAAATTTATATTATTATAGGTATTTTATATTTCTAAAATTAAATGCTTCATGTTGTACATATTTTTTTTATAAAAAGCGCGAATGTCGAGCACTCGCGTACTGCGTCGATATGACATTCAAGAACTTTCATTCAATATTCTATACCTTTCCACGATAATGCTAAATGTCAATAATAATAAGTCAATTATTGTAATAATAGTACAATAATTGTTAATGTTTAAAAATTAACCATCTAGAAATACATACAAGATGTAAAGGGAAAACAATTAGTGACGACAATAGGTGATTCTTACATTTAAAGAAACTTGTCATTCGCCAGCTATGCACAGGGGGCGCCGTGTCAAATAGACTACTACATAATAACATCTCCCGTATGATCCAGCGAACACGGCGGCACACCCTGTACATAGCTGTCAAACGTCACACAAAGTTAGGTACAGTCACACTAACAAACAACTTGTGTCCATAAAAATGCTTAGTAAAATAACATCCTGGTAATGTCTTTTACGAGTTACCCGCGATACAAAACGTTTCAAATTCAAAAAATGAATTCCACAATTCAAAAGTCGAATTTGAAATTGTTAAACGTTCGCACTTAGTTCGATGGAATACTTCTACAAGAGCAGACGTAGACGACCCGCTGTGTCGTACGGATGCTTATGATTGATTCTTTAATTAAAAATGCAACTTTCCCTTCATTGTCTTTTGTTCCTGGACCAGTTGAGGACCGTTCAAGACTAACCTAACCCTTACGGAGAATTTATTACATTTACGAAAAAAAAATAACAAGAAAATATTAAAGGATTGCTACGGACTACCTATTTAATTGAAAAGTACACTACAATATTAACTAAAATGCTTAAACTATGTGGAAAAATGATTGAACAATATACAATAAAAATGATTCACTAATAAACCAGTGATCTCTTCAATCTATGAAGGCTGTTGTTTTCAAACTACAATCGGACCAAATAATTGAGCTCTCGGTAATATGATAAAATTTGCATCGCTATTTCGAAATGAGGTATTTGAACAGAGGCAGTTACATTATTATTTTTTTTTTTTTTTTATAAGGACCGTTTGGTTTGTAAGCATCAACCTTCGTTCTGTCTTTAAAAATAACCAAAGACACCTAGAGTTGCCTCAGTATGCCATCATGGCGTGTTATAACGCATATATGCCAAACCATATCCTTTCCGTTTCTCGTGCCCAATATTACGATAGTCGTATAGACAACATTTCTGTAGTATGTTACGATATTTAAGTAAGTGAATGCTGTTCAACTCGCCTTGGTGATTATTCTTAGCGTTGTAGAGATCACTGTCAATAACATTTTTAAGTGTTAAGGCGGCGTATACCATTTGTACCGACCGAACCAGTGCCATCATGCACTCGGCTATATTCTACTACATATCAGTCGCAACTCTCTTTTAACCGGGAATAGAACCCCAAACACTTTGCACAAAAACAATGAATGTATAACATCTCAATATAATATGACAATTAATCATATATAAGGTTATTTTTCTAAAATAAAGCCACTTAAAAATTAACTAACGTTACAAAATAAGATTAAACAACATAATTATTTGTTCCCGATGCAAAAAAATAGTTATATTATTAATTAAAAAAATCTAATAACATTCTAAACGGAATGTTGATTATTACCTAAATTCTCTTTGCAAATTGTCCCATCCATTATCATTATCTGTACAAACTTACACAAAATAACCTTTTGTTTTAAGCTATCAACAAATGTCAGGCATAACACACAGATTCGTGTACGTATTTCAAAGAAAAACTTGTTCGATTTTTAACATTTCAAATTTGGAAATGCGGTCTGGTAGGGATGTCAACACGACGGTAAATAATCTTATATGTTTTCAATATACAAAACTTTTCATCACTCAGATAAATGCACATAACGTTTATAGATTATTTTTTAAGATTAAATGCTAAAAAGACGTCGAAAATTATGCACAGAGAAACAAAAGTGAAAGACATGCTATCGACTAGTTTAAAATTTTGAATATAAAAATTTTTGTTTTCTCCTTTTGAGAATTGGTATTCGACATATCGGCATTGGGATATGTATTTAATTTTGGATAATGCCGTCTTATATCACGTTTCTATAATAAATTGTTTTGTTTCGGTCCGAAGTGGATATAGTTAATAATATAATATGTCGAAATGTCGAGTACCGATCCATGTACTTCTATTTTGCACATCACTCGTGGTCTCCGAAGAAAAATGTATGACATTAAATTTTAACTTGTATATAATATAATTATGTATATTTTAATTACATACATAATACAAAGACTTCTTAATTTCCATGAGGCGCACATGTACACATAACTTACAATAAGTATCGTATGATAATTTAATTTTATCCAAATAGTTTTACCTAAATTTATTCTGGGAGAGCGTATACATTTTTCATCTCGTACTTCAATAATATAGTTTTTGATTGAACACCAAAAAATTTCACAAATTTGAAGATATCATTTTTTTGAGGATTTTTGGGCTAATTATAATTTTTAAAGTTGACAAGAATATAATAATGATTATCCACATTTTGTATAGTCGATAAAACATTTAAAACTTGGACCATGAAAAATAAGAATATTATCTTCTTAAGATACAATAATAGTACATAAAATATATAAGTTCACTAGATGTATTTAATGTACGTACGTGTATATATGTATGGGGCCCGACGCGGGCGGCCCCCGCAGGTCGTCATCAAACCGCACTCGTAATACCTAAATATCACATTCAGTAATATGGAAATCCACGTGTTAGCTTAGACACAGTTTAAATTACTATTTTTATACAAAATAATAATTGCACATAAGTCCGAACGTAGCTTCGTACGGGCGAAGCTGAGCTGACCTTGAGACGCGTTCCCTTCTACAACTAGTGCCTGCTGCCGCGGCCGCTACTCGCGACTCCTCGCGGCGCCGCGACTCGCCGCGACTCGCTGCGACTCGCTGCGACTCGCTGCCACTCGCCGCCACTCGGCGCGACTCGCGCTCGAGGCGACGGTGCCACAACCGCACTACCCGCCAATAGCGCTAATAATTTCATTCAATATATTACCTATCTAATTATAAAAACACCGCACAAAATCTGCAATAGTTCACTTAAAAATCGATAACATTTACACTCATAGCTAGCTTTATAATTAATTTGTTACATTGTTTTTTTTTATTACTTAAAAATTATTTTAAATAGTTAATTTTATAACATTAACTTTTGGTTGTCTTTTACTTAAAACAAGGTCAAAACTTGAGGCTCTGGATTTGCGTGAATTTTGGACAACCCTAGCGTCGTTTGTAACCTGCAGCACCGTTAAACATTTATTTGAATTTAGAGTAGTCTAAAAACGGTTTGTGGAACATAGGTAACAAATGATAAAATATGTGCCTAATTATACTTTTAGTAAATAGTTTGTGTAAATGTTTTGAACTAAAAGTCAACAAAGTTATGTTCGTATCGTAGGAGGCGACTGCAAGTAACAAGCGACGTCATCCGAATCTCTGTCATGGGACACTAAACACTACTATTATATCGTGTGATAATGCATTAGTAAAGCTGTGATATATTGAACTGGTTGTGACTTTTAGGTAACTATTGTGATATTTGGTGATCATGTGTGTCGATGTAGATACGTGTGAGTGTACGTGTGTGTGTGTCGAGGACTGTCCGGACTGACCGAGGGAAGCGAAACATAAACTGGAGACACTACATGCGCGGAGCTCGGTGCTCGCGGAGTAAATGCACGAAGCGACGCACCGCCACCGGCCACGGCGCGGCTCGGCGGTGCGGGGGAGGCTGCGGCTAAGTTTATTGTCACTACAACAGTATACACGGATCTCGCGCCAGTATCGACAAACCCCAGGCCTGCTGCACCAGCGTGACGTCGCGGCGCCGGCGGAATGTACTTGAGTAGTTAACATATATTATCACAAGAGTGAGGTGGGCACTAGGGCGTGGGCGGCGGCGCGTGCGGCGCGGGCGCGGGGGGGTCGGCGGGCGCCAGCGGCGGCGTGGGCGTGCCGTTGCGCGGGCGCAGCTTGTCGGCGCGCAGCCGCTGCACGGCCTCGCGCATGTCGGCGGCCAGCGCCTGGTCGGACGAGTCGAGGCGCGCGCGCCGCGCCGGCGGCTCGTCGTCCGCGCGCCGCAGCAGCGGCCCCTCCCCCGCCAGCCGCTGCAGCAGCGCCGGCCGCTCCAGGCTCGAGCGGATGATGCCCTCCAGGAACGAGCCGTTGGCGGGCGGCGGCGCCTCCTCGCGCAGCCGCCGCATCATGTGCGACGCGTACAGGTCCGGCGCGGGCGGCGGCGCGAAGCCCCCGCCGCCCCAGAACGGGTAGCCGGCTGGATAGCCGCCCGCCTCCGGCCCGTTCATGCCGTTGGAGAAGGGCTTGGTCGGCGGCTTCGGCGGCGGCGGCTTCGGCGGCTGCGGCTTGGCGTCCTGCGGCGGCTTGGGCTCGCGCTTGCGCGGCCGCATGAGGTGGCGCTCCTTGACCTTGTACTCGAGCGTGGAGTGCGGCACGCCGTAGTAGGAGCCGGCGCGGTGCACGGACATCTCGCCGCGCTGCACCGCCTTCACCGCCTCCACCAGCGAGTCGCGGTCGTAGTTGCGGTACTTGCCGCGCTTGGGCCGCGTGCCCTTGCCGCCGGTGGCCGGCTGGCCGTTGTTGTTGCTCTGCTTGGAGTTGCCGGGCGCGGGGTAGCGCTGGTTGTCCGGCGGCGTCTTGATCACGGACACGTGGCGGTCGGGCGCGCGCATGAACATCTCGCCGGGCTGGTGGTGCGGCCGCTCCAGCGGCTGCTGGAACTTCTGGCTGATGCTCTTGGCGATGACGTCACTGAGCGAGGTGAACAGGTGCTGCGTGGAGGGGGGGTCGGCGAACACGGAGGGCGGCAGCAGTAGGGGGCCCTGTGGCGGCGGGACGACTGGCGTCACGGGGGCGATAGTGGGAGCCGTGAGGGGGATGCCGGCGGGGGACGAGCTCTTGTCGTCGGGCGGGGGGAAGGTCGGTATCTTGAGGATGACGGAGGGCGGGGAGTCAGCTCGGTCGTCACTATCGGGCTCGGAGTCTATAGTCTCGGTGTTGGGTCCGAACTTGTTGAGCTTGTTGCGCAGGGTGGACCGCGGGATGTTGTAGAGCAGCGCGGCGCGGCGGGTGCCAAGCCGGCCCGCCTGGATGTCACGCACCGCCGACACCAGCTCCTCCTCGGTGTACGCACGCCGTGCGCTAGCACCCGCCCCAGCCTCGCTCGCCGACCGCTTCAATCTGCAACAAACACACCAACATTACTAACATTACCCAACAACATCATTATCATCCTCTTAGCGTTATCACAGTTTCTACCTGGGATCCGCTTACTAATCTAATCGGATTTGACTGAATATTAGCCACAGAGCGACTGCCTGTTTGACCGGATAGCGATATTCCATGGTTTAGACTAGTGTCAGTTTATTTAGAAGGTATTAACGACTGTCAAACAGCCGGGACGGACGGCTTAACGTACTCTACGAGGCACGAGTCCGATAATTAAAAACCCATCATCATCATTAGCCCTACATATGTATAGTGTCCCACTGCTGGCCACGAGTCTTTACTCGCTGTGAGTAGGGTAAGGCCATAGTCCACCACGCTGGCCAAGTGCGGGTTTGCAGACTTAACATGTCTTTCGAGAACATTATGGAGAACTTTTAGACATGCCGGTTTCCTCACGATTACCCAAACAATTTTAATTCAAATTTCTATTCGGACCGAAAGAATCCAGACGAACCTGAATATGCAACGGGATAAATCAATAAACTTTGCATACTAAACGGCGAGCGTTAAGACGTAAAAAGACGAGAAAGAAAACGAAAGGCGTCTCAGTTTTTGTCCTTTTTCCTTTCGTTTGTAATGAAATCTGGTGATTCAACAGGCGGACGTTGTCTCGTCCTTTGAAAGTTAAGACTGTTTACACGTGTTGATACGTCACGCCATGAGTCACAAGTGGGTAAGCAGCCAACGGCCCACAATCGTCTAAATTCAATATTTCAAAACCGTACGACGCCGTTTTAATCCGAGATAACGCGAAATGCGAAATATTTACTCTCGGTCTCGCCGATAATGGACTGCTATGAATGCATCTTTATCATATTCCCTACGGGCATACGCTAAATAAAAATGCACCTTAAAGCCATAACATCAAAGTACAAAATAATTTGTTTTGTGGCGTCGTCTTCAGTTTCATCTTGAATTGTGCTTTCTTATTTTTCGAAACAGTTGCTATCTGAAATTGTATCGTGTATCGTGTATTTAGAGTATATTTTCGCTCGGTCGGTACGTCCGAGGATGCAAGGTCGATGCACCAACAGACTATCGGTGCATTTTTATTTGTTTTGGCGAGTCATGCGACCCAGATCGCGGTCCCGGAGAGTGAATTTATTCAGTTATCGATTGGCTATTGTGTATAATATTGGTGTTGCGACCATGTTTTTATGCGTACATGTCTAGCCTTATCAGGTTATTAACATCGCTTTAAAACGGAAAATTAAAGAAGATGTTATTTTTGTTCTGATGGTAATTGTAATTGTTTCCTATAACGATAATAGTAATAGTAAAAACAATATGTCGAATGTATAGTAGGTATGAGTCCTTGGGTGACACCGGCAAGTCTTCCAATACAAATCATTCTCTACAACGCATCAGCCAAAACTAGGAAGTTTATAAAATATTTCGAGAAAATGGAATTTCTTAAAATGGAGAGACAACTCTCATTATGAGTCTTCTTATCTTATTTTTCTTAAAAAAAAGACAACTCACGCATTAGGACTAAATCCTGTGTCGCGGGGGACATTACAAACATACAACTAACGGACACAATTAACACCCAGACTCGAAACAACAATTTGTGAATTACACAAAGTGTTGTCTCGTGTGGGGAACGAACCCGCAACACTCGGCGCAGTGTCAAGCGGCGAGGCGACCGCTTAAACTACTACGCCAATCGTGCAGTCAAAAACTTTTCATTTTTGGCATTTAGTAGAATTTAAAAAGAATACCTAATTTACTGCTAGCCCCTTCTAAGTTATACGGAAACGTTAGTCTCTATATAATGTTAGTCCATACAAAATAACATAACATCTTTATACAGAAAATAAATTCCGTAATAGTTATTCAAAACATTTTCCATTCTAAGAAATAATTTCTGTATGCAAATGTGTGAATTATAGACGCAAACACCGAGATCCGGACCCGGTACAAATAGCTTCGAATAAATATTTTTTTCCGGGGGAGGGTTGAGTAGGGGGAGGGCAATGACCTCTCAGCATCCGAGCGATCAAAATTCTTTCCGATATGCATTGAAGGAAAATTATTAATAAGTTATAGAAAAATTGTACTTAAGATTTTTATAATTAGCAGTATCTTCTTAAAAGAAGTCTTGCTTGCGTTTCTGATGCATTATTTTTTGTTTTAAGATTGTTGTTATGTAAAAAAGAAAGTTTGTTTAAGGTGGGATGCGTAACTGATTTTTTTTATTGTAAGACTGTCATACAGCTCTAGTTTAATAGGCTACGACTGTATTTCATGTAAAAAAGGATGCGAATATGTTCATATCCTTATTTTATTTGGGATATTCATTTAGATTATCCAAGATAAGAAAATTGAGTAAAAAAAGGAAAAGATACACTTTCTAAGGCTTGTCTTATTTAGTAAACACCTCATGGTATCGTTGTGCACCCTGATTTTATTGGGATTGCCGTCTAAATGATTGTTTGGAATACCCGAAACTTGAATAGATTTAGTGCTTGCTATATTATAGACATCATTCCCCAAAAGTAAAAGCACAAACTATGTAATATTAGTAGTTATAGCTAATGCAGGTAGTACCTATAGGTCTTCTTAAAACAACTTCCGTAACTGAGGGACTGGCTCATACGTTATTAATATAAGAACAAAGCCTCAATGGCTTGAATAAATGTCCTTGAATTACAAGTCCTTATGCACTTTTCGGTAATGCGTACACACACATTTAAATCAGTGACTGTAACGGAAAGAGTCGTTTAAATTTATATGTGTTCGTGAATCCATTCGATTTTCAAATTATGTAATGGAAAAGAAAGCCGTTTTTATGTCAGGCGTGAATTCCATTTTCAAATCATGTTTGACATTTGTCATGTGTCTACTCTATGCTTAATTACATACGTCAAGAACAATAAACCGAGTAACTGCGTAAAACAAGGAACAGTACACATGCACGAGTGTTATCATAAAAAAAGAAACACAAGAATTTCAATTTCATCACTTGCATGAATCACCGCAAATAATAAAACTCTTGTGAACTACTAGGTACGATAAAGTTGGCTTTCGCAATGTTGTTCCTGCTAAAGTAGAGCATTGACACTTGCAGATATGGGTTCCTTGACTTCGAACAAGCGAAATGTGATTGACATCCGACTACTTGGATTAATGACCTTTTTGTTAGATTATTTCTTAAGACAAGGGAATGGAGTTGACGATTTTGGAGGTTTGTAGTATACTACTACAAACCTCCAAAATCGTAAGTATCGTAATAAGTGGGATATTGTACCCAAAATAAGGATTAAGAAGACTATAAGGTTATCGTAGCTAATCTTAATAATTATATAAAATCCTTGCGTTACTCACTGACTGACAGACACGCTACAGCCGAAACTATTGGGTGCAGGGAGCTGAAATTTGGCATGTATGTTCCTTGGGGACCGTAGGGATGCACTAAGAAGGGATTTCCTGAAATTCCCACGGGATCGGCCAAAACGGTAAATTAAAAAAAAAATGCAGTCGTAGCTGCTGGCGTCCTCTAGTGTATAAATATGATGCTACAGGTAGTCTTTTTGTCAGCTATTTCATCGTGATAAACGAAGATTGATATTTCATGTGAAAGAAGCATTCTTGAATAAAACCTTGAGCTGAGCTTGAAGAAATTCTGATTATTTAAATTAAATAAGTAGAGCTTCCGTTTTGTCTATTACAATATACTAATTGAGCCAAGTTGCGCTCAATCAATCTTAAATATTTTCGGCAATATGATGAAGAGATGACAGCAAAAGTAAACAGTGTATTTCCTCTAAAATACATAATTAACCAAAATTCAAAATGATTTGCCTCGCCATGACAATCGTAAGGCATGTACCATACAAGGTAGCGCTACGCTACGGTTAACGAAAGAGTCGGACGCATAGAAAAATAAATAAGGTACTATATCTATGGTCCGAAGTCTCACCGTATCATTGTATTTTAAATCAGTTTAGCAATAGTATTAACCCTACAGATGCTACTTAATAAAGTTATATTATATTTTATATTTGATAATATATTTTAGCAAACGCTATATTTGAGGATTTAGATTTTAGTCGTTAGAAACATTTGTACACAAAACACGTTTGACTGAGTGCAGATTTTCTGTTATCTCGAATAAAGGTACAATATTTAGTGGGCGACTCTACCACGCAGCCTAACTGAAGTTTTAATATGCCTTGAATGTAGGTATAAGTGAAGGATCTTCATCATGTCATTGAGATCGTTGTAGATGATCGAATGTAGGCCCGAAACAGTATCCGAAGTCCCGGCGCCTCATAAGCATACGGTATCTCAATTAAAACCGATACTAGTAGCAAAAATTAACAATGACATATAATTTTTAATGAACGCGATAAAATGGCGTCGAATGAACATCTGTCAGTGGTGATGGCGGGCTGTCAAAAGTACATTGACCCGTGTCGATCGCGATCGTTCAAAGTTTCGTTTTCATGTTTTAATGGGTGCGTTCACTTTACTATTGTTTGTGTTATCCAAGTCGGGCGCATTTCAATAGGAAGTACGATTATATTGTACCTCCACAGCGAATGTTCCGATCGCGTTATGACCAATGGTGCTGTGCCGGTGGCGTGGCGAATTGTTAATGCGCGGCTTAACGTGCCAATACCTAGGTTTTATTACATTTTAGTCAAAGTTCTGCTATTGTGTTTTAGAACTAGCTTCCTAAATAAAGCTAAGACTCAATCGTTATATTTCATAGTTTATGTGTCTAATTCTCTCATTGCGGTGAGACAGGTGCTCTTGCGGCAGTTACTTTACTACTCAACCATTTTATGTAAGCACAAACTAGTTATATGGGTCCATATGAGTCAATAGATCTTCTTTTATTGTGGTCTAATAGAAAATACGTTAAAAGGGGCAAATATACTCGTAGATCATGGTGACACAAAATACTGCACTATTACGTAATAAATTTCTCACCATAGACTGTTTTAAATTAGCCACTGGAAAATTAAACTTTAATAAATAGCAGTAGAGATAATACCGGCACATTATGCTTTATGGTATACCTATATGTACGTGCCAGCACAATTACATTTCAATTTACGCACTTCTATTCACAACTTCTTTCTCTATAAAAATACAAGAGTATGTTCGTCGGAGGATCTTAAAATCAAGGATATATTCTCTTACAATCAGGGGATAGGAAAACGAGGTGTGTCCGTAAGTGGATTAAGAAACGGACGTTTATTTCTTGGCTCGTTTGTAAGCAAGTACGTGGTACCTTGTCGTAGTTATGTTAAAAGTTCAAAGTATCAGTTTGAGGGGACAGTTTAGTTTACATGATCAGATTAGTAGAGGTTCTTTTAGCCTGACCTTTCGTCAGGCTAAAAGTGCCTTAGTTCTAAGGGTGGGCGTGGAGTTGAAAATAGAAATTTTAATATTCAGCCGTTTTTATGTATCGCATCTGTGCATTTTTATAAAGGTTTTCGTGATCAAAGTGCTTGCATTTGCTGCCGAAATATGGCTACACAAAAGTAAGGTACGTAAAATTTCAACCCCGCACTTTGCCTGCGATTTGGACTATGGCCTTTTTTTCTCATAGAAAGAAGAAGTACGTGACGTGCAGTTGGACGGTTTATAAACAGAGCTGATGATGATATAGTAATTTGCTTTTCAGACAAACATGGCAACTATGAATAAGTAGTTATGAGTTTAGATATAGACAACTTCCCATAAAAATTAACACCATATTTGGCCAAAACATCAGGAAAATACCAATATCATGTATTTTCATAACAAAACACGCTCTTCTACCGTAAGTTAGTTAGATACATAAAACTAATTGTAGGTGCCCATCACGGTGAGGGATTAACAAACACTTTTATCACTTTAATCTACGTAAACGCGACTCTATTGGATTAGACATTAGCGATGGCCTTAATTTAATTCAAATACGTTTAGACGTCGCATGCATGGGCCAAACGGAGTTTTATGTAGTCAATACCTGCTTGAAATTTAATTTTGTTTAGACTATGTTTTATAATAATGCGGTTATGGGTCTTGGGCTCACTCTCTTGGAGTATTTGGCTTTCGCCCGATGCTTCATCCGTGTGAATGTCACTTAGACAAACAGTTTCTAACATTTTTATACTGCCTTAGGAAAAGATATTCCTGAAATCCTCTCTCATACCAACTCTTCAAGGACATGCAAAACTGCGCCCAGTAGTTTCACCTGTTCGTTGTCCGTCAGTATCTCAGTCGTGGAAGAATTTTATATCTATAGAGAAAGAAAGTGGAAGAGTTTTACTAGAGGATGCCCGCTACGCCCGTACATTTTTTACTCATCAATTTCTGTGCGATCCTGTTTGAATTTCGGCAAATTTCCGATTAATAAACCTTACTCTCCCTAAGGAACATGCATGCCAAATTTCAGTTTCTTGCGCCCAGTGGTTTCGCCTTTGTGTTGCCTGTCAGACTCTCAGTAATTCAGTTTATATTGAAGTAGAACCGTAGAAAGTTTGTAAGTAGTTCTCACCTGTTATCGAAGAGTTTGGCGTCAGGAGGCGGAGTGCCACTGGTGCTGGAAGTGGACTTGTTACTCAAGTCCAGGGGCTGTTCCGCCTGGTTGGGGGACGACGACGCCGGCGCCTTCTCACCCACTTCTGGTAGCCTGCGCAGAAAAATTAAAAAGTTAGACTAATAGTGTACTAGGAGATAACAAGCCCAGGCTGGGCTGCTACACACAAAGATATATCTGATATACTAAAACCACTCTAATCACTAGTACCTATACTAGGAGATAATAACCACAGACAGAATATATTGAGTGTATTAAATTCGCTCTAACTACCCCTAACGGTAGGCACCCTGTTGTAAAAGATTTTTTCTAACTTATGTCAAATATTATTATAACTTTGTATTTTTGATTGATGTTATATATTTAAACGATGAATATATGACTCTGTAGCCCCATCTCTTTATTCTTTAGTTCCATTTTAAACCAATAGCTCAGAAACGACGAAGTGACGACTTTCTAGCTTTGAAGTTCTTGTTGTAAGACTATATCAGAACTTGAATGTTTTCTGATTAAAGTACCTAGACACCAAATAAAAAAAAAAGATAAATAAATAAAAAATACCCTTGTTTGATTTATAAAGAAATTAAACAAGGTTATTACATCATAAAAGATCAGAAACAATGTTTCTTGCTTAAAGTACTAAATAAAAGTAATTTTAAAATTTATAATACCTGCTAGAATAATAGAGCATCTGGTAGTCAAAACAAATATGACAAGGAGACCACAACATTTTGTAAAATAAACAAAGGAATAATAAAATAAATAAAAATTAATATTAAGATATAGCGCGATGCACACTCTAGTGAAATTCGGTCACCATTCACTGTGTTGCGTTTGGGATGCGACTTTTAATGCAAATTATGGGGCCATTCTACAACTAATCGCAAAAATAATATAGATAAATATCTTTGAACTTAATCTTATCTTACACTAAGTTGTTAATGTTGTGGTAGTAAATTGAGTAGACTAGTAAATAAAATGTTTATCAGTGAGTAAAAATAGTTTTTGTCGAAAAAGGTCGAACATCTTGATCAATTTGATAAACAAAGGTGTTGGTATTATTTGCCCCATGTTTCGTCATGGGTAACACAAGTATGGCCAGGGGACAAAACAGGTTTAGGTAACCCATTACAAAGTATATAGGTAACGTGAGTAACAATTACAGATTGGTAGGTATTTCGATTTCGCCAAACTTCAAAAGTATTTATGAATAGCTACGAGCTTTAATAAACATGGTTCCGACGCAGATACATATCACAGAAGTTTATTAATTCCGTTTTAATAAAAAAATCATACTTCAACTTCTCAAAAAATAAACGTACTGCCGTGTTTTCATACAAAGCTCTCGATATGTTATTAATTTGATTGGTGTAATTTCGTTGAATTTCGGACGGCCGGTGGCACTTTAACACCGGTCCAATAACACCTCGATTGCACGAAATACTTTAAAATATTCCAATAATATTTCTTTTTCGAATAATTTGGTCAGTTTCGTGTGTTACTGAAGTAAGTTTTTAATTAAATGAGAAATGTAGTTTCTTACTAGTGAGTCAATATTAAATGATCATATCAGATTTGAGACGACAATTGATTAGGTAGGTATGTCAGACATTTTGTGAAATGATACAATTTGGATTTAACTTTTTTTTTCTTTTTTTTATGGTAATAGGCGGCAAACGAGCAGACGGATTGCCTGATGGTAAGCAATTACCGCCGCCCATGGACACAAGCAACACCACAGGAGTCACAAGTGCGTTGCTGCCTCTTGGGGTTGGGAAAAGAGATAGGATGAGGAGTGGGATCAGGGAGAAGGGATAGGGGATAGGGCCTCCGGCACTCTCACTCACCGAACGAAACGCAACAGCTTAGGTACTGTTACTTTACGTCGATTTTCTGTGAGAGGGTAGTAACTACTTCCCCGGTCGAGCCGGCCCATTCATGCTGAAATCAGCAAGGCTCTACTTATGTTAAATTGCCATTATATACCATCAATAATAACGGTTCAAATTTTACCTTTGAATTAACATAACTTTATTGTCTCAAAAAACTTATGAAATTTTTCGCTTGAAATATCTCTATAACATATTGTTTTCAAAATACAACTTTAAGTCAGAATCTCCTCTAGACTATGACATCGAAATATAGTGTCACCCGTTATTTTTGCATTAAACAAACACATGCATATTGTAAAGTTATGTACCTACATGAAATTTGTTGCGAAGCGTGTCATTTACACAGTTGTACTTGAATGCACTGCAAAACGCAAGCATTGTTCAAAATTTACATAATTTTAATAAATATTTTACAATAAATAATTTTTAATTGCATTTAGGGTCAATGACTTGGTAGAAGGTAAAAGTAGTTATGACTTTAGTCATGTACCTACCAGATGCTTTTTTTTTACTTTTTTATTTGTCTACGTTCTTGTTTAAAATGAATTAATACTAGGTTTTAAGATAGCCATTGAAAAATAACTTTTACCGCTTTCAACCTTTGTTTTTCAATCATCTTCAGTGAATTATTGTATGTCCTTTTTTCCGAATATTATTGCTGGTCTGGGTTTTTTGAGGATAGACCAAATAACCACAATATTAAGGAAGAGTTTCGGCTTAAATGGTTTCTTGGCCTATTAATTCGGTTATTTACCTCAATTTGATCAATTTCAAACAATAACAAAACGTCAGAAGCAAAACAACTATTAATTTTAAATAACTTGTATTACTCAGCCGTCCTTGACAGTTGTTACAATGATCATGGTTTAGGCAGTCCACTTACGGGCCACGAATATATTCTGGGTATTTCACTTTTGTGGGAAATACTGCATCATTAGTAACTAAAGTTTAGAGAGGTACTTAGAATGGGAAATTACAATTTACTTATACAGTGGTAATTTCGGAGATATATAAGTATGTCGTGAAATGCCAAAAGTGCAGAAAGGCAAAAATAATTTCAGGCTGGCTATAAGTAGATACACAGGTATAATGAAACAGGTGCTGTTATTGTTTATTGTACAAGGTGTTACTTAGGGCTAAAGTATGGTTTCAATTACAGCGTAAAGCCTTTGAAACCTCAAGATCAATTTCGGTTACACTCTTCAAAATTATTGTCCCGGAGACCATCAATGTTGAAATGAGAGTTGGACCTTATTGTTACAAGATTTTCGTCTTCCTAAACTTATTCCTAATCCCTTATTTCCTAACCGTCTCAAGCCCGCGCTTCTTTGTCTAATCAGATAATATTAGTTTTACCACTGAATAACTGCCGTCCAATCTTCATAACCCAAAGGGATAGCAATATTACTTGGCTTAGACCAGTGTCAGTAAGTATTTAAATGGTTCCATGACGACTGTCACAGATCCTTGTGATAATCATCATCCTCCTATCGTTATCCCAGTTTCAACCTGGGGTCCGCTTACTAGTCTAACCGGATTTGGCTGAACAT
Source organism: Euclidia mi (assembly GCA_944739405.2). Classification (NCBI taxonomy): domain Eukaryota; kingdom Metazoa; phylum Arthropoda; class Insecta; order Lepidoptera; family Erebidae; genus Euclidia; species Euclidia mi. The sequence goes on from OX123203.2 coordinate 35,443,530, forward strand.
TAAGCTTTTCCACAGAGCGACTGCCTGTCTGACCTCTGCAACCCGAAGGGAGAGCAATATTCCATGGTTGAGGCTAGTGTCAGTTTTTTTAGAAAATACTGACGCCCTATAACGACTGTCAAAGATCTTTATGACAACCGGGACCGACGGCTTAACGTGCTCTCCGAGACACGGGACAAGCTATAATTGATAATTCAATACGCACATAACTCCGAAAAGTCATTGGTGCGCGCCGTGGATTCGAACCCGATGCCCTCTGCATGGCAGTCTGTTGGTATCTCCACTAGGCCATCGCTGCCTAGATCCTTGTGATAACGACGGCATAAAGGGTTCTCTAAGGCAAATGACAAGCAACAATTAACAAGTAAATACGCCCATAACTTCGAAAAGCCAGGCCTTTGCTTGGTACCTGATACCTTTCTGCTTGGCAGTCTGTTGGTATCTCCAAAATAGGATACTGCTGCCTTGAACTGTCGAATTTATTGACGTGGTTATCGAATATCTCTATTGTGAATTTTCACATGCTTCATAGGCCCACAATTTTTCATCCACATTTAAAATAACCGCCAAAGTACACAGCGCCATATTTGAATAGGTTTTCAGTTATTTGTTTACGCGCGCGACCTACACACTACAGCGTATGTGTCCTATACGTCCTGCTTACGATAATTATTATATGTAACAAAGTACTATGAATCATCCTCCTTTGTAAAGAATATATTTGTTTCAAACTAATATCAAAATTTATGTTGTTTGTCGTTATTTTACTGCGGTTAGTTTGGGTATAGCTAATTTCTGTTATAAGCAGTTTCAGTAATTAGTCATTGAAGTTTGATAATTTTGTATAAGTATTGGGATTGTTTAAAGTCCCTTCAAGAAGTGTTTGTCGTTTGTGTTATTTAACCACAGAGAAGAAAAACGTATGCAATTAAAATGGTCTCTTTATAATTAGGTACCTTGTTTTTGTCGTCAGCTATATAGAAAAGGGACTAAACAAAACAGCAATTGTACTAAAAAGTGATAGCGAGATAAATATAAAATTATGATATAAAAATAATTTAAAGAATGATATAGGAACACAACATAAAGCCGTTAAAGCAAGAGTATAGATACAAATAAAGTTAAAATTGCCAATCGCTTCTATACTAGTACTACGTTTGTATGTAAGTATAAAACTTTGTATCTACAAACGCGGAGCCCAAAGATTTCGGAGGAATTTTCGAACCACTAGCAAATAATAGTCCAATAAAATACCTATGTCCTAACATACATTTGTTTGATTGTTCATAGTTAAAAAAAATAAACCTCAAAGCAGCGAAAGACAACACGCCAGCCTAACTTACTTGGTCTTTATCTACAGAATAGTCAATTTAGAAGATACCGTTCAGTGTTAGTATGCAAAATCTCCAATAAATTCCTCTCATTCACTCTTTATATCCCAAGACAGTTTAAACTCGTCACGGCGAGCTCCATTTCTGCCACACCGTCACAAGTTTGGACATGCCAGTTTTCCCAATGAATCGATTGAGTTCTCCATTCGGAACGTTTGCTATTGTTAGCGAGGCCGCAACAATGTCTTCGGCATGAATTTCCATCTGCTCGTGGCCATTTTAACGTCTCAATAATAATGAATAGGGAAACATTGTCGAACTGAACAGGTGACACGAGTCGGGCTGAGGAACGGCATAGAAACGGCATGGAAACGTTATTGAAACGATAGTCGACTTAGTCGTCAGGTGAACCGTATTTTGAAGTTAGGTAAAATGAAATTGAAAACCTAGACTTGGGATTATGGCTTTTAAGAACGTAAATTCTATGGGTTGCGTTAAATTAAATAGTTGTGTAGGGTGCATAGGGTTCCCACCAAGAACTTAGGGTCCCAAGCCAACCTCACCTGCAAGTGGTGCACCTGCCGATCAACGGACGAGGCTCTGGCAAACAAAATATCCCGATAAGCGGCAATAGGCTCGCCACCTATTACGTGGGATCAAAACACTGGCGAAAAGTGGGCGTTTAATATGCCTCTGTATACCCCTTCGGGGAAACAGGCGTGAGTCTATGGATGGATGGATTGTATAGGGTATCCACATAGTTACCTACATAACTTTTGCAGAGCGTCGAAAGATGCTTTACTTAAGTGTTTCTGAAATCTGTGCAGCATTTCTAGCATTACATATTGTACACTGTAAACTATGCATATTATCGACAAAAATATGACACAATAACTACCTTGGTAATTATTATTAAATACTTTAAAGGTAAATTTCCATTAAACAAACTTATCCGGACGACAGAGCAGTATTCCTAACAAGAGCTACGAATATTAGTAGGCGATATTTTAAGCTAAATCGATATCGTTTCAATACCGTTCCTCAAGATGAGCGTCACGAACGAAACCTAGTCAGTTACGGGTGTGCATTGTTGTCAACCGATTCTTCAGACGTGTGCTCGATATTGAATTTGTATGCCACTTTGTGTTTACTTGTTACTACAACCGTTTCACTCTAAAATAATCGTGTATCGCCATTCTGTATGTATCGGGATGCTGCTGAAGAGATTCTATGTAAGTATGTCGAGAGAAATTCATATTTATGCAACGGATCTTAATTGCATTAATAATTCGAATGGAAAAGATGAAATGGTTTTGGCAACCATATCTGCATGACATTCGTCCGGTCCCAATCTTTGATCTATTCATGGATTTGGAGATAAGAGATACACGACGAACATTAAAAACGACCGTTAATGGTTCGTCTTTGAAAATTAGTTAAAAAGATGAAAGGTGTTTTTCCCTATTTAATGGTGCATTATTTAAGCACTTGTGAATTGCAGCGATAGCCGAGTGGATATACCAACAGACTGCCATGCAGATGGTATCGGGTTCGAATCCACGGCGCGCACCAATGACTTTTCGGAGTTATGTGCGTATTGAATTGTTAATTATCGCTTGTCCCGTGCCTCGGAGAGCACGTTAAGCCGTCGGTCCCGGTTGTCATGAAGATCTTTGACAGTCGCTACAGGGCGTCAGTACCTTCTAAATAAACTGACACTAGTCTAAACCATGGAATATCGCTATCCCTTCGGGTTGCGGAGGTCAGACAGGCAGTCGCTCTGTGGAAAAGCTAATATTCAGCCAAATCCGGTTAGACTAGAAAGCGGACCCCAGATTGAAAACTGGGATAACGCTAAGAGGATGATGATGATGATTTAAGCACTTGTGAGATGTACCTAATTTTAGGTTAGGTAAGGTACCTAATATAGACGGTCATCAAATCCTGCGACCGATTCGTAATGGTATGTTTTCAACGTAAAGTTCTCAGTAGATATTTGGTGTCTCTATGTCATCGGTTTTTTTTACCTATTTACAACGAGTGTAATATCGATTCTAAAATCTCTACCTTCAATTCTATGCAAATTTTATTTGTTGGGGATTCTTTAAATAACTTAATTTATTAACACACAAAACAAAAGCTTTGTATGATGTGATTATATCAAAACTGTGCGTACAAAACACGCAGTTTTATAAAAAAAAACTTTACAGTAAAAAGTTTTATCACGTTTAATTTACATTAAGATTCAAGGATCTTCATATTTCGTCTAAGTAGTATTTACTATATTACTCATTGTAGATAATGCTACGTAGTTTTATAATGACCTATTTAAACTAAAACAACTTCCCGACTCTATCTTTTAATTAGACATCATAAGCATAGTAGTTCCATGGCGTAGTACCCGAAATCGCATCCGATATCTTTTAAATATCGTCACAATATCATGCCTTTAGATACACGCTCGCTACGTCTGCGTACACAAAGGGCCGCGTGTCGTCATCATAGACTTCTCTTTAGAAGCTGAAATCTTAAGCGTATTCATTCAATTTTATCTCGTGGTTCGACATATTGCTTTGCGAACGAGGCAATAAATGTAAATGTAGATTCATTAAGTTATTAACTTTAGAAATTTAACGTTCATAAGCGTCACCTTGTGACATTGATTACTAAATGATTTTGGCTTTGACTTTGACATGGCGGAGTTGCCGAAAATGAATCTCATAGCTTTTAAATATCGTCATAATATCATTTCTCTAGATACGCCCGCTACGTCTGCGTACACAAAGGGCTGTGTCGCCATTGTACATTCTTCTTCAGACGTGTGATGTGACGATCAAATTGGTAACGCACGGTTTTATTTAAATGTTTCGTTTGATACTGTTGGGGTACTGGAAGTTACTGGATTAAATATGATTGGACTTTTGAGCTATGTATTGTCATTTGTATGGTTTAGTTGTATCAAGTCTCAATATTGTGTGTCCAGTAGCTCTTAAATACACTTGCCTCATTTTTGGAAATGCAATAACTTACATACTAATCAAAGTATTCATTCATTCATTCATTCATTCATAGACTCACGCCTGTTTCTCGGAGGTGTAGGCAGAGACTACGGAACGCCATTTGCAACGATCCTGACATACCTCTCTTGCTTCATTCACTCCCATCAAGTTTCTCATGCATGCTCTTCTGTTTAGGTGTAATCAAAATATCAGCCTATTATATAATCTTACGAGTCAGTACTTATGTAAACAGTATAGCTAAGTCAGAATTTCGTCCTGTGCAGGGGACCGAAATGTAGCACAGTATTTTTTTATTATTTTCATTGTAATTCAATTACAATTTACAGTCTAAAGGGACATAAAGGGTTAACATTCTTAATTAATATTTAATTTCTACGAAGAATCAGAAGAGAAATCCATAGAAGAATTTAAGCTTGCTTTATCATTATCGGTAAGCTTATTACGGTGCTAAAATATTGGATACTCGCATCGTCGTGTTATATATTACACTACCAACTATCCCATTGTTAGTATGCCAGAAAGACTTTAAACCTACAGCGTTAAACCAGTAAGTATATTTCTCAAACCTCATAACAGATACACAACACAGAAAGCACATAAATCAGTTTATTCCTCAAAGAAACGAAATCTCCCGACGGCTGATGCCGACGGAAGTACGATTGTAGCGACGCATCCGTTGCCGACAAGCCTTACTGCACGCTTCGTAGTATACTAGATTTTGGTAACTGTTTAAATATTGTGGCTATAGTGAGGCGTAGAAAGACTTAGGAAAGGTAAATGTGTGGTTTAAATATAGTAATACTGTTTGCAATGGATTTACTGTAAACAAGAAACAAAAACAGACATGATGAAATTGTTAATTATCGCTTATCCCGAGAATCGGAGAGCATACATATTTATATGTAGGGACGTACATATAAATACGAAACAAAAAAATTTTTGGATCATAATTAAAAAATGTTGATGTTGAAAAATATCAAATTTTGTCAGTACTTTGCGATATGTTAAAATTGCTTCTTAACGATTGTCATAACTACGCATGTTTCTTTCGTTCGGGGCCCGCCTGACCATCTGGCGGGCCAATACCCGTCGGGGGGTAGCGAGGAATGCTGCGGTGAAACCCTACCCTCCGACACATGGGTACATGAGGAGCACGGGTTGGTTTTTAGTCAGTAAGAGTCTGACAGTCCCCTTCGTCCTTCCCCCCTAGGCGGAGGGACTCCATGAGGATTTTCTTTTCCAAACCGACACAAAAAAAAAAAAAAACTACGCATGTTTCTACATCAATACAAACTTTTGTATTTAGGTTAAAAGTTAAAAAACTTTACGTATTTTTTATAAACTTAAAAAGAACGAATAGTTTTTATAATTTTGCTGGGTAAAGGCTGTAGGTAAAGATGACCTAGTTTCGTTTAATATATTTATATCGGCTGGGCTGGTGGTTTACACAAGCACCACAACAATAGGATGGTGTGTCTTTTCATTTTTACTGTAAGCTAGTATTCAAAACAGATATCTAATATATTTTATAATTTTCCCTAAATGTGCAATAATTATTCAAATTCTCCTTCCCTAAAACATAGATTATATAGTTGTACGATAGGTATTTATTTGAATTATTAAAGCCTTTAGATTTGCGCACATAATTAAAATATCTTCACTGTAAAATCCGTACGCAATATTTGTTATTTTTATCTTTCGATCAAAGTAATAAATTTGGCGAACTAAAAATACCTAACTGAATAGTATTAGTCACAGCACACTGACAACTAAACGCAGCACAATATGACGTCGCTATTCACGAAGATGAGTGGCACAGTGCCGGAGATCAACTAAACGTATTTAAATTACAAATTAACTTAGCTAGCCATAGCGCTACACGCCATTGTTTAAGACCCTTGTGCCGAAGTATTTACATACAACCTTATGATGCTCACTGTAAAGGAAATATTTTAGCTTGCAAATGATATGTCCTAGGGAGGTCAGATGGTAGTCGCTTCACGGCAAATTGTATTCGGCAAAAAGCATTGGGACCTGTAACAGCAGACCATCGACTTCAAAACGAAAATGCTCCAGATGCGGAAAATGATAGGATGTAAAAAATTAACTGCGCATATGTATAAAGATAACAGTAGTGAAATTACTTCATTCTATAAAGTGGATTAAAAAGGATATTTAATACTTGAAACAATTCTCAAGACTCTCTTTGTTTCAAATTGGACAGTAGGTACTACTCAAGTAATATATTTTATCCACAAAAAATATAGTCGACGAATTGAGAGCCTACTTTGTTAAGTTGTTTAAAATTAAGGAATTTCTTTGACATCGGAATAGACTTCTCCATGGTTCTATCCCAGAATAGACCGACCACCAATCTTGCTCATAAAATACATCGTTTAACCAAATGACAGAGCCTTACAGCTAACCAAAATTTACAACGACTGGCGATACAGCAAGGATTATCTTAGCCAGCTATTTAGTATTCCAGCCACAACCGGCTAACGATACGACTGTCGACCAAGGTTAATCATATGAAAATTGGGTACCTAGTATATCTTTCTTGTATACAATACATGCGATTGTTTGTTGAGTTTGTCGGTTGTGCACGTTTAGTTGTAATGATTACGTTGAGGATGAAATGTGTTAATTGTCTAAATATATGTCTAAGCTTCAGGCATTTAAATGTTTGAGTAGGTATCAAATTGAACGAGATCTATTAAGTTACTGGTTTTAATGCTATCAAAACCAGAACCATGAAGGCAGCGATAGCCGAGTGGATATACCAACAGACTGCCATGCAGAGGGTATCGGGTTCGAATCCACGGCGCGCACCAATGACTTTTCGGAGTTATGTGCGTATTGAATTGTTAATTATCGCTTGTCCCGTGCCTCGGAGAGCACGTTAAGCCGTCGGTCCCGGTGGTCATGAAGATCTTTGACAGTCGTTACAGGGCGTCAGTACCTTCTAAATAAACTGTCACTAGTCTAAACCATGGAATATCGCTATCCCTTCGTTGCGGTTGCGGAGGTCAGACAGGTCAGACAGTCGCTCTGTGGAAAAGCTAATATTCAGCCAAATCCGGTTAGACTAGAAAGCGGACCCCAGATTAAGACTGGGGTAACGCTAAGAGGGTGATGATGAAAACCAGAAAACAAAAGGTAATTCAACTCGTTGGTAGGTTCGTTGTAACGAATGAAACAAATTTGGATTAGAATAGCCATCATGTGGTGTCATGACTCTACAATGACTCTACATCATAAATTATTTCTTGTTTAGTAATTAAGTGACTGTCTCACTACATGGACAGGCTTCTACTCTCTATGAGAAGGGCAACACCATAGTCCATCACGCTGGCCAAGAGCGGGTTAGCAGACTTCACACGTCTTTCGAGGACATTCAAGTTTCCTTAACCGTTTTACAATAGACAGTAAACAATTTCATAACTTAGAACCCGAGACCCTCTGCGTAGCAGTCTGTTAATCTATCCACTACTATATCGCTAAAATAATACCTACACATACGACAAAGTTGTATGTTCGTATATGTACTATATACGTAGTCAATCATAAAATACTAAACCCACGGAACAACATCGAGCGACTGAATATGTAAATATGAATTAATGTAGAATTTGTTTAGGAGTTCCAATATGTTATACATGCATGAGTCCTTGGGTAACGTTATGTATGAAAAATTGTATGAGCACACGTGTTTCTGACGGACGCTTGCATAATGATGGTTATGTAACTTGTAGATAGTTTTTGTGGTTATGTTTAGGGGTAGTATGGATAAGAAAATATCCAAGATTTTTGGTTTGGGATCACGCTATATAAAATCTCGGTTGTTTGACGTTTTGATTTCAGAAACAATATGTTTATGAACAGAATTATTCAAAAACATTTTTTTTTTATTTTAGTTCAAAGCCTGGGTATGTAGAAAGATAAAGATTTATGGTTCTACGCCCTTGCTTTGCGAACGTGGCAGTAAATGTAAATGTAGAAGCTTAAAGTAATAATATTTTAAATTTGACGTACATCAGTGTCACTTTGTGACTTAAATGAATAAAGGATTTTGACTTTGACTTTGATTAAAGTAGGTACAGATTAAAGATTAGTATATCTAGTTGATAAAAAATGGTACCTATTAAATGATTTTCGTTTTCTAAATATCTTATTAATAGCAAGGATTGATGTATGGTCACATACACAAAACCATACCACAGTAAGTAAAGGGTGTAATATACCAACATATGGTCAGCGGTATATAACTCTGCTTATCCAATATTTAACAAACAGGCGTGATACTATTTGCTACATACTAATATTACCGCCACCAGATAAGATTTAGAATCGTGTTAAACTATTAGGTATAATAGTCGATTAAGATGCATTGTTTAACAAAATATTGAAAGTAGGTTTTGATAGCTTAAAGTTAGTTTCAATGCCGTTAGAGCGGCGCATTCAATGCGGGTATAATTTTGTTAGGCATCATCATAAATCCTATGTCTGGCCTTGTCATAGTGTAGTAAGGTTGTGGCCACGCTTTGTGCTTTTTGCCAAGATGCGAGGCGAACACGATGGGCAATATTAAAGCAAACATTTATTTATTTAGTAGCTTTTGCCCTCAGTTTAACTTGCCTGAAGAAATAAAAAGTTTCATACAACATTCTGAATTTCCTTAGGGCGGGAATTTTTAAAAACCTTCTTTTAGTGCTACTCTACACTTCCAAGGAAAACATGTGGCCATATTTAGATTCATGCGTCAGTAGTTTTGGCTGTGCATTGTCTATCAGTCACGCACAGTACCTAACGCAAGAATTTGTGATATACAAACAAATATCTCAGATACGAAGTCTTTAGAGTCGTTTTACCAGGTGACTTCGTACATCCAAGATAGCATATTAATCCCTGAATCCCTGAAAAATCAAAGCAGACGCTGCTTGTCGCTCAAGCACATCTCTGCTATAGCGTGTCTTAGGCCTTAATATTTGTAAAACGGTTACGGCAAATCGTGTATATGGAGGTTAAGGTGTTTTCTATTCATCGTTTATTTTCTCAAAATTATAACTAATGGCATAGCCTATAGGTAAGTTGCTGCAACTTAACTCTGGAGATTTATTTATACAGCAAGTAGGTAAGTACATACTTAGACATTAACCATGGTTGGTACAAATTATATACTATCTTATTACGAGTATGTAGAAATATGCTGTGCACCTGCCTATATTCACGTATATCCGTCATTGTATAATGTATAGGCAGGAGTACTTTGTGTGTCTACTAACTTTTCTTTACCTGTCTTTTTGGGACACTAGGAGAAAATTAGGAAAATTTGCGAAGAAAAATTCACATTGAAGAAAATCATAGTAATATAGCGGCACGGAAGCCGAATTTTTTTTGCGTAGCGAGATGCTGTCATAGTGTAAATTTAAAGCCGGTAAAGTTAAGCAACGTTGCCGGAGATTACCCTGGGGATGGATGACTTGTTGTATCATTGTCTTCAAAGCGCGACCATAGCGGACCTTGTGTTTTGGATGGAACGTAAGCTGTAGCTCGTGGGCTTAGAACAATAATCATTATCCTACGAGTAGGTACATACTTTAAGAAATGAAGAAATTTGGAATACTTGAAGAAATTTGGACTTTATAGACCGCTATAAAATAATCATTTTTTTTCGTGACCAAGCCGCGGGCAAAATCAAGTACTTCGCCCGCGTCTTCGCCCGCTTGGGTTTCGGTTATCGCGGCAGAAGGTAATCTATGTGTGATTCTGATAAATAGACGCTATTATCAATTATACTATAAAGTTTCATCGAAATCTGTTCAGCAGTTTTCACACGAGAGCATAATAATCATCCATCCTCAAGTATCTCGCAATTTTAACTTCTCACGCCCTTGTTTTGGCTGTGCGTTGCCTGTCAGTCATTCAGTAACGCAAGGATCTTATATATAAAGAAGTAGTAAAATGGTGACTCACCGGTCCGCCTGTTGCCTGTGCACGATCCTCTGCATCATCCAGGCCTGCGAGATGGGGGGCGGCGGGACCAGCCCGCTGCCGAGAGCCGCCAGCGCTGCTAGCATCTGCTGGAACTGTACATAACAATGTTTAGCATCATGTTCTACCATACATATCACTAGACAGTCAAAAACTAAGCAGGGCTTGTAATATGGCTAAGAGATAAACATATATATAAGCTTATGGAACTGCAATCACCACCATTTAACACATATGGTAACATTTTACAGCAGCACAGCAGGCTCGCCCACGGCTGCAACCGCGCGCGAGTCCGCTATCACGTTCAAAATGTAGCCTAAATCACTCCCCAGTCTACTAAGGATCTTCATATCCAAAAACCGTACCATAACGTTGCATCATACCAACTTGAATGTAAAACAAACAAACACACATTCACATTTATGATAATAGTATAGTTTCTAAAAAGTAAAAGTTAAACAACGTTCACTAAGGCCACCATTTGGATCGGAGACCACTTGTCTGCGCCACCACGCTTCGTAAGGCACGTAAAGCTATCGGTCCCGGTTCTTGTCTCAGGACGAGAAGTTAGGTCACGCCTGAGGCCTATGGTCAATCAACAAACTCAAAGTTGGTTCTACCTACACTCACGAAATTTTGGAATGAATGATGATTACATTATTTTATACTTCAGTAATGGAAAAGCTTCTTACAAGTTTATATTACAAAAAGCGATCGATAATTGGTATCCACTTTGATCACGAAACGAGATTGAAAATATATAAGAGTAACCATCAATGTTATAGGCGTCACTGCACTGAGAAAGGAATTCGGAAATATTATAGCCAATGGTATTTTAAAGTTTGGGATTCGGAAATATGTTTTTCTAAATCGAGGATTTCCATTACGTTATTTGCATAATTTTCTAAACGGGCATTAAAACTTTCTTTGAAATTTCAGAGCGCTAATTTCTTAATCAGTGAATTTTAAAACCAGTTCATTTTAAGGCCCTTAGGGGTCACATATTAAAAATACTTTTTGGGAATGCCTATTTCATAAAAGGAAAGTACTGTTCAAATTGCATATTCCCAGTATTCTAGGCTCTGTAATGATATGTCTGTCAAGACAAATGATTATTCCCATATTTAGATAGATTAAGAACCTTAGGAGTCTCTCTGTGCAATAAATATATTTGCCCGTGGGCTTAAAATCTTAATACTGCTATTACCACCTGTTTTGACTACAACAGTTTGACTATAAATTACTTTACACTTTACAGAGCGTGGTAGGCATTGAGAATTCCACAGCTGACCTTATTATTGACAATGCGTACAATGCGTAAATACCTATCTCACATATTTTATAAGATACCTTATGCAATAAGCGTTTAGAGATTAGTTTAAGTTGGTCAGTAGATGATTCTTGAAAATTAATAGATTTCAATTCTGGAGTTACGGGAGAAAGGATCTATTTACCTACTTATAGTTGCCCGGATAAAAGACTAATTTTGAACATTAAACGTTTTCGGTTTGGTTTGAGCTGGTTAGGTCTGTATATTTTCAACACCATTTTTGCATGAAAATCTTTCTAATGCCTCATTTCCGTCTAATTTCTATATTGCGCAAAATATCTTGTGTGAAGATCGAACATACAATACTCGGCGCAGTGCGAAACTTACAACAGCTTCGACAGAAAATACTCCACTAACCGTGAGGTTAAGGCAAGTTAATAAGCTAGTGAACCATAAAGATGATAATTATGCCATCATACTACGACAGTAATATAGCTATTATACGAAAAAAAAAAAAAAAAAAAAAAAACGACAAACCATGTCAGATTTCAGACAAACTTATTACGAACAGCCGTAGATATTGTTCCACTTATTCGTAGACCTGAATTATTGATATTATAATATCGGCCTGCAATCGCCAATCCCCAATTAAACGGAAGAAAGACATGGCAATAATTATAGTGTTATGCGAGTCGCTCTAGAAATAATAGATGTGTTGTGTACCCCCTTCCCAATTGAGCGAATTGATTATTTAATTGTTATGCAATATGTAAAGAATGAAATTCTTTATCATCATCATCATCATGATCATCAGCCTTTAACAGTCCACTGCTGGACTAGTCCTCTCCTTTGAAAGGAGGAATTGGCCTACTATACCACGCTGGCCAAACGGGTTGGTACAGGGTTTGTATCAAGTTTTCCTTCTCTTACAGTGCTGTTCTCTGCATAATATGCTTACTCTATCGGCTCTTACGACACCCATGGGATGATATGGGGTGGTGCCATTCCGTATTCTTAATCCGTCACCACACGGACGAATCTGAATTCTGGATCACAATGACAAAATATATAGGTATTCCGATTGTCAAAAACTTATATCAAAACAAAAAAATATGTCCTTCAAGGTTTAAAACTTGTCAGAATTAGTTACTATTATTCATGATCATTATCTTTCTAGCGTTATCCCAGTTAAAGCTCGGCTCCGCTTAGCCAGAATTCACTGAATATTAGCTTTTCCATAGAGCGACTGCCTGTCTGACCTCCGCAACCCAAAAGAATTGCGATATTCCACGGTTTAGACCAGTATCAGTTTATTTGAAGGTACTGAGTTATTTACTCCCCGTAGTGAGCGTCATCGATCAACAGCCAGGATCGACGGTTAATCGTGTTCTCAGAGGCACGAGGAAAGCGATAATTTACAGTTTAAACAGAACATTGATGATTTTACGAGCTGTGCTCTTATCGGTAGAGCTTTCCAGGAAGTTCGCTCTGTGAAAAAGGGGATATTCTGTCATATCTGGTTAGGCTAGTAAGCGGGACCCGGGGTCTAAGGCGTGCAAGTCTTCTTTCCTCTCTTACCAAGGATGTAACCGGGATAACGCTAGGACGAAAATGATTTGATGCGTTTTGTGTTACCCGTGCTATGGTATGTGGGCTTAGACCGCGGTGCGCGGTTGGATGCGGGCGACTAAGATCGGTCTGTGTGGAGAACCCTGGGGGAGGCCTATATCCTGCAATTGACGTCTCTAGGCTGACATGATGAAGGATCTGAGTTATCACTTGTGCTATGGTCTGTGAGTTAAGATCACGGGAAGCGGTTGGATGCGGGCAGCTCAGGATCGGTATGTGGGGATGCCTATGTCCAACAGTAAACGTCTCTAGGCTGACATGATGAATGTACCTGTGCTATGGTCAGTAGTTTAAGATCGCGGGAAGCCATTGGATGCGAACCGCACGAGATCAGTATGTATGGAGACTATGTCCAGTAGAATGAATGTATCATGTATTACCTGTGCTTTGAACTGTAAGTTAAGATCGCGAGCAGCCTTTGGGTGCGGTTGGCTCAAGATCGGTTTGTGTGGAGACGGCCTAGGTCTCTAGGATGATGAATGTACAGTGTTATTACCTGTGCTATGGTCTGTGGGTTCTGTGCCTGCAGCTGCAGTAAATGCTGCAGCAGGGGTGGCGCCGACGCCGGCGACTTCGCGCCAGACACCGAACTGCTGTCTGACTCCGACGCTGGACTCTGCAACAGATTATACACACGTTAATATGACAAGCAAGAAGGTTTGTCAGCTAAAATGGACCGGTTTCGGAACTTCATAATGCAAGTTCTACTTAGTGTGGGCTTCATAATTTTCCCATATTTTTTATACTTAAATGTGCAATAAAAGATTTTTATTTTATTTATCAAGCATTACTTATATGTAGGAGTGGCATGATAGGTTTTTTAACTGAGACTAAGAATTTGATTACTACACTTTCACAGAATATCGACGATCGCAAAAGCAGAAAACTGTATTTTATTCGGGAAGAGAGAGAGAGTGAGAACTTCCCACCAGGCATTAAGATCTGTTAAAAAACTTACAGAAGTAAATAAAATGGCGAAGGCCATTTTACATTTTACGATGCACATAGTCCCTTTGATCATTAAAAAAGCCGTCGGACTCACGTGACGAGTTTCATAAAAAGATTATGGATGATGATTCAAGAATTATGAACTAAGCTTTCATTTGATAGTCAGTCTTACGTAGTACTTTTTGCCCTTTCAATCGGCTACATCATTATTAACAAATTTATTTCAATTCGCAAACTAAACAGAACATTTTGAAAACCTTTGTGTAAGATATTATTTTCAAAATATTGTCGCTTCAAAGGTAAGTTTTCTTTATATTTTATTTTTTAATTCAATTTTATAATTTCAGCAATATTTCCTAAGGTTGATTTTTATCAGGTACGATTTTCTCTAGCTTCGCAAAGTAAATTTTCCGGTATTACAACACATCGGCCTCAACTACAAGGAAGTGTTTAATTTTACAGTTTTTCCTGGAAACAAGACTTGGATCTAAACAAACATAAAATGGCATCGCAAAGATTTGCTAAATAACTTATCTTGTTAATGCAACACACGATTTTCCGCGTTTAAATTTATCGAAAGGCAAAATCAAGTGACGTCTAGAATCTAGAAGGCCTAAGAATTTCTAGAAATAATGTTTGAAGGTATGGTATTAGTAGGTACAGTATTTCTAAGGTATTTGACAGATACGATTTGATTAGCTACGAAATTCAATATTCGAATTGCGAATCTGCAGATTTTAGATTTGTTTTTGACAGTTTTTGACATAAGCTCCATACAAAATATGTCAAACACGAATCTAAAATCTATAGTCCGTGCCACGAGAACATAGACTTTTTGTAAACAAAGAATTTCTACTAAGTGACTTAGCGATAGTTCTGTCAAAAACAAATAATGTCAAATCCAATGAGCGCAACGGTACATAGATATGCGTCATTGGAAACTAATATGTCAATGGATCGGGTTTTTATCGATATTATGCGCTGTCAACAGGATCTTTTGATGTTTTGAGGTACTGACGCCTAGAATGTCAACATTTGGCGTTAGTTCATTGAAATGTTACATTCTTGGGCTTAACATGCATTTATCAGAGGATAAAATTATTTTTTTAGTTATCAAGAAGGGGTAAGTAAAGTTAAATACAAGTTTATAGGATCGCAACTCTCTTCCCGCTGCCGGCATCTCGAAAAAGCGGGTGCAGAATAGCAGATGGCAAACAGTTAGTCGCGCAGAAAATTATTTATACCTAAAAAAGAAATTGTGTTTTCAGACTTCCGTAATTTTTAATAGATTTTGTTTAAGTTCATTCTGATGATTTCATTCACAGACAACGTAAAATCTCCATGCCTAGAAATTTTTATGCAATATAAAATCTAAAACACAACTGTTTGAAAAATGGTTGTAAAGCCCTGAATGTTTGTTTACAAAAAGTCTATCTTCTCGTGGCACCAACTATACAGATCTATCTATAGTTCGAATATTGAAAAGAGCCGTAGGTCAACGTATAATCCACAAATCAATTCGGATATTCTTTCTCAGATTATTGATTATTGGAACAATTAGATGCTATCATACACTGTTTTGTCATTGAAAATTGCAAATAAAATAAAATAACGGCTTTGAAAGCGTCAGACTAGAAATCAGTAGTAAGTACTGCAAATGACATTACATTGTTAGTATAAAAACAAGTAGTTTTAATTATTTACGTATGTATTTGTTATTTTAAAATCTTAATATATAAAATCCTTGCGTTACTGACTGACTGACAGAACGCTACATCCGAAACTATTGGGCGCAGGAAGCCTAAATTTGGCATGTGTGTTCCTTGGGGACCGTAGGGGTGCACTAAGAAGGGATTTCCCGAAATTCCCACGGGATCGGCCAAAACGGGTAAATTAAAAAAGTTGCAGGCGTAGCTGCTGGCGTCCTCTAATATTAAAATAATATCCACTATGTGTGTGTCTACCAACAACATAGCATAATATTATAAGAAAAACAAGGGTTTAACAAAATATTGTGACGTTCAAAGTCATGTACATACATCGACAACGTCACCATGAATATAATACATACAACTTCCTCAGTTTTAAATGTACCTATTACATAAATATTTGCCACCATATTTTAAACGTTCTCTACCTAGCTTTTCCTTCAACAATAAAGTTGTATTGGCAGGTGTAGTAAAATATGTAATTTTAAAAGGACACTACGCAAATGACGTGTTTATATTGAAGCACGCAAGAACACAATATCTTCATCGTTCCGGCACCTGAAGGTTAAGGTATTCATGTCTACTATCGGCTGTCGTTAGTATTTATCATCAACATTGTTCAACAGTATAGCGTGATACCTACAGATCTTATCCGCCTTTAGGTAGTTCTGTAGGAAATTGACGAAATACCTATTTAGCTTAAAGAGTAGTGCGTAAGCTTGGACGTAAAAGGTTCTATGGGCCTTTTTCTGTACAATCAAAGAACTTACTCATCCGTCATTGAAGCTGAAAGAAATAAATTCGGCTTTAATTTAATCATTCATAGTCGGGGTATTCGAAGAAACTGCTCTTTAGGTTGGGCAGCAATTATATGGTTACCGTATAACGGTTTTTAAAGTCGGTACTTATTCTTCTTTTGTCGCCGAGATGAATATCGGTCATCAGTCTTCAGGTTAGGTATTTCTATGTCCAGTGGTATGTTTAAAGATCGAAGTAATGTATTGAACTTAATATGCTGTAGGTACTGTAGGTGCAAACACTCGTCCTTTATAAGCCTACTAAATAAAATGACAAACAGATACAATAAAATTAGAATTTGATAACAGATGCAGAATATTGCAGATGTTTTGGGTGTGTTGGTAAATAAACAAATGCCTACCACTCCCACTTTGCTAAGGAGAGAAATGGATTAACCATTTGCCCACTACTCCAATAGTACTAGGTACTTCTGAATAAGCTCGTTACGGGCTCGAAGAAAAACAATGATCACTGCTGCTGAACCTGGATACACAAGTGCACACTACAGCAGAGGGATCGCAACTGGAAGGTAGGTCAGGATTTTTTTTTCGATTGGTAAAAGAGCTTTCAATTAGATAGCCAGCGTACTTACAAAGGTTGTAGAAAGCATATTGTAGAAACAATCACCACAAACGCAAAGAAACTATGAGGCACCGCTAACACATTACATAACTTCACTTTATACACACTTCAGATTTACGCACAAACAATAAATTAATACATTATTTTAGCAGCAAAACAATCCACCGCACGGATTTCCGTCACCATGACTTAGAGGATACTAAAAGTTGTGCAATTTAATATCCAATAATTGTTATTTTCCGTATATTTTATATCAAATATGTATGATTCAACACATTTTCAAAACACTACTAAACCGCGTTCTGTATTGTAATAATTATAATAAGTGAAACTGTTATGTATATGGGATCGTGTCTCTTTGGTGGTTAAAGTACAATAGATGGATTTTTTAAGTATGTTCCTACAATATGGGTAATCCCCGTGATGAAGCTTGTACCTAAACATTGTGTACTTACTGCACTAGCTGTGTCCTCCGCCTGCCGATTAATAGCGACTCTCCTCCTTTTTGAAGTTAAGAATTCGCATTATATCGCGATGAAATAATTGGGCTGTCTAATTCACAAGGAATTTCTGCAAGCTGATTGGTAGTTTCTGGGATAATTGCATTCAAACTTACTATTAATTTTGCCATGGGTCTTTTTCTCTTTTAAAAAAAAATAACACTACTTTTAACGCAGCAAAAAGACAAAAGACCTTACATGAAAGTAAAAATAATCAGACTGATGTCGAACTTCAATTTATTTCCAAATTTAGAAATTTTAAATCGTAAAAACTAGGTACAACAGTAACATAGTTAATACATTACAACATTTACGTAATAAACATACCGTTTCAACTGTGAGTATGTAACTTATCTGTTAATGAGCTCGTAACTTTGTAATTGTGCGTTACATAATCGTATACTTACGTTATTACTTAGCTCGGCCTAATGTTTAGTATAGACCTTCTCTTAGATCAATAGGCTAAGGTTACTAAGGACTGCAGCAAGAAAATTATGATACGAAATTAGCTTTTATGAACTAATTCTTTAAACTATCTGTATATTTAAATTTTTGCGTTACTGACTGACTAGCTTAAGCTATTGGGGCACAGGAAGCTGAAATTTGGTTTGTATGTTACTTAGGGTGTGTTGCATTAAGAATGGATTTCTCGAAATTCTCAAGTGATCGGGAAAAAAGGTTAAATAAAAAAATAGTTATATATAAAATGTTGGACTCTTCTTCTATGACACTAGTTGGCAGGTTACAGTAGTCGTACAAATATAAGATTTTTCTGAATTTAAGTGTTTTTAGAACGAATTAAACACAAGAGCTCAGTACTTTTAAAAATGTATACTTAAATATCGTAAGACAGCAGCAAGAAACGCGACAAACAAACTAGCGCAAACGTACAGAAATATTTAAAATACTCGAACAATTTTCAAAGCAATTACACAACAATCAAAATGAAACTGGTGCTAATTAATTCCGTCCATGACTCGCTACGTCGTCAGGATATTTTAATGGACTTCGATCGCGGACTTTGTTATTCTTTGATTACTTTAAATTTACACAAACTAAGAAATTATTACTTACCATCATGTCTTTCAAGATAATACCTACAAGTTTGGTTTATTACCTCTCATTTTGACAGTACGATATACAGTATTTTCTTGGGTTTACGCGAATGTTACACATTGAAATCAAACTACGGTTTACGGATTCTATTGGTTATATGTTTTAGTTTAAAAGTTATTATACCTATTTAAACCGAATGATCTAGAAACTACTCTATTTATTACTAGCCGACGTTTTCTTTACAGGAATCGTAGTCACAGTTATATTTTAAAACCAAAATATTGCGATAGGATCCGTAAAATATAGTTTGATTCTTCTGCTTAGCTTAATTTCAAAGTACGTCATCGTTGTGTCAGTGTTTTACGATTGATTCTGTTCCAAATTAGGTTGGGAATTTCCTCATAGGAAAACCCAACACTTCCATTGCTTCTTATTTATCAACTATTTTACTACTATTCTCGAATGTGTAGACATTTTATACGACCACTAATATTGTATTATTCATCATCACGTATTACACTCCTATTTGGTGTTGATTTTTCTAAAATAAACTGCAGAAGGATTCCCAATTTGATCTGTAGAGGTAAATTCAAATTTTCTTTGTGGTTATTTCAAAATTGGCCTATTTCAAGCTCTATTTTACCGCAATAGAGGTGGAGTACTGAAAAATGCTTCCTTGTTAGCTCTGTTTCATAAAAAGATGCAACTGTCCAAATACATAGCTTAAGTAGTCATCTTCAGCCTTTAACAGTCCACTGCTAGACTAGGCCTCTCCTTTGAAAGGCGGAATTGGCCTACTATACCACGCTCGCCTAACGAGTTGGTATAGGGTTTGTATCAAGTTTTCCAAGGGTGCATAAGGTTTCCACCAAGAACTTAGGGTCCCAAGCCAACCTCACCTGCAAGTGGTGCACCTGCCGATCAACGGACGAAGCTCTGGCGAACAAAATATCCCGATAAGCGGCAATAGGCTCGCCACCTATTACGTTAGATCAAAACACTGGCGAAAAATGGGCGTTTAATATGCCTCTGCCTACCCCTTCGGGGATACAGGCGTGAGTCTATGTATGTATGTATCAAGTTTTCCTTCTCTTACAGTGCTGTTCTCTGCATAATATGCTCTGTCGGCTCTTACGACACCCATGGGATGATATGGTGTGGCGACATTCCGTATTCTTAATCCGTCACCACATGGACAGTTTAAGTAGTGTAGGCTGTATAATGATACACCAGACAGGTCATAATTACTGTATTTTCAGTAAAGAAAATGTCGTTTTCCAATATTACAAGCTAAACTTCTTGATATTGAAGTCGTTAAAATTGCAAAAGCAGGGCAATTATAGGACAATTGTCAGACTAGAAGATACTAGGCAGATCCAATGGAAATGCCTAGCTAGATAAGAGACAAAACGACCTACAGATTGATTATGCATTAGTTTATCTATGAATACAGTTCATATAAATTGTGGAATGTCGTTATAAACGCTAATGCGGTTTTGTTTTGTGGCGTTCGTATTATTTTAGTTTTTCCTCATGATAGTGTAACCATTTTAAAATATTTTCCAGCTGGTAGGTTACCAGTTAATATTTTATGTAAAAAAGGAAATAATATTTTATATAAGTAGTTATTTCTGCGATTGATCTCGGATTTTTTCGAAAAAATATGTTTCAATATACATAATCATCGTCATCAACAATCATCGTCAGCCCTGTATAATAAATAAATTGTCCCACTACTGGGCACGAGCCTCTTCTCACTTTCTTAAAGTAGGACTAAGCTTTACACTACGCTGGTCACGTGAGGTTTGACGTACATTACATGTCTTTCAAAAAGACTCTTGGACTCCAAACGACATTTTCCTTCATCGTTTATCAAGCGATAATTAAAAATTAAATACGCTATTGACTTCAATATAAGTCAGTGTTGCGCACCGTGGGTTTCAACCCGATATCCTCTGCGAAGCAGTCCGAAATATAATTATCATCATCGCCCTAGCATTATCTTATTTGCACCCTAGATTTTCCTCTTGGAGCTCACGGTCCGCTTTTTAAGTCTTACGGGTACGGACCCGTAAGAACTCTGAAATATCTTCATGACAGCCGGGACATTGGTCCCGGCTGGCTTAACGTGCTCTCCAAGATATGAGGCAAGTGATAACTAACAATTTAAAACGCACAAACTTCAAAAAGCCAGTAGTGCTCGCCGGGGATTTGAACCTGATCCTCTCTACATGATAGTCTTTTGGCATCTCCTTTAGACTATTGCTGCCTACATTTTATTTATTTATGCACAAAACTTTATCGCGTAGGCAAATACCGTAGATATAGACGTATCTACGCGTATTATTGTATGATGTTGTATGCGCGGGCGCCGAGTGCTAGAGCCGCGACCAGTTCGGTTCACCTTGACGTTTCGCTAATCATGTCCACCTTGAATATTAACTAACGCTCGTTTAGACACGCTGCGTCATACATATCAACTATACATATAGCTTTTAGAGGTCTTTGCTGGCCCTCTGGTTTCTTTTATAAGTTCTCAATTTATCATCATCGTCCTAGCGTTGTCTCAGTTATATTTAGAGCTTACGCCTTGGACATCGGAGTCCATTTCCTAGCTTTACTTCCTGGCTTTTCCACAGAACGACTGCAGTCTAACCTCTGCAATGCAAAGCGTAGTGATTCCATGGCTTAGACCTCTCTCTCTCTTCCTAGCTATGCATCCCACATGGTGGTGGGGTCAGCTTTCTTTATAACTCTTCCACTTCGCTCTATCTGCGACATCATTGTCAGTAACATTACATACCCTCTGGTCCTTTAATACTACATCTCTCCACCTTGTTTTGGGTCGTTTAGGTCTCCGACCAGGGAGGTCAAGTTGTATTGCCAAGTTGTGATTCCATGGCTTAGACCAATGTAAGTATATTCAAGGGTAGGTACTAACTTCTCATAAAGATTTTCAAAGCTCTTCAAGAGAGCTGGAACCGCAAAGATAGGCACGAGTAGACGATAATTTACAATTTATTATGTTTCATATCTAAGTTTAAGTATCGAAGAGTTTTCCGCCTGTCAAATTGATTTCATTCTGCCCAAAAGAATGTTGTTAGAGGCGAGAAGTCAGCCAGTCAGTTAACTGAACAAGAAATACCATTGCCAATGTAATGCCATTACCTCTGTGGTTCAGCTGTGGTGTTAAAAATTGCGGATATGTGGTTTCGAGTTTGATCCTCGGGACAATCAAAGAGTGATACTGAGTTTCTTTCTGTTGAGAATAATCCAACAGAGGCTCAGAGTCAGGAAATTGGCGGTGACTCGAAAATGGCGTAAGATCTTTGTTCTTCTTCCAATCTCTCCGGCCGTGGCAAATATTCTGGGATCCCACCGGGATTTGAGATTTTAAAGGAATAGAGAGTAACCTTGTGCATTATAAGATGGGCCACCGTTGCCAAAATTCTGGTGAACGGATGTCTATTTACTCATTGATACTCGTAGGTAGGTAGGTTAATAACTTTCTTAAAGTTCAAAAAGTCTTAGTTTAAAACGGGACATGAGTAGAAAAAAAACAGGATATCATAGGATAACAGGCTAAAACCAATTTGAACTATTAGCCTAGCGATGTAAGATTTTGTTACCTGCTTTTTACTATCTTTTTATATCGCATACTTACATTGCGATGAATTAAAAAAAATATGCGGCACTAATATACTGACGCAAATGAATTCTGATTCGCTTGCAGCTAATCAGGCTGTTTGTCAAAGAAACTAAATCAACAGACAGACATTTTTCGATGGGTTTTATCAATATTTTTGCCTATTGCTATGGCGGAAAACTAGATTCTTTAGTCAAAGATTGTCGTTTAATAGATATGGTTCCAGCAGGATTATTATGTGTATCGATGTCTATTGTAGTGACCGCCTTGAAATCTAGTTCACTGCAAGCGATTGCAATCAGAATTATAATACGAAAATATAATCACTAAGTAAAGAGATTATTTGTTATCTGGTAAGACAAGCGATAGCGGAGTGGAGAGACCGACAGACTGCTACGCAAAGGGTCTCAGGTTCGAATCCACGGCACGCACCAATAACTTTTCGGAGTTAAGTGCGTATTAAATTGTTAATTATCGCTTGCTAAACGGTGAAGGAACCTGCATGTCTGAGAGTTCTCCATAATGTTCTCGAAAGATATGTGAAGTCTGCCAACCTGCACTTGGCCAGCGTGGTGGACTATGACCTTACCCTTCTAATAGTGCGAAGAGGTCCGTGCCCAGCAGTGGGACAGTATAAAGGGCTGATGATGGTGATGAAGACAAGCGATACAGAACTAAAAAAAAACATAAAACCTTTTTGGGAAAGTCATCCCATCACTACCACGCGGAAGTAAACTCTTCTAAACGTCACGAAAATAAAAGCTATATTTAACCGTTTCTTTGATATATTTACGTTCTCATTTCATAAATACTAGTAAATTTTACATAACTGTTTTCGCACAGGTTCCAGTACTATAGCGTTTCAACTTAATCTATCCTTAATTGACTGAGAACTATAAATCTTTGTAGCCGATAGTAAACAACTATTTGTTGCTAACTTGTTAGCCTATCAAGGAGAAGGACTTTGGCCTAGAAATACAGATCTAGCTTTGAAATAGCCTAGGCGGTAAAGCTTGATTATCTTTTAAGCTTATGTTTATGTAACATTAGACGTAGTCCACGGCTCTGCCTGCGTGTTTACCCCCTTAGGATGGAAATTTCCAAAAATCCTTTCTGAGTGCTGCTCTACACTGCCAATTTCACATATTCCACGTGCCAAATTTTAGCTTCTTGCGCTTAGTAATTTCGGCAGGTGAGTTTTCTGTCAGGCAGTTCCGCAACAATGTTACTTATACAGATTGAAGAGACTATTCATTCTATATTGGTTATTACCGTAGCGAGTTAGGCAATTTTCAGAAAGTTTCTGAAATACTGGAGAGTCAGGAAATGTATTCCGTGGACCATATCAGTCTTACCCTTTAATTTTAGTATTATATTGACAACATAATGTATATGGATAAAAATGACCTTCTTCCGATTAAAATCAAGATGCCCCGGGTCTTCACGAGTGTCAAAACGAAGCGTCTTCTATGGCCACTGCTGCACAGGTTATAGGTACAGTAGTGGGAATTAATTTGGGATTATATAAAATCTTTTCTGACGATAGTCAATATTTTAGTTACTAAGATATTTTCTATTAGGTATACTGTCGGGTTCATGAATTGTCGAAGAGTTGTGGCGGGATTTAGATTTTTTATGCCTCCTCACCAATTAAAAAAAACGTACCTAGGTATTGAAGTAGTAAAAAATCTCATGAATTAAGTGCAAATACTCAACTACATTTCTTGATATTTTTAAATAGTTTTTAGTCTCTAAATCTGCTTGAGATTTTATATATCGCTTTTGCTGGTAAGGACTCGTATTGCAATTATGTATTTTAATAATTCGTTGCAATTATATAGGTATACAGATTTAATGCAAATTTTATTTCCATATTTATGTCAATAAACATAAAAAAAGAGTTATTAAAGTTTAGAAGCGATTAAAATATTGAAAATGCCATTATAAAACCATTATTAAAGAGAACCTAAGCATTAGGCACGTTTGAACATTACATGATTGAAAATCAAATAAATCTGTTCGATTTTCAAAATCAATTTCGTTTCTTAATTTGAAAATAGATTCGATTAAGTTGAGGAAATGAATAATATTTGAAAAAAGGATTTGCAAAGTACTAGGTAATTCTTTAATCAAATTCTTGTCCTCTTACGGCCGGTTTCAAAATTCGATCTATCAATGGATTTGGAGATTCGAGATACGAGTAGGTATAGGCTCAATATTTAAATATACAAAAGAAAATATTTGACATAATTATTTTGTATGGAGCCTATGTCAAAAATGAATCTAAAATCTTAAAAAAAATAAAGAACGAATATTGTATTCAGCGGTTAATGAGCATAAATTACGTGCTTAGCTGGTATGTGCGAGACGATGTTGAACAAATTAGGGTAATTCTCTGTAAGAGAGATGGGTTTAGGTTCAGAAGCTTAGCGGGTGCTGCCATTTTGAGAAAGAGAGAAAGCAATGGATTGCAGTAAGTAGCTACTTTTTATCAAAAATTTAGTGTCTCAATACAGACTGAAAATAAAAATAACACCCGAGCTCAATATAGTGATGTGAATATGGATGTTGTTCTCTGAATCATTGTGCCTCGCTATTTAGTACATAAATGGCAAAATATCAGACGGCATTGGCATACTTGTTGTATGTCAATGTCATTTGGTATTTTAATCTTAGCCATTCTAAATTGGTGCGGACACAAGCTGCAATAACATCAATAAAGAAATTCCTAAAGATAAGTTCATATGACTGTTATTATTACACCTTCGAATAGTTCTGTGCGCTATAATTTCATGTGGCCATATAATAACCGACAAAACTACTCAAGTTAAAAGGCACTATAATTGCCCGGTTTCAAATCCCAATCAATTTTTTATTTTTTTTCTAACGGTTCCTAGGATTACCATTAAAAACGGACGATCGAACAGCTGCCCATTTGAACTTGGAACGTAAAAAAACTAGCAACATAATTTGCCGCTCGCCAAATGGTGGGGTCTACATTCTAATTCTAAACTTGCGGCCTCCACCAATAGCGGGCGAGGACGAACCAACATGGCCGCCGTGGGAACCGGTTAATGGGCCGTTTGAATTTAGAATAGTATTTTTATTTATACGTTCAAGAACAATTGTTTTTTATTTGGTTTCTAATGCTTTATTCGAATTAGGGGTCCGGCGTATACATAAATATGTTTCGTCGTTTGAATATTTAACAACCTAATTCGTTATAGATTAGCTAATTAATGACAGTTTTAATTTTATAAGTGTTCTTAATTGTATTCAATAAGTACTAATGCTCGTAAAGATATATTTTATTGAGTTCTACGCAGGGGTTGTTTGTGACGAAATTAATAGCGTTTTTATTTTACCAAAGTTCTAATGCATTGACGTAATGCGTTCAAGTTTTCCATGGACAATGCAGACAAAAGATCCCTAAGAAACATGTTTGATGGTTTGACAAGCCAGGACATTGGAGGGCAGTGAATTGTAAAACAATGTCGGAAGCCCTTCATTACAGCTGGCTGGGGCAAGCAATCGTACCTAACTGTTGTCTAGTTTACTCTATCGTTAGTCCATAATACCGGCTACAATAACATTTATTATATAAGACGTTTGTAAACCATGTACTTATCAATAGGGTCATGGTAACTACTATTAGAGGCAATTTCATATAACTGGAGGTTCATTAACATTGCTCAGATCAAATCTGTACTAAGATACATTGTAACGGTTAACCAAAGACTATTTAAGGCATTCAATCGATTATATTTGACTAAAATTTATTAAATTTTATACCACAACACTATTATTAAATCTAAATTAGGCGCTAAACTCATTGCAGCCATAACTACGAAATTTAAAAATTAGAACACGCCGTTATTGGTTTTAAAAATGGAGTCTGCCTTTTTTATGTTTTTTGTTCTATAATTCAGTAATAAAATATAAATTTAATATGAATTTGAATTGGTATTTGATATGTTTTTAAATCAAGAGTATGTTTCATACCTATGCCTTTACTTGTCTTGATAAATTTAATACCAATCATTAGATATTATATACCTAACTTAGAAAAAGGTATTTGATACTTATTTGTAGCCTATATCAAATTTATAATTTACGGTGCCTTGAATTTACTATCAAATCTGTGTGCTTTTGTGTCCCTTCATTGAAAGTGTGTAAAATTCTAGGAGACCTGAAAGGAATAAAAGATCATATTTTGTTCGTTCTTGAGATGTGAGACCGGTTAAATTGGTAGATATTCTGAGGGATTGTAAAAAAAAACAGTAAGCTAGTAATGATGTCTGAGGCTGGAAGCGTTTAAATCTTGAGCAACTAAAAAACTAACCAATTAAATATTTATGTATTAAATAAAAAATAATTTCTCAAAGTTGAATTATTAATGTCATATGAATTCAAGAAAATTTCAGCCTGCTGTAGCATCTCTGCAAACTTCCTGCTATCGTAAGGTCTTGTAAGAGTTTTCTAGATATTGCATTTCAAAATGTAATGACTCTTATACGCTCTATAATTTTAAATTAAGTTTCATAGGAATTCTAGGAAATTAATAAATAATATAAATATTTAAGACTGTAGTAAAGTTTCAGATGGATTTAAACCATTATAATCGGTCTCTCTTGAAAAATTACCTTCAATTGGGTCTTGGATATTTTTACGGTTCCTGTTATGATCGGTTGGGTATGATCTCTTTTTTAAGTATCTAATGAATTATTTAATGATAAATATAGCTTTCTTTTTAAAATGCTTGTTTGCGTACAATGTTTTTTATTAAAGACAGTGTAATAAAAAAGGTTTGTTATATCTTCTTTTTGTGTATTTTGTAGAGTTGCCATTAATACAAAATACCATATAATTTTCTGTGTAAATTAATTTGTTGTATGAGGAGTAAAAAAGTTGTAATACAGGAATAATTTATTGTTGAGACCGCCTTCAGCAACAGCATTATATTCAGAGTTAATATTTGAAGTTTCATCCATTGGAAGTGTAGAGTTTTGTATTTTCATTTGACGGTTTCCAATCAAAGATCGCGAAAAAATAGAATTGTAGCCCTTTATTAATTTTTGTGAATATGAGCTTTAGAGAATGTAATATTTTGTGATTCCACCAAATCTGTTTAGATTAAACAGACCCTTCTTGTGTAGCCACTGTCAAAATTTTAAATGGCCACTGGACATAGTTCCTTGTTATTTGACTAAAATTCCCAATCGCTTGTGTGGATTAGCAAATAGTCTCTGTCGAGGCCGCATTATCAGGAGGATAGTTTGAGCTATGATAACCCACTATCAGAGGCAAGGTCGCCGCAAACAATTAGTATTCATGACGTAAATACTGACATAGTTGCTACGGCAAACTGATGCACAAGTGGGTGTTTTTCATATTAATGTGTTAGGTGGCAACATTTAAATTAAAAATATATCTGGCATTCGAATTTTGAACATTGGAATTCGGTTTTTATTTTATGGAATAAATATTATCATACAGGATATGCGCACAGTCATTTTTTGTTTTTATTTTTTTACTTTGTGTTTTATTAATCTTTATTTATTCATTCATTGTATTTACTTAGTTAATTTTTGGCAGATGGAGTTTAGTGTTAGTTTATTATTAAAATAAAAGGCCTAATTATAGACACAGATTCAGCCTTAAACATACTTTCATCATTTTAGGACATCTTCGGGCAGTCTTGTCAAATGTCACATTTGACATTTTCAACGAGTTTTACAGGCAGATTTGTTACAATTTAGCATTATTCTGCGTGCAATAATTTCCATAGATAAAGACATGAATAATTTTTATTATATTTAATCCATTTTTGTAATGAACCGAGGATCTATTATTAAAGCTCGAAGATCAAGTCAACTAAGTAACATTTTGCAAGGGATGATAGCAAGATAATATTTTCTTTGAAATTACTTAGAATTTTGCATACAAATTACAAGAACACTATTTTGTTAACCAGTTTGGCGAAGTAAAATATTATTCTTAAGGGTACAAAGGAACTTGAAAAGTTTTATAAAGGAAAGTTTCAACTGTGGTTTAAGTTCTCAAAATCAGTGGATGTTTCCTACCTTAGATGTAAATATAAGGTTCCCTTCCACCTTTTTTGAGAAATTGAAATAATTTTAAATTTTATAAGTACTCTTTTCATAAATACTGTCATAAATTTTTACGACAAAGCTTTTTGAATCTTAAGAATAATAACATCATAAAATCGATGGATGAGAAATTTTTATAGGTTCGAATTGATTTATTAGAAAATAAGAGAAGTGGAGTTTTGGCTGTGTTAATATTTAAAACTTAAATATAATAGACGTCAACATTGATATAGCCGTAAGCGGTAAAAGTATTTCAAACCCAAATCTAGTGATGTCTTTAATATGGAGTAAATAAGTGATTTTAGAAGACCCCGTTTTAGCCCTTCTTTAGTTAATGGCAGGGAGGTATATGGGTCGTCTTTTCAACCAATTAGATACTGAGCATGTAGCTCATCGGGCTCACTTGATGTCAACCAATTGGGTGGAAAAGAGGCAAGGGGAGTGAAAAATCTCTGCTAAGTAGCAAAGTAGCTAATTTTCGAGATTTATGTAGCTTTTAAATTGTAATATTTTGTGGTCATGACTTACTAAAATTGTGGTTGTTTTAAGTTTTATGAATATTGAAATTACGACAGATTAAAGAAATAGGTAATTGAGATAGCCATCTCTGGGTATTTTTCTGGTAAAATAAAATACTAATTAATTGTTAAGATTAATTTGATGCAAACTTGGTTGTAAAATTTCGTTTTAGTTGAAACTTAACTTTATATTTGCCATATTTCGATCTCTTACAAAATATAATAATTGTTTTTAGCTTAAGTGATACTTTTAATACATAGATTCAAATCATAAACAACTGTACTTACCTAAGTAGTATCTAAAATAAGAAGACATTTTGCAAAACAAAGCAAAATTATCTTGTAATATTCTACGTGCATAATGCGTAAAAGTATACGTTACATAGCAACAGATAAAAAAAAACGTAGTGTAAGCAACTATATAAAAAGTAAGAAGAAACGATAAAAGCACGCTCCAATAAAGAAAAGCTGCGCGCGACAACTTACACTTTACTCCTAAGCACACCAATCATACCAAGTTATTTCTATTTATCTCAACACTTTACAGAAAAAAGCTAAAAAAACACTGAAGCATTCAAACTAAACATAGTATATTTCATGTCTGAAACTAATAACGCTAACTAACCATGAAATCCGCTCATGTTGCGTTTAACATTTCACACTCTATAAAAACCACTCGAACAAAGCGGCACTTCACATACACGCCTTTTACACTACAAACGGGATTTAAAAAAATACAAAAAAGTAAAGTGTAAAAAAAGTCTTTTGTCAAAAATTTACGAATTTCGAACGTCACGTGAAACGTCAAATGTTTTTTTTTCGCGAACGGCAATGATTAGTAAAGGCGTTCGTTCTGCCAGGCTATTTGGCCGCACGTGTTTCGCCGAGGGGTGGGCCTTGCACGTGAATTTTCCCAGGTTTCCACCCTCCGCGGACCGCCCCTATAGGCTTTTCTGTCCGGCCTATGCTGTTTAACCGATCGGCTAGCGAGGGGAGTGGAGACTCAACGAGGGTAGACTTTTTAACTTCAGAAAAAAATATGTTGAGATTAATATACTCGAAAATTTATGAGTTGACGTGAACAATTTAAATAAGGAATAAGAGGCTTGTCACGATAGCACGCAAGAGTTTTTAATTTTCCAGTTTATAAATACCTACATATGTAGCTGGTATACATAATAGCACACAAAAAATATTTTATACAACTATAGTGTTTATTTTTCTGCTTGACGTCGTATTTTTTTTATATCTTAGCACCAAAAGCTGCTTTAACAGTGAAAAGAATAAGAAATTGTAATGTTGCCGTATTTGATACAGTAATGATAGACTAATAGACGTGGAACTTTTAAGAAACGTTAGAGCAAGCGTTACAGGTGCATTATTTCATGCACCGGTCACTTTTCCTGTGCAATTATACTTGATGCCCGTATAGTTTTTAACCACCAAACAATTGCTAGTTACTACGATTTTATACAGTGAGTGAAAATAAAATCCATTTGCATTAAATTATTTCAAACCACAATAGCTTTTTCTTAAAAGCAAAAAAAAAAATCTTATATTAATTTATTTCTTGGTAGGAATATTGCTATTGTCCGATTATGCGACTTGACTGCCCTTCATTAAAAATCCGTAGGTAAATGAACATACGTTTAAATAATCTTTAAATTTACATCGACAATGCATAATTCGACGATGACATAAGTCGCAGTGAGGTCAAGTCCAATATAAATTAAAGTATATTAATTTACAATTCAATTACAACATGGCTCCACTCCGCTTATTAAATAAACGCGAACAAAATTAATTACCCTCAGTGGAACAACACACAAAAACGTACACTCGAAAACAAAGCGACAATGTCCTCTCCACTCAACTCTCTGTTCTTCCACTGCCTACTTTTCATGCTCTACGCCTACACATTCACTATTTCAGTAACAACACAACCGTGAAAGGAAATTTCGACTTTATATTTAAACCGAGAAGGTCCAGTTTCATCTGTACAGTGACGTTTACGCACCCCATCTCTTTCGCGCGTATTAATCAAAATAGCAACTCTACTTTGACGTGGAATCGTAGAAAATGGATAAGCCATTGTTTTCTAAATTGAAACTATGGTTTGTACGGCCAGTGTAAGATGACCCCTTTCTATTCCGCTGTCGTTGGATGTCGTAGGGAGGAATTGTACATGTACGGGAATGCGGAGCTCAGCTTAGGTTGGCTGTGCTTTTGCATGGTTTAGACATGCTATTCCTAGCTTTACAATAAACTGTAATTATGGACGGACAGTGATTAGAATTGTTACGGATGCATCCATGTTGTTATTGTAAGTAACATTTTATTATACTGAGGAAATTAATTGAACCTTCATAATTGTGTCAGTACTGTTTACAGTAATTAAACTATCATGCCAATTGAGAAACATTTAATCTTATTTTTACCTACCTTTATCACTATAAATAAGATACCATTATTGATTTCCAATAGGTCAATATTTTCGTGTTATTTTATATTTTCTGAATAGGAACCTTCTTCCTTACATCTTACCTACAGCAACCCCTCAATTTCAACAAAATTATATCTTAAACACAAACCACAACCTTTTTGTTATTCCAGCAATTAAAACACTTTTTGTACTGGAATATTTTTATTGTTTTTTTCCGCCAAGGGACCCTAAGGGAAGGGGTGGATAATACCTAGTATGCCTTCTATTTTTATAGCAAAAGAAACAGTACTTTTCATTTTAAATCATCTTTCGAAAAGGTACGGCTCTATAATTATATTAAAGCTGTTGTTTTTGGAATATTTTTTTCAAATAACCAAAACGTTTTGCTATATCATAGATTATTAGGCTTTTGTACATTAAAAATGTTTACTAACTTTGAATTAAAACACAAATAAATAAAGCACGAATATAGAGTCCTTAAGGTGCATTTTAAAATAAACTTATTAAAAGCTCATCTAGATTATTAGCCATTAATATCAATAAATGGTAGGATATTATGTTTTCTACACAAAAATGAACATTTATCCACTATTCTTTTTTAAATTGAGTAAGTATATCCCATCAGTAGAGTTTTGTACTATCTAAATTTTATAGACGATATTTTCAGAGTCAGGTTTCGCTATAACAATACCAGTTTAGTCAGATTTTTTTTATTCGGAGTACCAAAGAAAAAACTCGACTGACCAAAGAAAAAATAATTCTACAAGCAATGCTATAAACTTCGTACATAAAGCAAGGCAAACACGGCTACACATAAAGCTTAGTTAGACACTTTGACCTTTGTACCGTTCTTATGGTGTAGGCAATAAGTATTATAATCGTACTGCAACTGTGTAGCTTCATTTGTCGCTGTATGTGGAAAATGAACGCGTGGAAATGTCAAAAATAATTCGATCCGGGGGAAACAAATTTACAAATGCAATACAATGGCATTACACAGAAAACTTTCCGTAAATATAGTCAAGTTAATGTCAAGTCATTTTCAATTGATTGCTGAAAATACCTTTTTTTGTTTTTAAAGACAACTCCCGCATTAGGACTAAATCCTGTGTCGCGAGGACTTTACAAACATACAACTAACGGACACATTGTTCTTATTTACGGAATCTTACATTAATTTTCTTTGAAAGAAAATGAAAATATATTAAAATAATTTTATAAATGTGAAAGATTGAAAGAAAAGAACTGTCTTTACTTTATTTAATGATCTATAAAAAAATTACATTAAGTATGCTATTTATGTATGTAGAGTATCTTATGTATTTTATTATTGCTAAATCTGTGCAGATCAGAAAACTAAAAGGTTCAGTTCCACTGGCAAAACCATCGATTTTTTCAAGTTTACCATTTTGTTAACTATGTTGACAAATCTATGATATAATTGTCAACTCAATCAAGACAAGGTTTTCTCTTTACGTATCATCAATGAATACAGATTTACATAGAAGCGCATTTCTTAAGGATTTCGTGTGCCGATTCCTAGTGGCGAGTTGGCGAAGCTGGC
Organism: Euclidia mi; assembly: GCA_944739405.2. NCBI lineage: Eukaryota > Metazoa > Arthropoda > Insecta > Lepidoptera > Erebidae > Euclidia > Euclidia mi. The sequence continues at coordinate 35,476,648 of OX123203.2, forward strand.
GTTGTTGTCCGTCTCTCTTGCTCTCGTAGTTAAGATAAACAGGAGGAACGCTCGTCTCTCTTGTACTCATAGAGACAGCTGTCACAGCGCGACTGCCACGCCGCCACGGCGCCAACTACGAACTAAACTGGAGAGAATCCCCACTTGGAATCGGCACACGAAATCCTTAAGAACTGCGCTTCTATTTGAATCTGTATTCATTGATAGTACCTATTGGTCCCACTCTAATTTCCACTTACGCCACACCACTAAATTTCACTACTGTTGCCACAGGTGGCTGTTGTTGTCTAATTCAGCAACAATGACCATTAAAGACAAACGTTTCTGACACTCATGAAGTCCTGAAGAATGTAACATTGTCCTCGGGATACCAAGACAGTTTAATCTGAAGTACATTGTACGAGTTGAAATAATTAATGGCTGTGCTAGCTCAAAGATCTATGTGACCTTCTCAGATAATAGAACTTACTATTAAGGAGTCTAGCAATGTAACACAACACTACGCTTATTCGTTTAACAACTGAGACAAAATGAGGTTCCAAATCTTCACTATTGAGACATCTATTACCAATATACTCTCTAAACTAAGATAAATCAAATGCTGTCTTTTAGAAACAGACGCTGCGAGAAAAGACAACGTGATGTTATGGAGAAGTCAAACTAAGTAGCAAAATGATTCGGCAATGTTTGCAGCACCTTAAAATACGGCCCAAATTTATTAAAACTATAATTTATATTAGTATCTTATTTATTGCCGCTTTTATCTAGTTTTATCGTGAGACCAATAGTCTAAGTAGTTCAGTTGACATTCTTGCAATACCATACAAAAATAAAATGTACAACCATTATATTTGTTTGAAAAGAGTGGCCATGAGTTTTATTGCCCGTTCTTTCTCCGGGTCCTACCTATTGCATTGCGAACGTGGCAGTAAATGTAAATGTAGAATCATTAAGTAATTAACTTCAATTTTGACGTTCATAAGCGTCACTTTGTGGCCTAGATGAATAAATGATTTTTGACTTTTGAAAATATAAGTCTATTTTTGCCCCAGAGTGGTGAACTAACCGAAATCCAATCTGATTCCGATTACATTCGGCACATATTGTGCTGTAACTAAATTACCTATGTCATGTATCTGTCTGTGTATATATCGGACATCTGCAGCCGTGTTCAATCTAGACTAACAGTTTATGTTATTGTATACACGACATGATGCTGTTGTTCATGTATGTGATTACAAGTGTAAGACCAATGTGACGGGCAAATAATTTTGGGGAAGAATACTGGCTGAATAGTAAAGCTTAATGTAGGTACCTATTACTAGAATATGTAACCAGGGCAATAGAATGATGACTAGAATGAGATTACAAAATTATCTTCCAATTTGCCGTTGTGTTAGTTAAGTTGGATTTTGAATTATTAAAACAAACAAGTGATATGCCATCTATATGAAGTGATATCCATTATTCAAAAGGATATATCCGTGTGGTGACGGATTAAGAATACGGAATGTCACCACCCCATATCATTCCATGGGTGTCGTGAGAGCCGACAGAGGGAGCATATTATGCAGAGGACAGCACTGTAAGAGAAGGAAAACTTGATACAAACCCTATACCAACCCGTTTGGCCAGCGTGTTATAGTAGGCCAATTCTTCCTTTCAAAGGAGAGGCCTAGTCCAACAGTGGACTGTTAGAGGCTGATGATGATGATGATATTAAATCCTCTAATTCTGGGGGCAGATGATCACTCTTCTAAATTGCAATGGTCAAAAGATACCTAAGAAAAATTATAGTATTTCTTCATTTCTTCTACATTAGAATATAGTCATACTTGGTTATGTCGCCACTCAAAGAGAAAGCCTAAGTTTTTGGTTCGGACCAGAGTCAGGATATTTGAGACTCCTAACTCCTCGGAAGGCCTGGTAAAGATCTTCTTGACAGCCGGAACCGACGGCTTAAAGAAAATACATTTCAGATTTTCTATGGTTTGCGTAGTATAAAGTCCAATCAACCTACTTAATGGGAACAAACAAAAAAGCAAATAATTCAGTTTTCTTTTCTAACAAACAAAAAAAAAGCTCGAGGTTTTCTATGTAACTTTATAAAGTATTTATACAGTTTTATTGTTATTTTTCTTTCTTCTAAACATCGAATAAAATAAATATAGAACGCGCTCGGTATCAAATTACATATGATTGGCGTGGTTTTAACACACGTTTATGGATAAAACCCTTTTTTCATCTTTATTAGCGGTTACAGTGCTAGCATGCACGATTCTTGAGACTTATGTATTACGAATCAATAATACGTACAGAAATTATAGTTATGCTTTTGATTGAACCTCATAGGTGCAGAGACTTATAGACATATTCTGCTTATTGACCAACCCTGAAAATTATTTTTGAAGGACCATTAAAACTCTCAGTTCAATCACATTTAGTTTATTTTCCTATTCCTTAGCTCGATTGTGCAGGTCACTTTCAAAGGTGATGCAGGCAATCTATATCATTGTCAATAAATCTGATTTTGTGTATAAGCCAGGCAAAACTATTGGACGCAGGTAGTTGAAGTTTGGCAGGTAGATAAATATGTTCTTTGGAACATACCTACACATGTTCCTTGGGGACCGTAGGGGTACACTTAGAAGACATTTCCGAAAAGTCCCACGGGGACGGGCAGTAACAGCAGCATTTAAAATAATGCGCGGGCGTAGCAGCAGGCTTTCTCTAGTAACTAAATAAATACAGACATATGTCTTGTTGCTAAGGTATTGAAAGAGTAAACTTACAGTGGTGCCTCCTGCCCTCGCCTCCGGAACCGGCTCCCCATCGGTGCAGAAGTAGCACTTGTCCTGGGGCTTCCAATCCGACGGTTCCTCTGACAACTCCACTTTGGGCTGGGTCGCGGGCCTTTTGATCAAAGATTCCAATATGGTCTCCGGACGCCGGGGCTTCTCCTCCACTCGATCGCTTCTCTCTGACCGGTCCGGTCGATCTAACCTCTCCGATCGGTCTGAACGCTCTGATCTTTCGTCCTTTGCGTCGTCCTCGTTGATCTGCTCTATAGTCTTGATCTTCAGAGCTGGAGGGGGGTCTGTGTGGACCGATTCCTCGTCGCTTGATCGTTCGCCCTCTCCCCGTTTTGGAATTAATGCGTCCTGATATAGTTTCCATTTTCTTCGACCCATCAACTCCTCCGCCACCCGTTCTAGACCTGGAATCAACCAAACAAAGAACTTGAGCACTGATGTATTGTTACAAATATTTACAGGTTACAAATCTAGTCTAGTATTCGAAAACAGATAGATTATTTTTAAGCTTAGATATCATTTTAGATGACTAGCTTTAGCAAGGTTTTATTTATTTTGATGGTAGTCATTGATACTTTGTACGCATAATAGGCAATATGAAATCTTATACCTAATACACAAGCGCCATAATAAGATAACCGAAAGCAATTTTCTTTGGTTTTGCCAACCTTTTTCTATCAGACAGTCGTAATAAACAATGGTAATTTGATAGTTCTGCCTATCTAGTATTTTTTTGTTTATTAGGTAAGTCATAGCGGCATTCTGGTAAAAATAAATAATGAGTAAAATCTCAATAGGTACCTCGGGTATCACTAATCAAAAATCCCTATTACGCTACATGACAATGTATCACTACCAGTCAATTTTCAACACTTTAATCTATTTTATTATCAAATTCAAACGCAACCCAATCTTAAAACGGCGATAATAGATCTTTAAATAAAACTTTAAAATAAAACGCATTTACTTAAATAATAAATATAAACTACGCACAAAGTTATTTTATAACTTGGAAAGTAGCGATTACGCAAATAAAACCGGTTTTTCAGCTTTTCTAAACTAAAAACTTTCGCTTGGTCCGAAAAGTCGACGAACTACGTATTTACAATTTATAGAGATGTTTTCGTCTCTATCAAATAATTATCCAATATATTAATTAATGTGCTTATTTATTGCAAGCGATAAAATGTGTGAGTTAGCACCACAGAATATAAATGTGATTGGTGTAGGTCTCACTGTTAGAGGAAAGCGTTTCTTATTAGAGGTAAAATTTAATTCGTCTTTCGGTTTTCATGACTTTGCCTCAAATATTTTATTTTATACAATTAATTAACCTGAGGTCGCTATTTCAAATTATAATGTAGTTACATACTTATTCTACACGTCAGACTTAGCTAAATTCACCTCGAAACCTATCTTCTTGTTTAAGAAAAAGAAGCATTTTGATTTAAAAAAGCGTGTTAAAAAACAACAAGGCAATAAGTTTTCCATCTTACAACCACATGCAAATACGGTATTATGAGAGTAATGTAGAGTATTCTAAAAACTTGTCGACAGCAGGGAATCCGGCGATGGGAAAGAGGTCTCAAGATTCTTGCAATTTCAAATATACGAAATATAATATATAATTAATAGATATAATAATTCAAATCAAACTAAGCCATAATTGGTGAGAACTAGCAGAATTTCAACAAACAAGATCCGCCAAATTAAGTTTCTATATTACATTCCGCTGCCCGCAACCAGTGGCACTCAATCTCTACCGTCATGTACTTACACATATAAACTACTGCCGATATCTTCACAGTCGGCCAAGGGCCGAATTACGATTTGTATTTTTCACACTTTATCGATTCATTCCGATGATTGATGACTCAAACGGTCAGTGATCGCTGCTTTATCGGTTATAGTCGGTTTATTGGAGTGTTTATGTAAGCTACGATTTTTATATACGACTAATTAAACGGTTTTACGATATAATTTAATGAAATATGTTTTTTGAAAATAGTGGATATATATTATGTGAGTAATCGTTAAGTACCTACATACGAAAAGACAATAAGTCAAGTCTGATTGACATATTATCGCAGAGCGTGAACTGCCTACTAAAGGTAAAACATGAAATTTAGAGGATGGGACTTTTTTTTAGTAATAGGCGGCAAACGAGCAAACGGATCGCCTGATGCTAAGCAATTACCGCCGCCCGTGGACACAAGCAACACCACAGGAATCACAAGTGCTTTGCTGCCCCTTGGGGTTAGGAAAAGAGATAGGATGAGGAGTGGGATGAAGGAGAAAGAATAGGGGATAGGGCCTCCGGCACTCTCACTCACCGTACGAAACGCAACAGTTTAAGTACTGTTACTTTACGTCGATTTTCTGTGAGAACATTTTCTGTGGGACTTAAAATATTTTGATATTGCCCAAAGAGACTAACATAGGTAGAAAGGCTACTGAGGTCAACGTAACCAATCACGCCTTCATAAGGCTCTTTCAAGTTACTCAGCATATGAACATAGTAAACGATTTAGCTATAATCTTTTGCACTAGGATGCATTTACATCCTTGTTAAGACAGACTTACTATTTAATGAAACTACATGAAATGTAAAGAAAAACATGAAATCTAAAATCTCTTTTGATCTATCTAGGATTTTATTAGGATTTAGGACAAGATCACGTAACTATTGGTTTTAACTGATTGACATATCTACGATTACACAAACCATTGCACCAATCCTCAATGAACTAAAAGGCATATTTTCACATTCCCACTAATTTGTATATATTTATCATCGTTTCATCGGAATTGCTAACGTATCATAGTTAATTCTTTATACAAGAAAACGCCTGATATGCTCTCTTCTAATTTTCCTATTTACGTATTAATTTACACTTCAATATTATATATATATTCATCAGTGTAAGTCGCCGAAAATCGCTATCCCTTTAGGCTAGCAGCCGGCAGTCGCTCGGTGGAAGGAGCTAGTATTTTTTTTTTTATAGACTCATGCCTGTATCCCCGAAGGGGCAGGCAGAGGTGTAATATTACACTCACATTTCGCCATGATTTTTTAAGTCCTACGTAATAGGGGGCGAGCCTATTGCCGTTACCGGGCACAACACCAGACTCCGAGCTGCTACTAAGAATTTGGGAAACCCAGTAACACTTTTGCCCGATTCGGGAATCGAATCCGGGACCTCCGGTCAGTAGTCGCATACGCTATCCACTGAACCACGACGGCAGTCTGTTCAAATTTGGTTACACTGAAAAGCGGACCCTTAGCTCTAAGGGCTCTATCAGACAGAGAGCGGTCACGCGGTCAAGCGTTCAAGCGGTCAGTTTTGCGTTCTTTGTGTTATATTACGTTACATAGGTCCTATCAGACAGAGAGCGGTCGCGCGGTCTATGTAACGTAATATAATACAAAGAACGCAAAAATGACCGCTTGAACGCTTGACCGCGTGACCGCTCTCTGTCTGATAGAGCCCTAATACAAAAGTCTTGGATGCAGCCGCAATAACGCTAGGACGATGATGATGGTGGATAATTCAACAGTCTGGTCAGTACTTGGTCAGCGTATTGAATTGTGACCTTACTATTATTACAGTAGTAGAAGCCTATGCCCAGAAGTGGGACAGCATATAAAATTTATGATCTACGGCGCTGAGACGTGGTCGTTAACTATGGGCCTTATCCGAAAACTCGGGGTCACTCAGAAGGCGATGGAGAGAGCTATCTATGCTCGGAGTTTCCCTGCGAAATCGAAACAGAAATAAGGAGATCCGCAGGAGAGCCAAAGTCACCGACATAGCTCTCCGAACAGCCAGGCTGAAGTGGCAATGGTGAGGGCACATAGCTCGAAGAACTGATGGCCGTTGGGGCATGTGGGTTCTAGAGTGGCGACCACGTATCGGACGACGCAGCAGCGGTAGGTCACCCGCAAGGTGGACCGACTACGATCTGGTTAAGAGCGCGGGAAGCGGTTGGATTCGGGCGGCTCAGAACCCTCCACACAGATCGACTTTGACCCCAAGGTTTTGGGAGAAGCCTATGTCCAGCAGTGGAGGTCTCTAGGTTGACATGATGATGATATCAAATTAGTTTGATTTTATTACGAACATAATTTAGATACCAAACTATTTACAGTACACTTGTCGGTCGATGTCCCGCAATTTGTTGAGCGCAATGTCAAGTGTAGTACAAAAAGTACCGCCATTTGCAGAGCGAGAGAAAAACTAGTTTAAGCATATGTGTGTGTTTCTTGCGTATAGATAGTTATGTTTATGAGTATGTCATTGGTGTTCATTTGTGAGTAAGCGAGTTTAAGTACACGAGTGTACTTGTGTCGTCAATGGCAAATATAAAACTAATTCGGCGTTTTATACGAAAACGCCGGGTCGAATTGGTTTGGAATAAGGAGGGTGTCCTTTTTTGGTTCTTGGTAAGCTTGTTCGCTACCAAAATCATCAAAATCGGTTTAGTCGTCTAGACATAATCGGCGTAAGAGATAGAGAGACGAAGTACTATACATGTACAAGTACTTACTATACCCACATTTGTTCTAGATTATTTTATTTAGAGACTGCTTTGTTTTGTTTATAGATTTGGCAATTCGTGGACTCGATTTTGTAACGTGTTATAGAGTAAACGCTTCTTATTTTAATTTGTAAATAGGCAGGTACTTATCACACATTTTAAGGGCTGACTGACAAAGGCAGCTATATATAATATCCACATTTTCTTCAGAAATATAATACCTACAATAAAGCTATCTTAATCTTCAGTTGGTGGTAATACAACCTACAACACCATTTGTACGCTATAATTCACCGTAACTTTCCCGTAAACGCGTTACGCAGAAGCGTAAAAGTTTATCGTAAAAAAATCATTACGCGTCAGCATTTGAATTGCGAACATAAAAATGGCGCGTATTAGCATAGAGTATAAGAACTACTCATTGTCTATAACATCCGTCTCGGGGCGTCAACCTTTGGTAACTGTTAATGGTTCTTGTCTTTTTAATTTAAATCTCGAAATTATGTTTTCTTTTAGCTAGAGAGCTATTATTAGCCAGTGGTTATGGAATAAATGTTAACAAGTATTTAGAAAATGCCTTTGTGATAATAAAATTTGTGGTATCCTAATCCTAATAATTGTGTTCTGTTCACGATATAATATCAGCGTTCACAGTTAAAGTCATCATCATCGTTCAAGCGTTCGTTCGTCGTTATCATCATCCTTATCCCAGTTGCACCCAAAACTTTCGCCCGGGGTCCACTTTCTAGTCTTACCAGATTTGATAAAATATTATATTTTCTTAAGGAGTATATAATAGGATTTTAATTAATAATTATAATAGCAAGAGGCGTAAATCAATACCGGGTGATTTCGTAAGATACCAATCTGGCAATATCAAAATGAATGCACTTGGTATTTTCTATAAAATAATTTATAAAAACCCAGTTATATAAAATAAGGCGTCAAATATGTTTCGCATTGTAATAAAACGTATAATATAATATTCACTGATAAAATTGTACTGTTCTTCCGCTTTAACATACACTGCACAATTTAATTTTCTTTTTAATTTATTATAATATAGGTTAGTTTTATAACAATGCACGCTTAACGACCTAATAAAACTAACTACGTTTCCAGTTCCTTTTGCTTTATGTAATCTATTTTATATGTTAATATTAGAGCCATAAAGAGCATTTAAGTAACATCGCAGTATCATACATTTGATTGATTACCGAGGCGAAAAATGCTGATCGCTGTAAAGTTTAAAGAATTATATTACGCATAGACTTTTTGGAATAACCTTTTTAAAGCAACTGACGGTTTTTAATTATAGTTTTTGTGATATATTGCCATATACCCCAAGAGTGTACCCCAAGTGTGTTAATTACTCAAGTCCGCAATTATCTTTCTTTGCAGATGTAGCGTCGTCCTTTCGAACATACTTTTCCACAATAAAATGATCATTTTACATTAAAACATTTAATAGATAACCATTTTTCCGCCTCATTAATGTTCTTGTTAAATTGAAACAAGACAAAAAGCTTTGCAAGTAAAATAATAACTGTGCAAACTACACAGTAATTTTCTCGTACCAAAGTATTTTAAGTTAACTGAACCTGCGGCACTGAAGCGGAACCTTCACATGTTAATATTGTAATTAATGGAATCGTTGAACTCCCATGGCGTGGAATAATAAAAAAATAATTACACATTAGAGTCGCTTCCAAGTAAATCGGAGTGGCTAATGTGTTTTGAAAGCGAGAATAATCTCCGGACCGTACGAACGATCGCCTAATTGTTGCAAATGTATGGTTTCTTGTGATGTTTCAATTCTAATAGAAATACGAGAATGTCGTCGTTAGCTGAGTCAAGTTTGACTCTCATGCATACTTGTCGACCATTGTGTTATTAAATTGGATGTGAATAGCCCCTTAATTTTTGAGAGATGAAAACACGCGATGTATGCAATGAATACTCAATATTTATCTTGAGTCTTCGTGTAGTCATACAATTTAAAAATCTTAATACTAATAAAAATATCCAATTATAAAACAAAACGTGAAGAATAGAAGAATAGTCCTTGACAACTCTAAATAGCACAAACGTATTTAAGAATTAATTACGACATCCAACGATAGAGTACCACAACAAATTTAGCCTCAAATCAATCTTGACAAATTAAAACGTCCCAACAATAGTCAATTGGCCAATAATAAAACTTCAATTAAAGTTGAAAAGTAACAAAAGGGTCATTTGGCGTGGCGTGTCGATGATAAACAAAGGATGGTGTGCATCGTGAACCGACTACTGATTGGCTAAAACCACGATTAGACTAGTCTATTTCAAGGTCGACGTGAGTCAGTTTGCATTTGTGTATGCGTGTTTGAATGATGGCACAAGTTATAAGGGCAAGCGGATGCTGATGCTGATATTACTTGTATAGCTTATATTTATATTACAGGTCTCACTCGCGTTTTTCCAAAATAGTAAAATTTAAAGTAAATATAGCGACGTTTCGACGTGGGTTACAGTCAGATTAGGTTAGAAATTCACCGTCATCATTTGGTAAACACAAAATTTACCATAGCGAAGACATTGTGAAGCAAAAAGTTTACCTTAATTCATGGAAATTTATTGAGTAAGAATTTGACGGGGAAATTATTCCTGAAGAATCATGTAGAATTTGTTTACAGTTGCTAGCTGATTCATCCAGTGTTAGTACCAATGTACTAGACTCATTGGTATGTTAAAATGTCATGTCATTGTTTGCCTCTGGTAGTAGACTAAGTAACCTGTGTCTTAGGGAAATGCAACCATTCTTTCGTGGATATAGATACCTAATTTAATTTGTCTTGTTCCTTTCGTGCTACATCTTGTTTCGTTGAAGCAAGAATCTTGTTCAAATAGGTAAGTAATGATATTGTTAGATTTTGCTAAAGATTGCACAGAAATGAAAGTATTTTGTTTTTCATATAAAATATTAGGTACGTGTTTGATTTATATTCTGACACTTGTTATATTCTTTTGCCAAAGAAACTCTAGGATTCTAGTAAGATATATCACATACGCCTACATCACAGCAATTTATCAACGTATCATCTATTACAAATGTCAAACTTCCTTTTTATATTTCAATCGTGAGATAAATTTGTCCCTCTATTACGTGAGTCAGGCAGTTTATCTTATAAATCAGCGTCGCTAATCGCCCGTGACTTGGGCCGCACCACAAGTGATTCAACACGGAAACAACCCGTGTCCTTGTTTGGCACATCGCGAATATGCGCGTGGAATTGCACATATTATTCGCTTTTAATTATCATTATTAAACAATGTCCTTCTCTAGTCTGTTTCAAGTTTTTTCTAACTTCGTTATGGTCGTATCTTCCTTATATGGCGTTGAGATTGCAATAAAATAGCCCGAGTATTCTAGTAAATAATAAAAAGTCTATCTTATTTATGTGTGGCCTTGGATGTGTGTTTTTCCAAGTACGTAATATTATTATGTACATATTCCTTTAAATGGTATAATGTATTGAACGAATGGGACAAATGATTGACTAAAATACCGAAAATAGGCCCATACTTAATATACACTGTAAAGTTCACTTCCTAATTACAGAGACAGGCCATGTGTTATGCGTTCCCTCCCTAGTAACAAAAAAATATCTGAACTACCAACTGATATTTCCTCTTAACGACCCTGAGACGGTTACGATAATGCTATCAATGGCATAACACTACCAACATCCTTGAACACAACACAGATCCTTGAACGTACTCATATAGGTAACTAAGATATTTAAAACAAGGCATATATTTTAATACTGTGACGCGAGAGCATTCCCGCTTCCGCTTAGTGTTCTTTTTTTAACCCCATGAATAAATACAAAAATATAAAAAACCGTTTTAGTCTAGGTCATAAAAGAAACTTGTACAAATTCCAGGTATATAGCTTCAGTAGTTTAGGCACTGCAATGATACATCAGCCATGATAATAATACGTTCTAAATTGATGATATTATATCATTGTCCTTTGTATAGTTTTTTAAGGCTACATACGAAGAGAATACTCTACGACCGAATACATCAAATGCGTATACATCTTCAGCATGCTTAAGTTACGAGCTAGAGTCTAATAAATAACATTTTAAATCAAACAGAACAGAGCCTATTGACTTTTAAGTTGAAGATTAAATCTAAGTAATCTCAATACGAGTTACTTGCTATAAGTACTAGAGTGGATGTTAATGCAAAAACAAAAGGTTCGCCAGACATATGGCAGGGAAACAGGTTTGAATCTCGGTGAAGACAATTGTCCACCGGATGTAGGGTATGTACGATCTTAAAGCACTTGATCTTGCCATGTATGTATGTACAGCTAGATTATTGCAGTAGTACGTACTGGTTATGGAATGAATTTTTGAATATTTGTGTTTATTAGCTATGTGATAGATGGGAAAGTAGTAACAAAGCTAAGAGATTCACTTGTATTCTAACATAAGCAGCATAAAAAACGCCATCGCTGCTTCTAACATCATTATTGCGTACTGTGCTTAGTTTGGACGCCACAACCTTTTTCCTAAATTTCGAGATGAAAAATATTAAGATTATTATGTGTTCATTCTTCTTTTTCTGACCATGGATGTACTTAGGTACTCATGGCTTTCTGCGTTATATTATTGATCGTACCTAGTTTGTCACTTATAGGTAGATATATGAATGCATATGGTAAATTATCATTTGTTTATTGAGTTTTTGGTGCTTGATTTGAACTGGCAAAAATATAAAATATTGTAGAATAAGAATGTAATAATAAAACAATATATCTGCATAATTATACATACAAGTGGAGAAAATTATATGCATTAAATTAATTGAACTCCCGTTTAATTATAGTTGTGCAGTATTAAATGATTTCTAATTGAATAAAATTAAATAGAAATTTATGTTAAATGACGCTATTAAGTTTTGCTTATTATATACCCACCGCGGGCTACATGCTGTTCTTAAGTATAATTTTATGATCCATTTATGTTCCTATATCAATTACAACATAAAAATATACATAATGTATAACAACTTCTTCAACCAATCCTTAAATATGTAATTACTCGGTCACGTTAACATTAATATTCCAATGAATTAATGGCACACAACGAGAATTGTCGAAAAAATAAAATAAAAACTTTATTACCATGAAACATTGTTTATCTATATTTCCATCGAGTCCACGGCACACGCAACCACGCGTAGTTATGGAAAAAATAAAACCCATCGATCAAAACCTATGATAACAATTATAATTGTTAAAAAAAAGCCAACGTTTATGCTTACGTAATGAATTCAACCGAAATACTTGATAGGCGAACAAAAAATATCTATAAAAACGTCTATGACATAAAAGGTTACGGACCTCTGGAATCGAACGCAGGCCATTTGAATGAGGAATTAGAATATGATGGCAAAAAATATGAGCATTAGAAAGAGCGGTGCGACGCGCGTCAGAGAGGGACGGCAGACCATCGCGGGGCGCGATTGGCTGACCGCTTTTTATGCCTTAGTTCCCCTAATCTTCATTTCGAACAACATCTGCTACGCTAATGTTTATTCGAAATAGTTCTTTAAATTTATAGTGCTAAGATCTCATTTGCAATTCCCGCGTGGCATCTTTAGTTGCATTTTTGCAGTTATCTATCGCGCGGTCGTTGCACGCAAGTTGTTATTTCAATTTTTAATACATCTCCCATCGAATGGGTTCCTTTTAAGGTCAGTGTTTGTTGGAAAAAGGCCCAGTATGTTTAAATTATAATTATTTTTTGCTGGGCACCTATTGGTGGGCAGATGCGCCGGTAGTGATGGCCCGGGGGATGTTTTTGCGTACATCATTTTAGTTCGATCGTAAGGAATCTAATTTATGGAACAGAAATTGTTTGATGGGAGTACATTGTATAGTGGGAAGTGCATTGAATTGCGTATAATTTATAGTTAGTTGTGTTCTATTGCCTTAATGTCTAATTAAGATAATGAATAGGTATCATTGGCGGGTTTTTATTTGGCGTTGCTACTTTGTCATTGAGGTTATGTGAGGTATGTAATGAAGTGGTGGTATAAGCGGTGGTGCAACTGTCCGGCCACCGGCCACTACCAAGTACAGGCGCTAACGGTATTCCTTAGCTTATTGAATTACCTTATACCAACAGAGTATTTGTTTTTTATTTCTATTATAGTAAGTACTTAATGATAGGTTATGCCTTCAAAAATATTTTCAATAATTTTGTTATTTTCATGTAGGTATATTGTTACTTTTACCTTTAGGTAAGGCTAGGTTTAGTCTTGGGTACAGTCATTTTTGATAACTGATTATGAATTATATTTTTAAGAAGTATGACGTTTAGACTAGGTATTTGAGAATTACATACAAAGTTCATTAAAATGGTATTAAGAGGTTTATAAGAAGAGTCGATAGTTAAGTACTTTGCCGAATTGAAAGCTCAGTATAGAAATAATTTGATACAGGCTTGAATGAAAAAGTGTTATGAAATCCGTCACCAATGATGCTAAAATCATCTCTAAGTACGTAGGTAAGTTTACAGGAAAACAAAATCATTGGAGATGTTATATAAAATGTACCTATGAATTACGAATAGGTAAATACCTATTCGGAATTCATAGAATTCATAAAATATTCCTTAAAACATGAACAAGGAAACAATATATCTACTTATTAAATACTTTGAACTGTAGAATAACAATTATTATTTTGCCCATTCTTTCTCATGGTTCTACGCCCTTGCTTTGCGAACGTGGCAATAAATGTAAATGTAGAATCTTTAAGTAATTATTTTATAAATTTATTATTTTGACGTTCATAAGCGACACATTGTGACCCAAATGAATAAAGGATTTTGAATTTGAATTTGAATAATAATTTCCGATATAAATGTATTACACGTGCTTATTAACCTGCTGATAATTAACGGCTAATTCTAATGACTAGTTTTAGAGACCTACCTTTTTATGTACCTATAACATTTTTAAGATAAACGTCCCTGTAATTAATTTAAGCTCTCGTAATTCATCATCATCATCATCAGCCTTTAACAGTCCACTGCTAGACTAGGCCTCTCCTTTGAAAGGAGGAATTGGCTTACTATACCGCGTTTTTTTTTTTTATTAAAAAAAGCCTATCAAATTGACTTCACGCTGCCTGATGGTAAGCTGACAGTGAAGTCCTATTGGGAAGGCCACCATCCCCAATTGCTGGTTAAGCAATGTGACATGACAGCCCTTACTTTGACGGCCTTGAGAGATGCTTTTTCACGCCCCGCTTAAAAGACCCAGGATCGAGGGAGGAGGGAAACACGTGAGCTGGCAGTGAGTTCCACATCTTTATGGTACGGCAAAGTTAAGATGTACCGAACCTTTTCGTACGTGACGGTATCTGCTCAACTGTGTAAGCGTGGCACTTTAACCCGGCACGTGTTGTTCGGGATAGGAAAGGAGAGGGTGGGATGAGTTGAAAGAGTTCTTCTGAACACTCACCGTGATACAGTCGGTAAAAGAAAGCCATTGAGGCTACGTCCTTGCGTACACACGGACTCTCGTAATAAGTTCCCATAAATATGTAACAGATCTATATTGCGTAATTATTTGAAAATAATGATGATGATGATGATGATTTTCTCCGACGTTTCGGCATTTGTTACATCAGCCGTGGTCATGACATGACCCAGATATTCGTTTGCCATCACATTTAAACTTATTTCAATTTAGAACTGCATTCCACCCAACAAAAAGTGACTTTTTTGATAAACCTGCTGAAGATACATAAACTGTTAATTAGACACTTGATCAAATATCGAGTTAAAAAGCTTTAGGAGGTATAGTACACTAAACAAGTAATTGACTAAAACAGCTATTCGTTATTGTTCTTATTCGTAGTTTCTTATAAAATACAAATAAGACAAAATATCAAACAACGCTTGTGTTCCTAATAATTAAACGTCCGACTGCAACCTCATTTATTTATTCACTTCTTGTACCTGTAAATTGCTGTACATACAACTGAATACCAACAAAAACACAGAACATCAAAGAGAAAGATATAAAAATTACAACAATTAGTTGTTCCGACTAAACTCGATCGATTACGTGAAAGGAATATTTTATCGACAAAACCGTTTGTCGATATGTCGACAAACAGTTTATCGACTAACGATAAATGCGATAAATGCTAGAAATTGTTGTTTTTTGTAAAATGTTGAGTACACATGGCTTTCGCGTGGCGGCTACTCACACATAGCGCTTCCCGACGATTTTATATAACGGTTTTTACACACACACGTGTCATGTTATTGACTTAGATTTAAAAGATTGATTTAAGGTTTATTTTTGAATGAAATATAAGCTATTCTTTCCATCGAAAAATTTACATGACTAGATGAAAAATTAAGGTTGGCCCTCATACTTCTACAATTATTTTTGCTTGAAACGAGTACGAATCTTGTCGAATCAGATTGATTTAGGCCAAAATCAATTATCACAAAATAGTTGTTTGTCTGTCTGTCTATATGCACGCGTGTTGTAAACATTGCTATGTTAATTTATTATGGTCATTATTTACAATGAGAACAACGTCGATAATAGTTTGACAGTGAAAAATATACCTACTGCGTTGCGCTTCGCTATCGGCTGGTTTAAATATTCAATATATCCACGGATTTGGCTAGTAGAGATACATATTATAGGTATGACGACCGGTTGGCGCCGCGGGAGTGTAAGCGACTGCTACGCCGAAGGTCGCGGGATCGATTCCCGCTCTAGTCAAACATTTGTGTGTATGAACATGGTTGGATGTCTTGGTCTGGGTGTTTCTATGTATAATATGTACGTATTTACAAAAAATAAGTATATATCTATGTTTATCCATTGTCTAGTAGTGTACCCATAGTACAAGCTCTGCTTAGTTTGGGACTAGATGGTGTTGTGTGAATGTACTCAGTAGAATATTTATTTTATTTATATTTTATTTTATAGATTGAATACTAAAACCTGGCGTTTATGTGCGCCGGGCTTTGCAGAATTGTAAATTAACTACGATTAATTTCATAAATGTTTTAATAATAAGTAATAATTTTAATAAATCTAATCATCATTCTAGAGTAAAAACATACATTTCAGGGACTTGAATGTTTTCAGTTACAATAAAAAATACTGATTAAATATCGCAAATTGTGGCAGTTACCTACCCGATTACCACTATTTACCACAGCTTTATAATAGTACCGATTAATTCTAAATGGGCAACGTTTTTCCATACTAAATATATATTTAAACACACAATAAAGGCACAATACTACTAATTAAGTGAGTATTAAAGAATATTAGTATGTTATTAACAATATGGCAGTGCAGGTTGATTTAACGTTTCTGTTATAGTAATATTAAATTTACGTAACCTCTGTAATTTTATGTTATTT
Source organism: Euclidia mi (assembly GCA_944739405.2). Classification (NCBI taxonomy): domain Eukaryota; kingdom Metazoa; phylum Arthropoda; class Insecta; order Lepidoptera; family Erebidae; genus Euclidia; species Euclidia mi. The sequence continues at coordinate 35,493,464 of OX123203.2, forward strand.
ATGTCAAAGGACCTTTTGTACTACTACTTAGTAGTTTTTATTATTAGTAAGCGTTACACGCGATTTTTATAGGTGTAATGGGCACTACATAACTATAGGTATACAACTAATGGTGGTATCTAACGGACACCTGGTGACATCTAACGGACACCGACGGAACTACGAAGACACGTGAAGAACTAGAATCGCGCTATTGAAGTTTCGCATGCGATTGATATATATATATACAATGAGGGTGTTTGAAATTTTTCTGCCACCAGACGGCGATTCATATGCGTCAGGTCCAGGTGTGTACAGACGCGTACACACACATGAAACAAGCAAACACAGATGTGCAAAGTTATAGGTGCTTTGACACTTGACAGTTTTCTGGACCTGACGTCTCAATGCTGCCGCCTAGTGGGCATCATATCAGAAAACCCTCATTGGACGACAACAGGCATTATATGTACTATTCGATCACTTAGTCTGAAGATTCTTGCAGTCAGAGAAATCACAATGCTCTACTTTATGATAAACGGTAAACTAGCTTTTGATATAGTGGTTTCCTTTAGCATTGTTAAAATACGCGGTGACAGCGCCTTCAATAAAATAGCCCTTTGAAAGAACTCTAAAAAGAGATCACATAGTCTCTCTTCATATAAATTAAGTTACTATTTTATTCCTCTTTTCCTTCATCTAAAACCTTTTTGATTCTTTTTATCATCTAGTGCTAGTTTTTCGCGCCATTATATGCGTAGCAGTGTTCGCTTGTGTACCTTACAGTGAGAGCTCCACATTTTTTATTTCATTAAACTATGCTAAAATATTCGTTATTGTGTGGTCTTTTCTATGCACTAATGTCTACGTACGACTAAACTTGCATTTTAATCGTCAGAAACATTTTCTGCTTTGATTAGACGTAAAATTGCTATGTAGAATCATCACGACTATTCTCTCTGGTTTAAAAAGGGTATCTGTCTATGAATTAAAGTTTGAATGCCAAAAGGTATTCGAAAAAAGTTAACAATATCAGCACAATGAGATTGACGAACGGTTGTAGGATGAAATTAGAAGAAATTCTCACTTAGGTTACTATTTAATGTTAATAAATAGGCTCGCCCCCTATTACGTAGGACCTACAAATTCATGGCGAAATGTGGGTGTAATATTTACACCTCTGTCTATTCGGGGATACAGGCGTGAAACTATAAATAAATAAAATAAAATAGGTTACTATTTTTTCCAGATATTTGTGGAGTAACTGTCTAATGATTGCCAAAAATCAAAATCAAAATCAAAATCATTTATTCATCTAGGCCACAAAGTGACGCTTATGAACGTCAAAATTTAAGTTAATTACGTTACTTAATGATTCTACATTTACATTTACTGCCACGTTCGCAATGCAATAGGTAGAACCACGAGAAAGAACGGGCAATAAAACTCATGGCCACTCTTTTCAAACAAATATAATGGTGGTACATTTTATTTTTGTAAGGAGCTGCAATTTTTCACATTGTAGAAATCTACTAGTAAAATTTTTAGTAGCTATTGATATCATACGACCGGTTGGCGCAGCGGGAGTGTAAGCGACTGCCACGCCGAAGGTCGCGGGTTCGATTCCCGCTCAAGTCAAACATTTGTGTGCGTGAACATGGATGTTTGTCTTGGTCTGGGTGTTTCTATGTATAATATGTATGTATTTACAAAAAAAAAAGTATATATGTATGTTTATCCATTGTCTAGTACCCATAGTACAAGCTCTGCTTAGTTTGGGACTAGATGGTGTTGTGTGAATGTGGTAGAATATTATTATTATTATTATTATTATTATTATTATACTCAAGCAGTAAATGATGTTCATATAGTAAGCCTCCCAAAGTAAATATGGTGAAACAGGAGCATCCACTTACGTCTTTTTAATGTAGGTAACTCGCGAACATGGTCAGAAGTATGGTAGAAGTGAATGAAGCAGAAAGTAACGGTATTATGAAACCAAAGCAATCGACAACCTATTAGTTAGCCCATGACCACGAGTTACCCACATTTTACAAATCCGCAAAGTTATAATGAAAGTGTGGAACATGAATGCAAAATATAGTATGAAATGAGAATATCGTAATTAACTACACTATAAAATAAAACTACTAATTATTGACCTAGTCAAAAGCGAACAACTACTTCCAAGCGCTCCTGTCATCAAAATAATCCTTCAAACTGTAATATGCCTTATTTATAAGATTCTTTTTAACTTCTGCCTGAAACGAACTTAATGGCAAGTCTAAAATATAAGTTGGTAATTTATTGTATATGCGAATACTGAGCCCAATAAAGAGCTATGCGTTTTGTGCAAACGAAAATACGGAACACATAATTTATGTCTATTTCTAGTATTGATATTGTGTCTGTCACTATTCATTTTATAAGAATTTATGTTTAGTCTTACATGCATAACACTGGCATAAATATATTGTGACGCTACAGTAAGAATACCAATAGTTTTAAATTTTTCTTTGAGTGAGACTCTTGTCTTTAACTGGTAAATGGCCCTAACTGCTCGTTTCTGCAATATAAAAATATTTTGGATATCAGCAGCTCTACCCCATAACAATATGCCATATGACATAACACTATGAAAATAACTAAAATAAACCAATCTAGCCGTATCGACATCGGTCAACCTACGAACCTTCTTAACGGCATAAGCAGCTGAGCTAAGTTTCCCTGAGAGATATGTAACATGCGCACCCCACTGTAACTTCGAATCAAGTGTTAATCCTAGAAATAATGTGGATTCAGTTGTTTCGAGTACATCGTCATTTAAAACTATGTTAGGACCAAGGTTTCTGACATTAGGCAGAGCAAACTTGACACATTTTGTTTTTTTGGCGTTCAGTACTAGATTGTTTACATTAAGCCATTTAGTCACTTGAATGAGTGCACTGTTTATTTCGTTAAAGTGTTCCTTATTTCTATCTTCTTTAAATATCAAAGAAGTATCGTCAGCAAACAGTACAACGTCACAAATGTTTCTCAAGTAAAAAGGTAAATCGTTTATGTAAACAAGAAACAAGAAAGGCCCTAGGATGCTGCCCTGTGGCACTCCTAAATCAACAGGTAAGCCACTGGATTTTGAGCCATTTATTTCAACACATTGGATCCTGTCACTTAAGTACGACTTAATGACATCCAATGCTTTAGTCTGGACGCCGTAATGTCTAAGCTTGCACAAGAGCGTCTCATGGCAGACACAATCGAATGCTTTCGAAAGGTCGCAGAACACACCAACAGCATTTTGGGAATTCTCCCAAGCACTGTAGATATGTTTGAGTAACGCTACTCCTGCATCTGTTGTCGAAAGACCCTTGGTAAAACCATATTGCTCACCATGAAGGAGGCTGTTTTGATTAAAATGTCTTAGTAGTTGCTTGAGTATGATCTTTTCAAAAATCTTACTAAAAGCAGGTAGTATCGATATTGGCCTATAATTACTAGGATCAGTCTTATTGCCGGATTTGAACAGAGGTATTATTCTACTATGTTTCATAAGATATGGAAAACTGCCAGATTTAATACACTTATTGAATAAGTTGCTTAAATAAGGAGCCACTACATCAATTATACTTGTCAAAACCTTAACAGAAATGCCCCAGAGATCACCTGTATTTTTAGACTCTAAAGACCTAAAAGTATTTATAATATCGGTAGAACTAATACTATGAAATTTAAATATTACTTCACATTTTCCTACACTAGACTCTTATAGGTTTTCTGCGACTATAGCTGATGATTTTAATTCTCTAGTAGTAGTAAGTGGTATGCTAGCAAAAAAGTTATTAAATGTGTGTGCGACTTCTTCGTCATTATGAATTAATTTATGCCAGGCATCTCAGTCGTAAATATGATTTAATCAAGGCTTAGAACGAATATGCATTATAAAACAACAAAAGAAAGATTCATCACAGCCAATCGGTCAAAATGTAGAGCACTCTTTTGTCAAATTTCTTAGTAACGTCAAGAATGATTTGAATAACAATTCAATAGTTAGATCAATTTTATAAATATACCCGTATTATTTGCCCTTAACATTTTCGTATTCGCCTTTTCCCGTAATCTTTGCCTAGTTAATTAAAAGCTTATGAAGCGGTCTGTTTAAATTTACAACGAAATACACATGTAAGCGATCTATTCTTGATGGTGCAGTTCTCACGATACGCGATATAAGCGATCAAGTTACTTAGCAAGCCCGGTCAAGTTTTTAACTTGACTACTGTAAAAACTTTAATCAAAAGCTTAGCTCTAGAGTTTTTGTGAATTTAGATTAGTTTCTCCCAAATCGGCGAAAATTAACAAAATTCATAAAAAAATAAAACAATTAATAATTATGAGAAAGACGTGTGAAACTTTAAACGAAGATCAATAATAATAACTATGTTTGACAGGTTTCATATGAAGTTGTCTGCCAAATCTGAGTGACTTGCATAATTTGGTTTAGCTTTTGATATCATAAATAAGAAATGGGAAAATTAGAACATTTACTGAAATTATTTGTACGGTTTATTTAGTACTAAATAAGTACTTACAAGACGATAAACTATTGTCGAATTGACGATAGTTCGATCAATCAATTATTTATCCAGTTTATAACATATTTATTAATGTAACAAATAACATACATATATACAACAGAATAAAACTACTAATGCAACTAAACTATTCTAAACTAAATAAATAATAATAACAAAATAGACGAGGAAAAACAAAAGACCCAAACTACGCGGTGTCAAAAAATTCCTCCGCAACGCTATCGGCTGGTAGCCTGCCCAGAAGGCTGGCAGCATTGCCACGTTGTATGGCAATGCTTATTCTCTCTGCAAAATATAAACCAGCCCTCTGGTCACGGGAATTGCGTCGATCAGCCTTTTGGCGATTTCTTTGTACAGAGCGCGTGCACTAGGCCCCCATGGCCCCAGCGTTTCCACCCCAAACGGCTCAAAAACATAATTACCAGATAGGTTTCCGTATCAATTATTTAGTATTATATCGCTTCGAAACACTTTTTCAGTAGAAAACCATGAATTGCCATTGAATCAACAACAAATATGCGACTCAGAACATCTTTCTCACGGTACGAATGAGTCCTACGTCTATCGAAGCGAGACACGACCGCTACCCTATGTTGCTTCAAAATGAATCGCTTGCTTTTTACTTACTTACTACTTTTTGTGAGAACTTTGTATCTAACTGTTGAACAGTTTGTATTGATTAGTGCTTGTATACGATAATTGACTTTGAATAAGTTCAAGTTTACTTACGCGTGAACGCAGAATGTTGGAATGTTCTCGAATACATTGCGATCAATTATGTACACATATTTATGGATGTTTTGTATAATGAGATTATAAACAGATGCTACTTAGATATGAATATCATCATCAGCCTATTTCAGTCCACTGCTGGTCAAAGGCCTGTCCGTCAGAATACTTACCATTGCGGGGTAGGTAATAGAAGGATTAGTAGATAATTTCCAAGAAATCTGAATTAGAAGTAATTATCTACAACTTAAGTGGATAGATATAAAATATTTTAAGAATCTGTCATCAACAAACTCATAAGATAATTATAAAATAAAGTGGAATTCTAACTAAGTTCATAAAGCTCAACAATTCTTATTTTAAACATAACAGAATTCCACAAACCGACTTTTCCATAGACTATTTGAAAACAATAGCGCCAACTTTCAAACACAAAATTTTTAACAAAGGCATTAGGAAATCCATATCAAGTCTGCTAAATATTACAATAATGTTATGTTTAACAAGTTTAATCATAAAAAAATCCATTGAATGGATGACTAGGCCACAGGTGTTAGTTATGCAATCATTAAAACACGAACGCAACTATTTTAATATAAGCATCCATTGTGGCAGTGTTGCCAACTTTACGGGCTAGCACGCTGGCCATTGACAACAAAACTCTGACGAAACTATTTTCATTGAAATTGTTTCGGTATTTAACCTACACGGTATTGATTTTATTCGCGGTTTCAATATTATATGGACGTTTCAACGAACTTCGTAAATATACCTAGAAGTTGCGATCGAAATTCACGGGACAGTTTCGCTTTTGCGTACGGGGGATCGAGTAGGAAAGTTTTGTCATTAAACTTTTTATTGACATTATTCGATAAATATGCATTACATTCCATGGAATCTAGTGTTCGAATAGCATCGAAAGTGTACCTATATTGCTGATGATTGCTCGTTGGAATTTGCTGTTCCTACTTATAAACACTAGTTTTGGAAATTATATTAAACTTGGTAGGCTTAGTAGAAGTTTTGTAAATTATACAATACCTGCACTCGGGCACATGTTCATGTATTAGTTAGCTTAGGTAATAAAACTAATGTCCAAAAGTATTTAAAGAAGAATAACACAAAATATATGATCTAGGCTCTGGCAAAGAAAATATCCCGATAAGCGGCAATAGGCTCGCTACCTATTACGCTCAAAACCCTGGCGAAAAGTGGGCGTTTAATATGCCTCTGCCTACCCCTTCGGGGAGACGGGCGTGAGTCTGTGTATGTGTGTGTGTGTAAAATATTTGTGGCATGCATAAAATTCAATGTCCTTAACTACATTATAAGCGGTTATTCATTTTCTCTTTTATTTTCGTAACAACCCAAAACCATTTTGTCTCAAATTACTTTATAACTGGCACAAAATTAAGCACGCCTCACACAACAGCGGTCTAAGAACCCGTAATTTAATAGTTGAACGCGAACACAACTCGTAATTTCACAATGTTGGCATCACTGCCTAATGACAGTTGGAAGCGCGCGCAAATTCTAAAATGGCCGTTGCAATAAAGAATGAAAATGGCGTTTCGAATCACACCGAATTAACTTCTTTTGTTAGCTTGAACTTGGAATTGAAAGAAAATGTTTGTTTCCGCGTAAGGGGAAAAATTTTATGAAGACAAATACGTCGTGAAATCATTGAATACCTATTTCGTGACGCACGATTCGTAGTATAGGCTTGAGAAAAACTAGTATATAGTACAGATAGACAGACCAATATCAGGTAAGCATTGCGTTAGTCAAACATAAATCATTCGATTAACTTTAAACGCGCTAATATGGCGTGTTTTGCCAAGAGATTTTCCTCAACGGCGATGACCAAAGTAAAGAGGTGCATTCGTAGGTGCAGTATGTAATATTTTCGAGCGAAAATATGTCATTTTCCGTGTAAAACCACATGACACGTGTAGAGTCTACGAGCAATCTAGTAACTAGCGAACTACAAATATAGAAACAAACCTGCAAAATAATAGCTTTTTAAAGGCATCTATCATCGAAGATTATACGGAAGGCATGGTGGTGTAAAGCGGTCGCTTCATCGATTAGTACTGCGTATAGTGGGTCCGATCTCGGTACGAGACCACACTTTTTGTGATCCACCTAGAAAGAGTATTGATGAGGGCGGGTTGAATCAAGGGAAACACTAATACTTATTTGTCATGAGAAGCCTCTTTTTCACTCTAGATCCTGGGTAAATGGAGATACCTAGTAGAAATTATACCTCTCTATCAAGGACGAAAGCCGTTGGTTTCACTTTAAAAGGAACTTAAACAGTTTTATTAGGCAGATACGAAATACAGCATCCGTGTCAGAGATCCGCTGAATGGACCGGTTGACGTCGCTACTAAGAATTCGTTCCCATAAGCAAAGCTTACATACATTGCGTTGTAGCCACTGTAGCACTTCTTGGTAATTAAATTGAGCGCGCAATGGCTGTGGAACTATGACAAGAGTGTGATATGTAGAAGACACGTGCTAAATGTTCGAATGTTATGCTGTAGTTATTAATGAAGTCTTCATTAGGTACCTACTGAAAAAAGGAATACCACGTATAATAAGCGACCAATGTTAAGTTCAAAAGGAAATTGTTTGATAAAATCAATTAATTTATTTACCTATTTCACTTACTTGGAATTTATTTGACGTAAGGCAATCAATTAATACATAATTATGTTTCCGGTTTGCTGAATAACAAAATAATGCGACATGTATTTACTTGCACATAGGTGAGCTATATTCTGTCAAATCTGGTTGGACAAGTAAGCGGACCCAGACTCCAATAAGTACGAAAATTCTTGGATGCATCCGGAATACCGCAGAGGATATTGGTAATGAGATTTAGACTAAGCGTTCCAGTGTTATTCTTTGTTTCAATATTTTTTGAAGAAAAGTGTCAGCACGCCTAATTCTTTTCCTTTCCTTTTGTACAGAATGATCAATTTGTGTAAGCATAACGCAGTCTATGGTTCTGCAGTAAGTAAGTATCAATACCTACATTGACAATCTACATTTCAGATTGCTTTAATCCTATATTAGCAAGCAGAAAGCAACTGTAAATATGTGACCAGGAATAGAAGCTTTGAAACGGAATGGAAATAGGTAAAACCAGCTGAGGGTATCTGATAGATACTATGTCGAAAGTATTATGAGTTGCCAGACTAGTTAGTAAGTATCGCCAAGGGGTTTTTCCGAAGTCTTTGCATCTCATCAAAGTGATCACTAACACTTCCCATTGATAAAATGAGGAACAGAGACATTTCATGAATGAAAATCAATTATTATCCAAATGCACCGTCGTAATCAAGGTGGTTTTTAGGGTTCCGTAGTTCACAAGGTAAAAAAAGGAACTCTTATAAGATCACTTTCTTGTCCGTATGTCTGTCTGTCTGTCCGTGTGTCACCACCGATTTTCTCAGGAACGGGTGGACCTAGCAAATAGAAATTTATACCAGATACTGAGGTCTATGGTTCCTATTAGGTGTATAAAAAACAGGGTCCTGGGTCAACCCGATAAAAAGATATGGACAAAATTAGATTTTTGCGAGAACTTGTAAGTACCAAAATTAATCTTAATTTTCAACCTTTTTTAATTTTCAGAAGTTTTCCTTTACTTGTGCTGTAAGACCTTGATTTTAACCAAAATTGTCAATTCTAGGTCAACCGTAAGTACCCTATAGGTTTTGGGTCGAAAACCTATATGGTAGTTCCCGTTGAACTAGAATCACGCAATTTGGCCAAAAGCAGGATCTTACAGCACAAATAAAGGAAAAATTACAAAAAATAAAAAAGTGGAAAATTTAAGGGTGTCCCCATACATACCTACATAGTAGACTCCATTTAAGATAGTCCTCTAAGTTGCACGGGCGCTCATAGAGATTTAGAGGCTAGTCCTCTAAATCTGTATGAGCGCCCGTAATTAGCACCAGCCTCAAATAAGGTAAAATGCGTACGGAACCCTCGGTGCGCGGGTCAGACGCGCACTTGCCCGAATTTTTATATCACAAGCAGCTTTAAAAAAGCAGCAGCTTAAATTTACAATACAGTCCGTTATAACAAGTTATACCATAGGATTTTTATTTAATGTCCTCTAAGTTTACGTAGAAGTTTCACTGTTTAGGCTGTAGAAAGTTGTGACCTATGAACTAAGCTGATGTACTGACTTATTACCGTGGATGGAAAGTCGATGGCTTCTTCCTTCAAAGGCATTTAGAAAAAGGTTTTTTATATAGGTACATAGGTAGGTATGGTTATAGGATGTTTTGTAAAATATTGGTGTCATCATAAATGCTACGTAAACTCCATCAAAGATGTAGGTAACAAGAAAATGCAAAATCATTGTCATCAAGATTTTGGCACTGAAGTGCGGGATCCGCTTTTCTAGTTTAACTATATTAAGCAGTTCCAAAGAGCAACTGCGGTCTGAACGCCGCATCCCATCCCAAGGTAACAAGAAATTTGATGATATTTAGTGGTCTTACACTATCATTTATTTACAAAGTGTTTTGTTTTTTGTCAGTTTGTAAGCAGTTATTAACAGTGGCAAAAGAAAAAGTTTGGCAAAACAGACCTCTTTTGTTGTTCGACAGGAACGTCATGGAAGATGGTGTTAGCAAATTTGCTGATTGCTTACCTGTTAGACAAAGCGAGAAAACATTACATTAGTTAATAAGATAAGTACATACGATAAATTTTTCAGAGATACATGGAAAATTCGTAGTGAATGTTACCCATATGAGAATAGAAGAAGCATTTATGTAATTACATACACGTCCTGTAGAAGTAAAGATAAGTAAGTAAATAGGTGAAAAACTATTGATCACACCATTGATATGGAATAGTTTTGAAAATGACTTCATGTTAAGACGAAATTCATCTCGAAAATTACTGTTTTCAAACCGCGGGATTGCGGGAGACTTTACAAGCAATCAATCAACGGATAAAAATAATATCCAGGCTCGAAACAAGAATTTTATCACTACACAAAGTCTCGTATTGCGTAACTACCTATATTGTTAGTCCTATTTTAATCTACAAACGGTACCTAATTAAAACAACTTAGCCATCCGAGACGTCTTTACAATTTTATCACTTAATATTTGTATAGAAAAAACAAAGATGCATATGAATTGAGAACCTCCTCCTTTTTTTTCTCTAAATCGTACGATTATCAAATAAAAAAAACTACCGTTTACAGTTATCTAATATGTACTTATCAAAACACAGCACAAAATAACAACCTTGTGCGCTTACAAGGGTGTCACAAAACAAGCGTAGATAAATACACATTACATAATATATATTATACAATTTATACATAATGTATATTATATACCTAGTGGCTCGCTCAGTGTGTGTCAGGGACGACGGCTGAGCTCAATAGGGTTAGCACATGTACGATCTAAGATTTTGGTCATGAAGATGTGACTCATGGACAAATAATTTGAAGTTACTAAGTATCTAAGGGTTCGAATGAATTTTCGATTCGTAATTTTTTCAACTTTCGAAACGTTTAACGATTGGGTGGGGAAGTGTTTATTGCATCTGTGCATCTGCTAGATAGGTATTTGGTGTCATAAGAAGTACCCAAAGATACCTACCTTCTTTATTTTGAAAATTTATTTGTTACTGTTCCGCACAATGAAAAGTAAAACCTATGAACCTTTCCAACGAAGTCCTATTACCTACTAAAGCAAAATATATTAAGTTCTTATAATCATGCAGACAAAGTTGCAGCATACTTAGGAGCAAATATTTAGTAAAAAAATATTTGTTTATTATTGAAATGGTTTCTTGTCACAAACACAAACATAGAGAAACACTTTTAAACGTTTATCTTTGGTAACCTGCATATTAGTAATTTCGTATTCTAATTTCTATAACTATTACTGATCCATTTTCTAGATTCGAGTAAATTTCTCTTAATCGACCCCATATCATTCAATCATAAGTCTTATCTCCACCCACTAAACCACCAACAACAAAAACCTATTTAAAGACATTCAAGAAACGATTGAAGTCTAAAATAAATAAACCGAATGGCTTGTAAACATTTAAAGACCTTGCTCCTAAACGGCGTGACCTCAAATGAGCAGTTAGCGTCCCCTATACTAACACCTTGAGGACAACGGATGAGTCTGAATTTGTCAATGTTATTATTAGTAGGTATGTTATACCTACATAATTTGGCCCGTGGCTCAGAGAGCACGGTAAGCCGTCGGTCCCGGTTGTCATGAAGATTTTTGACAGTCGTCAGTACCAGACCTTCTAAATAAACTGCCACTAGTCTAAACCATGGAATATCGCTAACCCTTCGGGTTGCGTAGGTCAAACAGGCAGTCGCTCCGTGGAAAACCTAATATTCAGCCAAATTCGGTTAGACTAGTAAGCGGACCCTAGGTTCAAACTGTGATAAGGCGGAGGTACCTACATAGTTTTTAAATATTTTGGTAGATCTAGTTAGACTAGTAAGCGGACCTAGGGCTCCAATGCGAAAGGCTTTGATACAACTGGGATAACTCTAGGAAGTCTAGGACAATTATAAGTTTGTATTAAACTATAAAATAGTGTTTACCTTTTTCGTGACATGTAAAGATTCCTTTAATTTGTAAACATTTTCATGAAAATGCAGGTACTGCTAAGACATGCTAAGAAAAACGGCGTTTGATTTTATATTGATACCTACGTAAGGATTGGTTTATGTCATAATAACACATTAATAAATATACTTAGACCGTTCTATGTAACCTTTTAAATGTTAGAATTCTGAATAGTGGATTACGAATAGTTGATAGCTAAAAGGCTCTAACGAATATCATATTTTATAACGACGGATTTTCAGTACAAAGTAGGTACCTACCTATCGAGGTTATACTTTAGATAATTAGTGTAGAATGAGACAAGTATAAGTTTATTTTAATAATATAAACATTTGCCGGTTTGAAACAAAGTGCAAGGCTACATAAATTTTCCACATAAAACTAAATAAGAGTTGTTATAAATTAAAATAATAAAGTCGTTATTTTTAGAATAAAGAGACAATTTTCCTCAAAACACAACAGTTACAGTCGAATATAATCGTCCGTTTACAAAGCCATAGCAAAATATACTCACATTTGGTCGAACACACACAAAAATGACACAAATGTACTTAACACTAAACACCAACTATTCTATAAATGTACAAACTAATATAGATACGCCCATTTTATCATACCAAAACCGACCAATGCCATGTCAACTGTCTTTACAAATAATTTAACGTCACACCTCCCCGCGAATGGACGTTATACTAATTGTGTTAGAGTCTAAAGTCCCGTGAGGCTTGTTTAGATATCATGTTAGTTGTGTGACGCACACAGGCGCAGTGCTGAATGGGGCACGCACACACGCGCGCGGCTAATGTCACGAAATCCAGCTCGTTTCTAGGTTAGGCCTGCGCGGGCGCATGCGGTGACCATGGCTTCGGCGTTTTCCTTATATGGATTATGTTAAGATAGATTGGACATGGTATACATGAATTTTAGATTGTGAAAAGATAATATTTAGTGACCTTGCTATTTCATTTTTGTATTTTTTTAATAGTTAGATTGAAAATGCATTTTCTGCGGTCTACCTAATAAGACTAAACAGGCGTACTTTTTAACAAATAACACAGCAAAGGTTCAGATTTAACTATTTTACAAAAATGCTGTCATAATATAGAACAAGTACCTAAGTAAGTATAATAAAATAAACATCCGACAATGTGGTTTTTCAACGCAATTTTATCAACCAAGTGACACTTAAGGGGTTTATAATTGAGTAGAATAATATACAACTAGTTAATTTACAAATGAAAACCTGGCTTACGCAGTAGTGCGTGTCTTAGACCGTATTCTCCTGCTCCCACGATTTATTTACTAGCCACGATTGTAAGAGTACCTACCTATGTACTTCATGTTAAAAAATCGCTAGAGTGAGTAGCGGCGTAACTATTTGTGAAAAAGTATATGTCAACGAGCTACTTAGGTATATCTATAACAGGGAAGAATCTAGTTCCCAAGACATCTCCAAACTACACAATAGGAAAACAATTATTTATTAATTATTATTTCGTATACTTTTACAATTTATAATATGCCACAAGATCTTAATCTAGAAGTCATAATTTTATGTGCGCATGGAAGCGAATAAGCACCCATGTCAAGCGAGATTTAACATATCTCTTGTTTTATTCAACTGCGCAATCCCCACTAAATGGGTATGTCAAATGCATACAGCATATATCTTTAAGGATAAAGGACACTATCCGTCCAATCCCAGCAGCGTGGTGTCACTAGAGTGACCTTGGTGTGGAGTGGCGCGGCCTAGACCGAGCAGCTTTATTTATTTGCCGACTCCCGCGCATCGTGCACTTGCGATCACTTGCACATTGCGATCTGTGTATACGTATTCGCAACACTAAACAAACGCAACGCTACACATAAAACTACCTTCAAAATTCAAATTTATAACAGAAATAACCGTTACTTTAATGTCGCCATTTGTTTTTCTAAGTTCCATATTTGAAAATCTTAATGCAATTATTGTTACATATTGCGTCATGTTGACAGCGCGCTAGTTTCCTTATTTGTTTAATTAAAACGGTTTGGAATGTTAAAAAAAACGGTGAATTAATATTGTCTATTAGAATAATGTTACTGGAATGTGGCAAGAGATGGCGTTAGCAGTAGGCACGTGTAAATAATCAGGCATAGACACGATACAATAAGTTTTATAACAAAACGAATACTAAATATAATACCAGACTTAAACTAAGGAATGCAAATTTTAAAAATATTTTCCGCAAATGTAGTCTTCCATTATAATTCAACCTGTGATTTTACGAATATTACAGACTGAAGATAACAAAAATACATCTTTTGTCTACAGTGAATACATTTGTCATAGAATAGGCTAGGACTAAACCTTGAGCTATATAGAGTCCATAACTTATAATAAGATGGCTTACGTTAAAAAAGTCATAAAATAAAACCGTGGGAGCAAAACAAGGCACACAATCCCAAAAACATTTCACAAAACCAAACTCCATAGAGTATTTCAACGTTCATGGTTTTGCATAACAGCCGCCCATTGTATGTCACATGTATATTGACTAATATGTAAATTTGTGACATAAAGTGTTTCTAATGTAAAAGAACAAACAGTCCTGTAAATTTAACAGGTTTTAGTACTAGTTATTGACTGTTAAGTTGTCGTAAAGTGCGCTAGTGTACGCAAATTGATTGTGTAAGTAATTAGTATTAGTACTTTTGTGTTAGTAAGTACTAAGTACGTTATAGTGTTTGTTTTGTATGACATATGAGGAACTGACAGCATTATATTTAGTTGAGGTTGTTTGCAGCTACGCCAGCACATTTTATTTTGATTTAAGTTAATTTTAGTTTTTCCCTATTCCGTGTGAAATTTCGGTAAATCCTTTCTTAGTGCACGGTCTTTAAAAAACAAACACTGTAAATTTCATCTTCTTGCGCTCTATAGATATTAATAAGAGTAGAGACCATTAAATGCTTTCCTAAGCTCGCAAGACAAAAGGGACTTTTGGTTACTTTGAATAGATGACCCCATTTTTAAACCGGAACGGTGACAACAACTTTTATTCTTTGAATTATATTTTGGTAATAATTTAGTAAAGAATTCTACACAGTAAAATCCTACAGAAAACAGAAATATCTGTCGCTGTAACTATATGCTGAAACTTTCTTTTACAATGGCTTCTAAAAATCTAAGAGTCTGTTGCCGCCACTTATGAAACTACCATTCAAATTCTACATACATACATAGACTCACGCCTGTTTCCCCGAAGGGGTAGGCAGAGGCATATTAAACGCCCACTTTACATTCAAATTCTAATTTCGTATTAAACCATCCAAGTGCCGTTCAATTACATTAGCCCTCACAAACCATCTATTTTTTGTGTGACGTTGAAGTATGATCGTCGAGAATGACCTGAATGTTCGACTCAGCCTAACGAGCTTTATCTGTCACTGTGATAAACGACTGCTAATTGTCTATAGTTAACCACTGACGTGTCAACTCTGTTGATATTTGGTCCCTCGATTGCTTTAATTGGATTTCAGTTTTTGCATCGCGTTTTGTCGATGGGTGTACTTTTTTAAACGTTTCAGTGTTATTATTTCCTGGAGTTGTACTAACAGGCAGTTAACTCGATACGAGGGTCAAACTGAAAGTTCTTAGAACTGGCCACTTATAAACAATATAATTAAAAAAATATTCTAAAATTTGAAAATAGAACTCTTTGCCAATATTACTGAGTATATATTTCATTCATTTGTCATTTGTTTTACGATTTGGCGGCAAATTGAAAATTGTCTGTGTCACGTCAACATGAATTTAACACGAGAAAATTTTCGTGCAATGATTTTTTATGACTTTCGATGTCATTTAAGTCAACAAGAAAGTTATGATAGACTACGATTGGCCTTTCACGATGAAGCCCCATCTCGTGCGACTGTTTACAACTGGTTTAATGAGTTTAAACGTGGTCGCACTAATCTCACTGATGATGTACGTGAGGGACGGCCTTCTACGGCGACGACTGAAAATAACATCTGTGTTGTGCGGCGTATGATAGAGACTGACAAAAGAGTGACCTATCAGCAGATTCGGACAAGCTTAGGCATCGGTATGAGTCAAGTGCACAAAATCCTCCACGAACATTTAGCGGTCAGGAAGCTTTGCGCCCGGTGGATACCTCATAATTTGACTAAGGCTCAAAAACTCCATCGAATGATTGAAAGATTTAACGGAGGTGACTCAAATGCTGTGTTCGACATACTAACAGGTGACGAAAGCTGGATTTACTGTTATGATCCTGAAACCAAAAGACAATCTGCTCAGTGGGTGTTTCCTTTCGAGGAGTTGCCAACTAAAGTGAAGAGAGATCGAAGTGCGGGAAAAAAAATGGTGGCCTCGTTCTTTGGAAGGATAGGTCATTTCGCAACAATTGTGTTAGAGGATCAAAAAACAGTTTCTGCAGAATGGTACCCTACCAATTGTTTGCCACTTGTCTTGGAAAAAGTTCGAGAGAAACGACCTCGCAGTAGGATCCTCCTTCACCACGACAACGCCTCGTCGCACACCGCCAAGCGAACGATCGACTATTTGGCGACATCAAACGTTGAATTACTGGGTCACCCGCCGTATAGCCCCGACCTCGCGCCTTGTGATTTTTATTTATTTCCAAAAATTAAAGAAAAACTTAAAGGAAAGCGGTTTATGAATGCTGAAGAAGCGGTGGCTGCGTATCGCGATGCCATTGAAGAGACCCCTAAGGACGAGTGGGCAAAGTGCTTTTCCCAGTGGTTCCATCGCATGCAGCGGTGTATTGACGTCAATGGACAATATATTGAAAAGATATAATAAAACTAATAACTGGCTAATGTAATCAGTTTTTGATTTTCTAAGAACTTTCAGTTTGACCCTCGTATTGGACATATTTTGTAAAAGTGCTGGCTAGTAGGTAAAACTTATCATAGATTTAAAAAGAGTACTAGTCATAACTGGCCAGTTAAAAAAACCCTTTGTTGTTATCTATGCTAGCATTTTTCAGGCACCTTTTTTTCTAAAATAATTAGTTCGCTTTTAAATTTTAGAATTTGTCGTCAGATTAAACATAGGTAACCTTAAGTTTTCTGACAGATTACTTAGAGTAAGCTATACAATCAGGCATACCTAGCCAGAATCTGAAAGAAAAGACTCAACATCCTTTATAGAGCAAAAAATACAAATAGTGAGATAAAATTATCCCACGAAATAGAGAACCAATCTATAAACGTCTTCTGTCTTTCCATGCATCACGTTCAAGGCACCTGCATCTTAGGTACATAATTTACATAATAAATTGAAGTTCGGCCGAGCCGTATTGGCAGCAAGATTGATTAGCTATGACCCTCTTATTCTTACACAAGGTCTGTGTAATAGCAGGCTTAGACAAACTGATTATTTAATAGAAGGTTATTATCAATAAATATATGGACCTGTAGCACAACCCGAAGGCTTTACAGTTTGAGCTATCGAAATACAATGTCACAATATTTTGTTTGCTTCGTTTCACGTAGAGACATATTTTTTCAGGTGTACCATGACTGGCTAGCACACTGATCAGTTTGCCCAATTTCCAATATTTCGTCTATTAAAAAAAATATACTTCCGCCGTACAACGCGCAAATTTAGACAGTGAGTTCCTTTTATGTCGTTTACAAAAGAAGGATTTGTTTTATAAATGTCACCTCTAAGTGGGTAAATAGGGGATGAAAATTAATTTGTAAAGCTTCTTATTTAGAAACTACTAGAGGACGCCAGCAGCTACGCCTACATTTTTTTTAAATTTACCCGTTTTGGCCGATCCCGTGGAAATTTCGGGATCCCTTCTTAGTGCACCCCTACGGTCCTCAAGGAACATAAATGCCAAATTTCAGCTTCCTGCGCCCAATAGTTTCGGCTGTAGCGTGTCTGTCAGTCAGTCAGTAACGCAAGGATTTTATTTATTAAGATGTATCTCTACGAAATGCTGTTAACGGTAAGTACGATATATTTTCGATGACAAATACGCAGCACACATCGCATGCACATCGCCTTGACATAGATAACAACGTGATGCATTGGTGCTAACATTTTGTTAACATGAAACCTTTGTAGGACAACTAAGGTCGAGCTTGTAATATGACTGATGTTATATAGACCCGTATAGCTATTTAAGATATATGACTCATGTATGTAGATGGAACCTAACACTAGATATAAGAATAAGCGCAAAAGTTTATGAGATGGATGTATGTTTATTTTTTTACGTAAAGCCTTTAAACGTTTAAAACTACTAAACGGATTTCGATGTAACCTTCCAGTGATAAAGTTTATACAATAACGCATAGGTTATTACAAAGACGGAGCTTTTATGTATAGGGAATTAAGTCATCATTGATATATTGAACACACTACTTAAAAGAACACGTAACCACTTCTTCTACAATCTAAAGTGAGAGGCCCTTAACACTAGGAGAAATTAAAAATAGAGCTAATATTTTATCATTAAAAACTTGAGTCCATTTCAGGATTTATTTTTATATGTCTGCCTATAGTGCAAGTTTTAGCTCCCTAAAGATATTTCTTTCCTATTCTGAATAAAAATATAGACTGTTAAGCCCTTTCGTTTTTATATCTCGTATTTTATCGTTTTGGGAAGAGCTTTTAAGTACGCCCTTCCATTGAAGCTATTTTGGATTTTATTGAAACACATTGTTATGAAAATAAATGACTTATGACTTTGTAAACAAACATAGCAGTTCAATTTGATGGGTCTATCTCGTAGAAAATCAAAAAGTAATTAACATTTATGGTTGGGTGGAAATCGTAAGAAAAACAAAGTTGTTGACGTCCGAGCCAAGTCGTTAATAGTTTTACGTACAAAGTTTTATTTGTCACTGGCTGGTTAAGCGCCGATCGTGTAATATAATTATAGGTACTAGTTTTTCCTTCAAAATAAAAAATGGGAAATTTCAAGGAAAATATTAACACACTAAATAGCTTTGAATCACCTCTACTATTCAGGTGCAATTAAAAAGTATCCATTCTATTAAAAATATCGAATAAGTTCTCTTCATAGAATACTTAGGTACCAATTAAATAAAGAACATCCCTTTATTTGACTGTTATTCTATGAAGAGATTTAATCAAACATAATAGCAAAGAAAACTAATTACCTACTTAAATATAAATATGAGAAAAGCTTAGCTTCTCATTAAAGTGAATATGACATTGTAGACAGCTGATGTTTAGCTAGATTTTATATAATATTGTTTATTATTTTGAACTAAAACGACCTCATGAAATGTAAGGTATTGTTCAAAGACCATAAATGAAACATAAAATAATCACTTTTAGAACTATAAAAAGCTGCAAAGGTATCTACAATTTTATGGTGGGTATTCATGGTGGTTCACTTAATTTGTAGCTTTACTAGTAAAGGTATAATACATGCCATATAACGTTAATTGCGAGCCAGTATTTCATTTGCAGATCAATTGGATACACAGAATGCGACGGAGTTGCTGCAACTTCATTTTGTTTTAAATATAGTTAGTTCTCAAGGGAATAACTCATGCATAGTATAAGTGACTTATTAAAAATATTTTATAGATACGAGATTACTGATTCTGAACAATAATGTGAAAAACGCATTTAAAGTGTTTCTGTATAGGATCTCATGATTTGTTTATAGAAGAACACTGATACACAAAACATTGATTTTAGATAAGCATTTATGGATTCCTCGAAAAGTCACCTTTATTTAATTTCCAACCAGCTTGACCATGTTTTACGAAAGATTTGATATTGAATTTGGCGGGAGCGCTTCCGTGTCACCAAAATAATTAGTAGAAAACTTTCGTCATCTAAACAGTTTTCCGCTTAGTGCTGCAAACGTTTAAGTTGACCGTCCTTGTGAGAATTATTCCACGATAGTCACGATGTCTAGGATATTGTGAAATCTAGCATTCTATCAGCATCCAAGGCGAGCACAAGGCGATTCACAACATTTCCGCACTTTACTTGAATTATATTAGATTCACAATAGACTTACGGAGGAAAATTCAGTTTTCTTTGAATATAAATTAATGTTTACTTCCTTGATAGTGATATATAGTAGAAAACAAACATTCACTTAAGTATTCAAGACTTTAAAATCACTATTCACGAGTTGATTCTGATTTCTTGGCTATATACAAGACAAATAAAATATACGCGAAAAAAAACTTTCCTTGATAGTCGCGTAATTAAATGGTTGTACCTATATGAATTTTATAGAGACTAAATAAATATGGGATACCCCCATGAGAAAGGTTGAAGGACTTGCTTGTTATGTTCTTTTATATAGGCAACAATAACTGGAATTTCAGCGATGCGCGCTTTGGATTTGAACCAGAGACCCTTTGCGTAGCAGTCTGCTAGTCTTTCAGACCATCCAGGCTTTCATTGTTTTGCGAATATAGTACACATCCCAAAAAATAAATAGCTAGGCATAGTAGTCAATAAGTAGGTAGGTACATAAACGATGCCAAACAATTAAGACAATTTCTGAAAATCAACAAAACTTTCCTCCCCGCTTGCTCTATCAACATACAAGGTCAAAACAGTCAGCATCCAGTCATGATTGTTTCTAATGTCATATCAATGGACACAAATAAAACTAGCTCCATAACTAAATGTACATGCACGTATTTTTAATTATTGTGTGCATAGGTAGTTGGGGTTTGGTAGATTGGAGTGCAGCTCTATGGTAGATACCTAATAGTATCGATTTTTAAAAAGTATATGCCGCCATATTTGTAGTTCCGATATTTGATTGTACAAAAATTATTAGGTATGGTTTTTTGAGTCGTTTCCTTCCAACCTCACTCTAGAAGTTACCTTTTTATAGGTTACTGCCAAGATATAAGCTTGAGGGTCGTCTTGCATAGAGATATCTCTCCCTTGCAACTCAAAAGTATAGCGATATTCCATGGATTAGATCAGTGTCAGTATGGTGGAAGGTACTGATACCTCATAATGACTGACAGATGTCTTCACGACAGCCAGGTCAAATAGCATAACGTGTTATGAGTGGTACAGGGCAAGCGATAATTACAGATTTACGCAAATAGGTAACTTCGAAATGACGGTGGGTTAGAAACCGATATTCTCTACATAACAAACTGTTGGTCTCTCTTAATCTCCACCAGGCTTTCGCTGCTTCGTATCTAGTAGTAACATTCATATTATAAATAGGTATTTATACTAGGTATTCATACATAAGTCGGCAATTTCATAAATTTAACACAGAGAGATATGGTAGAGTAGTTTAGTGAGGGGCAATATAACCTCAAAACATGATATTTCACTAGCGCTCGTTGTTATCACGACTGACGGCTGATAAGGGGATTACCACGTTTCCAGCTCTCTGATAAAATGTTTCATTTGGATTATACCTACACACTAAATACATGCGGCGTACTTCAAATGTCAGTAAATATTATTCGTCCATATTTATGTCACAGACAATACAATAGCTTATGTATTTTTACCTCGGTAAGTATATTACAAAACTGAGCTAATAATATGATTGACTGTTGAGCCGAATCAGTGTGGCAAATCCTAGAAAAAAAAACCCACCCAAATGTAGCAAAACATTGAAACTGCTTTTTGACTGAAAAAAAATCTAGTATACCTACCTATACTTACCTACTTAAATATTACATGTTTATGATTTTATTCTGATCCTTTGAGCGGTATTATTCCTAAAAATGTTAATATTTTTATTGTTAGAATGTACTTAAACCTTTCTTCAAGAGTTAGGTAAGTTAGGTTACTTAAATATATAAAACAAAAATTGCGTTTTAGAGTAGAGACAACAGCACTTTTCAAAGATTTTTTATGAAGTTTTATTAAATACAAATAATTATGGCAACTATGGTAAGCTTTACAGACTAGCAGTGATAAAAATAAGTATGTCAAGACTGATGAGTTATATTCTAAAAACTATTTCATTAGGTACCTACGAGGGTCAAACTGAAAGTTCTTAGAAAATCAAAAACTGATTACATTAGCCAGTTATTAGTTTTATTATATCTTTTCAAAATATTGTCCATTGACGTCAATACACCGCTGCATGCGATGGAACCACTGGGAAAAGCACTTTGCCCACTCGTCCTTAGGGGTCTCTTCAATGGCATCGCGATACGCAGCCACCGCTTCTTCAGCATTCATAAACCGCTTTCCTTTAAGTTTTTCTTTAATTTTTGGAAATAAATAAAAATCACAAGGCGCGAGGTCGGGGCTATACGGCGGGTGACCCAGTAATTCAACGTTTGATGTCGCCAATTAGTCAATCGTTCGCTTGGCGGTGTGCGACGAGGCGTTGTCGTGGTGAAGGAGGATCCTACTGCGAGGTCGTTTCTCTCGAACTTTTTCCAAGACAAGTGGCAAACAATTGGTAGTGTACCATTCTGCAGAAACTGTTTTTTGATCCTCTAACACAATTGTGGCGAAATGACCTATCCTTCCAAAGAACGAGGCCACCATTTTTTTTCCCGCACTTCGATCTCTCTTCACTTTAGTTGGCAACTCCTCGAAAGGAAACACCCACTGAGCAGATTGTCTTTTGGTTTCAGGATCATAACAGTAAATCCAGCTTTCGTCACCTGTTAGTATGTCGAACACAGCATTTGAGTCACCTCCGTTAAATCTTTCAATCATTTTACGGCACCAATCCACACGATGGAGTTTTTGAGCCTTAGTCAAATTATGAGGTATCCTCCGGGCGCAAAGCTTCCTGACCGCTAAATGTTCGTGGAGGATTTTGTGCACTTGACTCATACCGATGCCTAAGCTTGTCCGAATCTGCTGATAGGTCACTCTTTTGTCAGTCTCTATCATACGCCGCACAACACAGATGTTATTTTCAGTCGTCGCCGTAGAAGGCCGTCCCTCACGTACATCATCAGTGAGATTAGTGCGACCACGTTTAAACTCATTAAACCAGTTGTAAACAGTCGCACGAGATGGGGCTTCATCGTGAAAGGCCAATCGTAGTCTATCATAACTTTCTTGTTGACTTAAATGACATCGAAAGTCATAAAAAATCATTGCACGAAAATTTTCTCGTGTTAAATTCATGTTGACGTGACACAGACAATTTTCAATTTGCCGCCAAATCGTAAAACAAATGACAAATGAATGAAATATATACTCAGTAATATTGGCAAAGAGTTCTATTTTCAAATTGTAGAATTTTTTTTTTATTATATTGTTTATAAGTGGCCAGTTCTAAGAACTTTCAGTTTGACCCTCGTATTGAATTGAAAAGAGATAATTCTGAAAAGAAAGATAAGTACTTTGTAAGCCACTGTTAAAATAAAGAGCTTATTTAATTAGCAGACCCATAATTTTACAGAAAACAATTATAACTAATTTGAATCGGACTGTAACAATATAAGAATGCATTATTACTTTATTTAACTGTAGAATGAATTTAGTTAATGCGAAGATATTTCACAAATAAATATCAATGCTGGATCTCTGCCGTTTCGCCGAAAATTGTTCAGCCGATTATCACTTGCCAACTAACGTTTCGCAGAATTTTATTTCGCAGAATAATCATTTGCCAACTTGTGATATAATTTTGTTTTTATTTCCCAACCTCACAGTTGCCAACTTTACGTTTGGTCTTCCTTTTATTGTTGCAGTTCTAACCTAACCGATGTAGCATATTTAAATGCCCTGTGTAGTGAAATAAAAGCGATTTGGTTCTGGCACTTCGCCGGCCGCTGCCGCGGCACGCTCGCTTCGCTCGCTCGGCTCGTGCGTTGTGGTCGCAGTTCTAACCTAACCTAGCCAGCCATTGTTTCAGTTGACGTGCATTGTTTATCAGCATACTAACGTAACCTAACCTAACAGATTCGATTCGATTTCGAATTCACCTGAACTTCCCGAAATATCACCTGAACAGACGAAACGTTATTCGTCTAAAAGTTGTCTGGCCTAATAATTTGACAAAAGATAAATGCCCCAAACGTTTTTTGTCATAACAATAAT
Source organism: Euclidia mi (assembly GCA_944739405.2). NCBI lineage: Eukaryota > Metazoa > Arthropoda > Insecta > Lepidoptera > Erebidae > Euclidia > Euclidia mi. Next base: position 35,517,433 of record OX123203.2, read on the forward strand.
CAGCTTAACAATAATTCTACCAAATGAAACGTTGTCATACAAGAATTTGACAATCGTTAGTCGTCAAAGTGAAAAATAGGCGAAACGTTGGTTGGCAAGTGCTAATCGGCCAAACAATATTCGGCGAAAAGGCAGGATCCCATCAATGCTTAATAGCTCCTTATTAAAAAAATATAAAAGAAAATCATTTGAACATCGAACACAAATAACGAATTAAATCGATGTAGGTACCTATAACCTACATAATCACGTTCGTATATAAAATAATGACGGAATTTTCCAGAAAATTTTAATACTCAGAATTATCACACAATTTACCTTTATAAATTTTAAATAGGTATTAATTTATTGAAAGTAATTACGAATAAGTAGGCTTTAACTACCTGGTATAATAATACAAAGTACTGATGATAAGCAGGTACTCACGTAATAGGTACTGAGGTTTTTAGGCACAACTAGTTTTGCCTAGGAAACCCTTGCTCATGAGCACAGCTCCTTGGTGCGACTCCGTCTCAAGCCAAACGAACGAATAATGTAGGTAATTGCTTAAAAACATTTTGCATGCTTTGTATTCTAAAGCGGAACACATCCAATTTTTAAATGAGAACAAACAATAAACCTGATAACGCCAATTTAGAAATGTTTTGGCAAGAAAACATTTTATTTCAGAATAATTTGGAAGCTTGAAAAATCGATTTGATCTACACGAAATAAAGTTGAATAATCGAGCACGAATACAATTTATAAACGCTTACGTATAATTTTATTTGAAGTTCTTTAATAAATAAATATTTTTTCGCGCCAAATCTGACAGCGCTGACTTTTAACAAGTGAGGCACAGGCAAATGCATTCAGCCTGTTATGTCAAATCATGCATTACAATTGAAATCCTTCAATACGAGTTAAAATCATCTAAATTTAGCTCAGTTCTGTTGTCAATGTTAAATAAATATGTAATTACATACATTAGAGGGTATTGGTGTCGGGGACCAAGGGCGCAACCTTGGTGCCTAGATTGCGTTACGTTACTCTCGCGTGGCACAAATACGCAGTTGAAACTCAAATATTTGAGTTTTGTTTGGAAAAGCTTTGTAAATACTTTATAAATGTACCTATTTATATTTTGCTATAGACACAGTAATAGTAAGTAGGTATAAGTAGGTACGCAAAAGTTCGAAGTCTCCTTTTCTCATCTCGTCATAAAAAAATTAAAGACGTATAATTTTTAAGGGATAAAATAAATGGCGGTACTTAAATGTACCTGTCTAAGGCTGGGTATATTTATAATTAAGTACACCGGTTGAAGTTTATTAAACAATCATTACGATGCCATTACGCTATTATTAATACCAAATTACCCAGAATGATAAAGCAATCAATACCTAAAACGAGTCTTTAGTATTTTATAATCGTTTAATGTTGACAATAAAAACCTAACATCCATTTAAAATTTAGAATTTTTATTGATATTATTTCAGTTTTATTTCAATCTTAAGCACAGGCAACGCGTCATTCAGCCTTATTATTTTATAAATTACAGAATGATGTAATTAATTGAAACTGCGCAGTTGAAATGGGTTTCCTACCTAACTTAGGCGGAAATTTAGCCTAGAACTACTAGGTAAAACATACTAAAAACTGGCCAATTAGGTAATGTGTTGAAATAAACAGCCAACCACAGAGAAGTAATGATGATTAATCCTCACTAATCGTAAAAATTCAAAATGGCGTCTCAAGGAAGTGGTTAGACTGTTAGAATCGTATTTGTATTGACAATGAGACCTAAGTTTTTCATTTAACTATGATGAATTATTATGGAGTTTCGCCATTGTCTGTGAAAATAATGGATAAGTTTATTGTTGTAAATTCTTCAAACTGTTACGAGTATGTAATGGCATCCATATAATTATATTCTGCTACAAGTGAAAGATTCCTCTAATGTGATATAGCACAAAATTATAGGCTTGTGTAACGGTATGGTAATATTGTATCGTTAGTTTCAGATAAAATATGAATATAAACGAGAAATTTTAGTTATTAATACAAATAATTTCTTTACCTACCTACTTGACTAGTAAATGTAACTAAAGGTGGTAAAAGATGATAGAATTAAAAGTAAAACTACTTGATCGCATAGTCGGCCATTTTGTATAAAAAGCAGATTCTTTATCGTCGCCAAAAGTCAACATCGTTACGGAAAAGAGCTTAGATACGAAACCGTTTGGGCCGTTATCTAACCGTGAAAAAAAACCACCGCGCCCGCCCACTGTGCCTCTTGCTTACGGTATTTCGAACGTGCGAAAGAGACAACCACCTAGTTTAACATACGTTAGAAAGAGCCAGATATATTTTCGTGCGTACGCCTGCTAGTTCACTGGGTAGTTTGTTTGGCCTAAATGATGGTTTTATTATATTAATTGCTTCTATAGAGGAATGTTTTGTTTTGATGTTTTCGTCGTATTAAATGAATTGTTTGCTCTGTGAAAATAAAAATGATTAGTGAATAATGGCTTGTAGTGTAATATAAGAGCATTTTGTTTTGTTTCATAACCTTTAATGGCGCATTTTAATTAATCATTAACATCTAGGTATATTTCAAGTGAAACATATTTCTGTCTATGAGTATTTAACGTAACCTTTCACGCTACAAAAAGTAATAAAAATAAATTAAAATAGAATACAAATTTTGAATATATAAGTAAATTTATTAATAGTTTTTATAGGTACCTACAAGTAATTTGAATAATAAAATTAGCTTACTCAATTAATTTCGCTACCCATAAGCTCAAAAGTAATCTAGCTTTACATTTTTATAATCTCTAGATACATAGATATATCTAGATAAAATAGAATAAAAGCTATGTACAGTTACTTATGAGCCTGTAATTTGGCTCGCCTTTACAAAAGAGTATGGCACAGAGCACAATCAAAACGTGGTCTTTGTGTACTTTTAGGAGAGAATGTTTGTGATGATTAAAAAAATATGAAACTTTTGAAACGAACGTGTTATACAAAAACGTGTCACTTTTTAAAATGAAGCCACTCCATTTATAAATAAGTATGAAGATGATATATTGCAGACACAATTTTGATGGGAAAAAAGTTAGTATGTAATTAAAATATCTACTATTTTATATTGTTTCAAAATTAGAGTAATGAAAGAACATAATAAGTATTCCTTTTGCTTGTAGGAGGCAATGAACGCTTCATCTACTTGGTGTGGCCATCTGTTTTACAATCATTAGACTTTGGTAATAGTCAATTACCTACCTACTCTTTATCAACAAACAAAAATGCTTAGATCATTCTTGACACACTTAAATTGGAATCGTAAAAAAGCTGTATACTTAGGTATTATCGTAGGAGAGCTGTAGAAACTCAAGCAAAGATATTCTGAAAGAAAGGATACCTAATACGTAGTTGTCTTATTAAATTTAGAAGCAAGTAACTGCTGTGATAAGTAAAAAAATCTTATTAAATTAGGTATATTAATCTATAACGTAGAATGCATTAGTATTAAGCACACACATAGTCTATACCTGAACACCAAAATAACATTACAAAGGCTTTTATCTTGCTTGTAGCTCCTTCTTTAACGGGTCATTAATAACACTTAAAGATTTTAACACTTCTTCTACAGCCTCTAATAAAAATGCTTGAATCATATTAACAAATTAAAATGTCACAATAATTAGCTAACGCAGCATGTAGTGTGTGCATTATGTTGCGCTGTCATCATAGCGACAACAATCGAGCCAAGGTTACTGATAACGAGATTTGTCTGCTCAACACTCTGGTATAACTGCTATAACTAATATGTTAAATAGCTATTATGATGTATATGAATAATAGCGGTGTATCTATCTATTTATGTTATTATAGAAAGTAGTTAATTGCTTAAACGCATTTGAGGTTAAACAGAACCGTTAGACGGAAATTAGAAGAAGTTTTTGGACTTAGGGATAGATACTAAATTGTTCATAAATTCTTTTGCTATAAACCTCAGATGAAATCATGAAAAAGAATATGTATAGGTAGTTGATAGTCGGTAGTAGAAGAATAAATTGTAAATCACCAAGACGCTACGTAGGTAAAAAGAAAAATCTGAAAAACTACATGAAAATATAGGTGTTTGAATTTAGAAGACCTTAGTATATTAATATGACCACTTATATTACCATGACACAATAGAGACCAATGTAAAGCAACTGTAAAAAAATACTTAAAGAGTGCACATTTTGTGTGTGTTTTCTGTGTGTAGATCAGAGAAATATTCATCACATGTGAGATGAACCCACAACACTCAGTATTTCTTTAACTACTGTACTATAACTACTCATATCTGTTTATACCTAGGTATATGTATCACTAATCGACGTGCATCAATATTAGCCCGGCCCGGATATGAAGCGGCTATCGATCGGAGCTGCTGTACCGGGGCCTTGTCTCCACGTAGCCTATGTACCCTGCCTTATCTTATCAACACTGATATCAATTAAACTAGACTAGAAATTAAACTTATCAGGCTTAGAAATATTTACGAAGTAAGGTTGAAAGATAATTTAAGGAAGATTAAAATCGAAATTTCTGGAACTTTTATGCAATTTATTTATTTCTTCATTGATTGCAAGTCCCTTATCACAGGGAACTTTACAAACGTTCAAGAATCGGTCATATAAAAAAAATCTTGGATCACTAAAATTGTTGTCCCTTGTCCCCACAAGGGACAATCGGACCCATAACACTAGACGCAGAGGTAAATTATTGTTTTGAGACTAGGAGTAGCAGGAGAGGTTTAAAGATTGTTTACACATTACATAACTTTGCGCCTTTTATCCCCGAAGGGGTAGGCAGAGTATTACATACCCACACTTCGCCAGTTATGTTTCGGTCCCAATGTAATAGGGGGCGAGCCTATTGCCATCTACCGGGCACATTGTTAAGCGAGCGATATATAACATTTTTAATACACACAACTTCGAAAAGTCAGAGGTGTGTGCCTGGGGATCGAACCCGAGACCATCGCCTCGGCAGTCCGTTACGTACACCACTGGACTATCGCCGCTTTTATTGTTTACACTGCCGAATGATATTGTTGATTTCTGAATACTTTAACTCACTTATCGTATGAATAGTATAAGTAGTTATGTTAATAAGCTGTACCTATGATTACCATGGCAGATACAGGCCTGCCTTAGATAACAGTGTGTGAGGTGTTTAAGGGTATTAAGAGATTTGAAACACTATAAATTTCAAGCACACTTGACAAAAATATCTGGGACTGGATTTTCTTAGCGTTCATTGTATGTTTTATGACATTATTATTCATGCCATGTCGGAGGCCTTCGGGCAGTCTAAAACACTGACACTAGAGTTGGCCACACACTCACACGAAAAAAAAACAATGATTCATCTCATTTTTCGACTGCCGTAGACAGGCAACACTGAACAAAAATATTTAAAAAAGGCTTAATAATAAATATTTCATTTAAAACAATATACCGTTTAAAAGGCAATATATAAAGTAGTAAATATAATAATAAAATAAATATATTTTCATGTGTAATTTTAGTCATAGTATTTTCAAATCACATCAAATCAATTTATTGTTGAATATGAGAACACGTCGGCCGGGCTTGTAATATAAAATAACTTTGTCCATTAAACATAATATTTAATGTGCAAATGTTTTATAATATTATTATAATGTAATAACACAAAATAGTTTATAGAGAACAAAAATCCAATAAGGTATAAAATGCACCGGTAGCGCATCAGTTATGGTGGTCATTTACACGCTCTATTTAACAGGTTCGCAATCAAATTATGAAATTAATTCTGAGTCTTTGTGTTCCTATCCATTAGGTTCATCATTTCCATCCTTGTATTATCCCAGTTGTGTCCAAAACTTTCACATTGGAGCCTGATATTAGCATTCTAGTCTAACCATTGACAATAGGGTTGTTTCCAACTAGTCAAATCAAGGACTTTTAATGAAATGTCAAAAACGACCTTTGCCAAGGGTTTTGTATGAAATATGACGTAGTGACGTCATAGTGTTTTGCTGTCACGTAGAATACTTATTATGAATAAATTGACGATAAAAATGTTAAATAAAGTTTTAACATTGATTGATGAATGATACTACTATTATTTTGACATGTTCCGCTCGGTAAAAATATTTGTATAATTTATTTCACTTGCAGGAACTTCCCTATTGAGTATTAGCTTTTCTTCTGAGTTAGTTTTCGTTAGTGAGTTTTCCACATATCGTGTAGCTTCGATTGATGCCATTTCTTTGAGGTAGGGAGAGGTGTTAAATAAGTTTATGTTCATTCAATCAAGTTTCTAATTTGCGTCGCAAATTAAGGGCCAATTTTCTACACAAAATTTGTCGTAGATTGGTGTGATATATAAAATAGTCAGAAAAGGCAAGAGCGACATCTAGCTCATGAATTTTACACCAATAATAAAATTAGCCTGGACCAGTACAAGATAATTCTGTATGACTAAAATTCTTGCATTGCTTACTGTCTGATAGACAAGGCACAGCCCACACTACTAGGCTCCAGAAGCTATTTTTTGTATGTTCTTGAGGAAGCGTAGAGGTGCGCTAAGATGGGATTACCCGAATTTTCCACGGGTTTGGACAGAAACGGTTAAATTGAAATGAAATGTGCGGGCGTAGGTGCGGACATCCTCTAGTAATATATGATATTACATATATTTATAATACCTAACCACTATCTAGGTATGTCGTCATAAACAAAATGGCGTCCGCAGTTTCGGTACCTAACAGCGATGCACTTGAAGTGATAACTTATCACCAGTGATAACAGTTGTATTAGCATTTTATCAGCGCCGGGTGATTTACTAGGCATTAGGTGTTATGTTGATAAAGACTGTTTAGAACCAGATTAGTTGCAAAATGGCAATTATGGCGTAAATTATAAATTGACAGATAACGCGGGAAAATCGATTAATGTTAGGTTAAAGAGTCGAGGTTAGATTTGAGTGGGGTTCGTTGAGAATGTTTTTGAGCGAGCATTAAGACTGACGCGACAAAACTTCATAAAAGTTAAAAACTATAGCTCTAAGTAAAAATTGAGAAAAGCGAACGTAAATGACTGCCTGCCTCTCAGAAATGATAAGTGGTATTTTTTGCATTCGCATTTGATCTCCTCTGTTCTTTAGATCCCAAGCATAAGTGGGTCAGATCAAAAGCTAAGTACGAGTATTTCTGCTGATAATTGCCTTACATAAAAAGCTTAATAGCATATTGAGATGGTAGAGCCGGGATCCTGCCGTTTTGCCGAAAAGATTTGACAAAATTTCATTACCCAAACAAATTTAAGCAACCTTTTTTTATACTATTGCAATATTTCGAATGATTTTAGTACGCATATTTTTATTAGGTCAAATTTTTACTTGGCAAAATATTAGGTACCAAGTATAATGTCATTATGGCATTTGGTCTTTAATCAAATGATTTATCACAGCAAATAATCTTCAGACAATAAATGTTTGGTGATATTAGTTTATTCATGGAGGTAGTTAGAGTAGGTTAATTATTTAAAAAAATGGTAAGGTTAGGTTAGGTTAGAACTGTGACGAGCCGAGCGAGCGAAGCGAGCGGTATGCCGCGATCGGCGAGTGCCAGAAACGACTTGCATTAATATAAAAAAGATATTGTTTTTAGTAGGTAACCCCGGAACTGAACTATTTAGATTAGGATAATTATTGATTTTGCGTAAAAACTGTTATTCCAACTGAAATATTAATTTGGCTAAATAAAAAATGTTAAAAGTACTAGTTGGTAAACAAGTTATAGTTCAAACTTTAAACGTTCATTTCCCAAACATTAGGTTTGCGTTACAATTTTTTGTGAATAGATTTTTTGCTAAGTAATAATTTGGCAAATGAAATTACGCGAAAAATTTTTTGGGAAGTGAAAATTTGTCAAATTCCTTTCGGTCAAACAAGGGAGACCCGGTAGAGCCAAACCAAAGACTAAAATGCGAATACCAAACATTCAGGATCAGGAAAGAGATCACAGCGAGATATTTACAAAGCAATCTAATTGAGAAAAGTAGCTGATAATTTCATGAAAATGTATCCCTACTCAACCTAGCAATTAAAATTTCACGAATCTGTTCCTCATTTAAAAGTTTTATACTCGAACGAAGGTAATCAAATCGAAATAAATCAAATGTAAAAGTATTTCTTTTGATAAAATTTCGAAGCAAAAATATATGTCAGTCCGTGTTCAAGCGAATAATTTTAATAATTCATCAACGAAACAAATAAACGGACGCACGAAAAAAGGACAATGCGCAATGGACGCATAATACATGCGCTATACGAGTACTCGTATGTTTGAGTATGTGCTACAGTATGAGAGCGTAGCGATAGCAGGTAAGATGTATTTTTTGCTTGCATATCAAGCATGCGAAAAAAGTATAGGAACCGTTTTTTAAACTTGCGTTCTATTCAAGAATTAGTTTCCTAGATTGCGAATGTTAATATACTTACATTAAAATTAGGTAAGTATATACTTTTCATTAGAGTACCTTTAAATTTTGTTTTAAAAGCTAATTCTCTCACTGCTGCTTCTAAAACTTCTCAAGTTATTTTATTAAATAGGTATTTCGGTTTCAACATAAATACAAAAATTGAATTCATAGAAAACATAACAAGAAGACAGTTTCTTTCGTCTACCACTCAACACTAAATATGAAGCTTTAAACATTTTGGTTCCAGAATATCATCAATATACTCAAATTTCATAGCTTCACATCGCCTCACAAATCTATAGCATAGCCCTACAGCACATACCTAAAAAAACAAAAGTCCGTCGGCCATGAACCTTGTCGCGATTGAAGTGGGTCAGCAGCAGACATTCGGTGCACTCGGAATAATTCGGTGATAAACCACAATGTTGCCGCTGACTCACTGCCCAGAATGACACATGACAGTTCGACACACGTGGACTGACGAGAGATAGATGATTAAGAGATATCCTTGTTTGGTATAGAATTAAAATGTATTTGGCAGCCTCGTTCTTCCGTCGCGTAAGTAATGTAGCGTACCGTCAGCGATAGAGTAGTGTAATGAACCTACTTTTTGGCAGTCTCTTTCTGCCGTTATAAGTTTGTGGCAAATCGTCAGCGATAAAAGTTATGGTATGGCAGTTTTGCCTCAGGTTATAGAGTCGAGATCTGCCGTGGATTGAGACGTATTGAGTTTATCCATTCACGAGATATAAGCCCGCGTTAAAGCCCATAGTGCTTGTCTTAGTATTAAAAAATGTTAAGCTTTAGTGTCTCCCATTGCTAAGGAAATTAGTATTTTTTATTTCCTCCAATATACTTCGGATAAAATTGGGCTTTTACTTTCCCCTGTGACATCATGAGTGTCGAAACTCGGTGTCTTCAATGGTCATTGCTGCTAAACCTAGCTTTGCTAACATTATTGTTAATGAGGGTAAGACTAGTCGCAGATAATAGATATTGAGACGTGTGTCTATTCTATAGAAGATAATGCAAATGAAAATGCTATGTCTGATCTATAACTTTCAAAATTCACCTTTAATTAAGAATCACGAAAGCTTGTATAACAATGCGTTTGAAATGTTCTGCCCCCTTGAAAACGGAGGACTTATAAACAAGAAAATGCTAAATAGGTAAGCAAGAGGTGTTTAATTAATTTCTTGGTAAGTAGATACACACAAATCCCATTTGCTTGTTATCTTAATAACTAAACTGATATCACCAAACTTGATTGGAATTCAACCTCTCAAATTCATTATTCAGATTAGGTTAACGCATTTTGAAATTAACAAAGAGTAATTAATGAATTGTAAGTTCATTACGATACGAGATTATTGATTCGTATGCGCGTACACCTAGTTATGTGTGGTTTTGTGTCACATAATGTACCAACGCCAATTGAGAATCAGCTATAGCGCAATTTGAGCTGTCAACATATGCCAAATCATATCCTACAACATCTAAAAATAAGCTTTGCTCGATTGATAATGGCGATAGCCCGAGCTATCGAAAAGCTTCGACACGTATGATAATAAATTGTCAATAAAAACATGTACTGACAATTTTTTAAGCATACGGTATTCTGACGACGTATAAAGTAGATAATTGTTCATTTGATACTATAGAATGTTTCACATAAAGAAAACGAATCTCAATACAACTCGACAAATATATGGTAAGTTTAAAAAACTATGGTACTTAAAGTTAAGTAGTCAACAAGTCGTACCAATTTCCCGAAAGTATCCTTAAACAAGTTTAAAAAAGTCAGCACTCGTGCATTTGTCATTTGAACATTCTCGAAAGTCACTTAAACTTTCAAATTACTAAAACTAAGAATAAAGCAATTCTCGAGTTAGCGAGCTAACACCCGACTCTGCCTGTATATTGCTACAAAAATGTCTGGCTAAAGAAAATGAACTTTCTTAAAAACTAAAAGTCGGACCTACGAAATTACTTCCGTCGGATAGTGCAATAAAACTCTTTGGGGAAAAGGCGAGGTGCAACTGCCAGCGGGTTGTCCGCTTTTGTCAATATTTTATAAGCGAGTAGCGATTTAATCTTTATGTTCGAGAGAGGCGACTTACAATAATTATCGGACGTAAATTAATGCCACAAGAATCTTAAAATGGTGACTCAATGTTAAAATGTGAGTTAAGATGGCCAAGTGATATTGGCTGGATGCAGTAGGCACCAAAGCTTTCTAGCTAAAATTGTGAGAAACATTTGGCCACGGATCGAGTAGAAGGAAAGAAATATATGTTTGATGCTATTTGAACAAAGGGTAAAAATTTTCTTTTAAACTTTCGCGATTTGTGTGCTTATTTAGGTACTAACATAAAATTTACGTCATAAGTCTGAATCGTATTCAACCCGTGACCACAACTGGAATCATTCACGCCAAATCTTCTTACGCGATTGAAACCCGTTACACTAATATTACTTAGTACGGATAGTAAAATTTCATATTAGCAATATATTTTGAGTGTCGTTTTAAAATCCATCTTTGGAGCAAATTAATGGAATTTCAGAATACTTTAGAATCATTAATACTACAAGAACTTTCCATGCTGTAACTCTAAGTACATCGTCTATTCTCCAATACAACTACGCATTAGTCTTTGTTATTTTAGTGTAATGATCTATTGTCTTTAAATAAATAAAGACACCGGGTGGTCCATTAATATTTTGATGTTCAGCTACAATTTGAGAATATTTTAGCGGTGTTTGAAGATTTGTATGTCTAAAAGCATTGTGGAAAGACCCAAAAGATGCTTAGTTTTAGTGCTAATGTGAGAAATATAGTAATGTAGATAGTATTTTTAAGGACTCTTCTTGTTTGTTAGTTTATGTCTGTTTGGCTAACAATACATAGAATTAGTCTCTCTGGGCATCGCGAAGTCGTTAGGAGACGTCGGGATACAATATTTGCCTGATATTTGTTGAAATAATCATGGTCTTATTATATATAGAACATAACCTCGAAGGTTTTAATAACATCACACGCTATGCTTGGGTTTATAATATACCGGCCGAATTGATAACCTCCTCCTTTTTTGTTGAAGTCGGTTAAAAAGGACTCGAGTCGCTGATAAATCGCTGAGATCATTTCTGTACTATCTATATTTTGCAGCTTTCCAAAACATGGCATTTGTTTCCACCTTAGTTTCTGGCCAATTTATGATCATCAATGTTAAAACCGACTTTTATTATCACCAGATAAACCCAGAATTGGTTTAGTATATTGACAGATTGCCTATAGAGCCTGTCCAAATATATTCTTCAACTATAGCATTTTAACTTAATAGTCTTCCTAAATGAACTACTAACATTTATAGAATAACACCGTCAAAGATTTAACTACCCTGAAATGGTCCAGCATAAACTGGAAACAGGAATCTTACACGTTTAAGGTGAGATTTATGAGATACTGGCTACTCTAATGAATATCTTAAGATTTATAGTTGCTAGTTGGTGGACCAAGACTACATATTGCTTATATCGAGGTAAACCTGGGACCTGGTGTTACTATTGATTGCCTGTTTTATAGACTAATTAGTGTTGGATTTCTTACATAGTATAGATACTTCTCGTGACCTCATTTAATTTGTTAAATGCAAATGCAGTGTTAAGAAAACGGTTGTGATAGGTACCTACATACGTATTTTTAAGAACAAACTATAATTATATGCTTACCTATATCTTATATATAACGATGAGAATTAAAACACAAACAAGTAATATTTTTAGTAAAGGTCAGAAAAATGAAATTCAGAGCAATATGCAAATATTACAAATCAAATATTTTTCATTCGATTTAAGACTAATAAATTTGGAAATAATATTTTAATACCCTTCTCATACGTCTCAAAAACACTAATTTTTTATACAGAATTGATTTTAGAATTTATTCAGAATAACTTTGAAACTGCCTCGTTGGTCTCGCGGCATAAATGTGCGCGTGGGATTGGGAGGTCTCGGGTTCGATTCCCGGGTCGGGCAAAGTGTTATTGGGTTTTTCCGTTAGTAAATTCTCAGTAGCGGCTCGAAGTCATTCATTTCATTTCATTAATTTGAAACTTTACCTAAAAAGGTCCAATTTTAATACCTAATATTATCTAATATCAATAACCGCCCGCTGCAAGTCGCACCATACCCTTAGGGGGCGAATAAGGGTAGCAGTGGGAATGAGAAGAGCGGTCAAAGGGGTGTGGGGCGAAGGGGGTTCAGGGAGCGTAATTGGGACTTTTTCTTTGGACTTTAACCTTTTGTTTTGTAAAGTGACTTCTTTCTTGCGTTGGCCGCGCCAATCGATTGAAATGAACCATTCAACTATGCCGGGAGAAGACTTCACGAATATTTAAGGCTTTTGTGGCCTCCACAATGGAATAGAGTTTTTAGGAACTTCTGAACTTGAATGAGGTCTGGGAGATTGAGTTCGGCTTGAGGTATTCGTCTTGTCGCTTGGTTGGTATCGAGATGTTGAGATTCAGACGCTCTGTACATGACAGTCTTTAGCTAAGACTCGCTAGTGTTGTTAACATGAATGCCGGTAGTTTTCAGCCCAAATTGCTTTCTTACTTATTGACGTTATAATTAGGTATGTCATACGAGAAATTACGATCTAGAATTGTGAATCTGGTCGTATAGTCATATTATTATGGAAAGTGCTCGGATTTCTGATTTTAACATTTTTCTTTTGGGAGATTGAGAAAACATTTTTGTTGAAATTGTTGTAAAAAATTTGTCGCTAATACTTTGACCACGGTATGCACACAAAGTATAGTACATTCATGCTGTTTTTGCAAAATATAAACACCAAACACAAAGACGTAATCACAGTTTTGAATCTCAAAAGTTGTTCTTCAATGGACGCCAGACAAAAACTAATACCAGCTCGGGATTAGAATACAAGGAGCGCATAAGAATCGACTCATTACATTACAATACATATTGTTTCGTTTACATACCGACAGCGATTATAGCTGTATTATAAGTGCAAGCAGTTTTTGAGAAAATATAAACAGACTAAAGGACGCCAGCAGCTACGCCTGCATTTTTTTTTAATTTACCTGTTTTGGCCGATCCCGTGGGAGTTTCGGGAAATCCCTTCTTAGTGCACCCCTACGGTCTCCAAGGAACATACATGCCAAATTTCAGCTTCCTGCGCCCAATAGTTTTGGCTGTAGCGTGTCTGTCAGTCAGTCAGTAACGCAAGGATTTTATATATTAAGATTGTCTTTTTTACTGTTTTTAAAAGAATATTCCGGTATTCTTTATAAAATGTGTACGCAAGGGATATTGCAAACATTCAATTAACGGACATAAAGAATTACTAGACTCTTCTAAACAACTATTCTAAATCACAGAAAGTTTGTACAACAAGACACACATGTGAACATCAAACCTAGATCACTAGGCGCAGTATTCAGGCGAGGCGGTTGTTTTAACTACCATACCTGTAATCAATTATGAACTGATTGAAAAACCCATCTATGGAGGTTTTGAGATTTGTACACTAGGAAATCGTATACCTGGACTCAGTAACGTTTTATGAGAGAGTATGAATACATCTTTGAATATTATATTTGAACTAGATCTGAAAAATGATTTCTGAATAGTGATTCGATTTTTTTAAACCAATATTTCTTGTATTTGTTTAACGCTTCTTGCTTTGCAGCCAATCCTAGATGTAAAAGCAGTTCAATCTTAATCTGTGCTTCGGCAAAAAAAAGACATATAAAATATGACCTCAGTAGAATGACACGAAGTGGTTCTAATTCAATTTGCAAGTAACAAGGGAAGTTAAATAAAAGGTATTTATAAATCTAATTGTATTGAGACAAACTCAAGAGTTGTTTTAAACGAAACTTTAGCTATTTGAAGTTATGAAACAGTTGTGTTGAGTGTCTGTATAGCAAAGGGCGTTATAAAGATATTACCACGTACCTAAAATACACTGCAACTACGAACAATTATAAGTTAGTTGATCAGATAAAAAATACTGTAGTGTCGCGTATTGCTACGAATCTAAACCCCAATTCCCTGCTAATAATGTCCATTCAAACCACAGCACCCACATTGCAATCAGTACACTACAAAACCATTTAAAAGTACCAAACTTATTTCACAGAACATCTTAACCAAACTAACAAAGTGTCGCAACATCTCTGCCAACCCCATTAACTAGGTAATGCGCCAACAAGAAACCTTTCCGAACATGTTTTTTAAACCCGGTATTTTTATCCACATATCGTCCTCTCTGTCCTACACACGGTAATGTGTGTCCTAAATATGTTTTGTCCCCCTTCCTCCCGTCGCGTTCAATTATTAAACCGTTCTGATCTAATTAACAAATGCCAATTTGGTGGACTGAATTGGAACAGAGACATACGTGGAGAGGAGTTTAATGTATTTTCAGTTCAGTTATTGAGGATAATCTGTCCATACTAATTTATTACACATAGAAAGCAATGCAAAATTCAATCATTGCACTATTAGTATCAAGCTAATATTACTGTGTAGGTGTTTTCTGTTAATTTAAAGGCTAATTAGCGTTGTTAGCGACGAATATTAAGTCAAATATGTAGCAATTTATTATCTATTTTTTACCAACAATAACAAATTTTCATACATTGATTGATATGTTCGATTCTCTTAGGTAATGTGAGAGAGAAAATTTCTACATCTCATCTATCTAGATCATATTTTCAGGATTCTGACAAGATCAGAGTAGCTGTTTCTCTATAGAATGGAATCAATACTTTGTAAGCCAGATCAATTGTAACTTAAATGTAATAGTAAGTTTTGTTGCCCCATTGTTGCAGCTTTTTTCTTTGCGACTAATATTATATGAACAATAATATAATGGTTGCCTTTAAAAAAGAATGGGAAAATCAGTATCTAGTATTTTTTATTACGTGCAATAAATTCACTAACTAAATTCAGCTCTATCGCTAATAACATCTATCCATTAGCAAAAAAGCAGGTGTATAGTAATTACTTTAAAATTAAATAATAAATTTATGTCACGTAAATAATATTAAAACGAAACATGTCAAATTAAGTCAACAAGTCTCTATGAAGTCCGTTTGCAACGATTATGGCGGCAAGGCGATGTAATTGGAAAAAGAAAAGATTAAACAATAAAAGTACTATTTGTTTATTTGTTGGATAATAATGTTTATTATCAATTATACTTAACAGCTGTTTCGGGGATTCAGTCCAGATGTAACCAGATGATTTGATACTATCCCCGACCACCAGTGATGTCAGCCGGTCAAAACGTCCGCGAAAATAAATATATACAGGTCATATTAGTAAGGTAGTACAGGACCCAGGTCCGTGTGGTGACGGATTAAGAATACGGAATGTCACCACCGCATATCATCCCATGGGTGTCGTAAGAGCCGACAGAGGGAGCATTTTATGCAGAGAACAGCACTGTAAGAGAAGGAAAACTTGATACAAACCCTATACCAACCCGTTTGGCCAGCGTGGTATAGTAGGCCAATTCCTCCTTTCAAAGGAGAGGCCTAGTCCAGCAGTGGACTGTTAAAGGCTGATGAAGACAGGACACGGATTAGTCCCGTTTCGACATGGAGATCATGTGTTGTCTCCCAATCCGAATTGAACCTCCTTAACAATTGGCAATTGAACATCCACACTCCAAACGTATCGAGACAGCCCAATATGTTATTGATACAAATGTTGATCTGTCCGATTTGTATTGTGGACGAACGTGCTATCTCTCAACGTATGAGGATTACGACATATGAATTTGTTACAGTGTTTTTGAGGGATTACCGGCGAATCGTGCCGAAATATTCGCAGATGTCGATGGGTCAACGGTGAGCGGTTTTTGGGTCAGTAGGATATATTTGTATTGATTTATTGATGACTAGAGCAGCTGCACTCGCACGTTTTTTTAATTTAGCCGTTACTACCCGACCCCGTGGGAGTTTCGGGAAATTCCGTCTTAGTACACCTCTTCGGTTCCCAAGGAATATACATGCCGAATTTCAGCTTCTTGCGCCAAAATAGTTTTGGTTGTGGCTTGTCTGTCATTCAGTCAGTAACGCAAGATTTTTATATATTGGGTTCGAGCGTTTAATAATTTCCTATGACGCGACATGTGAAAAATAATAATTTAACTAGCTTTTGCCTGCAGCTCCGCGTGCGTGAATTGAGTATTCATGTAAACCTCTCTTTTTTTTTAGTCTATATAGGTTCGCGTTTGACCACTATCATGCCTGATGGTAAGCATTGATGCGATCCAAGATGTAGCACGCTTACCTAGAAGATGCCTATTCACTCGCGTCTTGAAGACACCCAAATTGTACTGATCGGGAAACACAGACTCTGGCAGAGAGTTCCAATGTTTCAACCTTCCTCAAGAGTCATTATATATGATATCTATTGGTGAAAACCGTAACAAAAATCCGTTTGATAGTTTTTGAGTTGATTTGTTAGATATTTCGTTTTTAGTATAATAAGTAGATTAAAGTTTTCATCATCATCAGCCTTTAACAGTCCACTGCTAGACTAGGCCTCTCCTTTGAAAGGAGGAATTGGCCTACTATACCACGCTGGCCAAACGGGTTGGTATAGGGTTTGTATCAAGTTTTCCTTCTCTTACAGTGCTGTTCTCTGCATAGTATGCTCCCTCTGTCGGCTCTTACGACACCCATGGGATGATATGGGGTGGTGACATTCCGTATTCTTAATCCGTCACTACAATGATTAAAGTTATACTCCGATTTAAACTTCGCATGTCCATAAAAATAAAATCATATTTTTTACGATGTAGCATCTAATTAAAAACGACACTCTTTCAAAATTGTGTACACTATTGATCAACTAGTTTGGCAGGTATCAAACCCCTCACTGGGGGTCTTTCTCAGACAGGGAGGGTAGTTTTTCTAATTGCGCTACGATAGGGTGGACTGGATCATTGTAGTTTTATCCAAAACTAAATATACACAGGTTGAAAACGAATTGTGTTTATAGATATCATTTCACGATATTTTCCATAATAGCAGAAGATAATTCGTTTTATTTCTTATATTTATAAAAAAAAGTTTTATTCTGAATTTTATTAGGTATTAGGTTATTTTACAACTTTATACGACCAAGTAGCAAAGTTAAGAAATAGAAAAAGAAAAAATGAAAAGTCTTTCTTAAAGTAAGGCCATAAAATAACTTTAATTATAAAATTTTAATTAACCTTAAAGTAGAGCAGTAATAATTTTTAATTACCTCAAATAAACAATATAGTTTAGAAGATAAATAATTTATTACGAGGGACCTAAAAAAATCATGGCGAAATGTGGGTACAATATTACACCTCTGCCTACCCCTTCGGGGATACAAGCGTGAGTCTATAAAAATATAAAAATAATATAAAATAATTTACCTATCTTTACTCATGACTTATGACAAAACTAAGCACGATATCAACTAAGAAATTGTCACACTAATTTAATTGTGCCTCACCGTTGCCTTCTGATGTCCATCTCATCATATGCCATAGGCCACTAAAAATCTGGCACAGGATTTCAACTGGATCCTGACGATAAATATACCTTCAGTGCAACTTTTTACATCCCATCAGCTATGACTGTTAGACATGTTATAGGATTTACTGACAATATTTTCACTGACCATTTATTTACCTATGTGCTTTTACAAAGAATTGACGAATTACAATACGAGTGAGAGTGATATAGTCCTATTTCACATACATGGAACTTTGTTACCAACGACAACATATTTGAAATACTGACAATCCCATGCAAAGTAACCTTATTAAAAAATAACAACTTATTATTAAAAATCTACAAACACGAACTACACTCGAAAAACATCTGCCTCACGCACACATATACACACACGAACATACTGACGATGAAACGATACGTATTTATTGGGCCTGTGTGGGTGCACCCTAGTAATTTTTCGCCTAGGTCCCTGTCTAGCCCGCCGAAGCTAGGGTAAAGGGTGCCTAGATAAGTACAGACAACAAAATACTACGTACAAATGTATTTAAACGTGGTAAAATATTGTTCTTATAAAAAGTGTATTACGGCTAATTTACTTTAAAATAGCTAATTAGGTTTCATAGCGTGTCCGTTCTTGATGTGTAAGAAGGGCAATTCATTAGGTAGATATATTATTTTTAGTGCGGCAACAACTGCAAAGGACCTAAACCTTTTTTCTAGATGATCCGATTTTGATAAGTCGATGGGCACTAAATTTATTACCATGGAATACCTAGTTTCCTTTTATTCGAAAAACTTAAAATCGCTTTATTTTGTATTAATTACAATTGTCGGCAAATTGACTTTTTTAAGTAACTTTGAAATTGACTTTCGTAAAGTTGTACTGTTTATGACTGAACTTAAACTAAGAAAGGTTTTAACTTAGAGTGTCTACTTACTTTATATATAAGTAGGTCTAATAATAAGAAATTAAAAAAAATACAAATAATCCATTCAAACAGACTGTTTATTTTTTTGCACTGTTATCCAATTCCCCTTTAAAACTGACAATGTAATTCAATACTGAGATAACACATGCTAGATAAACTACTTAATAAAAATCATCAACGTCATAACGTTATCTTGTACAAGACCCACGCCTTTGAGGCCGGGGGTTAATGAAATTATATTAGCATTAGTCAGGATATCGTTAATCGGGGTATTATTGATCTACATTATTATCATTACATATCCTGCCATACTGAAGCAGTAAACATGAAATTTGGGAAATGGGTTCCTTTTGTGACATATGTACTCGTATGGAAGGCTTTTTAATATTCCACCCCTAAAAGGGTGAAGCAGGGATAGAAAGGTTTTGAAAATATCGCTATAAAAGTTAACAACAGCTAGTTAATCCTACTAATATTATAAATGTGAAAGTTTGTGAAGATGTATGTATGGATGTTTGTTACTCTTTCACGCAAAAACTACTGAACGGATTTGGATGAAACTTTACAGTAATATAGTTTATACATCAGAATAACACATAGGCTACAATTTATAAAGATTTTGTATAATGTTGCCATAATATAAGGAAAAGTATCAACTAAGTCGGCAAAAATCCTGAGCTCTGAAAGCTATTAACTAGAATTTTACCCCCTTCCTGATGACAGATTGATCTGATTTTTGGTATTCACTCATATTGTCATCAAGATTCAGATAATTTAAATGATTGTAAATTCAAGATGGCCGCCGATACAAAATGGCGGATTACTTATTTTCCACAAATACTTCAATATGGGTATCAAATGAAAGGGCTTGATTGGTAGAATAGAGCTCACAATGAAAAATCCAAGATGGCCGCCGCCACAAAATGGCGGATTACTTATTTTCCACAAATACTTCAATATGGGTATCAAATGAAAGGACTTGATTCGTAGAATAGAGCTCACTATAAAAAATCCAAGATGGCTGTCGCCGCAAAATGGCGGATTACTTAATTTCCACAAATACCTCAGTATGGGTATCGAATGAAAGGGCTTGATTGGTAGAATACGGCTCACTATCAAAAATCCAAGATGGCTGCCGCCACAAAATGGCGGATTACGTATTTTCCACAAATATCTCAATATGGGTATCAAATGAAAGGGTTTGATTGGTAGAATAGGGCTCACTATGAAAAATTCAAGATGGCGGCCACCACAAAATGGCGGATTACCTATTTTCCACAAATACCTCAATATGATTATCGAACGACAGGGCCTGATTGGTAGAAAAGGGATCACTATGAAAAGAGAATGAGAAGTATCAACTGACAACAAAACTAAAAAATTGAAAATAAAATTAACACATTAATAAAAAATGTTTTGGGCGTAGCGTATCCAGAGTAAACATTATGATAGAAATGTCACTTGCCCAACGATTTTAAATGTGTCTGATCAATACCTAAGATTGATGAGAACATTAGTGCGATCTGGCAGCTATGACTTACCGAATTAATTTTTAGCTTTTACTACATAACCTAACTACATAATTTTTATTGTAATAAAACTGTTTAACAGTTTAACTTAAAAAAATATATTTTAATATGTTTTTTACAATGCTCATTCTAGAGTAGTTATCAATTTGTTTTCAAAATTCATAAATGTATTGCCTTCAGTATTTAATGTAGATGAAGTTTGTCTTTTACAGTAAGTAGTTTGGACGAATAGTTTAAAAGTTATCACGATTACATTTGACCTAAGTAAGCGCAGCGTTATGAAAAGCGTTTACTATTAATTGGCGCGCTTAAGCGCAGCGGCGTAAAGGAGCGGTCTGATTATGTACTTTGTGGTAATGCTATCAGTTTTTATTTTTGCTGCTGTTCTATTCAGTAGGTATATAAGCTCTTCATAACTTCAATAATATACCTACACAATGAAAACAAAAGTAATTTTAAGTACTCTGTTTATATGTAGGTATGCTACACGGCTAATGTGCAGATCCGTTTGTGATGAAATTTGATATGGATAGTCTGAAACCTGGGGAAGTACAAAGGCTACTCTTTATTTAAATTTGATGCGGGCGAAGCCGCGGGCAAAAGCTAGTAATTAATAAAATAAGCAGTTTCAACGTTCTATTATAAAAACATTGCATATTTATTACATAATCGGCTATGCAACAGATGGCGTTAGTCACATAACGTTGCAGTAATTAATCAACGTGGCATAGCAACTGCCATTTATAGTAATATATTATTTACTATTAATTATTATACTATTATTTACTTAATTATTACGTGGATAAAATAATGAACGGGATATTGTGCAAAAACTAAGTTCAAATACCTACTCGTATGTTTTATTCTTATATTCTTGGTATAAATAAAACAATTAATTAATTTGCATAAAAGGAATAGTAAGCGATAATATAATACCTATTGAAATTTCATAAGGAGTTATCATTTACTATATGCATAGTAACTAGGTATCTCATAGATTAAGCTATGGCAAAGGGGAAACGAGGCCTAGGAGCCTATCCTCTTACTAGAGATAAAATATGAAGCAATATTGTTTTAGGCATGTCAAAAGACAGTTTATAAACTTACTAATATTATAAACATGAAAGTTAATAAATATTGTGATAAAACCCATTACCATTTTCCACAAAAAGCTACTGCACGGATTTTGATCAAACTCTGGATAGAAAGAAGAGAAAAACTGGATAAAAGAGGGTTTCTATTCTTTTTATCCTGATAATTGACATACACGCGGGCAAAGCCGAGAGCAGAAGCTAGTTATTTATAAATTTATTTCTGAGAGGCTCATAATTTCTTCATATTTTTCATATGAAAAGAATTCTAACGAATGAAGCACTATAATATACCTAATGATAGAGTTATGATAATAATATGTCAAGTTAATAGGTAGCCATATTAAGTCATTACTCGATATACGAGTCAAATGCATGCTATTATAATGTGATATTACTTAGTTATTAATCAGCTATATTATTATACACATACATAAATACTCACGCTTGTACGGTACGAAAGGATATACAGAGATTATAAGAATATTCAACGATAACTGACACGGTCATCAGATCGCAAACTAAGTAGAACATACTTACTCATAGATACGTCTACGTACATATTATATTCTCAGATTCACACACACATGGTAGATAACTGCCTCCGTGGTCCAGTGGATAGCGTATACGACTGCTGAGGTCCCGGGTTCGATTCACGGGTCGGGGAAAAGTGTAACTGGGTTTTTCCGAATTCTCAGTAGCAGCCCGGAGTCTGGTGATGTGCCCGGTAACGGCGATAGACTCGACCACTATTACGTGGGGCCTAAAAATTCATGGGAAAAGGTGGGTGTAATATTACACCTCTGCTTACCCCTTCGGGGATACAGGCGTGAGTGAATTAAAAAAAATGATAGATAAATTACGGCCAAAGCCACAGAATAAACAATTTTGTTCATCACTCAAAGATTAATTTGTCCTGGGTTGGAATCGAAACCACGATCCTCGATGCCGTCATATTCTACACTAATTTTAGTGCTGTGAAATTAATAAAGAGTCTATAATCTTTCATGTTTAATGTCAAAATTTGTTCTAAAGCTGAAGGTGATTAAAGAATTTCCAGAAAAATAAATTAAAGAATTAGTAAATAATTAGGTTTAGCTGCAATTATATAAATAGGTAGATATAATAATATAAAACATGGTAGATGATATCTTATATCATCATCATCAGCCTTTAATAGTCCACTGCTGGGCAGGCCTCACCTTTGAAAGGAGGAATTGGCCTACTACCTATATCACGCTGGCCAAACAGGTTGGTATAGGGTTTGCATCAAGTTTTCCTTCTCTTACAGTGCTGTTCTCTGCATAATATGCTCCCTCTGTCGGCTCTTATGACACCCAGGGGATGATATGGGGTGGTGATAATCCATATTCTTAATCCGTCACCACACGGACTATATATCTTATATACTTACTGTTAATTACAAACGCATTATAAAAAAATATTAATTTAAATGATTATTTTAACGCATTCATTGTTTTTATGATGAAATCACAATGTTCTAATTTTTATTTATATTACTTTATTTGCCCAAAGGATCTAAAATAACAATGACAAAATTTATATTATTCCAAATAATTTGAATGTTTGTGTTTTCATCCACGTTATTATTTTATTAAAAATAGTATTTTTGCCACTGTCATTCCAATTTACTCAGAACGATCATGTACCAACACAGAAACCATCTCCCCTATACAGTAACTTGAACTACATTAAAAAAACTTTTAAATTAAATCTCTTTGTAAAAAAGAACAATAATATAATTACAGCCTAATTTGTGGACGGTACTGAAACCGAACCCTTTCTACCAGCGATTTGTTTTAAAGGTCGTCGCCCTCACGTTGTCTCGTTCTTTTATTACCGTTCCGATATCTTGCCTCTCACTCGCACACGCATAGGGAAACACGACCTACGGGACTATGGAAGGAAGAGGTTTTTTTTAATACCGGAAATTCGGCTTTTGGAAATGTCTATGTATGACAACTTATAGTTTATGTTAAAATCAGGGGCGCCTTGACAGTCTGATTTTGTAATCAATCACAGTATTTATGCCTGGTACAATACCTTAAAAAAAATCGATATAAAGTTGTCCGACCCAGTACTCGAACCAGGTACTAGCAAAAACCCTAACTTATATTACTTATACTACTAGTAAGTAATATAAGTTAGGGTTTTTGCTAGTACCTGGTTCGAGTACTGGGTCGGACAACTTTATATCGATTTTTTTTAAGGTATTGTCGACAGGCAAAGTGTCTAAAAAAATTCTATAAGCATGATGTTCTGAAATAGCAAACACTGTTATCTGACCCTAAAATAGACAGAGCTCATACAAACAATTTATGAAGTTAATAAATAATCAAAACTCCATGCATACTAAAAATACCTATATCACAACCGGATACCTACATCAATCTTCGTATAATGAGCACGAGTAAGCAAATTAGGTAATCGAACCACAGTAGGATCACTAAGCAAACCAGCAGGACAGTCCAAAATGTAATAAAACATTTAGGCACGAAGGAGAAAAGGTAAAATTAAAGTAAAACGTATACATCGTGTAGCAATCATGAGGAAATTTTAAATCAAAAACATGTATTAGGTATAATATAATCATATTAAACTCTTTCGTTGCTGACCGACAGACAACGCACAGGCGAACTTCGGGGCCTAAGATTTCTTTTTTATTATTTTGACGCATGATGGAAACCAATCTATTTACGGGCTAACCCCCCCAGGCTGGGGTCCTAAAGGGGCTCAGGCTAGGGAGAGTGTGGGACTCCACGACGACAAGCGCCGGGACTACCCACTAAAACCACCATGGTGTGTTCCTCTTCCTCTATCCGATCCCATTTAATGGCGGGGTCACGGGAACTACGTTAGCATTACTGCCGCAACCCCGCCTGAGCTGCACATGCATCCATCTGCATCCATCATACTTGCCTTCATACATCCTCTTTCATACTACGAGCGGCAAAGAACGACGCACGTAGGTCCTTTTTGGTAATCTATGCGTGCAAAAGTATCACTTTCTAATTGTGCAGTTCAAGTGTTATAAAGTATTAGGCAAGACACATGACAACATGTTACAAGAAGCCGAATCATAACTCATGCTATTACAAGGTAGAAAAGACGACATTTGTGTTGTTTACTACAAGAAAAATAATATTTGACTACAAATATGAAAAGAAAATGCATTGATTTATTATAAATGAATATTTTTAATTAATTAATAAACCAAAGACCAAAAATATGAGAACAAACATAAAATAATCCTTAAATAGTTAAAACGTCTGAGGCAAATTGTCCACAAAGCAAATCGTCCACATAAGTTTTTAATTATTTTGCAAAATTGTACCTTGGATACTTCGTCTAACTCGTCAGTATTCGTCGTGTCCTTAAAATGTTTCAGTACCTACTGTATCGGTTTTTCGATCAGCGACTTTTTCATTACGCCAAACCTCAATACGTTTTACAACGACGCCACCACATTATCTAAAAAAATCAAAATAAATACTTACGGCGGATAACGGCACAAAAAAATGGGAATCTTGGTAGCTTGATAAACTGAAGTAATGGATAAAACACGCTTCACAACCAATCCACATCAATCACAATAGTACTACTCTGGTGTAAACGAATTTAATTCTACATTTTTGTACTATTTACTAATATTTTTATTACATCAATATCTCGACAGTAAAAAGTTTAGTATCGAAGTAAATACGAAATAATAAAGCCATACCTGTCAGCTCAAGTTCCATATCATATCTATTAAATAAATTCCCTTACAGACAAACTTATGTGCCTTGAAACTTCGTCGCTGACTGGCAGACACACGATGTGCAATCGGACGCGTGGACGAGTTGTAACTTGTACACTTATTTGTACGTTCCAAATCACGCGATTTGCTTAGACAACGAGTGTTTTGATTTGCCTGGCTATCTGAGTGTTTATTAAAATAGAATATAATCCATATGTATCGCCTAAAGTTTATAACTTTTGCACGCATAGATTACCAAAAAGGACCTACGTGCGACGTAGTCTGCTAACGCTACGAGAGGCGCACGCGGAACACGTGCGCTGCGCCGCTACTCGTGCCTCGCGGAGGGCCTAACAAGCTGAAATTTGGAGAGTAGGTACCCTTTTACACAAATTTCATCTCCCGCTAATATTTCTCTTAATGCTCCAAGAGAGGATTTTTGGTAATTTCCCCTAAGGCGATAAAAATAAACATTTACAAAAGTTAGCTTCGAATAAAATTGCTAAAAGTTATTATTATACGAGACTTGTCTTGATGTACAGTTTTATTTAAAATGGCAATACTAAATATTTCAATGACATTTTCTAAATTTGTGTTTCCGTCTTTCCATACTCAATCCTATGAGAATAACATACGTGCGTCGCATTTGCTACATAACTTCCATACTTAATATCAAAGTAATTCATATAAAAAGATACTTTAGTTTTTTACTACAACTATCTACTCCGCAAAATACGACATATATTCTTCATAATAATTGTCCGTTTTGTGACACATGTTTGTGGGAACAATTATGTAGTTTCTTTGACCCCAATCATAACTTTTTAGTACGCAAAGCGTAACGACAGCCAACGCACTAAAAATCTAGAACTACCTACATGCGTAATTACAATACGCAGTACGCATCCACCTAACTGTTCTGTGTTTTCCTTTTAAATACCAAGTACTTTAGAGTATATGAAGACCCGCCCATTTATCTAAAAATAAAACAATCAACGAATTCACAATGACGCACTCGAACATTAGAACAAAACTCCACAAAAAGAAAGTAAAACGATTTACATAAAAATAACACAAAAAACACTTATTTTTTATTTTTTGTAAAAAGAAACGCCTGCCATTGGCGTAGGTCAGTAACCTAACCGTCATTCATTCCAATTTCAAACTTGGAATTCCGAGCGAAGAAGCTACGCACACAAGCTTACCGCACGCACACAAATTGGGCGGGTTTAATTTGTATTTGTATTTATGTAGGCCACGCACACATGCGCGCGTTATATGGGTCGGCACACAAACACAATGAAATGTTTTTGACGAGTCATATAAGACGGTATTTAAATGAATTATTGTTTGTTTATAAGGGATTAATCGCTTCATTGTAAGGTTTATAAAATTAAAACATGAAGGGACTTTATTTCATTGTTATGCTAAGTACCTAGTTGTTTTGTGAGCGTGTTCGTATCCATTGATATTTATAACTTAGTTTTTGTTTTAACATGGACGATTCCCTTAATAAGCTGTTTTATTCGTGCAATGTAATAAAACGAATACAGGGCACGTAGGCGAGCATGACATAAGCCACAATGATCAGTTAGCCCCAACCTAATCTTTTAAAGATACGGTTGACGTCACGACACTTGCGGAAAGCATGTCGAGCCACATTCCGTCTGACATTCGTCAGGAAAAAGCCGTATTTCGTTGCACCGATGCAGCCTTTTTGGCGAAGGTTATTTTGAACTTGACATTCGTAAATGTAAAAACAGATTTTATTTTAATCTCACTGTACGATTTAATGTCACGTTTTTGTAGACATCGTAAAGTCAACGACATTTATATAGCCTGATATACATACCTACATCGAGTACTACGTATGAAGGAACTGTAATCAACTCGAAACTCGTTATTTCTTGACAGCTCGACTCACTGGCCGGCGTAATCCGAAATCTCAAAATAACTTTCGCTGCAATTTAAAACAAGAACACGTTTGCAAAATTTAAAAAAAGAACTCGGCATTCGAATTTCGTGTCGTCATAAGTTCGCAAGGTGTTCAGTTGCGTGTGTGCGTTCGACGCACACGGACACGCTGCGTCCGCTTGGGGTAGGTTAGGGACGGAATTGGGGTGGGCCCCGCCGAATGTTCAACAGCTTTGTTTGTGATATTGTTTGGCAATTCTAAATTGGCGTGATATAAGATTAGATATATTTTCGTCACAGAAATCGAGAATAGTAGCATGCCGCACTATTACCTACACATATTTTATTCCACTTGTGATGGCAACGACCATAAATTGTTATAATAATGATCGCATTTCCACTTTTGAATTTGATGACAATAAATATCTTTGAAACATAAAATTTTAACGACTTTGATTAAGTTTTATAAACTTAATACTAAACTTAAAACTTTATAATTTCACAAATACAAAGGAATGTATTTTTCGAAGCTCAAATTTTTTTATAGCTTATCTAAGCTTTGTCTAAAAGATTCTAAGTCATGGTCTTGCCATACACACAGGGCTGAACAGATCTTCATTTTATCTTATCAAGTTCTAGTGTTATTGATATTGCTTTCCAGTTAATTAAAAAAGTTAATTTTAGAACTGCTTCATACTACCAGGCACAATGCACCTGCTGTTTCTTTATATGTATTAGGCGCTCATTCTATATTCAAATGTCTCGTATAACGGCTAAAAAACCGTCTTTAACCGACCTGATCCGGTTTCTACGGGACAAGTTTCGACCATTAAACCGTAGTTGACATTAACTCGTGATAAACCGCATTTAAAAGTAAAATATTGACGCAATGTAAATGTATTAGATGTCTTGGTACTGATTTAAATTTCCTTGAAACCGATAACTTGGGATTTAGTGGCCCTAGACTGTATTAATTTGCTGTTGATTTATACAGAATTCTGTAACAAATATTTGGGTCTATCTAACAATAAAGATTAAACATGAAACCCACCTACCTCAATGCTGAATATAATGTTGCTGAATTTAGATCGAATGTATTCAGCTTTAACAAACAATACATTGTTAGTTAGTAGTTCTCATTACCCAACAAACACTAAGTATAACTCTTGGTCCCTTATTGCCGCTATACACATAACAAGGCTACTATTGACATTTCTTTCAACAAATTTAGATATAGGCTTCACTAATATATATAACAATTTTTACTCAAACAAAAGCATGATTAAACTTCGAAGTATACTTAATCGGTGTTATAATATTCGTCCGATTCACTTTAAACGAATACCAAAATGTGATGTGTGGATAAAAACAGCTAAAAAATCTGTTGATAAAATTAAACTATCTATAACTAGATTGATGAACTGGCATTTCAAATTGCTCATACTAAGATAATATATCTATGACTCGATATATTCAGTATTTGTTTTATTATTTTTACATTGTTCCTGTGCTGTACTCTCGCACTGGTTGACAAACTACCCGCGTGCAGTGGAATGACTTGTCATGTAACATTCATTGAACTGACAGCGTCCATCGATTGCCCTGACGTATTGACTGCTACGATACCAGAGATACTGCGTATTACTTGTTTTGTGAATACAAAATTGATATTATAAAAAGGATTGGGCCAAGGCACTTTAACTTTTTACTTCAAATAGTTTTCTTTATCAACTGTCGTCAACATATTTGTTTCTATATACGTATATTTTATCGAACGTTCGACGCACAATGACCTCAAAGCCCTTGAAAATACACGAACATTATTATCATACAAAAACATGTTCATAAACGAAGTACGTTTCAAAATACTAGGTACTTTATTTAAAACATCGTCTAGTAAAACAGAATGTCAAGCAACCCATCGAACCTTAATTAAATGGGCAATCAAAACAAACGGGATATATAAACCGGTAAGATGTATAAAACAAAATAAGACTGACATCATATCCCTATTCCCAAGCACATAAAAATAGCGTAGTATCAACTGACGGAGTGAACGATCTTCGGGTGTTTCGAAAAAGGAAAAAAGCAAAAAAAAAATTGTGCAACGGCCAATGCTCGTCGGCAGTAGTGGAATACGCGCTCTCTAGCAAAAAAGCGGGGTCGTTGCCCTCGCGGCGTGTCCTTCGCGCGCGCGTGTGTGTGTGCGTGCGGTGACACGCACACAGGGACAGGCTCGCATTTTTCGTGCGCACACAATTCGCATGTGTGCGTAACGCGGATGCTTTTGAGTGCGTTAACACGTTGGACGCACGCAAAAAAGCGTACGTTAGGACGGACGCACACCGCGACGCATCCCGATGTACTTGAGGTAGGTTAGGGCAGAATTGTATGTTAATTGAACATTGAAATTTAAACAATCATTACGTTGGTACCTAATCACTTCTTACTTTAGCGCGAACTTCAAATTAGATGAGATCGTATTCAATTATTGTATTTTAGTTTATTTAGAATTCAGCAGAGTTCGCTTTAGGTGGTTATTGAAACAAATAGATGATACTCATAATTAATTTATTCTAGAAGCCATTTACGACCTACCTGTTACCCTTTATGAAATGCCCATTTAATTTAGCACGCGGCAAATCTTTCCTAACAAAAGGAACTACCTTTCCATGTCAATGTTGTATGATGAGAATACAAAAATGACTTAGTTCAAGTTCACAATCTGGTTGCACATCGTGGATGGTGTGCGTTGTGCGTCCGCCTTATCTACGCGTTGCGTGCGGCCGGCCAGTGCGCGCGGCCTCTTAATTTTGTCATTAGAACGCTAGTCGTTACACTGTGGACCAAATTGCCTCTGCACGCAATTTTTCGCGTTCGCGAATCGGTTATTACGCTAAATAATGCTGGCTGGAAACATGTCATTGTGTTTTATTTAAATTGATTTGTGTTCAGGGTTTTGATTTTGGAATTCTGTTTTTAAATTCGTTCGTTTTGAATAGTTTGAGATATCGAGTTTTACAGTTTATATTTAAACTAGAGTTATTTATTCTGATACTTTAATAAAATTATAAATCGGACAACCTAACTAACCTAAAGTCAGGTCATTGAATTCATAGTAGGTAAATTTTATGCTTTTTGACTCGATACAGATTGACACTAAGTATAAGTTAGCTTGTCTCATTTGGTTTATGGTTAAACATAATTTAATGAATTCGCGCTTTATTTTGTGTCTGATTTTGAGGGTTTATGACGAATTGACTCAAGCCAATTGTTTGCGATATTGTGAAACACATTTGCCACTTATAAATTGGATTACCAACTACTTAAGCCACGTGCAAAAGATATGTAAATAGAGGCACTACAAAATAAAGCTTGACTATAACTAAAACTTAACTATAATAAAATCAACAATATTTTTCTTAGCAATTTCAATAAATTCTAAAAAACATCAAAGTCAAACAAATATGGGAACTAGCCCACACTAAACGTTCAATTAGTATAAAGCCACTCGCACACCGAGCGCAAACATCTCGTTCAAATAAAGGCTAGTTCACACGGTAATGTATGGGCGCGGCAGAAACGTCGCGTCGTTTGTAGGTCGACACTTGCATGCGTTGCAATCACGACGATATTGCATACAATTAATGTATTAGTTTGTACATAAAAATAGAATATTCTTACTGACATATGAGGAATAATAAAATACAGTAGTAAGTACCTAAGTACAAACTGTTATCTTCACCATACATCATCCTTCTGCAGCAAGCCGGCCTAGGCCTCTCCTAATTAGGGCATTTTTAATAAATTGGAGATTTTGGCCAACTATGCTACGCTGGCCAGACAGGTCGATAAGGAGTTTGATGATGTTGTCGTCACCACACGGACAAAAATAAACTTATTTTATTGTGGAGTACAAAAGCATGTGCTTTGTAGACTGTGAGGCCGTGTCGGTATTTTTATTATTTGAAAATTATGATAATATGGTTTTATAGTAGGCAATAAAATAAGTTCATTCAGCATAAGATTTGTGACTCCTTGGCATATGGTTAAAAGAAAATTACTATTATTCGTCACTAAAAACTACTTTAAGAAGTAATGATTAAAGTTTTAATCTAAGTGATTTAATAGGTAACACATTTTAGAAAGCAACTGCACGCAGATCCACAAAATCAAATGAAGTATAAGAAGTAGACTATGCACCACCAAATGTAGATTTAAAGATATTCGACGCCAAAAGATTGTTTCTCAGATATCTTTGCACCTAGTGTTGTGGGTTCGATGCTCACATGGGACCACCATCACCAGCCTTTAACAGTCCACTGCTGGACCAGGCCTCTCCTTTGAAAGGAGGAATTGGCCTACTATACCACGCTGGCCAAACGGGTTGGTATAGGGTTTGTATCAAGTTTGCCTTCTCTTACAGTGCTGTTCTCTGCATAATAATATGCTCCCTCTGTCGGTTCTTACGACACCCATGGGATGATATGGGGTGGTGACATTCCGTATTCTTAATCCGTCACCACACGGACACGTCACATGGGACACCACTTTATAATGTATAATCAAAGAATAATTGTTCTGCTGAGTTTGGAAATTAATTTTGTCCGTTGATTGATTATTTGCAAGATTTTCAGTTACTCTGGAACTTCAGCAAGCCCATGAAGATATCTTTAAAGAAAATATGCCTTCTTCCAGATTCTTGAAACACTCCCTTTTAGCCAGCGACGCACCACCTAAGACGAAAACTGGCTCTAAAATATCGACAAAGTGGTAAATTTGTTATAACGAAGGCTTCCTCATTAATTGGCCGCCACCATCTTGTGGTACTTACATGACAAATTCCCGGTGGGCGCGACGTAGGTGTGGAAATAATACAGTTTATAGGTCACCAGACACGTACAATTCAATCACTGTCCATCTAAAATTAGGATCTTACACGCAACTACAGAAACACGTAAATTGCTCACATTATTTATGTATCTTGGGACCATTATATGAAATTGTAATGGACAGCTTGAGATCATCCTCGCCTGTGCGTATTGTATGACGCTGAGCTTATTTTTCAGCACTTCGGTATTCTCCTAAGAGAAAGGCTGTAGCTTCTGGTATCCACAGCTAATATGCGTCTTTATTTTAAAAGACAAATGTCTTTGAAATTGGCAATTATAATCGACAAGACAAACCTCGCAAATAGATACATCGTTTAATCATAAAGTTTTCAACAGTCACTAAATTTGGTAATGGAAGAATAGCCAGAATGACAAATTTAAACCATTTCCAAGTAAGGTATTCCAGTAAATACTTCAGCCAACAAAAGGAATATAACAATGAAAGATCAGAGAAAATAGAGGTGGGTGTGTTAGCAGTACAAAAATAGTCTAAAATAAAATACTTTTAAGACAACTTCGTCTCGTATTATTTCTTTAAAAAATTCTTGACAACTTAAAGGAGTATTAAAGATAAATATTTTAAAAGCTTTCTCATTTTCGTTCTAAATTTCTGGCGAGAGAAATAAAACTTACACGGGGTATATTTACTTGTTTAGTGAAAATATTTTAAGGTTTAATCGCAGACTCGTAGCTCAGTTTACTTCTAAGGCTTTTCTTCTTGCTGAAAGCAAGTTGATTAAGTCCAGGTGGAATCATATTAAGGTGCTTGAATCAAAAAGGAGGTTTTGGTTCAAACAAGTTAATATGATTCCACCTGGACCTAATGGCAAGATAAATTGAAGCCTCTAAACCACAGATATATAACAGCAGAATTGTCAATCAATAACAAAATATCAACAAGGGAAATGCAAGTACATACATCAAACAACACGAATATAACATTATCAAAATAGGTTATACAAAACATTAATATTAATTAGAAAATTACGCATAAGTTGAAAACAGGAAAACTTTGGAACGATACGTTTATTAAACATGGCCACGAGTCGATGCAAAAAGTACTTGCAATGTGCATACAACGTAATTAATACAATATTTGTAATTCCTTTGTATGTGGTTTCGTGATAATGTTAATATAGTTAGGTATTGAAGGGTACTAAGGGATGTAGGTCACTTTAAATTGAGTTAATTTTAAATGTTGGCACACCAATTGGTGTAAATAATGTTCGAGGTTTTCTTCGTGGTCAGCTGAAAGGTTGACCTGCTGATTAATTTAATCTGTACGAGAATAATTGCTGCTACATATCTTAAATTATAAAGCCATCTCTTGAGGCACTAATTCCTTGACTAATTTGAAGGTTTTAGATCTCGAGCTTGGAATTAATTTCATTAATAAACTTGTCGAAACCAGTGAAGAGTTATAGATAGACCTTGAGTGTTTTGAAGGAGCAGATACTCTGAAAACCAAGCCTTTAAATTTTATATCCTCAATACAAAATATACCCTATAATAGATGATGCTATAACGTCGACAGATAGAATAAAATTTAGGTCAATTTTGGCCTCATAACCAATCTTCACAAATTTACTTCACTGCTGGCTATTGTCAAATTGTTTATACGCAATTAGAGAAACTCAAACGCTGTGCAGAGCGCATTTTAAGCAAGGTCATACACGTGAGTGCAGAACGACAGTGTATCAACCGCGCCCGCGACACCGTCAGTCCCAATCTAATTAAAGTAAAAGCACCCTGTGCGTCACAGTTTACGAGTTTACGTCCTCTGTTCACAGGTTAAGATATTGTGTTAGTAATACTGTTTATTTGTGTGTCATTGTCACATACATGTGTAGTGCGCATGTGTGCAACAACTAGGGTGGGATTATAATTTGGATCTTGAAAAGCCACCTGTCTGTTGCCTATCGTGTTTATTCATTCAATGTAATTAAGAGGTCTGCTGATGAAATTTTGCGTACGTTGTAAAAGCTTTGGGGCTCAAGTTGTGGGGATACATTTTTACTGTCATATGTTAAGGGTTTTAAGTTTGGGAAGCAGAACGCATTTCTGAATTTAGCAAATTAAGTGGATGTTGTAACTTACCATAAAAATAACTCGTGTTATGGTTGAAGGCAACTATAAAAGGAAAGTTTCCGGTCATGAAAAATTTTAGGTTTATTAGAAAGCTCAAATTTTCTGGTTGCTGAGTGAATTATGACGGCATGACTATACTTTCACTGAAATAATAATAATAATTTCTTTATTAGCACATTTATACAATTTTCAGTAGGTATAAATCTAGGTATTAAAACTAACACTGTGTAAATAAAGCTTTTACACGTAGGTATTATTAACAGCTCATGCGTGCCTAGTGTGACTAAGACCTTAGCTAATGATCTACATTGAATCTTAACGAATGTCTCGTGTTCGAATGTTCTTAATTCAAACGCCCTTGTAATTAACTCGTTTCGTATTGTTCCTAATTCAAAAACCAATCATTGTTCGTTAATGAACACAGCGTTGTAGCTTCTAAACTTTAGATTATTACTTTTTATTGAACGAAGAAAGATAGAAGAAGTATTTTTTTCTTAGATTTTAGGAAGGGTTACCTACTAAGACAGGTAGCACTAATAAAATACACAATATAAAAATAACTAGGCTTTCATACGAAGGATTTACACATTTAGGGTTATTTTTAGGTATTATTTTACATAATTATCTAATGATTATTACGAGAGTAAAACATACAAACAAACAAAGGGAAGAGGAAGCGGGAGACTAACAAAAAAGAAAATTTCATAAATAAAATAAATTGGAGGTATTAGGCTTGATAAAACATAAATGACAAATACAAAATCCCGCGTAAACGCAATTTGATACCCCCGCCATATTTAATGCCAAATTCAGAATTGGAAAGTTACCGAACGCCGTAGAACGCGCGAATAGAGGTGTCCTACCGATGACGATGGCCAGTGAAACGCAAAAGTAAAAGGCTATAATAACTTCCCACTGTGTTTCTCACTGGTAATGTTTACGACGGTGTGTAATTGACTTAATCGTCCAATCATCAATGATTTAGTGGTTTTTTAGAGTAAGGTGTAGGACTGTACACATTGTGGTGTATGTTGAGGTGTTGAGTGATAATTTATTTGATGTGTACCTAATGTGTCTTACTTGGTTCTGTGTGAGATTGTCCTTATATGAACGTGTTATAAAAGTGAAGTGATTTCTCTTTATTTTCTTATCGAGTAAAAAGCTTCTTTGACTTAGTATACTTTATAGCCACTTGGACAGTAAACTGTTAAATTTTCCATGGTTTTTACCTTTTAAGGAATGCTATAAGGTGGTTCATTATTATTTGAGCAGACTGAAATTTCATTATTCATTTTAATTATTTAAAATATAGGTAGGTAAATTCTCGAATAATAATAAAAAAATCTTTGATAATGTCGTTTTAACGGCCGAATTTTATTTTTGAGACTTAGAAGATTAATTTTCAGGTGATATTATTTCTCGTTGGTTATTTTAAGAAACAGATAACTGCTGAGTAAGTCACATTTTAATTTTATTAGTCTTGGATGAATTCTTTTGGTGGCGTTGTTAAGATTTTGTGTTAACTTAAGAATACATTAGAATACAATCGAATATCAATTCCAAAAACAAAAACGTAGAATTCAAAAATCGAACACACTTGAATTTAAAATCACACGTATAAATAGTGACGAACTAACCACAATTCCAAACAAGGAAAAAGTAAAATTCAAAAAGCGACGAACTCGACTAAAATGAATTTGGCATCATCGAACAAAACGAGTCATTGTCGAAAAGTCAGCACATTGAGTGGGTCGACTCCGCCCGCGCACGCGATTGGGCCGCCAACGCGACGCACATTGGAATTTTAACAAAACCCCTCTGCCTAGTTCCGCCTTCTAAAATGTTTTTTTCCGCTCCCGCCAAAATGGCGGGCCACTATTTGGATAGTGATTAAAACTGTTTTAAACAGAACTGGTTTTATGGTGAATGTTTTACGATTTAAACATTTTATATTTCGTTTTCTCGTAGTGTAATAGTTATGTTACTGAATATTAGGTAAATAGTACCTAATTGCTTGCTTATTCAATATGATTTATACCAGTTGTCAAGAGGCAATAATCACATACAAGGTAAGAAATACTTATAGACATAAATAATCAAGTCATTACGTAATTTATAAAGTACCTACTATTGTAGTATAGCGTTAATTAGTACCTACATAATGATTAAATTATAATGGAAGAATCATTTTTTATAGTTTAGAAAAATAAGTAAGTAGATATAGTTACTTCTACTAAGTTATAAACTACTAGCTTGTGCCTGCGGTTTTGCTCGCTCGGTGTCAGTTTTAGCCCATGTGCTATTCTAGCATAAGCTGCATTATTGCAAAGTTGGACAAAATCTGTTGCGTAGTTTTTGAAGGTGAGTGACAAACGCCCATCCAGCCATCTTCACAAGGCTTCGCTCCTATAGTAGAAAGACTTATTACTTGCTAGAGGTTTTTTTTATTTAATCTTTTCTGCCGGAACCCGTGGTGCACCCCTACGGTCCCTAAGGAACGTACAGGCCAAATTGTAGCTTCTTGTGCTTACTTAGTAACTTTGGCAGTACGTTGTCTGTCAAGAAATCAGTAGCAGAAGAATTGTAGATCCTATGTATACAGATATGTACCTACCATTATCTAAATACATATTCAATTTGTCACTGTAAACATCTTTCATTATTTAAAAATCGGTCCTCATTAATCCAGGCGTTTATTATATTCATAAAAATGTAAGTTCTGCGCATAATTACATTTATAGTCCTAGATTCACGTCAATGATACACATTGCACGTAAAATAGGTAGCATTTTTGATGAATTTTGTGTAAAAACATTTTCGCACTGCATGCCCGTAGTACGTAAGTTACGAGTAGAGTTCTCTTAGAGTCTCTGAAAGTGTTTTTTCTAATTTTTTTAAATACTATGGAGTAGGTACGTTTGCTGCCTGCCCATAACATGATGAATGTCAAGATATACCTATTACTAATAAATGATTCATAATATTATCTTACGAGACCCGGTACGCAGTTGTTGCAGCTACTGACAAAGCTGTAGCATTTTCTAGTAAATGTTAACTTCTTAATATTTTTACAAATGCCATAGCCATAAAAATTGTGGCTTATTTAAAAAATCTAGAAAATAAGTAGATACGATATCGTTATAGGTACATAACGATCGGTTGGCGCAGCGAGAGTGTAAGCGACTGCTACGCCGAAGGTTGCGGGTTCGATTCCCGCTCAAGTCAAACATTTGTGTGCATAAACATGGATGTTTGTCTTGGTCTGGGTGTTTCTATGTATAATATGTATGTATTTACAAAAAAAGTATATATGTATGTTTATCCATTATCTAGTACCCATAGTACCTACCTACAAGCTCTGCTCGGGCTAGACGGTGATGTGTGTATGTAAAAAAAAAAAATACTCTTGTTAAACTGTTAGAAAAAGATCGTCAAATTCTATAAAGCCATTTTTAAGAATACATCTCAATACACTCTAACACCAGCATTTTACAAAGGAAGACTACACCTATTGGTTATCACCAATTCCAGTTAGTTACCTACATATAAGCTAACAAATCTAGGTACATGTTAGTGTTTATTCTAGATATTCGCGATGACGTCACTAAGTCTCGACGTGTTCACCCACATGCTCGCCACGTGTATCGTCCATCCTTATCACTCCACTACTTAAATATATGGGTGGGAGAAGGATAGATGATTGTGTAATACAGCGAAATAGTGTAATGGTTTTCTTAGGTGAGGTAAAACCACGATTTATGACGAATTTATCCCAAACAAGCGATGTATTTAAAATAGGTAGGTATAGCATGCTTTGTATATCCTTTCTTGGGATATGATTGCATCATACCAAATTAAATTTTTCATGGAAACAAAATGATAGACTGAGTTAAAATCCGCAACCGGTATATTGGTAGTGGTCTAATAGTTAGGTAGTGTAGAGTAGTCTCAGGTCGTAGGCTCGATTCCCACCCCGGCCAAATTTTCACATAATGAGCACGATTATTTTTTTTTTTTTTGTGTCTATTCTCTGTTTGTGACAAGATCCTACCCTCGGTTCCTTCCGCGTAGTTGTTGGCTATGGTGACGAATAAAGCCATGTGCTAATTTATGCATAGGCAAGCTATAATACTGCAAAATTTCATTAAAGTCCATTCGGTAATTTTTACGTAAAAGAGTATCAAGCATCCAACCATCTTCAAACAATTTCGCTTTCACATCAGTAGTAGGATTGTACGACATAATCTTAAGCACAAAGTAGCATTACTTCATTAAACGAACTAAATACTTGCACTTTCTACCAGTGTAATCGTCCCACTAACGTGTGTGACAAACAAACAGACAGGCTACGCTAATAGTTACAAATTAGGTGGCGACACCGCTGGCAAAGTGCCACGGATGCTGCGAGAACACGTCTTTGTAACACAGATTTTAGCTCAAGAAGAATAAGAAAAAAGAACTTCGAAAAAATCATTAGTAGGACTTTTGGTTATAATTAGGGACAATTTAAACAGCTTCTGTTAAAGAACGTTTGTCATAATTAAGGCTAGTTTAAATAGCTGCTGATAAGGTACCTTTAAATTATTTGGTAGATAACATCATGCATCATGGTTAGATTTTTGAATTAATCTTGATGTTAAAGCCTGAGTGAATAAATAAATATTCGGTAATTTATTAACTAAATTATCATAAAAGATTTTGGCAGAGATACAATAC
This sequence comes from Euclidia mi, assembly GCA_944739405.2. Classification (NCBI taxonomy): domain Eukaryota; kingdom Metazoa; phylum Arthropoda; class Insecta; order Lepidoptera; family Erebidae; genus Euclidia; species Euclidia mi. Next base: position 35,556,398 of record OX123203.2, read on the forward strand.
CACATCAGCTCAAATAGTTAACAACCCATGTTACCCACACAACCCACTTATTTATGATCGTCCCAATGATTAAGTTAGAAACTCTTAGATAACAACTACATACACATACATACATATCGTCACGCCTTTTATCCCCGAAGGGGTAAGCAGAGGTGTATTTCTACACCCACTTTTCGCCAGATATACTTTAGTCCCACGTAATAAGGGGCGAGCCTATTGCCGTACCGGGCACATTTCCAGACTCCGTGCTGCTACTGAGAATTTCGTGACAGAAAAACCCAATAACACTGCCCGACCCAGGAATCTAACCCGGGACCTCCCGATCCCACGCGCACATTTATGCCGCGAGACCAACGAGGCAGTCGTAAAGGGTTTGATGTCGAGTTTTCCGTCTCTACGCAAAGATGGTATTTGCATCGTGTTATCCCTTAGTCGCCTCTTACGACACCCACGGGAAGATAGGGGGTGGTGACACTTGTATTCTATGCCGTCAACCACACGGCCAGATAACAACTAGTTCACTGAAAAATAAGTTTGACTAAATCATCAGATAGGTTTGTGAGCCAAATCATGACTACGTACTTACAAAATCTTTATACAACTGATTAGTCAAGACAATTTGAGGTTTAAACCTATCAGTACATCTCAATACCGGAAGATGAGATTTAAAATAGATACATTTAGACTGTTCGTAAAATTAGGTGGTTTTAGTAACTTATTTTTTTTCGGTAGATCTTTTGGAGGGAGACCATAGTTACATTTAACCTGACCTTTAAAATAGTTGATAGCCACTTTACACAGATCTTAACTAATTAAGTGATTATTACAATTTACAAGCGCGAACGTAAATACCACTTAATTGCTATCTAAAAGGCTTACTCCAGTTTCCAGGGGCTTTACTGGCATTGACTCATTTGTGTATTCAGAACTAGACGAGCCCGCGGTTACACCCGCGTTATTTAAGGCTACTGCTCCGCTCGCCTATAGCCTGTCTCGATAAATGGGCTATCTGGCACTGAACGAATTTTTCAAATCGGACCAGTAATTGCTGAGATTAGCGCGTTCAACCAAACAAACAAAAGCTCTGCAGCTTTATATGAGATGCTTTTTTATTTTATTTTGTATAAGATGGGGATTGCATGCGCCAAATAACATAAGTATATTATGAGGCATTGACATTTAAGGAATCACCATTTAAATCGCTGCGCATTCAAAAGAGATCAAAATACACTCACTGAAATTATTCATTACCTGTTTAGAATAACCGACTTAAAAAAACACTACTAAAAAAAAGATTTAAAAATGCGCTATAGCTTTGGAACGTTACATTATGCTCCTTTAAAAAGTTAACAGTTGCTAAGATGATCACCACCACACAAATAAGTACAAGCCTAACTTCCATAACAAAAGATTATAAAACTACAGTTAATAAAATCTACCCACTTACCGAATATATCGAGGGCAGTATTATTTCCAAGAGTTTGCCTCAGGTCATTCACCCGTGGCCTGACCTAAGTCAACAACTTGTACAATTCGGGACAAATATACAGTCTGGACTATTGTCTGTATATTAGACTAAAGACGGTGCCAGACACGATCGCTCAGATCTTTGACCCGCTAGACACGGATTCAGTTATATTGGACGTGGTATGTCACAGAGAATATTTTCAACAAAACTTTGTTTTTTGTAGCTTCGTTCAATTTTTTGAGGTTTGTTACATTTGGTGTATTGGGTTGATGACACTTTTATTATTCCTTCTTATTTTTAACAGTGACACATATGTTCGGAACTACGAATAAGTAATAACACTCATGAGTCGTATTACTTATCAAGGCTTTCGCGGATATTTACTATACAAACTAGTGCCTGAAATAAATCACCAGACTGAAGACTTAAAACAAGCGTATTTTTAAAGCATAAGCGTAATCGTCACGTTGATCGGCGAACTCATAGTTTTTTCCTTATAAGTGAGTTTAGAGAGGAGAAGATCCCTGGACGTAGCGATCCTCTGAGATCCTCAGAAAATTCGATTTGAAGAGCGAAGCTTTTATATCATCATAAGTTCATCCTCAAAATCCAGACTCGTTCGGGTAACCGAATTAGGATATTGAGGACAGAACTTTGTCCTTTACAATAATGTAGACAGACCTCTTAAGTCGAACCCATCATCACTTAAACCTAGGTATTCGTTAATAACAGCTTTTCTGTCATTATTGCTAACGCATAAATGTGCTTAAAAACAGCTGCTTGCCGGAAATAGACTTAGATATGCCTATCTAAAATAACGGGTGTGCATTAGGCACCTGCCTAATGCCTCCACTCGTCTTTGTATAGAATAAAAAAGTAATGTAACTATGTTTAATACTCCTTAGTAAGTATTGCCATCTGTCTGCAATGGGAGTAACCTTTTGTTTTTTTTATATGGCTGGACAATTCTGAACCATTCTTATGGCAATTTTCAATCGTTGAAATACTTGAAGTGTGGGTTGTTGTTGTATTTCTAAGAAAGGGAGTAGTTTTGTTGTCTGTGTAAAAATATGAAGATCATGACTATAGTTTATCTAAAAATATATGTATTTCTTCATGAACCTGGAAACTGTATTAGGATTCAGTATTAGACAGTATGTCTATTAAGGTTTACATGTGTAAATCTATGAAAAGGTAAACAATCCTGTAATAACTGTTCATTCTCTCTAAATAGAAGTGCTGTCCAGTCAGTACCGATAGTTTGGATTATTTATTTAAGAGTTCAATGTTTAAGGTAAATTTTGAGCGGATTTAAAGAATTTGCATACCTACCAATTGTTTTATAGTTTACTCTTGAACTCGGAAAGCATTGCCAAATTTCAAAACGCTTTCGTATTACTTTATGTCGTTATTCTCTTTGAAAATTTACTCTATCTTCTATTGGTCTACTTTAATTAGATCGGTCTACTTTTCAGGAAACAGGCATGAGTCTATGTATTAATTGGCTGTAATGAAATGTAAAATAAAAAGCCTCATCCAAATACCATCAGTTAGTACTCCGTTACCACCCCTGGCCCCAGCATCTTAGCAGTTTTATAGGTCGTGTTGAATCGTCCACTCGACCGATATCGATCCCACCCACCCTTGTTAATATTTCACCTCATATTTGGGTGTTTAGGACGGGGAGGCGATATGATTTGTGTCGTCTTATATGGATACTGTTATGGGACGCTTTGGTATTCATATTGTGACGATACTTTGTGAATTGTGTTTGTAATATTTCTTTGATTGCGATAGATATAAGTTGGACGTTTTTGGTTTTGGAACTTAAAAGTGTCATGATTTACTGAATTAAATAGTGGTTTATTACTCTATTGTACCTATCAAATTAAATAAGTAATGGAATAATTTGAAAACTGATCTAACTTTCATATCAAATTTTATTTTTGATTAGATTACTAATGAAAACAAAATTATAAGGAACTTATTTTTCTGTAAGCTTGCGGCTAAAAACTGGACCAATCATTTTGTTCTCAGGCACTCACGTGTTCAAAAATCAAACCAATAGCAACATATAAATAAGTTGCAATACAACCTATTTCATAACATAAATAATGTACTGTCGAGGTCGGAGGTCATCGCCCCGTTTGGGTACGAATGTCCAGACAGAGCTAATAAAAACTTCGCGTATCGGGTGTCACCCATACACACAAATATCGCTCGTATGAGAGCCTGCTTTAACTGGGACATTGTTTGCGATGTGTAGCTGAATATGCAAGGGTTTGTGGCTTTTTGTCTGACGGATAACCTAGTGTTATACAAATATACAGGCAGTTGTGACTCTCTGATGTGCATGTATGCTGTCATAGGATTATCTATTGTTATCTGTGTCGTTTAGTGATAGAGTATTACTTTATTATTGATTTTATTGTATAAAAGCTTACTTATATAAGCTTACTTACAGTATACATACGAAAATGTTTACATGATGTGTATCATGTGTGAATATATCTTGTTGAGACGTCAGAAAGTTTGACATCTCTTGAAACTTATATACGTATGACTCTCACATAAGCACGTTTCTCACGAAGTGTCTGATAGTAACATAGAAATATTCATTATTTTAGAAGTGTGAAAAAGGCAACCTAGGCCTTTTTCTGTTAGAACCTAATCCTAATTTGGGGAGAGTATTAGTTGGCAATTTATCTGGTATTTTGTTTGCAGCTATTAAAGTCAAGTTATTGACCGTCTATTGTAGACATCCGAACTTATCAAAGACTTATTGAAATATCAGACGCAATCAATTGTAGATATTATTGTCGCCAAATCACATCGAGTAACATGTTTATCTATTTGTGTTTCGTTTACATCAAATTGTGTATTTTACTTTAGATACCTATTATACTAGTGACTTGGTTGATTCAGCGGTATGCGATGTCGAATAGAAACATGCACCTGGTAGAAGATAGGTAATTAGTATGAAAAAGCATATTTTCTAAAATTACGGTGATTAGGTATTACAGATCAGCGTTCTTTAAAAATTATGCCATGTATACAAAAACTTAGTATAAATCTTGAGTTTAAATTTATAAACCTTCGTAAGATTCAATGTACGATTTTGAAACAGTTTTGATGTTTGCTATAAATGGCACTACGCTCTCGTTTTTTTCTAACATATCACATTTTTATAGCTTTATATTTTTTATATTTGCTTGGATAAACACTTGTTAGTATTACATAGGAATTAAAGTTTGAGGATTTCTACTATTAAACAGGAATTTAAACAAGTTTTTGGGATAGGTATATACGACGTACCTTCGTTTTGTGTTTCCGATATTATGACACTGTTGCAAGCGCCATAAACGCGGATGTACTCCTTCATGAAACGTTAATATTATTTATATTGTGTCTTTCATTAAACAAACAAAGTTTCATTTATATAATGAGTAATAGTATTTTTCTGTGATGTTGTTGACAAACATACATACACACCGGAATTCCGTATGTTAAGTCATTGGGGTGACTAAGTCACTGAGGATATGTCACTGCAGACTTGCAGACTATCTTATTAATTAACAAATTGTGTCCTGGATTCGATGCCCAGATCGTGTATGATTTATCATTTCCGCTTTTTTAAATGACAACATCTGTTCTTAATGAAGCAGAGACAATGTGTCTGGCTTTTATCGAAGTCGTTTTTGAATGAACTTTTATTTTAAGAAGAACTTTTTCAAGTAACGATTATTATTTTTTATTTTATTTTTAAAGACTCACGCCTGTATCCCCGAAGTGGTAGGCAGAGGTGTAATATTACACCCATATTTCGCCATGGATTTTGAGGTCCCACGTAATAGAGGGCGAGCCTATTGCCGTACCGGGCACATTACCGGACTCCTGAGAATTTCCTAACGGAAAAACCCAATAACACTTTGCCCGACCCGGACATCGAATCCGAGACCTCCTAATCCTCCTAGTAAAATTATAGATATATTAAATGGATAATGCAGTGTTTTAAGCGGTTTTTGCTACTGATATCAAGTGTTGTAGGTTCGATTCTTCGTGGGAACCTAAAATTTAACACAATATTGGGAACCCCTTGGTCCACCAATTAGAAACAGCTCATACTTAGTGCTATTTGTGATGTCTTGTAGTTGATATAGAAAACAATATTTATGTAGTAGGTAGAAACATTTGCTTTCCTCTTTTTAATTCTTAAATAAATAATTTAATCTCAAAATATAATCCTGAGGGTGCATAGGGTTCCCACCAAGAACTTAGGGTCCCAAGCCAACCTCACCTGCAAGTGGTGCACCTGCCGATCAACGGACGAGGCTTTGGCAAATAAAATATCCCGATAAGCGGCAATAGGCTCGCCACCTATTACGTGGGATCAAAACACTGGCGAAAAGTGGGCGTTTAATATGCCTCTGCCTACCCCTTCGGGGAAACAGGCGTGAGTCTATGTATGTATGTATGTATTATAATCCTGAGCTCTTGCTCTTATATTTAAACATACATATTAATATGTGTGTGCATATGAAAGTGCAGCAACCTCAATAATAGTTATACTCCCAACAATAGCGCACACAAACGCACAAATGACTCATAAAAAGCATATTGAACTGATAAAAGTGTAACCTTTGTGATATCGGAGAATACTACATTTATTTATTATAATTAATATACTATATCTACTTCTAATTACCCATAGTTCACTTGGCACTAAATTGTTTAACAGCAAAATAAGATTTAGATTTTTTTTGGACGCAATTTATTAAGGACATTGGGGAAAGCTGATATTCTGTCAAATCTGTTTGGACCAGAAAGCGGACCCCGGGGCTCCGAGGCGTGTAGATCTTGGATGCAAACGGGTTAACGCTAAGCCGATGATTGAGGATAGCACTGTAATTAAGTGGGGTGATGATATTCATAGAGCAGTGAGCAGGAAGAGCAATTGGAAGAGGAAAGCTGAAGACTGAGCTCAATGGCGCGCTATAGGAGAGGTCTACGTCCAGGAGTAGAGTGATACAGGCTGGTAATGATGACGATGATAAATCTATTGTGGAGAAATAGCATCAAATGCATTCTTCACAAAAAAAAATTATACAAGTCAGATTTTTAATAACTATTGTCAATCTTGTGAACCTATGGCCAATCGCGTCATTGCTACGATTACCTAAAGAGGACAAAAAGAACCGAAGATGTCTCCATCATAGAACTAAACCTGACAATCTATGATATGCTGGGTATTCTTTGCTTGTAAAATGGTTGACTTTGTAAAGGATTCGTGGCTAGTGCAAGGGCCGTATTTAAAATAATATTTAAATTGGAATAAAGACGGCGTTGTTTATGGTCACTAAATATTAGAGTCAAGCTCGAGTCGACCAGAACTATGACTTACGGCAAAGCCTTATCAACGCCATAACTTCTTTATTATTTTGTTTACATTAAATTGGGTATTGTTTCAAATACAGCTTTCATTTTATTTACAATATTATTGAAACGGTATGGAAACCAATGTGCGGAAACTGGAGTGTATATTCACAATATAGTGCCTTGTTTAATACGAGCCATGACCAGTACTACAGCGATAACTTTACTTGAACATGTACTGTATTAAAATAAATTGGCTGCCATGACACATAAAATTTATAAACTATGGACTATCGGACAAACAAAACAGTTAATTAAATACCTAAAATTAGCTTTGACTGCTGCTATTTAGTTCAACTATGGGCGTGTCGATAAAAACTGATTCAAATCATGTCAGCTGGATGGTTTTTTCAATTGTTTTTAATAATGAATTTGTGGAACATAGGTACTAAGCTAAATAGTCTAATAATGATAGCTTGAGGACCAAGGACTTTTATAAATGGTTTAAATTCATTTGGTATGATATGATCTGGTAAGTATATAATGAAAGTAGGTTTTACCTATTCTTCAGCTACGCATGCAGGCTTTCATTTAGCTTTTTTGTTTTATACGAGTACTTGCTATGAATATTCATATAGGTACAACTAAGTGAAACTGCGACTAAATATAAACACAATACATTTCTATTCAATGTACCTAAATGACCCCCCATTACTCTACATCATTTGCCATTGTAGCCACATAAAGACCACGTACCGGTTCCATACAGCCTAATGAACAGTGCAACATAAAATATAAAAAAACAAACTAGCCAGAATGACTGGCAACCTAAGCCAATCGAATCAAAAAAGATACTCTACGCCCACAATTCAAAAAGCGAACGACTCAAAAGCTGTCAAACTGCCCGCGCTGACGCGTGAGCGCAGGGCTGTCGACTAATCCAAGATGGCTGGGCCCTTACAATTAATATTTTATTATTTTAACCACATTTTCAATTCTTGATAGTTACTAATAAACGATACAGATTTTAGATCACGCTAGCAAAGCTTCAGCTTTATAAATATTAAATTTCAAACATTTTATAGATAGCTAACGGCCTTGCCCGGCTTCGCATGGGTGGACAATAAGTACCTACATCCTTATTCAAGGATAATAGGCATGTCATTCAAAGGTGGTATGTTTTTGATTCGTCCTATAATATTTAAGCTATCAAACATACTTGTCGATTTAGGCTTTCGTGGTCAACAACATTAGTGTCACATTGTATTCGATTCATCCGCGAACATGGCGCTTACAACAGTGCTAGTATTGTACTCGAATCAAAGGCATTTTAAAACTATTTTCAAAGATATTCTACGATGCAATGCAAACAAGTTACATTACATTGATAAATAATAAATAGAAAGTGCATAATGTACGAGCTTAGACTCTCTAAGTTATAGCAAGAATATATTTCGTTATCTTAATAGGTACAAAGTAGGATTCTTAGAATACTTACTACGCAAAGGATCTTTTCCGGGAGCTAAAAGGCAATACTTACAGTATGAAGTTATTTTAAATATTAGGTATATTTTTTCTACATACTCAAAGATATAGGAAAAAAATCAGTCTTTATAGGGCAAGAACACGAAAAAAGTTCCTATTTAAAAGTATAACACTAGCAGTCGTCCGGGCATTCACTTGCCCTAAACTTTCAACCTTTATTTTTGACCCTTAGCCGTGGGATATTAAAATATCTTAGTGTGTGCCTAAAAGTTTGGGCTCTGCGATGATAAAATATCAGTCAGGATAGTTAATTTTGTTTATAAACGATGATGATGATAAAACCTACATGTAGAAAACGTCGTGTAGAAAAGACATAAACAAAATAAAGGACTTGCTTTGTGCCTTTTCAAAGAAGCAATATAAGGAACTATGACTTTGTAATAAAGCTTTTTAATATCATAATGTTTACAAAGTGTAGGATACCCTAGTCTATATTATTAGTGTTTCTATCAAAGTCAATCTGATCTTACAATCAAGAGCTGTTCATAAAGCAGGCCTTGCTCAAAAGCTGTCAAACCGTGCGGCCCGATATGTAGATATAGGGTTGCTACATGCAAAAATTTAAAATTTTATACATTTTTTTTTTAAACTTAAGAGATACAGTCGTATATCATTTCGCCTCGTTGAGTAACACATAACTCGGAAAGTTTCAAAAGAAACCCGTGAATGTACTAAACTCATAAAATTTATATGATAAAGGTAAAATATACAATCTTATAATATTATAATTTGAAACTATGGTACCTTCTACTTGGGGATCTTATCGCTAAGAACTATCTCTACCAGGTGATGGGCAGGAATAATGTAAAAAAAGCCATAGTTATAAGGCAAATGGTAAGTATAGTAGGTACTTTGAAAGTCAACAGAAGTCTTGGTTTGGTTTCTACCAAGTCTACTTCTTTGTCTATATCTTATTTTCTAATTATTGTCATAGTCTACATAATATTATTTAAGTAAACGGTGTCAATAGTGGTATTATTTAGGAAAAATACGGAAGTGGTAGTAGGTAGTTCCTTAAAACAAACAACTATTCACTTTGGGCATATTTCAATGACATCTAGATCGTTAAATTACAATCACACCGTTATATTAATATTTATAAATATTTTGTTATTGATTTTATAAAAGTGATTGGAAAAACATTCTTCAATGTAATTGTCAAGTTAAAAATTTATTATTATCACAAGGAGAGAATTAAATTTAAAAAGTCCGTCTCGAGTTTTACGCAGGAATTAAAATGACAAATATAATCAATATATTACGGGTTCTAAACTGAGTGAAATATAATGCTGTATGAATGTAGGTAGGCAGCATAACAAATAATAGACATCAGCCAACACATCATTGCAGGAATTAAAATAATAAGTAAATGGAAATACATATTCATCTAGTTCGATATTAAAAAAGAACTTCTTTTGATAACCCTAAAAATTTCAAATTAAACCTTCAGTACACAACCTAGAATAAAAAATGGAATGCAGACGACACTGATACATCATTCTTGCATATTAATAGTATCAAATACCTGACGCAACTATTAGCAATGCCTCAACCGATCGTCAAACCTGTCTACGGCTACGGCCAATCACCCGCCATTTTTTGCTGCACAGATAATAAAAGAAAAAGTTGCGCTATTAAAAGAGGTTATAATCTGAAACAGTCAGTTTTCTTTGACATTTTGATTTGACAGATGCATAGATTATAATTTGAAGTTTCAATAGCGAGATAGCTATTATGAAAAATAATTATAACATCTTAGGTACTTTATTATGGTGTATTTTAGATGTGTAAATAGTAAGTATAGTGTCAGCAACTTAGATATTCTTGTAATTCACTTAGTTCCATAAAAATATATTTTAAAAAGATGCTGAAGTGCTTTATCGCTACGCATGTTTATGGTTAATATGATAAATGGGCAAATAAAACATAGATATGCATGTATCAAGAGGAAATTATGATATTAAGTGCGCTTACGCAGTGCTTTGGATGATCACGGATAGAAGAATTTTTTTTTGTTTATTATTTGGTGGATGAGAGACACATTTTTTAAAGCTTGAAGATAAGCTAATATCGTAATCTTACCATTTACGTTTGCTATAAGGGATTAAATACCGTGATTGTGGCTCTCGAAAAGACAGTCCTATGCAAGTTTCGCAGGCAATACTAGTAATTATCAGTAATTTGTTTATTAATTAAACTCGTAGAAATACGAAGCAAATTTGCAAAGGCTCATTTATTTTACTCCAGTGTACTTTATACAAGTATTTCTCTGAGTTATAACAAAAATAAAAGTCGCACAGCTACTTAATAACCTACATACATTGTTACTAAAAGATAAAACGCTAGAGGTGTGCAATTTAAATTTCTGCACTTATTTAGCTATCACAAGATCTTCTCAGTAAGTGCGAGTTACACCTCTAAGCTACCAAGACCAGTAGAGCAGTGTTATCGCTACCAACATTACAAGTAAACGACAAGCCACGTAACTTGTTTTACACTTTAGATACTAAAACTCTTCAATATGAGGCTATTCAGACGTAACTGCTGCTGCTTTTTATCTAATAGTTTGATGATAAAATAGAAAAACCCATCTGAATTTAAAAAAAGATAAAACGAAGTTTAATTTATATAGAACTTTAAACAAAAGACGTTATAAGGCCAAATTGTATTTACTAATATTCATGGTATAATAATATACTTCGCCTTCTTGTTTTTTTTAGACCATGCTAATATTCACATACCTAAAGAGATTTCGAAATGGAAATTTGGAAGAAATTTAAGAGAAACAGAATACATGAAGATTATTCAAATATAGAACAGCAACTTCTATATTTGAACATTGAACCAAATCTATCTGACCATGTTCTTTTTTAGGGTTCCGCACCTAAAAGGTAAAAAACGGGACCCTATTACTAAGCCTCCGCTGTCTGTCTGTCTGTCTGTCCTTCTGTCTGTCACCAGGCTGTATCTCATAAACCGTGATAGCTAGAAAGCTGAAATTTTCACAAATTATGTATTTTGGTTGCCGCTATAACAACAAATACTAAACATAAAAAAAATTAAAATATATATATCCCATACAATAAACGTGTTTTTTTTCGTATTTTTTGCTCAAAATTACTTACGGTAACAGGTAGAAGCTTACAATTTTCACAGAATATGTAATTGTATATTACCTTTCAAAATGAATATTTGAATTTAAAAAAGTAAATAATAAAGGGGGGCTCCCATACAACAAACGTAATTTTTAAGCAATTTGTTACTAGATCTTAAAAAATAGGTAAGTAGAAACTTAAAAAACATTTAAGTATACATACAACAAACGTGATTTTCTTTTATAGTTGATGGTACGGAACCCTTCGTGCGCGAGTCCGACTCGTACATGCCAAATTTTTTAAACTCAACTGTATTTGCTGTCCATCGTTATATATGTACTAAACCTGCTGTCATACCAGAAAAAACGTCAAAATTGAGCAAATCAGTTTGTATCTTTTTAAGTAAAAGCTCTTCTTTTTTAAATTTTCTGTCACAGGCACAGGTGTAATTGAGATCTGCACAGGAGCATCTAAACAGGCTGTGTGGTGCAAGCCCTAGGCTCGCGAGCGGCCGGGCGGACATTCACCGGGACGTTATTTTGTTTTTTGTCCCGCATGCACAACGCACTGGACGTGCGTCGGGTAACCAACACTGTTGTCGGCACTGTGTTACGAAATGTGCCATATTTTTCGTAACTAGACTATTTTTCTGTCATGCGATGGATGTTAAACTTTCAGTTAAGCGATGATAATTTATCTACTAGGTATTGTGAACGTGTATTTGGTATAAACTAACTGTTCAAACAAATAAGTAGCTAATAATAAGTGTGTTTAATAATCGTCTCAGAATATATTTATTTCGAGCTGTCTTTTGATAGTAGTGTAATCTTAAAAACAATTAAGTCAAGGATGAAATAAAATCCTATAAGATATAAATGTCAGCTTGCGTTCTCACATATAACAATCAATGTCAAACATATTAAAAGTTGTTGAATGTATTCATATTTTAAGTAGAAACAAATACCGTAAAACAAATATTTCGTGAGCTAAAGTAGCTAATGACATTTAATTGGCAAAGTTCATTGAAATTGAGTTAAACATGACTGTGCACAACATTAAATATCAAGGACGTGTTACGTTTGACGGTTTTATAGTTTATTACGGACACGCTATTTAAACGATACATTTTCAAATCACAAAAAAGTTTAAATAAACTGATTGTTTTCCTTCGACATCTCGTCAATTTCTGACGAACTATGAGAAAGAAATTTGCGTCAATTTTTTTTTTAAACTAGCTACTATCTGCATTCATTCCCTTCGAAATAAGCGGATTTTAAACAATGATATTATTTGAATTGGGATAAATAACTGTGGATTATCTAAAAATCTTCCTTAGTGAATGAAAATACTTTAGTTATAAAATTAACCCACTGTCTAAATTTCATGATCCTAGCTCCAGTACCAATATTTTTGCCTATGTTTCGATAGTACATCCATCAAAAGGGCAATCCACCCTGTTAATAGCAGAGATATAAATATAAAGCATAACTCGCATGACGAGCAGCCCGTTCGGAGGCTTCGGTAGCTTTGGGCGGAACGATTATCTACAACCATACACTATGCGCCATACACCGCCAGCGAGGGCTGCCAACGAGATCTATATTTGTAATAACAATTCACTTGCAGTGGCTACTTCTGATTTTGTTATCTTAAACCTATATTTATTTTATCTGCTTTTATCTGTGATTTATAGTTTGGTAAAACCCTGAAGCTTCCCCAGATTTTTAAAACTTGTGACCCGGTCTAGACGGATTGGGCTACACAAAGGTATTTGATTTACCCTTTTACTGAGAAGGCTGTTGCCAAAAAATATCATAGAAAACTACTGGCAGATACGACCCACTTGCGTTTATTATTCCAGAAATGTGACATCGACTCGTAGAATTGTGATTTTGACGGATTATTTTTAGGTCATAGGTACAAGACATTGTATTGTACCTATTTTAACTCTTACTACATAGTTAGGTAAATTGTTGTCATAAATGATTAAAACCGCTTATTCTGCTTAGTGTCAAAAAGTACCTAGAGTCTTCATTAAATGAAATCAAAGCCCAATTAAACGAGCCATGTTCAGTTGGCAAATTAAAAGATTAAACTTCTCAGTGTGAAATATACCATCTTCCTTACTGAGGCTAAAGCAAAACTTTAGTCTTCTAATTAATTAGTCGCCCAAATTTATTTTGGAATCGCGGCGGCTAGACACCCCGTAATCAGTTAAAGGGAGATCTTCTTCTTTCTCTTAGCGTTATCCCAGTTTCAATCTGGGGTCCGCTTACTAGTCTAACCAGCTTTATCTGAATATTAGCTTTTCCGCAGAGCGACTGCCTGTCTGACCTCCGCAACCCGAAGGGATAGCGATATTCCATGGTTTAGACTAGTGTCAGTTTATTTAGAAGATACTGACACCCTGTAACGACTGTCAAAGATCTTCATGACAACCGGGACCGACGGCTTAACGTGCTCTCCGAGGCACGGGACAAGCGATAATTAACAATTCAATACGCACATAACTTCGAAAATTCATTGGTGCGCGCCGTGGATTCGAACCCGATACCCTCTGCATGGCAGTCTGTTGATATATCCACTCGGCTATCGCTGCCTCAATCAGTTAAAGGGAGATGAAATAATTTAAGCTGCGTCTTGTACATATAACGATTTGCGACTCTGAATCCCTACTATCTTTGCTATCCTTACGTTGAATACTACTATTAAAACTTAAACACGGAAATTTGTGAAGATATATCAGAAGATCTATCTGATTTTTGTTACTGCTAATGTTTCTTTCACGCTAAAGTACTGAACGAAGTTAAATTAAACTTTGCAGTAATACAATGTTTTGCATTAAAATAGGCTAGATTTTGCTATTACTAGAATTTCCTGGAAGGGATATTCGATAAAATGTCTACTAATAACGGACTTGACATTTAAGATTATTAAAATACATGTTTGCAGTCCAGGAATAAATGACTTAAATAAGATTTAAACCATGGTATTACGCCAATTTAAACGAAATACATAAATAGAAAACAATGGAAGTATTTTAGGTATTTCATTTAATTTAAACTGGCCTCCCGTCATTTTAATATAATTCTGGAAATCCCATACAGTATGTGTATTTCTGAGAATACTTGTTTTATTTACAAGATAAGCTTAAAAAGAAACAAATAACTATACAATGCGTCAGCGCATAAAATCATATCGAAATTGTGTGTCGTTCAAAAACTGTAATACCTACATACATTAAGGCACCAGCATCAGGAAATAAAGTGAACTTATATGTAACCTTAAACTCTGAATCTTGTTTCGCAGCATTTTCGGTGAGAAACATTGCCTGTATATGGCATAAAGCAGTGAGGTAGGTCATGGCGACCGGTTCTCGATCGAACTCCTCGCCAAAACGGGTTATCATATTTCAGTGAAAGCCTTTTGTAACACAACAGGTGGAAAGGAGACGTGTTTGTGTGATTATAAACTAATAATATGCAATTCCACGACGCTTAGTAATACAAGCATTAAGGTATAAAATCTAAAAAGGTAGCACCTGCAGATATTATCATCTCCATTTTTGAACGAACGATATTATGTCAATAAAACTCAAAAAAGGAATTTATAAATTTCAAACGCGATAGACAAAATAAGAAGGCAAAGGCAACAAACGAGTATGCCTTAGAACCGGGCGCAAGGGCTTTTTGTCCAAGTCTTGTTTCTCGTTTTAAACCGTAGACGGATGAGGTGCATCACTTTTTACTCACAATTTATTTTACGATAGATAAACTGATCCGCGACGCCGGCCATTTTGGATTTTAGTTTTGCTACTTGAAATTATTGCGCGTTTTATATTTTTTACTTTTATGGGCTTTTTATGCGAGATTATAAAGTACAGCTGGTAAAATTCGATGATATTTTCAATATTAAGTGTTATTACTTGATACAATAAATGCTTTGACGCGTTTTATGTTGCGGTACACTTTATTATGATTATATTAAGCTAATATTCTGTCAATTTTGGATAGACTTGTAAGATGAGCACTGGCTCCAAGGCGAAAGCCTCGGATGCAATAGAGTGGCACTAAGATGATGACGATAAAAATGTATAAATATCATCATCATCAGCCTTTAACAGTCCACTGCTGGACTAGGCCTTTCCTTTGAAAGGAGGAATTGGCCTACTATACCACGCTGGCCAAACGGGTTGGTATAGGGTTTGTATCAAGTTTTCCTTCTCTTACAGTGCTGTTCTCTGCATAATATGCTCCCTCTGTCGGCTCTTACGACACCCATGGGATGTGGGGTGATGACAATCCGTATTCTTAATCCGTCACCACACGGACATATATATAAAACGTGTAAAATACGTTTAGCTTAAAGACAATTTTGTAACATGAAGCATTATGCGGTTAGATACTGCAATTTATTTTCGTGTCCTGTGAAGTTTTATATAAAAAGCTTTGCAAGGATGAGTTGCTGGTACTGACTTTTACTTCGCATCTTTTCTAGAGTACCTACATAATAATATTTGATGTTTATTAGTATGATTTATTTCTGCTCGTTTAAGATGTAAGTTCTGAAGGGAATAAATATTTAATCGACAGCTAAAATATTAAATCTTAGCACATCTGTCAAAACTACTGAGATGTGGTATTCTGTTTAACATTTTAGCCCGTCAACTGATTCCTATAAACACACCTTAGTATTTCATTATTTCTCTTTGTCACTACATCAGTCAGAATACTTGACTAAGAAAGTTAATCACACAAAAATATTCAGTTATTCATTAGTTTGTTTAAAATTTCGTCACAAAATACATCGCGACAGTAAACAGTAGTTTTCAATTTGTTTATAAACACACATACTTGTTTACTATTTTGTACAAGTATACGTATGAGGAAGCAATAGTCGTATGACAAATGATATTTAAAAAGTAACAATACCAACCTCAAATTATCAAATGTCAATGTTATGCAGAGCATTTAAAAAAGGAATGTAAAACATTACTTGGAGTTGCCACCAAAATAAAAAAAATATTGGTAACCCTAAATTCTATGTGATCATGATCACTACATAGCTCCATTTTTATAATTTATATTTTTTGTTTTTAATTGTTTTGACATACAAATAAGTAATTCTACGATAAGTAAGCAAAGTCTTTTCATGTGAATTTATAAGCTTATAGAAATATTGATCCCTGTCTGTTCTTTTTTTTATTTGATTACATTCTGTGTGCAGTAACCAGAAGAAACAAATAAAAGCTTTTTATTTCATCCAGCGATAGTTTTTAGTGGCCGACTTTCTATCTAACTGAATTTACATTTTGTGAAACTTAATTTACGGATGTAGGTAATGTTTCTAAGGAATAAGGTAGAGCTTTAGTCCTAAGCTGGGGCACTAATGTACTTGTAAATTCTAATGTTGTCTAGTCCACTTACATATTGTTTGTGAAAATTCGAAACTACCAGCTTATACTTGTGTTTCAAATTTAAGCTATGATTTAGCTTGTCACTTAATGTACCATTCTATAGAGCCTTACCAAGAGCTTGAGATGCACACTTACTTAGTTTTAAATTTAAAAACATTTATAAAAAAGTTTTAAAGAAATCCGCTATTTATTTAGATTCAACCTTTATTTGACGAAGTTTAGAAAAAAAAGTCTATTAGTGTAGTAATTTTCGCACAGTTTAAACTGGCAGTTATCTGAAGTCTATATATTTAGGCATTATTAAAGTAAGAAAGTAGTTATGAAACATTTTATGGTAGGTAAAGTTTTGAGAATACCTTGTACAGCAGCGGTCATTTAAATATCATCTTACAAACTCGCTCAAACCAAATACATTCAAGTTTATTCTACAAAACAAGGTCAACTGGTGGTGCAATTAAATAAATCTGAACTATTCGGTCCGAACGCAAATATCTAGGTTGCGGACACTAGGCCGAAGTAGACAGGTGTACTGAGAGTAACCGAAACAGAGTACTGAACGGCTAGATTCGTTTTGAAATCGGTCAGTTATTGACTGTGTTGGTACTGGCTGTGTACAATAGACGCCGTTGCTTTTAAAATTTGTAAAGAGAATGGTACTGCCATTTGGTTTTTAAATTGACCGACGCCTGTATGCCCGAAGGCGTAGGCAGAGATAGATAGATAGATAGAGAATTCTTTATTGTGTACCAGATACTATACACATGCTACATGATACAATAATTTTACAAATGTACAATAGGCGGTCTTATCGCTAAAAGCAATTTCTTCCAGGCAACCTTGAGATGGACTAGAAAAGATCAGAGAAACAAACAGTGGTGTAGTCATAGAATGTAGTAAAGTTAACTGTATTGCAGAGGTGTAATATAATATATTACACGCACATTTCGCCATGGACACGTTTTTAAATTGAATGACGTTTAAAATGGGACTATGGCGGTTTACCTATTACGTAGCTATGAGAAAATATAATGTAATCTTCTAATGTAAAATTACAATTCCAGGCATACCTACCATATGTGTAATCACAGATCCTAAATAACTGAAGCTAGAAACATGACATTGAACGGTTGTTTTTGTGTTACGTATTCATTTATTAAGAGTTTTTTTTTTTCACCAAAGAGGATAGAATAGATGTTAAACCTTTTTTTGAAAATTCGTTGATTATGCAATACTATTATAAAAGCTTGCGCAAGAGCTAGTCCAATTGACATATCTGACCGACCGACCTCTTTATTTTTAAGCCGTGTCTATAAAATATTTTACAGGTAGTTTTATGTAGGAAAACCACCCACGTGTCCGATCAATAATCGGGCTATAAGCAGGACCATTACTAGATTAACGTCTTCACAGTGACCAACTCAAGTAGGTAATGGAAATTGCTTGTGGGCGACGGATGTAGTCTTAAATGTTATCTGATTTTATCTTTTACTAAGAAATACATAAATTATTCTGAGTAATAAGTACGTATACCTATATTATAAAGAGAATTTATATTTAACTAACTAGCTTTTACCCACGGTTTCCGAGCTTTAAGTTGGCAACACTTCACTGACTGTCAGTTTTCATAGCCGACAGACACATTTAACAACAGAGGTTGCCAGCCGCTATAAGTTGAGGTGTTGCGAGCTTTGTCCAAGACCCTCTATGCTTGTAAGGCCTTCGTCATTTAACTCGGACTTAGGGTTAAGAGGTTTTGTTATCTAACCAGATATAGCAGAATATTAGGCGCCGAAAGCAGAAATAAATAAATCGCTGTAATATCAAAATTAAACCCTACTTAATTAAAAAAAGAAACCATATTTTCAGCCAACGATCCTTCAAAAAGGTTTTCCTTACAAATCTTCAGAAAGGTTAACGGACCCTCACAGTGTTTTAGCCTCGGATTTCAGAAACCCTTAGAATTTATCCAAGTTTCCTTTGCCTTATTCCATTATAAAAGTTTTGTAACAAAGAGTTCAATTCAAGTAGGCTGAATACAACAGAACAGAGTTTTGTTTTTTTGCTTGCGTCACTTGGCTGACGCGCTTCAGTTAAAAAAAAATCGGGCAAGTGCGAGTCTGACTCGCGCACCGAGGGTTCCGTACGCATTTTACCTTATTTGAGGTTGGTGCTAATTACGCTAGTCTTCTAAATCTGAGGGTCTAGTACCAGTTTACACTCAATCGTCACGGTGGACGATAGCCTAGACGACGGGAACAATTTCCATACATTTTCTAAATGCGCCCCCTAGCGGTCTCTATCGATCGCTTCTCTCCATTAGGGGCGCTTTAACAAGTACGAAAATTAACCTTAATTTTCAACTTTTTTAAATTTTCAGAATTATTCCTTTATTTGTGCTGTAGGACCCTGCTTTTGGCCAAATTTCGTGATTCTAGTTCAACGGGAACTACCATATAGGTTTTCGACCCAAAACCTATAGGGTACTTACGGTTGACCTAGAATTGTCAATTTTTGTCAAAACCAAGGTCTTACAGCACAAGTAAAGGAAAAATTCCGAAAATTAAAAAAAGTTGAAAATTAAGGTTAATTTTGGTGCTTACAAGCTTTCGCAAAAATCTAATTTTGACCATATCTTTTTATCGGGTCGACCCAGGACCCTGATTTTTACACACCTAATAGGAACCATAGACCTCAGTATCTGGTATAAATTTCAATTTGCTAGGTCCACCCGTTCCTGAGAAAATCGGTGGTGACACACGGACAGACAGACAGACAGACAGACAGACAGACAGACAGACAGACGGACAAGAAAGTGATCTTATAAGGGTTCCTTTTTTACCTTGTGAGGTACGGAACCCTAACAATAAAATCAAAACCAAGGACTGCAATTTGGTGTGTATTTTATGAAGTTTATGCTTCTACAAAAGGTTTTTGCTGGTATTCTACACGAAGTTTTTTGGGGGTGTAACATATTTTTGTATAACATACATACATACATAGACTCACGCCTGTTTGCCCGAAGGGGTAAGCAGAGGCATGTTAAACGCCCACTTTTCGCCAGTGTTTTGATCCCACGTAATAGGTGGCGAGCCTATTGCCGCTTATCGGGATATTTAGTTTGCCAGCGTTGATCGGCAGGTGCACCACTTGCAGATGAGGTTGGCTTGGGATCCTAAGTTCTTGGTGGGAACCCTATGCACCCTATGCAATAACAAATTACATAAAATGTTTTTCGGATCGTTTATATTGTTACAATAAGACTTTACACTACCGCTACGACGCACATGACAAGACTACTGATTTAGCACTACGTCAATTCCAATGCGGTTGTCTACTATTCCGGAATTTCAGACGAACCATCAACAATCGAATGAAACAAGAACCTTGAAATCCAAAAAAAATGCAATCTCAAAGCAAAAGCTCATACTGAAGCAATAACGTTCAAAAGACGTCGAGTGAATATTTTCGCATCAACCACGCATAATAAACGTTAAGAGCTCCAAGAGAGCAGACGTGAGGAGAGAGACATTGTTTGTCAAAAAACGACCAAAACAAAATGGAGGTCATACAGCCGTCAGCGAAAGCGGTGTAATGCACTTTTTCGTTCATTTGGATCATTTCATTACGTCTGGCCAACTCATTGTTTTGCCAACAGATGTTTCGCGGGTTTTAATTACATCACAGTTTTGGGGTTTCGCTGCCATTTTCGAGGCTGCAGTTGCGTTATAACGTACTTACACGTTTCTTGAAAGTTAGTAACAAGAATTAAACAGGCAGTAATGGTTAGACTTGTGCTATTTTGCTGAAAAACAAACCATTCTGTTTTGAATTCAAACAAAAAGTAGGTACCTACTTCTTATTTCAAAATTGACAACAATTCAAATATGAAACGACATTCGACTGTCAAAATTGACACCTAGCTTATTAAAAAACAAAACACTATATATTTTAGGTATTTAATAAACAAAATGTACTTCTGATTTCATGCAAAATGCAAACCAAAAATATCGTAAACATGTTGAATTACCGCCAATTTAATAGGCGATGGTCACTGACGACGAAACATATTTCAGGAAGAAATACTCAACTTTAAACAGATAACGAACAACTAGTTAGTTTAAACCAAAACACAAATTCGTTGTTAGAATTTATTGATGCAGATCCTGTTCAGCATGAGGCTCATTTAGACTTACATACATTACATCTAACCAGCCTGACTGGCTTTAAGTACTTAGTAAGTTACTGTTCCATACATTTAAGTAGGCAATTCTTGTATCTACATCTTCTTAGTCTTATATCATATTGAGTATATCGATTTGCTAATGGTAATTAGTTTCGAGGATCTCTTTTGGGGCAGCGATAGCCAGTGGAGAGACCGACAGACTGCTACGCAGAGGGTGCGGATTCGAATCCACGGCGCGCACCAATGACTTTTCAGAGTTATGTGCGTATTAAATTATTAATTAAATTGTGGTAGGAAAACATCGTGAGGAAACCTGCATGTCTGAGAGTTCTCCATAATGTTCTCGAAAGACATGTGAAGTCTGCCAACCCGCACTTGGCCAGCGTGGTGGACGATGGCCTTAACCTTCTCATAGTGACAAGAGGCCCGTGCCCAGCAGTGGGACAGTAGGTATATATACAGGGCTGATGACGATCTCTTTTTATTAGAAATAGAGGATGACCGCAGCTAAGCTCGCTCATATTTTAATTTAATATTGCATTTTTCGACCCCATAGTAAATTTGACAAATCCTTGATAGTGGGCCCTTGCGATAACCTAATAACATACATACCAAATTTCAGCCTCTTGAGTCCAATTGTTTTGGCTGTGCATCGTCTGCCACTCAGTCAGTAACGTAAGAATTTTATATACACAGATTAAGTATCGCCACACCTAGTATTATACATACATACATAGACTCACGCCTGTTTCCCGAGGGGTAGGCAGAGACTACGGAACACCATTTGCAACGATCCTGACATACCTCTCTTGCTTCATTCACTCGCATCAAGTTTCTTGTTATACTTTTGGTAAATAGTTTTTATAAAGCTTCTTTATATAACCAATGTCGTTTTCTCTTAATAGCTATCACGGTAGAGCAAATAAAAACATCTTAAAAGATAACCACAGCCATCCAAGTTAACTAAGTATTGTTGCTCACTAAATCAACTTCTCTCCGTTATTATGTTGGCCCTTAGAATAACAGCCTCATTTATTACGTAAGAAACTAAATATAACATCAAACAGTTGAGTAAGGGGCGTAATTTATCAGTTTTAAAATATAATATAAGTATTTAACGATGGTTTTGTCATGTAATAAGGGCATTGACGGAAATATATGACCGAAAGCTGCAAATGAAATGATTGCTTATTGAAATAGTTACGCTTAATTTTAGGCAGACTATTTTTAACTGGACCACTAAAGTAAGGAAAACATGGGAAAGCATCATACTTAGTAAAAATTAGAACATTTGTTGTAGTTGTTTGAAAATGTATATATCGATGTCGGATGAACACTTAGGTGAAGTAGAGATTATCATATAATTATTTCTAATGCTTATTTGCTGATTTCTAAAACCTTATTTTCATTGTGGCTCACGTATTGTCGAACCCGGTAACTTTGCATGTCGTCGGTAATTAGCACTGAATAAGCAATTTTTATAGATTCTGTTTAAACCTGTTCTATCTACTACAAAGGGCTCAAGATACGAGTAAGTGACTTTCGAGTACTTTTATATGTAAAGCAAGTATTTAATTATATTCATACTAGACGACGCCAGCAGCTACGCCTGCATTTTTTTTAAATTTGCCCGTTTCGGCCAATCCCGTGGGAATTTCGGGAAATCCCTTCTTAGTGCACCCATACGATCCCCAAGGAACATGCATGCCAAATTTCAGCTTCCTGTGCCCAATAGTTTCGGCTGTAGCGTATCTGTCAGTCAGTCAGTAACGCAAGGATTTTATATATTAATATTTGTAGTGCAAAGTCACCTTCTTTGAATCGGTGAAAAGTAAAATAAAAAGCATACGAATACAGCTACGCATTAAAGGCCTCTATCGTGTTCTCAAAGGACTGTATACACTGTATCATCAGCATCTTATTATATAATTTAATAGCAATAATATAAAATCCGAACTATTTCCCATATAAATCCAACATTATCAAATCACAAGTAACAAAAAGCCGTTCATATTAATATCCAGCGAATGCGCAGGCAACTATTATAAATATCTGAGCGATAGGCGGGAATAAATTCAAAATGGCGGCCATAGACCAGTTTGTGACATTGAACGTTTTGTGCACCGGTTGTGATAAAGCGCCACACATTTATTCTATGTACATAAAATTATATGTTCGCATAATTATTTGCATAGATATTATTATTTTATTTTTGACAGTAAAAAAAATGTAGCTATGACGATAGTTGTGTTCACGAAAAGCACTTAAAACAAACTTTTATGTACAATATCCTTTGTTAGAATTATCTAATAAACGATAAGGTATAATAAAAACCCAAAATCAAATAAAACATTATTCAGTAAGTAGCTAGCTACTAAGTTACTGTTACGCAAGCAATCGTGGGTAAAAGTAAAAGAGAATTGTAGGGGGTAGACAATTAAATCCAATCATGTTTCGAACATAACTGTAAGTTAATGACAAACGAGAATATAAATGTTTGTGACAAACATCACAGTTTAGACAAACAGTTTGTCTATGGTGTACAGAGGCGATCATAGAAGCCAGCGCCATCTACAAATTAAGCTTGCTGTCGTTGGTGTGGCTGACTTTCGCCTTGGCCGCGGAGCGCGGGCGCACCTAAAACACTTCGTGCCACGCCGTCAAGCGTCGGCCGACGCGCTTACATAATTCAAACTATAAACGCTTTGTTGACCTAGTAAATTTAATTTTAATGATTTCTATTAGCTTTTCCACAATCTTATGGCTGTATTTCAATGTAAAAGGTTATGTTTAATTGCCTTTTAGACCTTAACTTTACACTTAATGTTTTATAGTGGTGGCTTTAACTTAAGCACCTACATATTAATGAACCTATGCTATATGAGATGTGTAATTAATTACAAATACGTAAGTTATTATAGCTAGGTATATTCTAATAACCATCAATCTATTTATAGGAATTTATCATCCCGAAATGACTAGAATTTGTTCTAACAAACCTATTTTCCGAATTACATCACCCATAATTATACATATTATCATCCCAACAAAATAAAGTCTCCTTTTTCTCCACCCAAAATCACGATTAAGTCACAGTATGTCCAACAAGCATCCTCAGCATACGAATATAGTAAAAGCAACTAAGACATCAGCCATGCGTAGCCTTCAAACAATCCAATATGGCCGCGATCAACTAGTTACGCTGTGTAGTAACATTGACAGTCGCCGGCGCAGGCCGCCTTGGCCGAGCGCGCGCGCAAGGACTCAGCGCCGACTATTGAAGGGCGCGAACTTGAACTTTTCGATTCTCATTTTGAATTTTTTGATGATTGACGCATAGTTTTGAGTGGAAATCGCGGGAAAGTCAAATTTAGTACTCATTTTAATTTTAACACATCTGAATAAATTTTATTCTAATATAATTATACATTTTAATAGCTGCATGTCACGTTCCAAACTGATTTATTTTGACTGTATTTCGCTACATTCCGTGTCAAGTCAAATTGATCTCAATTCTTCAAATGTTACTTAATTAATGTTTTAATACTTTGAATATGTAGTATCTATACAATTTGATGATGGCATATCATCAAAGATGTTATTCTATTGCCAAATTCGTTGTCATTAGAATTTTGCCGTTGTCAAACATCTGATCATTATAGATGTCAATATGATAGTCAAAATAAAGAAGTTTCAGTAGCTTTTTAGGTAAGTTTATAGGTAGGTATGTTATTATAAAATATCGGTCATTTGTATGACAATGTATGCGAATAAGTTGTTATATCTCTTCCTGGCCGCATATGTGTCCTTATTTTTATAAATACACGTATCGATATCGAAACAATGTATTTTTGTTCAACTGATAAGCGATGTCTGGCAGTATTGTTCAAATTTATGTCCGAATTTAATATTTTGGTCTAAATTTAGGACACTTTATTCAGTTTAATTTTGGGGTAATAATTAATGAAGGAAAATAACAACGGGGCAATATTCTTAAAATTAGACATTAATTATAATGTTCAGTTAATAGTAATATGTCCTCATGATTAATAATTTATTACAGCTAACTTGTTATTATTTGATAATAATTATTATTATACATGCTAATATTATAATATGCATTTACTTAATAAAATAATACATACAAATTAACAAACCCAAATATTATCTAATAATGCTACAACCTTACAAAACATGTTAAATATATATTCATTTACAAGTAAATATGTACATAATAACTAAATATCCATTATACAATCGTAATTAATTTAGTTTCAAAAATGAAAAAAGAAGCGCGTATCAAAAGTTCCGACGGCATTATTTTAGCCTACGATCGCGCGTAGAGCTTCGTAGCACCGGCGATAAACGAATTTTAACCTCAATAAACTGTTTTTGGCTATTCAATAACCTTAATTATTATAATTGTAACTAAAATAATAAATAATAATGGGTTTTAAATAATTGGTTAGTATTTTATCATCTCACTCCCAAATTCTATTTCCAAAAAAGTTCCAAATTCAAATTTGGCACAACCGTCAAATCTTTAGCGTCGAATACCATTCGAAAGTTGCAATCATAAAGAAATTTGAAAATAGAATCGTTTTCTCTATGCCGTCATTGGCCTTCGATCAAAATATAGGTTGCAATTTATTAACGCACACAAGCTCGGCACACGCACACACGCGCACCGGTGCAATGTAAAACGGCTAGTCATAGAAAAAGAGTGGGACAGATAAACGATAACGAGTATAGGTGGGGCGAGTGGTGGGGGGCTCGTAAGAAATCACAAAAAAATGTGCGTGAACCCTACGCACACAACGACCGTTACGCGTGTTTTTACATATGCATCACACGCACACTTACACGCAGTTAAGTCAAGGAGAACGCAAGATTAAGGGCACATATTATTGACTTTGAAAAATTAAAAAAGTTCTTTGTTAAAAAGCGCGTAATATAAGTACTCACATGCGTCAGAGGTGGCCGGTTCCTCTTCCGTCCAGTTTGACACTTGGGTAGTAATTTTTGTAAAAAAAAAGAAAAAAGTTGCAATAACAAATCGGCGTCACCTCGTCATAGAATCACAAATCCATTCAGCCGTATTTCACAGCAATGACACTGTCACAGCATAATATATTGTAACACATCACGCTTGTCACTGTACACAAAAATATTCCTTTATTACTTATTTAATACTAAATAAAAAATATAGTTCGGGTCCTAAGTTTCCATCTGATATGTGTCTTGCATCGCAGGCCTATTAAACCGCACTTAAATACGACGAAAAAATTCGGAAAAACTCACTAAATCCCAAAATATTAAGAATATATCTTATTATAAACCACTACGCGAATGATATGAATATTTTTTTTATTATAAAATATAGTCTGTGGTCAAAATATTTTTTTAATTTTAGTAATTTGGGTTGTTGTTTATATTTGGGAGGTTTTTAGCGGTTTTGTCGCGTGTTGTGGTCCTGTTGTGTGCCGGGAACGGAAATGCGACGCTCCACGGATTGTGCAAAGGCGGGACTGCACTGAGCGCGCACACCGTACTAGACGGCGTGCGTACTTAGCCATTACCTTGTATTTACTGCGACCGCGCGCGCGATCCGACACCTCTTGATACTTCACGTTGACAAACGATACAAACTGTACTAAAGTTTCAATAAACCATCACACAATGTATTGTATGTTATAAAGCAAGAATCATCCCGATTAAAACAGCTTTCAAGCAAGAAAATTGCCGTCGTAATCAGTTTTTTCGTTTAGGAACTGCGATGCCACAAGAAGATATGTCAATCTAATAACAGCCCTCATTTCACGTCGATGGTTAAAAACCATGGTCTTTTGATATGTATTTATAACCAGAATATGACTTTTTCTCGGTCAGTTTACCCGTGTACTGACAGTTGTAAGCCGGTTGAATCATCGGCGATGTAATGAAGTATTTAAGCCTAAAACATCTTAGTTAAAGTAATGAAGATCCGTTTAAATAAACTTGCATCATGTTTACAAATAGCAAAAATCTAAAGCGTAAAATAAAAAATACTTAATAACGTTAACGGCACTTCACGTTGCCGAAATACAATTTTCTGTAGCCTAGTATGATTTTAAAGGTCTTTTAGAGGCAAATTACAAGTCTCACACGCAACCATAGTAACAGGCAACCAAAAAGTTTCTTATGATGTGGGATGTTTAACCCCAAAATCTTCACTAAAAACCGACTCTACATAATTATATTTTGCTTTTGATAAGTATATTCGTTTAAAGTGAAAAATATTGTGTTTATTACACTGTACCGGCAAAGAGTAAACATAATTCACTTGACTTTGTAACTTATATTCAATGAAACAGAACTTCAAAGCGTACGTGTTCCTTCATTCAGAAACGGCGCTCAACTCAAGAACGTTTGGTCGCAGTATACGCCACCACTACATAGGCAAAGTGCAATGTCGTCCGTACGCTCGCCGCTGTGTGCGTGTCCGGGCTTGTATGAACCTTGTGCATTTCAGTTATACTTTACTTATCATACTCTTTGTATTAATCCAAATCACTTCTAAATTTTGTCAGACCATAATTAAAACCAAAAAAAGTGTTCCAGAGTCAAAATATGAATTTTCCCGATTGCATTGCCTGTCCTTGTCTAGTATGAGTACACGAAAGTTGAGTTTGTGTGCACTTTTTTATCGTTTTTTTCTTCAGCGTGTGGGTGCGTTCGATTGTATAGAATGTCGTGTTAGTGTGCGTCCGGTGCATAGAGAATGCGCTTGTGTGGTAGTTCTTATAAGAAAATGGTTCAGTGAAAAATTTTGTTGGAATCCGTAGAGATGGCGCTGTTACCATGATGAACGTAGCATCAAAAAATTAGTTACGGGGCATGAGTTCAATTTTTGGTATTACTCCTTTGTAATAAGGTTTATAATAGGTTGAGGCCGTCAAAATGCTTTGTAAAATTTGGTTTGTGATGAGTTTTCTGGCGAGCGTTAGGTAATCATAGATAATGATTAGAACTATTTTGATAAAACACTTGAAAACTAACCGGTTGTGTTTATCTATATTAAATTTTACGATAACAATGAAATTAGTCATTGTGATTTTAATATTAAATATATAAGTAAAATGGATTTTAATACTTTGTTCGTTACTCTACACTTATTAAAACTTGTATTATGATAAAAATGTCTAATGAAAGTTATTAAAACATAAATATGGATTAAAATTACTTTAAGTATGCTAATTTACTTTCAGAGTTTCTTATACATGTGGATAGATTATTGTGATAAGCAAGATTAATTTCATCGACAAAACTAATTATTTTCTGGTGTCCAACATTTTTGAGATAATAAAATAAAACAGACTTATTTTGTATGCTTTTCCTTTATTTGCCGTTTATTTTTAGGTTTCCAGCGAGTGGAAAGTTACGGGTTTGATTTTGACGTTGCGAAAAGGTTACTGAGTTTTTCTTCAAGGTAATTCTTAGTTACGTAGAGTAGGAAACAGAATTAGAGTGACAAACAGTGTGATTATGACGTAGGCTTATGATAGTACGTATATTGAGCTTTATGGAAGTAAAGGTACATAAGCTAGTAGAGAAAACTTTAATATTTTTGTAAATTATTTTTGAGGTGCGTGCTCTCTGAGTCGCGGGCTAAGCGTCAACAATTTAATACGCACATAACTTTAAAAAAGTCATTGGTGCGCGAGGGTTTGATCGCAATACCCTCTGCATGGCATTTTGTTGGTATCTCCACTAGGCTATCGCTGTTTGTACTTCATTGAACTGTGTACTAACTTGTATTGTAAGTATATCTAAGTTGGATAGACGTCACAAGTTGAGAGTTTTATTACTTTTGTTACGTCAGTTTAGTAGTGCTGGCTTTAGTATGAGTGTAACTGTTATTCAAACGATAGTTACGTATATGGAGGTAAGTAGACATGTTAAGAACTTAACTTTGTCATAATTTTTGACGTTTTTCTTGCAAGTCTTTGACTGCACGTATAGCGTAGCGGTTTTAGCGGCCGCCTCGCTGTTTTGACCTGAGACTAGTGTTATGGGTTTGATACCCATACGGGGCAATACTTTGAGTGACGCATAAATTGGTGCTTCGATATTGGGTGTACTTTGTGTCCGTTTATTGAATGTTAGTAAATACTTGCGCAACATGCTCGTAGTAATGTATTCCTTTACGGCAGTTCCGGTTTTGAGTGGACTATAGTTTGATTTCAAAAGGATGCCTTGCGTTATCCAACATTATTGATTTATAAATTGTTTTTTGATGACGATAGGTTAAGACGTTTTAAAAAAGAGACCCATAATTTACGTTGCTGTATTCAGGATCAGGGTTCCAAAAGCAATTACTGTAATTTACAAAAGAGGCAATTCTTGGCTGCATCGTTTTGATACGAAGAAAACTCTACCGTAGAAAGATAGGTACAACTAGTTCTCGATTGTCAGTCTATTTTAACTGCAAATCATCAACGCAATGAATTTTCAGGCTAGAAGCTCGTTGTGCTCTAGAAGTATCTTTGCGAAGAGACGGAAAACTCGACATAAACCACGCGACATACAACACGCTGGACCCCTATACCAACAACAATAGGGAAGTTTCCTGCAAGTGAAATAAATTATACAAGTATTTTTATCTAGTGAAATATGTCAAAATAATTGTAGTTTCATTCATAAATTAATGTTAAAACTTTATTTAACATTTTTTATCGACAATTTATTGATAATAAGTATTCTATTTGACAGCAAAAAACTATGACGTCACTAGGTCTTATTTCATACAAACGCCGTAGCAAAGGTCGTTTTTGACATTTCATTAAAAGTGCTTGATTTGACTAGTTGGAAACAACCCTATTGTTGGTATAGGGGTCCAGCGTGTCGTAGAACAAACCCTTCTACTGACTGACTCACAACGATACTGTGACAAAAAATTGGAGATGCCTATGTCTAGCAATCATCATCATCACCAGCCTTTAACAGTCCACTGCTGGACTAGGCCTCTCCTTTGGAAGGAGAAATTGGCCTACTATACCACGCTGGCCAAACGGGTTGGTATAGGGTTTGTATCAAGTTTTCCTTCTCTTACAGTGCTGTTCTCTGCATAATATGCTGCCTCTGTCGGCTCTTACGACACCCATGGGATGATATGGGGTGGTGACATTACGTATTCTTAATCCGTCACCACGCGGATGTCTAGCAATAGACCACTTAAAATAAAAATAAATGCTTTTTCATTTAATTTAACCTGAGAAACTCTATATTATAATCTTGTTAAACTTTTTTCATGCATCTCACTGTATTGTAACAACCCAATATGTGTTATGAAAGTTGTTTTAGGTGAGCACAAGGCATCGCGTAGTTTTCCACGAATCACACACAATGCAAGAATACAGGTCGCTCCAACAAAGAGAGCTGTAATGGACTCTAAAGATACACCCTTTATAAAGACTCTATGTGGGCTTTGGTTACTTTGTCATGGCGTTTGTTTGAGAAAGAGTAAATGCTTGTCTTTTAAAAAAGTGTATTAGTCTATACGTAAGAGGAAATTAGAGGAAATAGAGGCTTTTTCTCACTGTAGAGTCATTTAGTCAAGTTTTTTGGTTAACTGGTGTTTTAAAAACCTATATTTCCTGGGTTCCTTTTTTTTCGTGTGAGTGTGTGGTCAAATCTGATGTTTTCAGACCGCACAAAGGCCTCCGGCATGGTCTAACAATCCTTCCCCTGAGACAAGAGCCGGGACGGATACCTTTACGTGCCCTCCGAAGCACGGTAGCGCTTTGATGTAAATGCTGAGTGATAGTATTATGCACAGTACCCATACTGATTAAAATTAAAATTTGTATGACCTACAAATGATGTTATGACGTTATGCCGCCTGATAAGATTTTTTATAGACTCACGCCTGTATCCCGGAAGGGGTAGGCAGAGGGGTAGGTAAGATTACACACCCATATTTCGCCATGTTATAAATTTCAGGTCCCACGTAATAGGGGGCAAGCCTATTGCCGTTCCCGTTCACATTGCCCGGGTATCGATCCCGGCACCTCCCGATTAGTGGACGCATACGCAATCCACTGGACTACAGAGGCCGCCTAATATTAATTTGGTTTTATTTTTTAGTTCTGTATTATATTTGGCTACAAGGATATTAAGCGGCGAGCATGTATGTTCCGTGTGGTGACGGATTAACAATACGGAATGTCACCACCTCATATCATCCCCTGGGTGTCGTAAGAGCCGACAGAGGGACACGTTATGCAGAGAACAGCACTGTAAGAGAAGGAAAACTTAAAACAAACCCTATACCAACCCGTTTGGCCAGCGTGGTATAGTAGGCCAATTCCTCCTTTCAAAGGAGGGGCCTAGTCCAGCAGTGGACTGTTAAAGGCTGATGATGAGGTAGATAAAAATGACTCCAATACTCAATATTACTATCTTACGATTATGTTAGCACAGTTTTTGTCCCACATCTATACTATCACATATTACATATATATAAAAGTTTGTTGTATGTTTGTGTGAACGTAACTCAATACCGAGCGCGACCTTGTGTGTATGTATGCGTGATGCTATCTCGGGAACTTATTGTTTCAATTACAGCGATCAACGTGTATCTACAGTTGGTTCAGTGATTGTGTTGTGTCATATATGTATGTTTGGTGCAGTGATGGAAGTATTATTGGAAGTGCCCGGGTTTGATGCTTTGGTCAGACAAAAAGTTAGAAGGAGTTAGAATATATTCCAGATTTATCTCTTACTTCGCCAACGAATTATACACTTAAACCTTCCTCAGGAATCACCTTCCCATTGGTGAAAATAGTACAGAACCCGTTCGGTAGTTTTTAGGGTTCTGTACCTAAAAGGTAAAAAACGGGTCCCTATTTCCTAAGCCTCCGCTGTCTGTCCATCTGTCTGTCTGTCTGTCACCAGGCTGTATCTCATAAACCGTGATAGCTAGAAAGTTGAAATTTTCACAAATTACATATTTCGGTTGCCGCTATAACAACAAATACTAAAAATAAAAAAATGAAAATATTAAAGGTCCCATACAAAAAACGTGTTTTTTTCGTATTTTTTGCTCAAAATTACTAACTGTAACAGGGAGACGCTTTAAATTTTCACAGAACACGTAGTTGTATATTACATTTCAAAATAAATAATTAAATAAAAAAAAGTAAATAATAAAGGGTGGCTCCCAAACAACAAACGTAATTTTTAAGCAATTTGTTACTCGATCTTAATATGAAACAGGTAGAAACTTAAAAAGTATTTATGTATACATACAACGAACGTGATTTTATTTTATAGATGATGGTACGGAACCCTTCGTGCGCGAGTCCAACTCGCACTTGCCCCATTTTGTATTTATCGCGTTCATACAAACAGACGGATAGAAAAGGGGAATTAATTTTATAATATGTATAGAAATAGACTAGCTTCTTAAAACGGTGTTTGTTTATCATCATAAATATAAAAAGTATCAATTTCCTAAACACAATTTCTATAGTACTTAATAATAATTAACCACAATTACAAGATTATAATTATTTAATAACTCGAAACTTTCTACAGCTTTTTAATAATTTCTTGCTAGAATACATTATTATTTATGAATACTCATAAAATTATCTTGTTTCTCTTAATATCTATGAGCAGTAACCATGCGTAACCATATTATTCAAATAAAATCGTGAGTTCCTATCCTATCCAAATTTTCTTTCTTCCTCACACCAGAATCTCTTTCCCTCTCAATCATTTTAATTACCGTTACTCCGAGTACTTATTGTAAATAAACGCGAAAGGGTGTGTGGTTCGAGGTATGCTTGTTACTTTTCCACTCAAAAACGATTGCACAGATTTTGATAAGACTGCAGAAATATAGCTTAAACATCAGGATAACACGCAGTACCTACCTAGTGTTGCGATAACGGACATCTACACGAGCAGAAACTATTTCTACATCATCATCAGTCCTTTATACAGTCCCACTGCTGGGCACGGGCCTCTTCTCACTGTGAGAAGGGTAAGTACATAGTACATAGTCCACCACGCTGGCCTAGTGCGGGTTGGCAGACTTCACACGTCTTTCGAGAACATTATGGAGAACTCTTAGACATGCAGGTTTCCTCACGATGTTTTCCTTACCGATAAGCAAGCGATAATTAATGAACAATTTAATACGCACTTAACTCCGAAAAGTCATCGGTGCGTGCCGTAGATTCGAACCCGAGCAGTCAGTCGGTCTCTCCACTCAGCTATCGCTGCTTTTCTACACAACCAAAACATATTAGATGCACCACCCAGAATCAAACTTGCTACCTAGCATTAATTACAACAATATTGTGTTATTAGATCATAATGTGTTAATACCTTCAAGCCACTATACTTAATAGCGAAAACTCCTTACTGCCCACCCCTTCCCGTATAGTCGTGAAAAATATGTGTATAGATAGAATAGAAGTGGCTTGGGCGTAGTGCGCTGAAAAGTTTGAGCGTACCTGAATTTGGAAAGATGTACCCTTCCTCCTGTTAAATGTGAAATCCATACTAATATTAGAAAAAATGTGTTTGCTTGTTTATTTGTTTTTTCATCTTTCACGTCGCTACACAATCTTCTAAATTTCTTAATTTGAGGACTTACATACTTACATGACATTCGACATCATTATAGTAACTATTTATATACTACTTTAAATGAAAATAACTCAAATGTATCAGAATACCTTTTTAAAACACGTATGCTATCACATATAAAAAATTCAATGATTAGTTTAAGCAATCTGGAGGAGGAGCTCTAACGCAATTACAGGCTTAGCGCAGCCGGGATGAAAACTCACCCCCTGCGTGCATATGCGTTTTGGAAAGAAAAGCCAATCAAAATCACCCTAATGGGGAGATACCGAATAGTTTAATGAAAGTCCCTTTACCTTTCATTGATTTTGTCTCCTGCTCTTAAGTAATTTTATTATATCAGTTATTTACTAACTACGTCCGAAATGGATATTTTGGGTTGGTGCATGAGTAGTACCTAACTCGATTAAGGGGACATTTGAAACTTTAGACCAGGGTGGATTGGACGTACTTAGATTTGTGTCAAATGTTAGTAGTGTCATGTCAGTAGCTGAACAGTAACTAGTTATCCGTCAGAAAGATGTGAATTGATACAGAGATTGCGCTTTCCTTTCTTGCTTCATGACAGAAGTGCAAGTGAATTTTGCACATTTTGGGTAAAACACGTTTTTAGAAGAGTTTAGTTACTGATCTATAACGGTATTAGTATTGTCCCTTTTGTTTCCCTCCAGCCCTCCTAGCGGGGCGTGAAAAAGCTTTTCTCAAGGCCGTCAAGGTGAGGGCCATCTCGCCATAATGCTATGGTGCCTGCTGGGATGATGGCCATCACTATGGGACTTCACTGACTGCTTAAAATCAGGCAGCATGGAGGCAATTTGTTCGGCAGAAAAAGAAATTGCCTTTTTGTATTTATATATTTTATGTCTGCTTTATCTACTTATTACTATTTCCTATCTTCATCTTTATATTGATCTTCTTTAAGTAAATGCCATTACCTACTACCTAATTTGATAAATGTCTTGTGTAAATCTTAGGCAGCTTAGAAGAGGCATCCCTTTTAGAGATTTTGTTTTTTTAGTAGGTGGTAGTAGGTATGTGTACTAATATAATTGCTCACAGGAAAATTATGTGTATAGTACTTGTAGAAAAACTTGATAAAGTTAATGTTAATTCTAAAATTGTCTATAGTCCTACATGTAGAAAACTTAATAAACTTAATGTTAATTCTAAAGTTGTCTAGGTTGTGATTTTGTATATGTTGTGTCACACATATTTTCTATCGCATAATAGCTGTAGCGTAGAGTCTAAGTATAAAGCTTTTCGCATTATGTATCTAATTGCAATATCTATTCTAATTCTTAGAAAACCCCGTATTATAGCGATACTTCGTCTACTTAATAAGGTCAAATCTTTAACGCGAACAAAAGTTGACTTTTCAGACTCAACATTACCACATCTAGTAAATCTTACTCTTCGTATGAAAATGCGGTTATACTTGAAAGAGGGGGGCAATCTGCGAACTGTCCGTCAATTATGTTATAATTGTTTTGCATGTTACTTCACAGTTAGATAAACAAGTTTTTACGTCAAACAGACGGAGTAACGGCACTTGTGTGTAGAAATACTAGGGTTACCCATCGTGAAATAAAAATAAGGAATATGTAGGAATAATCATATTTTTTCACAATGTGACGATTAATACACTCGTTGCTTTACTAGGCATGAGACGTACAACTTTGCAAGTTAAAGAAACATTTAGCTAAGGTTGTTTCTTACTCTTTTGTTCTATTAAAAAAAAAACAACGTAGGTACATCATCATTCTCTTAGTGTTATCCCAGTATCAATCTGGGGTCCGCTTACTAGTCTAACCGGATTTGGCTGAAAATTAAACTTTTCCACAGAGTGACTGCCTGTCTGATCTCCACAACCCGAAGGGATAGCGATATTCCATGGTTTAGACCAGTGTCAGTTTATTTAGAAGGTACTCACGCCCTGTTACGACTGTCAAAGATCTTCATGACAACCGGGACCGACGGCTTAACGTGCTCTCCGAGGCACGGGACAAGCGATAATTAACAATTCAATAAGCACATAACTCCGAAAAGTCATTGGTGTGTGCCGTGGATTCGAACCCGATACCCTCTGCATGGCAAGCTGTTGGTATGTCCACTCGGCTATCACTGCCTTAAAAAAGATAGCGTACCTGCACAAAAAATAACCAAAAGCGATATTTTGTGGAATACGCAGTACTGTTTCGTTGTATAGGAATCAAATTCACAACATATAGCGCAGCGTTACCTTAGGCGTAGCAACCGGTAATCACCAAGCTAAACTTACTAGCGTAACAAGTACGCTATCAATCTGTGTACCTATGTATATAAAGTTCATGCGTTAGGTAATGACTGACTGACAGGCAAGGCACAGCCAAAACTACTAAACGCAAGAAGCTAAAATTTGGCTTACATTTTCCTTGGACTGCCTCCGTAGTCCAGTAGATAGCGTATGCGACTGCTGATCGGAGGTCCCTGGTTCGATTCCCGGGTCGAGCAAAATTGTGACTGGGTTTTTCCGAACTCTCAGTAGCAGCATGGAGTCTGGTGATGTGCCCGATAACGGCAATAGGCTCGCCCCCTATTACGTGGGACCTAAAAATTCATGGCGAAATGTGGGTGTAATATTACACCTCTGCCTACCCCTTCGGGGATATAGGCGTGAGGCTATAAAAAAAATTTTCCTTGTGTTACGTAGGCAAGTATTCAGAGAAGATTTTTGGCAATTCCCGTCCTAAAAGGGTAAAATAGTCCCACGTAGTCGGACGAGCAGTGGGAGAAGTCTAGCTTCTAAAAAAATATCTCTTGGTTTATATTATCTATTAAAATATAAAAACAAAACTTCTAATACACAACCTCTTGAAAAAAACATAAAATCAAAATTCGAGAATAATCTACAGAGCTATTCGGCGCTAAGCTCAATCGAGTTTCGAACCCGGATATTGTTAGACGGCTAGAATGCGCTTGCAATAAACTTAGGAGGCAAATTTCGCGAGAAAATTTCGATTTCGTCAACCAAATTGGATCAAGCACTCCTGCATATGTGTAATGCACTTTATTAAAAATATTTGATCGTAACTTTGAAAGAACCGTACATTTTAAATATCTTCCAGAAATGCCAAACATTTTATGCAACAAAACAAATATCTCTCATAGTCATCACGTCAATAATTTTATGAATAATTTTATATATTTTTTTCCTCATCTCGAACCCACGTCTGTCGCGCACAGCCGAAACCCACGTACTTAACCACTGAACCGTGTCGACTTGTCAATTTCACAACCGAATCTGTCAGACGAATTTATAAAAGTTAAAAAAGTACAAACGAAAATAAAGGTACAATTCAAAATGGACGCAAGACAATTGGGGCACATTTTATTGAGAAGTGTTTAATTGGCAATTATTATAATTTTATAGCTGTTAATTAAAAGTGCGGTAGGTCGTACGAAATGTTTCGCTCCATTTGAAGTTGCCAATCGTGCAATCTTCTGTTTTGTTAAATCATTGAAATGAGAACACAAAGACACAAAAATTTAAATGTTTGATCCATAAAATAATAAAAGACCTACATTGATGTAAGAAAGGAAATCACCGTCCTCTCAGTGTTATCCCAGTTGTAACCCGGGGTCTACTTACTAGTCTAAAAGGATTTGACTGAATATTAGCTTTTCCACGAAGCGACTGCCTGTCTGACCTCATCAATCCAAAGGGATAGCGATATGCCATGATTTAGACAAGTGTCAGTTTATTTAGAGGTATTGACTCTACATAACGACTGTCAAAGATTTTCATGACATAAGTACCTCTCGACTCGGTTAGTAAAATACCTCTGGATACGCCGAAACGTTGAGGCAAATAAGAAATACATATTTCACCGTTATTTTCAATAAAATACACTATACAGACCCGTTTCGTAAATATTTGTATGGTTACAAATCGTGAAAGTTTGAGAATATTTACAATCATTGTGCTCATTATAAGTTAATTGTTACAATGTTCATTGTTTTCTAACAGTCACCATTTATCGAAAAGTAAAAGGTATTGTTGGTCGGTCCGTACGCAAAGCCGTCAGTTTTGGCTTTCATTTTAGTCTGTATTAATCGTTATTTTATTAGCATTCAACACCGTAAATTATAACAGTCGTAACAAATTTAAATATGTTAAATTAACTCGATTAAGACCCGCAATATTTTTAGGGTTCCGTACCTCACAAGGTAAAAAAAGGAACCCTTATAAGATCACTTTCTTGTCCGTCTGTCTGTCTGTCTGTCCGTGTGTCACCATCGATTTTCTCAGGAACGGGTGGACCTAGCAAATTGAAATTTATACCAGATACTAAGGTCTATGGTTCCTATTAGGTGTATAAAAATCAGGGTCCTGGGTCAACCCGATAAAAAGATATGGTCAAAATTAGATTTTTGCGAAAACTTGTAAGTACCAAAATTAACCTTTATTTTCTACTTTTTTTAATTTTCAGAATTTTCCCTTAACTTGTGCTGTAAGACCTTGGTGGACCAAAATTGACAATTCTAGGTCAACCGTAAGTACCCTATAGGTTTTGGGTCGAAAACCTATATGGTAGTTCCCGTTGAACTAGAATCATGAAATTTGGCCAAAAGCAGGGTTTTACAGCACAAATAAAGGAAAAATTACAAAAAATTAAAAAAGTGGAAAATTTAAAAAAAAACTCTATTTAAGATAGTCCTCTAAGTTGTATGGCCGCTCATGCAGATTTAGAGGACAGGCGTAATTAGCACCCACCTTAAATAAGGTAAAATGCGTACGGAACCCTCGGTGCGCGGGTCAGACTCGCACTTGCCCGAATTTTTTTATTTTATTTTGTAAATCGTTATATTTACTTGTCGTTATTTTTTACAACACTATTATTTTGTCAATAGACTCAAATGTTCATGTGTATTTGGTTAGCGAACACTAATTTGTATTTTTGTATGTTATACTTTTTCTGGGGATGTGACAAATAAATAGTTTTTCTTTCTTCTTCTTCTTTCTAATTACACCAACCTGGCAGCAAAATCCATACTCATCAATATTATAGTACCTAAATGTGGAAGTGTAGTTCGTTTCGGGAGGTCTTCTGTTACATAAAACTATTGAGTAAATTTAGATTAAACTTTGTAGCAATATAGTTTATCTACCAAATAAAGCATAGGCTGCCCCCGTGGTCAAGTGGATAATGTATGCGACTGCTGATCGGAGGTCCCGGGTTCGATTCCCGGGTCGAGCAAAAGTATTACTTGGTTTTTCCGACTTCTCAGTAGCAGCACGGAGTCTGGTGATGTGCCCGGTAACGGCAATAGGCTCGCCCCCTATTACGTGGGACCTAAAAATTCATGGCGAAATGTGGCTGTAATACCTACCTATTACACCTCTGCCTACCCCTTCAGGGATACAGGCGTGAGTCTATAAATAAATAAATATAAAAAATAAATAAAGCATAATTATGCTACCGTATGTCGTGACTTCTGGAATTCGAATCTTGTATTATAGAATGACACAATTGTAAATTTTGAACGCTATTATGCTTTTGAAAATTACAGAAACATATTACTTATTGTGATCACTTTTCAAAACTTTATTGTGAAAATAGAAATGAAAATTATGAAATAGGTACTCGAACATACCGTTGTACATATTCCGAAAGACCGATATTAAACGAATGCCATAACTGGTTTGCAATTTTTTTAAGATTTTATCGAAATTTTTCGAAACTTCATAAGATATTTAAAAAATATAAAAATTAGTACAAACTGTGAGCTGTTTACCTTTTAACTGCTTAATTAATAAATATGTAAAATAGTATTATATCAATACGAAGTTTCGGGATCCCACGCCATATCTATAATTCTAAAGGAAATGCGTCGCAAAATGTCGTGATTTCCGTCCTTGCGCCGGCGAAAGAAAACATTCTTAGAAGGCCTGTGCCTTCGAATTCTCTGTAATGTTCTCGAAGACTTGTAATTTCTCGCCAAACCGCATCAAGGCAGCGTTTTCTACGCCTAAATTTTATTCATTCCTAGAAACCTGGTCTTCAGTGGGTCAGTTTTTGACATAGTTTACAAATCCGATGACCGAGACATCGAATGTAGGTACATGCTCGGGCAGGCTTTTCGGTTTTAATCATGACGTCAATTCTAGTAATACATAGACAATATAACTACAAAGTAATTAAGTCATTTCCTATTCATAGACATAAACTAGCTAGCTGTTATATCCTTATTTAGACATAGAAGTACTTATAAGGAACTGATATAGTAGGAGGAAAACTTAAACAACAAAAACGACTTCTAATTGGCATTTTAAACACATCAACTTGACATTTAATAAATATCTTGTTACAACAACGAAGCAAGTTTAAGCAAAAAAAATAAAACAATTCATAAAATTACGTAACCGAAATACGCGCATCTCGGAAACTAGAACAAAAAACTTACTCTGTTGGAGACGCCATGACAGTTTTTTGTCGAGCTAAGATGGCGAGTGACGTAGACACCCGTCTAAAACAAAAGAACGCCCCACCCACTTACGCAAAAAAATTAATCAATGAAAAATAAAGTAAGGGTTCAAAAGTGCAACATAAAACTGCGAATAAGCACTAGCGCTGGTAAAACGTGTCGGGTGAATCAACACGAGCTGCAAATCAACAAATAGGAACAACGAAAATCCCGAATTCACGGGAGCGAGGTGTACGCAACGTAATCCCGGCACAGCGGGCATGCAAACTCTTAACAGTGGCACATTTACCGGGAAAGGCATCAGACGAAC
This sequence comes from Euclidia mi, assembly GCA_944739405.2. Lineage (NCBI taxonomy): Eukaryota > Metazoa > Arthropoda > Insecta > Lepidoptera > Erebidae > Euclidia > Euclidia mi. The sequence continues at coordinate 35,596,889 of OX123203.2, forward strand.
ACTTGTTGCTTGCGAATGCCAACTTCACGTTTTCAGACGCCGCTAAACTTCGGCCAGCCGCTGCAATTACTCCGCACAACCGAATTAGAATTGCGAAACCGAAATTCGATTTACAAAATTGACTTTAACCAACTTTCCGTCCAAGTTTGCTAACTTTTAAAAACTGTACACGATTATAACGTTATATACAAATGTGGCAACTATTTAACGGTTAAATATATTATATTTAAAGCACCTATTTATCAATTCACACAGCACTTCACTACGTCGTCTTAGTCTCAAGACGCGACGCACTTACAAGACGATCGTTCTAAATTTAAATTTTGGGATATGGCGGTTGGTTTTGGCGGTTAGAATTTATGATGCACTGTTTATGGTATTATTTGTTGATGATGTTTTAGTTTTGGGTCGGTGAGCGGCAGTTAGAGACTTAATATTGAATAATTTAGCTGGTGATTGCGGGAGAGAAGTTGCATTAGTGCACGCCGGGCCAGTTGCAACAGGTTGTTTGGCGGAGAGGCACAGGGGCGCATGCGCGCCGCCGCCGGCCGATGCACACCGCCACAATGGTCGCACTCGCTATCACACTTATTCCGTTTTAGAATACATCCTGATAACGTGCACATCAATTTTGTCCTAAAGAGTAAATACGTGAAAAAACAAGGGCGTCATCTTAGTGGCTACAACTAACTTGTATTAAGAATTCTGCATAGAACTGAATTATGGAATTATTATATTATTGATCGTGTAACTTCATTAAAACTAGATTCACAGAGCCATTGATTATTTTGCTGATTCTCATCTCGGGTAAGACAAATGATAGAAGGAAGGCAATCTAAATAAACTCTCGATCTAATTTGCACAGATTTTCCTGATTTTATAGACAACTATATTAAAGAAGTACTCATAGTATGCACTGTATTGTAAAGCATAAACATACATAGCGCCATGTGCGCTTCTCAGGACATGTCTACTTAGCCAGAGTCACGGCTTTTTTCCACAAATTCCAATTAGGATATCTGCTTTCCATTATCTAAAATATAATGCTATTTTAGACAAAATACCTAGGTATGACTTAAGAGCAAATGAAATTCCTTTCTGGTCTATAATTTAGTTAAAATTCGGAGATAGACAAAATTATCTAAACATCTAAGTTCCATAATATAAATTTAATAGTCATGAATAAAATCCGATAGGTACCTATGTATATTTTAAGAAAACAAGAAAGTTGTTTTCCTCTCCATAAATAATATATTCTGTTATCAGTGAGTACACAATATTAAGTTACGAAAGCCGTCGAGTTTGACACCAATGTGGCGCGCACATTGCATCGCCGCTGCCTCCATAACCACTTGTATTAGTGCTACCGCTAGCTTATCTCGCGAGTCCAAATATCACTGCATCCTTAACATAGAAAAAGCAAAAAATATGCTGATTTCGGGTAGAAAATTAGGAATAATAGTGAAAAATAAACAAAATTTCAAAATAATTTTGAAAAGTGTTTTTTTTACCTCCTTGCCTAATTTGAAAACGAATTCTCATAATGTTATTTGTTATATTTCATCTTAGATGACTAACATTTCTTATTCACGCTTATTTTTACTTTGACTTTGAAACAATGACTTAGAGCAGACTTGGAGCAACAAGTTTCGGATGCCACTAGTTTAAGTCGATAGAAAACTAACCTATAAATCCTTCTACTCCTGAAAAAAATCTTTCGAATGAAGACGATTTTCTGGTGCCATATAATTTTCTCGTCGCGTGTAGTATCAATTTACAGTTGCTGTTTTTTTAAGAGATTCCGTTAGCTTAACTGATGTGCCCGATTATTGATAAAAGATTTTGTCATTGAACCAGTCTTTAATGGTCATATTTAAGACTGGTTCAATGACAAAATCTCTATCGCAAGATCAGTAGACATTCGTAGTATCGCAGATTTGATTGCTATGCTGGTCAAATTTTTAAGAAGTAGCGAGAGAAGTGAGAACAATAAATTGGCACGCAGAGCTTCTTTATCATGTTTTTAATAAATTGTTAATTATAGCTTGCTAAATGGTGAATCGTCCGTGTGGTGACGGATTAAGAATACGGATTGTCACCACCCCATATCATCACATGGGTGTCGTAAGAGCCGACAGAGGGAGCATATTATGCAGAGAACAGCACTGTAAGAGAAGGAAAACTTGATAAAAACTCTATACCAACCCGTTTGGCCAGCGTGGTATAGTAGGCCAATTCCTATTTTCAAAGGAGAGGCCTAGTCCAGCAGTGGACTGTTAAAGGCTGATGATGTGAAATAGTGAAGACATACAGATGTCTAAGAGTTCTCCATGATGTTCTCGAAAGACATGACGTCTGCCAACCTGCATTTGGTGGGCTGTTGCATAAGTTTTCTCATAATGTATCTTCATATTATGAGCAAACTTGCCCAACTGTAGAGCTGTTTATAAACTAGAGGATATTGTAATTTGCAAAATTTTATTCTGATTATTTTGATGTTGGAAGCGGATGGATGCGCGCGGCTACACACTTACACGGAAATAGTATTTTTTACATACCTAAACGTTATTTCATGTAGAGTGTTATATATTGCTAACGGATAACTAATAAAGTATTGTGAACTTTACCTCCGATGCAGAACACTCTAGAACTCTGCTTCTACAGTCGGTTTCCCTTCAGAGTAATACGTGATTTTTATAGGACCAAGGACGCAGTGGTTCGCATGCATCAGGCATAGCCAAGTTTAGGATATTCTACTTTCTAGAAAATTCTTTTTTGGTGCGTCAAAAATTACAAAACAATCTTTAAGCTTCATAATCATTTATAGCAATGTTACTAAAAAGACATGTCTATTGACTACCGCACAAAATAATTACTAAGACTCATTATATAAGGATTTATTATATTCTATTCTATTCATCATTCATGAAATATACTAAACAGAATGAACCTTTTTAATTCCAAAAATATACCTTCTGCTAATTTATCAATCAAGTTATTCCACTCCACTATTGGAATTAGTCGTCTCTTAATTTGCTTAGTTAAGATTTAAAATAATTTCGACTTGAATACCGCCATAATTCTAAGCTACACACAATCAGACCAAATAAATTCCAAAAACCAAAACTAATAAACGCTTTCCAGTCAGCAAGGGAAAATTTGCAGCCTACCTAGTTCTTTAAAACAAACCGTGAAGGTACACAGGAACCCTCATAACATGCCAACTTCCAGTTTCAGAACTTGCACATCCAAAACTAAACTAGTATCGCAATAAGCGACGTAAGTACAAACAAACAGAATTCACACAAAATTTCACCCAGAACACACACAAACACATACACACTCATATTACACACATAAAACACACACACACACTCACAAAGTATGTAACAGGTATTTTTAGAGTACACAGTTTTGAGCGTCTGCAGTTGGAATATTGTTGAAAAGTACACAAATGTTTGTTTTTGTGTGTTTTGTTTATTAGTTTTTTTATGTTTAACTTTACACTCGTCTTCGTGGTGAATATAAATTTTGTAGACAGAGTATCTTCATGCTTTGATATAGGTGACAGGTTAGGTTAGGTTAGGTTATTTGTTACTTAAATAACATGTAGCAATCTGTGTTCCAGTGCTATTATTAAGTAATTGTTTCTACTTTCAACTTCGCACAAGTTTGTGTCGATTATCGCGACAAAACTAACATATGATATTGTATTAGTGCAGAGTTGCAACAAAATCCGTGTAGTAAGTAGTCTGTGCGTGAAAGAGGAACAAATATTTTTTCATTTTTTATTTTATCCATCTATTTAAAAAACCCCACAAACTTGCGCGTTAAGAATTGTTGTAGAATTTCTAAACATGTAACCCAGTAACACTTTTCCTTATTTGGGAATAGAACTCTTTACTAGGTACCCGATTTACTTCACTAACCTATAACCTGTGGTCCAATAAGTCAGACCTACAAAAACACACTAACTGCCGACCAGTTCCTGCCGTACAGGAATGTCCTGCCATTCTACCATTGTACTATATCTAACTAGACTCCCAAGGAAAGGAGATCTCTCCTGCCCTTACTAGCCCTGTCCCTTACGTGAAGCGTGGCAGCATATCCATAACTACAGATGCAGCTACGCGCGTCCTATTTTTATTTAACCTTTTTGCCCGATCTCTATGGAATTTTGGGAAATCCCTTCTCAGTGCATGCCCGCGCCCCTTAAGGAACGTATATAACCACCTTTTCCGGCTCCCCATTTTCTGGCGGCCCGCAATGAGTCAAACCTTTACGTATATTCGTGCTGTTACAGTTGAGTATTCACCTACCTATATAATGAGCATTCTTGCGAATGTTAAGCTGCGTATACGCTAGCGGAGTGCAAGCCGAGCCGCGCTTGCTCTCAGTATCAAGTGTGGACGTGCAACGACCCTACAACAATCCCTCTCCTCGAACATAGGTTTCCGTAGTGTGCTCGTGGCTCGCGGCGGGGATTACAGCGATTATTAAAGCTAATAAATAAACATATTATAGCTAATAATTAACTTAATAAACTTTTTTTTTTTTTTTTGGGCGCGTATATCTCAATCTTCATGTTTTGGTCTCATATCATAGGATTATTTTGATATAATTCAACTAATAGCAAACTGACATCTTCTGTCCACGTTGCCATGATGCTAGCCAGCGAAACGAGCGTTTGTCAATTAATGCGTCCACGAGCGCACTCCGAGCGCGACGCAAATCCCTTTGTGTTCGTCAAGAAACTGACAACGGGCCAAGTACGAGCCGAACGCTCGAAGCGCGCTCGTTCGAGGCTCGTAAGCCGGTTTACAATACACGAATTTCGGCTCCGCTCGTGCTCGGTTTGTCTAGCGCATACGCAGCTCTAAGTTATTTCCGTTACCTAAAACGGCAAAGAGTCGAGAGTGTTTTAGCGAGCATTCTATGAGAACTTTGGCGAACATTCTAGCGAATAGTCAGCAAATTTGCAAGTTTTGAGCATTTTGCCGATTAGAGCATTCGCTAGAAAGATTATAACAATGTTGGTAACGATGTTTCGCTTGGGTCGTTGTTCAGTACGACAGAACTAAAAACGTCGAATGCTCGTTGCTCTGTTAAAAGTGAATGGTCATGTGTGTCAGCGCCATAAGGATACGGTAAATGAATATTATAAGCATCTAAATTTATTTTATCAGTTGTTAACCTTTTGACCTCATTTCAAGTTGTCCTTATGTTTCCCTTTGCCCTTAAAACAAGCCATGTCCATTCGTTATTATTTGGTAATTTCCTTGAAATGTTTTCCTTATCACAAGTTTATGCGTAAAAATAAAATAAATCCATACACTTTTCTGTCATTGACAACGTTTTGAAATCATAGTCACGAGGTAGCATGACATGACAATCCGAATTTTGAAATTTAGGTCGTTGATGAAACTACGATTATCTCAAAAAAAATAAAGATTTCCGAATTTATTATTTTCCCACAGAATGACGTGTCCCACAAAGAACAATGCCCATTTTTCTTAGAGACGCCGGCCCAGATGTGAACGGTCAAAAATCGTAGTAGTTGTTATTGCATTCGATAAAAAGTGTTAAACTAGAATTTTAAGATTGTTTAGAGGTCCATCACATTCATAGATTTATTACAAGAAGTACTTTTATACGCTCACAAAACATAAGGTGTGTACCCACTTTTATTAGGATAGTTAAAGTATTTCGTAGTTTTGCGTAGAAAGGAATGAGTTAATCATTTGGTAAGAGTAGAAATCGAAAGAAAAAGCCAGAAGTCGTTAAAGATCCAAAAACATAAAAAGCATTCACAATGTGCACGAGCAAAACAAATAGGTAACAAACAAAATAAACTGAATATGACATTATTGACAATTACTTAAAAGAGTACCCAGAGGTGCATAGGGTTCCCACCAAGAATTTGGGTCCAAAGCGACGTTAACACATCTTTTTAAACCGATTTATTGAATAAGTTTCTCGGCACACCTTTAGTAATGCCTATAAATTAAGTTATAAATAAAAAAGATTATTCAACAACTAATTGAAACTTTACTGTGCTGTTCATGAGTTCCAAAGTGGGCCAGAAATGGGCATTGTTCTTTGTCAAGCGGGATCAATCTTAAACATAATAAGTTAACTATGATAGCACATTCTAATACGTATTTGAAACTTGCCACTTAGTTGTATCAACTTCCCGGAATTCGAAATTCAAAAAGTAATTCCCCAAGAATACAGGAATTCTTTAGAATATGTCACAACACAACATTCAAAAATGGAATGCTCACTATCACATTAAAATATTAAAAATAAAGGCGACCATAGAGTTTGAGAGCTTAAGCTAGACACTCACCCAATATGTAGACCATGTTTTTAGTCCAGCGCTGGAGCTCCTTGCGAATCGCGCGACGTTCCTGCTGACAGCGCGCGAATGAGCACTCCGCCATGGCACACGTGCGACAACCCTGCGACAATACCACACATTTGAACGTTACAACTTGTTTCTTTTTTAATAAAAGTATGTTAACACTTATGAGGATGGTTGTATGGATAGATGTTTGTTACTAAACTACTGAACGTATTTGGATATTTTTGTACTGAAATAAAGCCTTGTAAAAATACGTAAGAATACCTAACACACACATGTGAACAGACATGTGAACTCTGCCAGCCCACACTTGGCCAGTATAAAGAAAGACCAGTTCCCAGGAATGAGAATATTTAGGCTGATATTAGGTTTGACAACTATGAACATTTGCAATGTAATTTTATTATTTATCCGACAAAATATGCCCGACATGTAGAAACGTCCCCATACTATGTATTTTTGTAATCTTTTCGATTTCCGGTCGTCCGTTTCCTGACTTGCATGGCTACTCCCGTGTTGAAAGGTTACTTCAGTCTCTAGTCTACTAGGATTGTCACTCATTACCATTTCATGATAATGCTAGTTTTTTTATTGCTATAGTAATTTAACTACGGTTTTCAGAAAACTAAAAGACCTTCTTCATTTGAACTGCCGTTTTAATTTCAAGATGGCTCTCTAATTTAGAAGTTTAATAGATTTCGGTCATCCCAAATCCTCCTAATACGTTCTGTCAGTCTGAACGTTCATTGCGATGGAAGTTAAACAACAAAGTTATACTTTTCGGGCATTCATACATTGAATATGATTAAGCTTGTCTGCAGCTTCAGTTAGGAAGTAAGTACATTTGTTTGTGGCGAATTTGATTTGATAGGTACAGTTTAAACAGAATAGATAATGTAGATATATATTTTTCTGGAAGGAAAATCTTAGCAAAGTCTGATTCTATTAGGAACTTATATTTGGTGGAATAGAGCAGTGTTTCCAATGCTTTAAAGGGGATGAAGCCATTTTTTTCTTGGCTTCCAACATGACTGTGATAATTTTAAAATTAGACAATAAAATATGTCAATGTAGGTACCATGATAATGGTGCCTTTGCTAGCTTTCTTTGGGACTATCATTAGATATCGCTGTAACAGAGAAATTGCTCTGAAATATAAAGACGTCGTAATTATTAGCTAACACCAATCGAGCAAAACCTAACAATAATTAGTCAAACTGGCACTTCAAGCGATTACGCAAAGGACTAATATATTCCGATATAATCTAAGCAGCAACACCTGTTAATCCAAATTACTACTAAGTCCCAAAGGCGCGAACAATACGCTTCGCACTTCTGCGATCCACCTCTCTAGTCGGTGACGTCATATCCGTGCAAATCTTCCATAACTGTGACGCCACGTAATTTAAATTTAGAAGGCCGCGTTCTGAGAAAGTTCCAGCCTTTGCGAATGTTTCCGTTGTAGTAAGTTTGGCTGTAGAGTGACTATTGGAGTAAATTCGCGAACGATTTGCCGACCGAGTTCAATTCTTTGGCCAAAAATGGTTTCGTTTTTTGTTAAATGCTTCCGGGTATAATGCATTATATGCATGTGCAATAATAACTTAGAAACATTTCGACAACCACCACTTAATGCCGGGCATATATTGTCTGACACATGACTCTAAACTTTATTTCTGGGTCATTTTAAAAGAGGCAATCTAAATATTGAAATGTACCAACATTGATAAATGTTCTTGGCTTCTCGGTATCTTGACGCTTGTATGACGGATTCCTAGTATTCTCTGGAACTTAGTTATCTTTCACGCAAAAACTTCAGACCGAATTTTTGCGAAATTTTGTGCAAAAGAACTTGTACAACAGAACACACTGACCATCTCTTTTTTTACAAATAACAACCGAGTATGTACTCGGTCCGCAGACGAAATCAGGTACATCCATAATAGTACACACAAAATCGCCAATGATATCACATAGATTACTAATCGTCGTGCCGCGATTCTCCGAAACGATGCAACGCCCAAAGCTGACAGCGCTGACTAATAGGTATGTAACTTATACGTTTACTAACCTATATTCATTCAACCTTAAAGTGACAGCCAAGCAATACTGGCTGATAGTAAACAGTTACCGAAGAAGACATTTTATACTTAAGCGATTTGTATACATCAAAGTTCTTCCACGACTACGACCGTTGCAAGCCGGTTGAAACGTTGGAGTATGACAGAGGTATTTATACCTCAAAATTAGTCAATTGTATGAAGAAGAAGGCGACACTTGTCTTGTACGACGATGGGTAAGACCGAAGAACCTTCAAAAGTATACGAGTGTCAAATTTTCTCATTTGGTCATTCAGTTTCGGAATAAAATGGCTGTAATGTTAGGACAGTCAGAGTGATTGTATTACGGTTTCGTTTCTTTTTTATTTCGTAAAAGGCAGTAGATACAGGCAACGCAGAAATCTGTTATACAATACACTGGACGATTTTTATTTTTTTTAAAAAGGAACGAAAAAATACACTTTAACGGTTCATATAGTCAGACAGCCTGTTTGAATATATGGACCGCCAAGGTTTTGTTTTCGCTATGCCAAAATTCTTCGAATTTGGTTTATTGCGTACAGCGTTTTAATATAAAATATTGTAGGTACGTGACACGTGTACACGTTGCTGCTTATAATATTACCAGGAATAGATTAATCCCCATGAAGGCTGTTTGGCTCCGATACCTATTTAATAGAGAGGAAGTTCTATTAGCAAAGCGAAGGTTTGAGACCCCGATACCTTTGAGTATCAACTATCCAATTTGACCGTAAAATCTCGTTAAATTCAATATAGGTTACGTACAAAAGCCTACATTTCACAGTAGAGGTCAAAACTTAATTCAATTTGTTGGCAGCTGAGCGAGTCGCCGCACAAACTAAAATTTCATTAACTCGTATTTCCTGAACGAGCCGGGCTATCTTCAAATATCGGAGTTAGCATCTCGGCGAAATAAAAACACTAAACTCGATCCAATTACTATAACATTCATCGAAGTATCGACTCCGCCGGTCAACGGCCCCGAAAGGAGCTAACGAAATTCTACGAAAAACCTCCGATCCTCATCAAGAACACCCGACACCCACCGAATATGCCCGAACCACCCGAATCTGGCCCCCGAATTCTTATTTCAAACTCCAGACGAAGGGGCCGGGGCCGGGGCCGGGGGGTATCGCGAAACTATTCTTATTTTAAAATCTCTCTCCACGGAATATGCCACGAAAGAGGTTCTTATTTTAAAAATATCACGCTCCACCAAAATTTTCTTATTTTAAAAACTTGAGGGGGGTGCGAACGTTCTTCCGAAATCCACCTCCCCCCTTCGGCCCCTCTGTGGCCAGTTATGATATTCTTATTTTAAAAATCGCTCGAAGCGTTCCGATTCTGTTATTAAGATGTTGGTGTGTGCAAGCTTTTATGAGGCCGCTTGTACGTGAGCCGGGATCATCTAAGACACAAAGGGGTATTTCGCTAAACCTATACATTGTTATGGCCCGTCTGCGTCGAGGACGCTGTATCAGGCGATAAAAATAATAATAAAGTGCAAAAATAAATAGTAAATCTACATTCTGCATCCCTGACCTACATGCCCCAGTTACGAGTTATGCGCCGATTCTCGATTCACATAAATTGTAATTCCTAATTTCGCATAACGAAGTGCGCGTAGGCGATTGGAAATTCAAATATTCGACGGGAATTTGATTTGTGTATAACGCCTTTTCGCTCCTCGCTTATACTGAACACTAACTGACGTCACTTGTATTTGATGTTTCTCAGAGACACAAGCTAGTTCATGCAGACATGTTGGTTATAAAGGTTTTGTCTCTAACTGCTATCTTGTCCACCGATTTGCTATACAGAGACACAAACCCCAAAACACAACAGAGAAAACTGCTACAATCTATGTCATACTTAGATCAAAGCAGGCAACAATTCCAGACCCACAATTCAAAATTCGAACACACAAAAAAGAAAATAAAAAATCGAATCGACGACCAATAATGTTTCCCGCCAATTTCCATGGCTGTCAAATTTGGGGCCGCGCCGCCCGCCACCCCGGCCCAGATCAATTTACGATAACTCGGTTTGAGCTCCGTCCTGCTCGGCCTTAAGACGCACCGCTATCCCCGTCTCCCCGCGGATAACTTCTAGAACTGGGCAACTGTTCAACTGAAACACGCTATAACTGATTATCTACTGTTTGCTTTTTAAAAAACTCATTTTCTTTGTGTCATTTCGATATGTCACTTTTTGTTTGCAGACTTGAAAGCACCGTCGGTGTCGTTTGGATTAGATAGTATGTATTTGAATTTAGATTGTACTGCAATGAATAATTGCCCCGTACCCTATTGTATTATGAGCCATGTCCGTACCCTTCGAAAAGTTTGATGAGATCGTTAACAAATCACCCTCTAGTAAATAGCCGCCCTATCAATACTAGATAAGTAGATACCGTATTCTATTCCAGGGTAGTGGCGGGACCATTCTCTCACGCGGATATGGCCCGGGACTTATTTTTAACTGTTGTGTGCGTCTTGTGAGTGTGTGTGTCAGTGTGTGTGTGCATGGGGGTGGGGCGCGTGTGTGTGTGCGTGCGTTTGAAATATTCCCCCGTACCGTGGCGCGGGGAATTGATGTTTTTAATTAGTTTCCAACGGTTTTCGTTGGTGGCCTGCACCGAACGATTTTATTATTATTTATTAAATTAATTTATATTTACGGCAGATTTTAAAATAAAACGGAGCTACTGATCAACTGCACCCATTATGGCGGAGAAACTTTAATTGAATACACTATCCGTTAAACATTTTCGTGAAAGTTGAACTAAAATATAAAACGGAGTGGTGCCGGTAACCCGGTACGTTTCCTGAAAACTTTCCTTTGTAGGCGAAAATTCAATAGGCGGGAAGTTCGGTCGCGCCTGTGCCAACCGCCCGCCATTGTACGGGTTAACGGACATTAAACGAGAACCTAATAAAAAAAATTACTACGCCATGACGAAATAGTTTGATGTGACTCATTGTCACATGCTCCTTCTGATAATACTTGTATTTCCAAATTGTTTATAAATATATAGCTTACAAATCCTTACGTAATAATGATTAAATATAGTGTTAGTCTTCTCTGAAAAAAAAACAATAAAATGTAAATTATGTGGCGTCATTAAAATCTTACCCTACCTACTTACATACGCAGTATTATAACGAATTCCAACTTTAAAATTCAAATCTCGCAACCAAATACACCTGTTTGAATTTAAATTTCGAGCATATGGAATGCATTCGTTGTCACAGTATAACTGGGACGATGCTGAAAAATTCACTAACTGCTATCGTACGAATAGTTTTATACGTACTTTTGGTGTACTATGTGTAGTCTGGAATTTGTTACAGAGTAGAATTTTATTAAGCAGTAGAATTATTGTACTCTTGATTTTGAAACGATTTTGTATGAAGTTTAACTAAGCTGTGGCGCGTCGTTCTAGCTATATGTACTAGTGTGTTTCTGTGTCAACTTTGGAGCGTGCCACAGTCTGTCTACGCGCCCTAAAGAGAGTTGTTCCACGGTTGATTTTAGAACAGTTTTATTTGGAGTTAATTCATTCTGTGTACATTTGGTATACCTGTTGCGCAACGCTTTTGTTTTTGTTGATCGCTAGTTTTGGCCCGCGTTTGATACGAGTTTATCATGAACCCGGCAAGGCTTATGCTGTTGATATTTTTTATTAGAATTTCGAACGTTCCGTTTTTGCGATGCGGAATTTATTCCACAGTTGTGCGGTTTAAGCTTGGCTTTACGTAGCGGCGATGTAAAAATGTCTATTCGTGATAGTTTTCCGAAAAGAGATAAAATAAAGTAAGTCTAATTTTTTCTAGTACTCAAACAAGAACAGTTTTTACAGTCTGTTAGGTACAATCGAAGATTTATTATTTATTATTCTACAAAATTTTGCTTAAACCAAATCTTTGTAATGTATCAAATAATATCACGGTTTGAAAATATTACATTTGTCTCGATCACGTCGAGCCACGTCCTACCCGCCGAATACAAGTCGACAATATCAAACTGCAAGTACTGTTTAGCTGAGTCAGCAATAAGTACGAACAAGTTTACAGTAGGCTTGCTTGCGTCGCTCGAGACCTGTTGCGTTCACCGCATAGATTTATTTGGCGACGAACTTTGTTCATCTAAATAGTTATACGGTATTGTTAATTGAAGAAGTTTTACTACTATTCCTTTAAAATTGCTTTTAAGAAACACGCTTTTATATTTTCGTTGTAAGAATAGTAGATTGGTAGGTGCTGAACTTTAAGTAGATATGTGCTGATTTTCATTTTAAATAGTGATTCGCAATTTGAAAGTTTTTTTCCTTTCAATGTTTCAAAACACATGACGTCATCATTCGAATTTCAAATGTATGATTCGAATCATCTGTAGCCTATGTATAATTGGAAAAAAGGAATTCAACACCCAAAATATGTATAATAACATAATGAATAACGAACAAAAGCTCCCAAAATTTGACTTAAAATATTCATTCCTAATTCAAATAAGTATCTACAGTCTACACAATTAATTTTCGGCAGCACAAATATGAATATCAGTAACATCTAGTGACCATGTCCCGAAAAAGTCTTATCCGAGTTTATCCCAAGTTTGTGGGGGTGTCGGAAGCATGGGGTGGCGAGTAAGGGTGGCTCCGCGCCTGTGTGAAAGAATGCCGGGGAATCAATACAGCGGTGCACATTAAATTGGCCAGGGAGAGGGTACCCACCCCTTCGTCAATTTTTTTTGGTAATTTTTAGATGAGTCTGGCTCCGTACTGTGTTAATGCATGTCTGGATGTATTTTAATATAAAATGCTGATATTTACTTTGATAAAAATGTACATACTTATCTTAATAAAGGAATCAGTGTTTTGCAAATGAACGTGGTTCAAACTAGGATTCTTATATTACAGTTATGGTACATTTTTAAATACAATTTGAGAGTGTAGTCTATAAGTTTTGCACTTGTTTTATGTTGTCTTTTACGTAAGACAGTCTGGAGAAGATACGCAAAAAATTAAGAATATAATAATATTTTCTTCTGCAGACAGTCTGGGCAAACAAAAAAGATTCCAAAGAAATTTAAGACTGAACACAATCATAAAAGTTCAGCGGAATTTTCCAGTAAATAGTATCAATTCTGCAGAATTTTCCACTACGTAGAATTAGAAATATATTTAACTGCATTTGTCAAAATAGTAATTCAAAATAAACTAGAGTAACACTCAACAGTAAGATAACTATATAAAGATCTGTATTCTCATTCTTTGTTTACCAGGAGCAGGCGCTCCGTAGAAGCCTGTTGCGTTCCCCACTTACATAAAGCCAGAACTACGCTTGGACAAGTTTATAGCGCAGCGATCAAATTATCATCGCTGTATGCTGGGCTTTTGTCCAGCTGTGTGATGTTGGGCAACGGCGTGGGATATTGATAGTGGATGATTTTGTCTTGTTGTCTGTTTTTCTTTAGATTTTGGTGACGGTATATGATACTTTCGACATGAATGTTAGTAGCAAGTACTACTTTAGACATACGTGTCTACTCTTATCATGAAAACTCCATACATAAGATGCCATTTTTGAATAAGTACTGATAAACAAACCGTGCTATAGTCAGAGTAAACTCGTCTCAATAGTATGGGATGCGTATTATGTACTGTTTGCCTATAGATTTTTAATGACACAAATATTTATGAGGGATTATTAAAACAATCGAGAATTACTATAACAATTCACTACCTATTTAACACAAAGGTCAAATATAAAGTCTTGATTTATCTCTGTCGTTTTTAAATACGAACCACAAATTCTCCAAATTCAAATTTTGTTACAATAACGGCCAGTAACAAATTTTTAACAAAGATTTGATTAGTATCATTATTCATTGCACGATTTTGAATAGTACAATGATATTCAAAATGTTATACCATTTGAACAAACTACATGTTTAGCTTTTCGAGGCCTTGCATGTTCAATAATTCTTAAACATTATTACAATATTCTGCATAGTATTAGCTGTGTTTAGCAAGAGCTAACGATTGTGGGAGAGATTGCGGGTTAGACGGTGTAGTACCGGCTAGGTATCAGTTTAATTAGCCAATATGAAAGTCGCCTCCCAAGGAAGATTCACGTAGGTACTTTATGATTTATACGAAGCCTTAAATTATAATATATAGCCTATTTCATATGACATTATTCACCGCTACTAAGCTTTTTACTAGAAAATTGACGAGTCAACGAAAAGTATAATTATTTTCTTTAGTAAATTAACATTAATTAGTAGTAATAAATAAGCTCAATTACGAACGACAAAAGTGCTAATTTCACCACCGCAATCAAAACGAAATAAACAAAAAATACATAAAACACCGTCCCATTTCTTAGTGCTTAATTGTCACGGGGTAGGGATGGGTATAAAAATGGTAAAAATAACCACCAAGTTTTCTTTCCGCAGAGTGAAAAATCTTAACAAAAACTTGAAATAAAGGGTAGAAATGAGCCATCAGTACTGTAACAATGGTAGGAAAAACAGTCGGGTGAAATTGGTCATAATGAGTGTCTTCTGCCCCCCTTACCCGCCCGCCTTACCCCGCCTTCCCCTTTGGGTCAAGCGGGGAAATAAAATTTTAAATTGAAGCCGTGAAAAAGACAAAAATGTTGGGACCGAGAGACTTAGGGTGGGAGTACACTTGGAGGTTTTATTTGATTTTTGGCTATTTTGTTGTGTCTGGCAGATTGTGTCACTGGTGTATACCTTATTATGTTTACGATTAGGTACGATTGTAATGGGCTCGAAAAGAGCGATATTTTCTAGTTTGGCCATTGCACGTGTATTGCGATGGTAATAGACTTGCATCTAATAATTGGGTTCAATCTGGTAGCAAGCAAAGAATTCATGCGTAAGACTCAATTGGTCTTTGAGGTTTACAATCCGCCGAGGCTTACAGTCGTAGATATCGTTATTATAACTCAGTTTCATTTAGGAATATACTTTTCAGACTATGTTTAAATGAGAATCTTATTTAAGTTTTAAAAGGTACGAAACGCATGGCCGTCTTCTCCAGCAGCAGCGTTTTTAATTTCCACTTTCTGTTAGATTCTTACCTGTGATTGTAATATGTTTATTAGGCCCTAGATTGAGTAGCGAAAGATTAAAAATTATTACAAAATATTTCAAATTTGCGAAATATTTCAAAGCAATACTCCTCTCGAAGCATAACCAATCATAATCTAGTAACAAAGTCACGCGTCTAAATCAATTTCTTTACTCCGAAACATCTTGTATTTTCGAGAGATATTTTAACATACCGCGTAGCGTGTTGCAGCTTCCGCCTTATAAGAAATGAACTACGTCTAAAAAGAAAATGGAAATGATTCAGTGAATTTACTCTGCATGTGCTATTTAATATACATTATCTTTTACTAGAACTAAAAACGTACTATAATTGCATTCTTCCATGTAGCAAATGAATGAAATATTGGAAATTAGGAATATGAAATTGTATTTCGATTTCAAAAGATTTCGTTGGTGAAATTCATTTCGCTATTCTGAGTAAAAGGGGTAGTTATAGATGTGTGTGTGTTATCAATGTGTGTGACTGTTTTAGCAATGTGTGTGTAGGTACTTATATGATTTTCGTTTGAAGTAGTGTTCATATGTTACGTAACAGAGAATGTAGATAGATACATTTTAGTATTCTAAAGCAAATTGATTTTCCATTCAGATAATTATGATTTTGTAAAATCTGAGTTTTCAGAGGATCAGCTTTAAATCCTGAGCGGCACTTCATTGCCGAGTTCTGTATACAACAATATGGCTCATTATTATGCTGGACTTGCTTCGCGGACTTCTTAGCAGGCAAGCCCACGAGGATTCCTCATTTAAAGAAGAAAACTTCACTCTTAGAAGATAGATATAGGTACATTCACAACTAGTGATTCAGACTGTCCAAAGATCTGGTGCCGGTTAAATCACAGACTGATACTTTGTCAAAAAATCGTTGTTTCCTTACAATTTTTTTCCTAGCCTACATAACTGCTACATTCTTTTTGAGAATGTATGTGAGTAGTACCTATCGTAAATGATGCTTTTTGGCAGAGACTATCAAAAAAAAGTATATGCTTTTTTAATATTTAACAGCGTTAGTAGAATATACAGCCTATGACCTGCCTACCTATTAGGCATTCGTAGTATTCCACATAGTAAAACTTGAATGACATGCGATTAATGAACATGATGTACCTAGTACTCATTTATACTAAGTGGTGATCGATTTTCAATTAATTATGCAAAAGATACTAGAAATATATTTTTAGCTCTATATTTATATTTCTAGATTCTAGTGTATTTCTTTTTTACTTAATGCATCGGAATAGGATATTACCTATCTAAGTCTTATTATCAAACACCTTTTAAAAACAGGTGTAGGTACCTGGTCCTTAATAGGGGTAAAATAATTAATATTAGTGTATTTAATAAGGAGTCAAATTGTAATATAATATGGTTTGCCTTCGAGTCCGCCCTCGGGGATGTAAGTTATAGAGGCAAAACGTAGTATGTGTGCTATTTTGATGTACCTGGTAGCCTATGTACAGTAATGTACATAATTATATGCTATATTATTGCAAAATTTCATCAAAATTCGTTCATTAGTATTTGCGTGCAAAGTCTGTCAGAGAAGCATATTTTATGCTACCTTTTGTCCACGCGAGTGAAGTCGCTGGCCGAAGCTAGTATAATACCTATATAGCCTTGTATATATACCATCTCACTTCTGGGCACGAAACTCTTCTGTCTATGAAAATAGTAACACCACCCTGCACCGTTAGATGTCTTTCGAGAACTTTATAGAAAACTCTCAGATCCTTTCTTCACGATGTTTTTCTCCGTTTAGCTTTATATAAATGACTTCCACGTGTAAATACGTACCCGTAGCTAAAAAGTATCCATCTAAATTTGTAGTAGTGATTATAATCTAGACCGAGGCAGCCTTGTACGAACTAGGTAAGTAGGTACAGGCAGGTCGGAGTTTCGTCCTTAGTGCAAGGCCACGATTAAATTTATGTGTACCACTGTTGTTACGTGTTGTACTCGATAGCTTTACCACGGTAGATATACCTAGGTGACGATGATTTTTGATAGAAATAGCTAATAATAAGTTTTGCCTGTGATGTGGTTTGATCCTGTCATTTAGTGCGATCATGAGATACGACTAAGTTTGCAATTGTATGCTTAACGAAATATTGATCATAATGTTTGTTAAAGCAAAATTTTATTGAAATTTTGGAATCTATAACGACTGTGTTTTAGTTTCCTAATCGTACCTCCTGCATAGTACAGAAATCAGTACCTCGCTTAGCAGAAAAGCTAAGCATTGTGAGGAAACCTGCATATCTGAAAATTCTTCATTCTGTTCTCGAAAGATCTGAAATCTGCCAACCTATACCTAGCCAGCGCTGATGATGATGATGTATAAGTCTATATTCATTCTCAGATTATGATATATTATCAAAACTACGAAGAAATATTAAGATTACTTTTATCGTAATAAGATACTTTACTTCGTAATTGAACGTTAAAAGTTCACTAAACATATCAACACACATCTATTTCACGTTAGTCATCAAACATAACCCACAAAAACATAAAAACGCTCTCGTAAAATACATAACCACCCAAATAAAGACGGCAGCCTTGGAGCGGTGTCATTGACCTTCATAAAGGGCGTGGGTACGGCACGAATTGGGCAATACCCGGTCCTGACCTACCACAGCCGCATTGGGCTTGTGCCCAAGGTCAGACTTGTTCAACAGGGGACTGTAGGGTAAGGAAAGGGTGGGCCTTTGTTTTACGTCAAAGATTGGGGACCTCCTTACAATTGTCCTCGCGTTATTATATTGGGGACTTCTTACAAAAGTCTTAGGGTGATTATATTGGGAAGTATTTTCGGAATTAAATGACTTGTGTTTTGTTGGCTTCGTCGCTTGAGTTAGTAAGAATGGCGACGAGTTTAAGGTTTATATTATATATAGTTTATAGTATTATGGCGTGGCGTCCTGATATTTTTGACATGTTTTGTTTTCGGTAAATTGTTGATTCGAGACTGATTCTTCGTACTGCGACTGATACGCAGTATTTTTACACTTAAATGTACAGTAGAACTTTACTGTACGAGTACTGATTATTTGTCAGTCTCTGCAGTCTACAAATACTTCTAGATAAAACGGTGATTTATAATTTTTTATTGTTCTGATTATGTAAATAATATCTTGGAATAATTTCCACACGGCTACATAATCTCAAGCTACGCTGAATATGTTCTATTGCAAACAGAGATCTCATAAACTTACTTCTTATGTATTCTTAAATTATTACAATATTAAAGATAAATCATCTTCAGACGCAAAACCAGTTATATTGGTCATCACAAGGGTTTATTCAGGTGGGAATTGAACTCACGATAATCGATGATGGTATCACTATCATCAATAATGACTAGACTAAAGGCCTGTCAAAAAGTGCTGAGTATCATGTTTACGAATATATCACTTTTTTCATAATATAATATGTGCTCACTATATAAAAAGGGATTTAATTAATAAAAATTTCAAGCCCCTTCGCTGTTATACAGAGTCGTTCACTAACAGATCAACCCATCGAATTGAGTTGCCAACATACAATATTCAACCTTATCTAGCTCCGTAAAATACACGACCTGGACAAAGCTCGTTTTTTTTAAATAAAACAAACACAACATTATATAAATAATAAGGGGAAACATGAGATCAATACAGGAACTTCTAAACATACGCTCACATCATACATCTATTTACCATCTAAGCACACATAATGAATCAATGTAATTAATAAAAACATATCGCCCTACCCCTCCCCTGCCCAGAGTTACCCCCTATTGGTCGTCCACACAGGCGTCTGCGAAGGGTGCTATCTTCGAACACACACAAACTAATAATTAATCATCTGGCGTCTTCCTACTTTTCTTGCCCCCCCAAAACCCTCCCGTATTTAATTCCTCGTACAAAACACCCCACTTCTCCCCATTTTTTTTATTCTACCGAAGTGTTTTCATTCTGTTCAGTTAGACTACGGGCGTTTCTGACTACAAATTGAATTTTGTGGTTACTTGTGAATATTTTAGCGTGTGCTAGGATATTAAGCGGTTTGAACCTCTCTTGTATGCGCTCTACTTATTTGTTTTATTTGATTTTTTTAATCTTTGTTGTCTGGTACACATTATGAGGGGCAAAGCGAGCTTTAATATCCAAATTAATTTTGATTACTGATGTTTATAATTATATGTTGTACGTTTCAAGTTTCCTTTGGTAAAGAAGCATTAATTAACTTCTGATTATTATAATAAACTCCTTACTTTTGCATCATCATTAGCCCTTAACAGTCCACTGCTGGACTAGGCCTCTCCTTTGAAAGGAGGAATTGGCCTACTATGCCACGCTGGCCAAACGGGTTGGTATAGGGTTTGTATCAAGTTTTCCTTCTCTTACAGTGCTGTTCTCTGCATAATATACTCCCTCTGTCGGCTCTTACGACACCCATGGGATGATATGGGGTGGTGACATTCCGTATTCTTAATCACCACACGGACACCTTACTTTTTAATATAATTTTATTGATTTACTTTTATCACACTTTTTTTTAAAGCTTAGCCGTTAATTTCGAAATATAACATTTGTGTATACATAGTCACAGGCGCAACTATAGGTACAAACATGCAGCCACCATACTGCAGCCGATAATTCTAGAACAATGCAAATTATTTCAATCCGGAAATTGATACTACAATATACAAACCGCAAACATTTGCCTCGTGACTAACCAAGCAGATTCTCATTTGTATAATACCAGAAGCACAGCATAAATACTGCGTCAAAAATATCTACTCCGCAAAAAAAAAACTTTATACAATACAGCATCCGAAATCTCATCGTCTCATTGTTTTGATGCACAGCTGCGAACTTATAACTATGTAACGAGATAGATGTTTACTCTTGACCTGCTTGGCAAAGTGCCCGGAACAGGAATCAAACGCGAGACTTATCCAACTGTGTCCGTAACACTTGTTACTTATGACTTAACCTTCGTACGGAGAGAATATGGTAATACCTTGGTAAGTTTATTAGGATTATTGTTTTTTTTTATACCACATTCATTTTTTTAAATTTAATACCACTATATTTACTTATTTTCACTATTTTGTGAATGTCAATCGATCGTACAGTATTTAAATTCGATTTATAAATTCATCAAACTATTATTGTTTTTTTACGACTGCAAATTTATTAAAAAAATGATTTTAATGCTTGTCTGCTTGAAAATGTCTCAATTGAATTATCAAAACTAAATTACAAAACTTACCCCAACATTTTACCTACATTTGCCCCAAGTTTATTTGGCATAGCAACATCCCACAAAGCTATAATAAACAGATGAGCGGTTACGTTTCCCCAACAGGCTGGCAGGCTGTACCAGTGAGGCTTAACGGGCCAGTGTGGCGTTCTATATAGGTTACTGTGACAGACGCTTGCGAGAACAGACGAGCTAGGGGCAAGGGAAAAATTGTAAACGATGTTTGGAAATTTACCCCTACCTAGGTTATGCGGAAAGGTTCTAATATTAATAATATTGAATAGAAGACAATTGTGATTTTGTACAAAAATTGGGATTTGTTATTTTGAAAATCTTTTGCAAATCCCAATTAAAATACTTTATTTTAAACGTGGTGGAAATCGTTTTTAAGAGCTACTAAAAATATAAATAGTTACTTTATAGTACGTGTCTTTTTAAGTAAGTAGACAGAAATGTTAAGTCGTCATTTTAACAATTTTTACTTGGACTTTTGTTTAATTAAAAGTTATTAGAGTGGTTTTCAAAATAGAAGTCTAGGGAGATCAGACAACCAGATTGTGTCTACACAGACACAAGATTTAACAGGACTTAATTTTACATTACTGAATGTGGGTGTGAAAATATATCAACAATACTTTGTATGAAATTAAGTTAATTTAAAGCAGTTTATCGATTTCAAGTTTTCGGTATAACCTATTTAATAATTACTGAACTAAAAGAATATTGTATCAACTTGGTTAGAGACAGATTGGAGTAAAGTTTAAAATAAAAGTGAAATACACCTTTACCTCTTTTATTACACACAACAGGGGTAAGCCAAGCTCGTGGAAAATCCAATCCAAATTCTATGGAAACTGCTCTACAAATATAGGAATGCATAAATAATAGAAATAATCAGCTTTCACATTGATTGTAAATTTTCAAACAAAAGCAATGTAACAAATCGCTCGCCGATTCAAGTTCTCTTGAAATGAAAACGCAAAATCTGTATTTTGAAATAATGAGCACTCTACGTGTATTGTATTGTCTAGAGTCTACCGATTGTTTTATTTTCATATTATTTAATTAAATGTTTGCATTTTATACTTTTTTTCGGTGATTGTTAGTAAATTAGGTGGTGGTTTTATACCGTCATTTATCATAATTTAAGGCTAGAAATGTCCTGTGCTCGACAAAGTTATATACCTAGTCTCTTCGCAATAAGGATCAAATTTCAATACATTTTCAAGCTTTTACAAGTCAAATGTTAATATCTAGTAAGTATAAAACCATTATATTAGTAGGTTCTGGTAGGTAAAATCTTCACAAAAATATTGATAATATGTTACACGAGTATTTTTTATGATGTATTTCTGCTCAACAGCGAACATTTGAAAAAAGTTTTAAGGGGCAAAACCAATAATTCTAATTCAATTAATTAGACAGGTGAAATATGACATCCTTTTCTAAGCTGCACGTTTAGAAAGAGATGGAGGTAGTGTGGTTTAGATTAGTCTAGTTGGTAACAATATAATCGGCACTATTATAACTGTACCTAATTATCAGATAAGCGCCGCTTTCTAATTATAGTGAGGGAAGGCAGAATTTGATGATTATGTACAAGATTATAATGTACTGAATTACCCATTTGACATTATCAAAGCTGAATATACGAATAAAGTATATTATATGTAAAGTCCTCATCATCATTTTGGGAGTGAAGGAAGCAAGAGAGATATGTCAGGATCGTTGCAAATGGCGTTCCGTAGCCTCTGCCTACCCCTCCGGGAAACAGGCATGAGTCTATAAATGTATGTATGTATGTCCTCATCATCAGTTTAGATAAAATTCTAGCGTTACAGGCTTACAGTCAACGCACAGGCGAAACTACGGGGCTTGAAAAGCTAAAATTGGGTATATTTATGTTCCTTGAGTTTTGGAAATTCTCACCCTAAAGGAGTAAAATAAAAGTCTAGTATCCCATATCATTTTTGGCGATTGGGAACATATTTCCGTAACTTCATTGAGCATTAATTATATTCACCAAAACTGATTTCACTACGACGACCAATATATGACTACAATTTATTCAACCCGACCCCAGTCTACCCCTTTAAGAATGTATTGATTTACAATAAATCTATTGTCATACGAAATACATGTGGCAAAATATTAAATCTATTGTATCGATATTCAATTTCGGCAGTTTCTAAACAAGAATACAAAGACATGAAGGTAACATACCAAAAATTATAACATTAAGTACGTCGACCAAAAATCTAATTAACCAGCTTCTAACAAAGAAAGCTTTGTAACATCTTACGTCCGAAGAGAGAGAGGGACCGCGAGAAAAATGCATCCCCACCCCACGAACCCAATCCCACCCTCCCCCAGAGAGGGGTGGCTGTACACATTTTTTCTTTTCCTTTTCTTAAGACGAAAATTTGTTACGCTTTTTATACTTATACACCCCGGGTGGTTCCCCGGTCGATATAGGGTGGCTACCCCCCCTTATCACTACCACCCCTTATCAATTTTTCGTGCAGTTTTTCCCTTATTATGCTGTACCTTTACTTTAATTATTGGATATCTTGATACTGCGCTCCATGCATTTTGTAATAGGGTTTATTTTTGAATAAGATAAGATTTTGTTTAAGATTAAGGTAGAATATGTAGAAAAAGAATTAATATGTTTTTATTAGAGTGGATCAATTGATACTTGCGCTTTCATAATGCAGGTCTCTGTTTTCAGATTGTAGTGTTTGGTTTCTTCCTTTATAACGAAAGATAAATCATTATCAAAGCTAATTAAGAACTGGGAAATATCAAATTACACTCTTAACTTCCTACAGGAAATTTATTTTATACTCTTCAATGTTTCACGGCATTTTCTCTTAGGTACAGTTATGAAGAATGATGACTTAATATATAATGGGTATGCTATCTTCAAGTAGGAATTACCTGTTGGAAGCCTGAAAGAAGAACTGGATGTTATGAGATGGTAAGCTAGAAGAGGCATGTACCACACTCATAGAATTTTCTCTTGTCAATAGAATAACTGGAGAGATGACACGACGATGACGATGATAATACCTTGGTGAGTATTGTATCGAAGGATATCAATTTGTCTACTTTACAGCTAGCGGGTTTGTGAATGTTGTTTCAATATTTGTATATGTATTACCCCACAGCTGGGGTAGCTTTTGGGAAAGGGAAGAGATAGACGAATAGTTAATATTATTAAATAATAATTATTTGGATTCCAGAGTCTAAGAGTGTGGTCTGAGAAGTTTTAGTTTATACATTTGATTTAGGATTGCCAAAGTAGCTTTTTTAAAAAAAAAAGACTACTCCCGCATTACTTTACAAACATACATCTAACGATGACAAATAAAACCCAGACTCGAAACAACAATTTATGGATCACACAAAGTGTTGCCTCGTGTGGGAATCGAACCCACAACACTCGGCGTAGTGTCAAGCAGCGAGGCGGCCGCTTAAACTGCTACGCCAACCGTGCTGTCTGGCAAAGTTTGGTTTTGTTATCATGTTGGATAGACTTAAATCAAAGTGTGGACACAGCATAAGCATTCCAGGAAGGCGTAGCTATGCGATAAGGTACTTCAGGCTAATTGAGATACAATTAAAAAGTCTGAAAATACTAGAAAGCTAGCCCTGGACTCCAAACTGTCGGTCTTTTTGCAAATGGGATATCACTATAGTTATGACGAAGAATAGATTAGATAAAATTTGATTTATACACCTATACGATACAGTTCAACTTAAATCTATGCAGATCACAAACTGTACAACACTTAAATACTTTGGTTATACCTACAGTAGGCGCTTGGTAATCCGGCAGGCATATTTTTCGTCGATGCCAGATTGTCGCTGATGAGATTATCGAATTTGTATAGGAAGTAAAAGCTTTATACATAAAATTTAAAATAAATCCTACATATCATAAATAGGTATCCACAATAAAAGGCTAGGCCGCTCTGTAATCCGGCATTCGTCTGTATAAAATGCCGGATTATTAAGCGGGTTACCTGAGTCGCTGAGTGACGGACTACTGAGCGTGCCGGATTGGCGAGCGCCGGATTACTAAGCGCTTTCTGTAGTTGTACCTACATAGCAAGAAATCACCGCACCTATATGCATCATCGCATAAATATGTGATTGGAACAAAGAATTGTTGGCAAGGCAATACGTTTAGGTATAGCATTTGATTACGCATCTCCATAAGATGTTAATTAACCTGCTTAATTGGTTTTTCTGTTAATTGTAAAGCTTAACATTAAGTAAATGTTTCTTTGTTTGAAAAGTTATATCTATTCATTTAATTGAAATGGGAAACGAAGTCGTAATCATCGCAAAGTAGTATTTAATTTATATCCTTGCTTGATGTTTATACACTGTACAAAATGTTATCAAAATCGATTCGTCGTTCATCATTACCATCTAATCTTATACTGATGAGTTCTTTTGTTTGATTATTTGTTTGTTTGTTTGGTTGAACGCGCTAATCTCAGGAACTAAGTACTGGTCCGATTTGAAAAATTCTTTCAGTGTTAGATAGCCCATTTATTGAGGAAGGCTATAGGCTGTATAACATCGCGCTATGAGCGACGGGAGCGGAGCAGTAACCTAGCTTTAAATAACGCGGGTGTAACCGCGGGCTCATTTAGTGTATTCATGAAACTATTCATTTATTGGTATGGATGGTACCTATAGGTATTTGTGGAACATCATTTTATGTCTCACATCAAACCCATAACACTACACACAAAATTGTAACATTCAAAGTTACCTGCCTGAATTACATTTACAACTTGGTCTGTAACACAAAGAGAGTACATAGCCTCATCTCCATCAACTAATTTCTTAGGTCAAAGAGGCGTTTGGCTCAAATTATCTTAAGTCATCCCTTTGAGGCCCAAGTGCCGTGTCCACCCTACAATTTAGCCAAGCCATTTAAAACTTGCTCTACTGAATTATTAAAACGTTATTTTTTAATCTTTTCCTTCCTCAAAGTAAGACAGATGCATTTTTTTTTTTTAGTTTCTCCAACCGTCTTGTGCGTTCGTGTTTGAATTCTTAAAGCGGTTTCGCAATATATTTTTCTTAATTTTGTTTCTTTTTTTATAGGTTTTATGAGAAAGTTTTGTCATCCGCAGACGTAGGAATAAATTAAAATAGCACTTTAAGAGACATTTCAGAGGACTGACGTATAGTATCAACAAAGCAATCTTATTCTATTTTATCATAACTTACAAGCCATTTCACAATGCTAGGTAAAGTACCGAATATTTTTGTTGTGTCAAGAATAGTGTCATTATCTGAGGAATTATTGACATACGATTAATATTTGATTGAAACGCATATGAATCCAAGTACGTGTCATGTAATAATGATGTTTGCATATCTTGAATTGTAAATTGTTAATTTTAGCTTCCAATGTGTACCTACTGAACAGTGAACATAACACCTCTGAAGATATTTGACAGACGAAATGGGAAGACTTGAATATACTGAAAATAGTCTAAACCATGTTGGTATACCTTTTTTCTTTTATTGGATGTCAAACGGCAGCCACACCGTAAAAAAATAATAATAATAATATTCTACCACATACACACATCACCATCTAGTCCCAAGCTAAGCAGAGCTTGTGTTATATGGATACCAGATAATGGATAAACATACATATATACTTCTTTTTTTTGTAAATACATACATATTGTACATAGAAACACCCAGACCAAGATAAACATCCATGTTCATGCACACAAATGTTTGACTGGAGCGGGAATCGAACCCGCGACCTTCGGCGTAGCAGTGGCTTACACTCCCGCTGCGCCAACCGGTCGTCGAACAGTTAACACTCTAAAAAGCTAACACTCTGTCAAATCTGGTAAGACTAGACCCAAGGCGAAAATCTAGGATGCAACCGAGATAATGCCTAGGATGTTGATCTTTTACTTACAAAGCGTGTATTCAACTCTTTAATGGATTGGGACCGAAGCATAAAATGCTTGTCTTAGATTTAAATCCGAGGCATTCTGCGTGGCAATGTGTTGGTCTATCCTAAGGTCTATCACTGTTCTATAAGCACAAAGACAATAACACTAGTCTGACCAAATAAGGTAACCCCTAGGGCCAGATTCACGACCGTACGATAAATTTTGGTGAAATTATTTGGCAGGTAACTTTATACAAATAACGTTCTAATTTTGTCTTCATCTGGCTGATAGTGCCATTCCAGCAGTGACGAAATTGGACCTTAAGCTAGTAAATATTATTACAACCTTGACCAGAAAATGGTCCTAATAACATACGTACCTATGTAACAGGCCACCCAACAACCAGATATGGTTTATCATAACAAGTTTCATCATAGGACCAGGAACAATCCAATTATTTCTAAATTTAACCTTAACCGTCGATGAGAAACCAATTAACATTTTAATTGTATCTTTAATTACTAAGTTGACAAACTCGGGAGTCGAACCGGCTAACTAATAATTATCTTGTAACTGCTACTGTTGAAATAATCTCGGTAGGGTTGGGCAAAGTTACCGGAATAATTACTTGGATTATACGAAATCATTTTCGTATGTTGTATTCTTGACTGGCTCATGTTGCATGGTTGGTGCTTTTATTTGATGTTTTGGATTTAATACTAGTGTATTAACAGATTTTTATTTTAGAAATGCATGAATAATATGGTATTGTGCCACAATATGTAAGGAACAGGACAGGTGTAGATGGCGCAGTAGGTATATGTTTGATCAAGCAGGCAAGTGATGATATTGCGACCTACGCAAGAGCATGGTACGAGATACTTTGCTTTGGATACCTACTCTTCCGAAGTAGACTGTAAAGGAATTAATACGACGTGCTTAATGAATATTTTGCTGTGGCCATTAGAATGAGAGGTTGTAAGTAGTACCAGACTCAGTACTGGCAGAGTTAGCAATAAATAATACTCTCAGAACCTCTTCTGACAGCATAACATTTCTTTTAGACGTTTGGAAACCTTGCTCAGTGTTAGAACATGATTCAAGGTTTGAAAATAATTCAGCTTCAACTTTTTGGAAGTCTTCCATTTTCACCTATATCTACCTACTTAGACCAGAATCCAACAGATTCTATTGTTTTCAATAGGAAAAAGTTATAAGATCTGCAAGATCAATGTGTGGAGCCACAAGATTTCGTTTGCTATAGCTCACATTCACTTATTTGGAAAGGAAATTAAAGCAAGAAGTCTTTAGCCTCATAATATTCTGCTTCTTTTTTCAAAGATTTAATACTTTATTCATTAGAAGGTAGACCTAAATCATAGGAAAGTTTTAAACATGACAGAATCATAGGTACACAGACACGTATAAATAAGTAGAAAACAAAATGGAGCCGTGCGCGTCGCCCCTACAAAAACAAACAAGTTCATAAATAGAATAGCGGCGGCCATTATAATGCAAATCAACATTCTCAACACGAATTTGCATCGTTTGAAAAACGCACAAAACCGGTCATCTAATTATCAGAAACAATGACACTGGTTGCGCCGGCGGCGGTGGCCATCTTGGATTTTAGACCAATCACAACGCTTTTAGCAAGGTCGGGCGCAATGTCAAAACTTGTAGCTTCCTAGTAAATTGTCTAGGCCAATAGTTGTTACTATGATAGATAAGAGCCATTTTGTTTCACTGATACGTCGTTATCGCGGCAGATAAGTGATAAAAGCTTGTGCTAAATGTGTTTTCATGTATCGCGTTCTATTCGAGGGCGTCCATTTTGTTAGTTTTTCATACACCTACTTAGATAAATTTATTATACCTATTTATATTGTTGTGTTCTTTGTTTTAGCCAACTTCTTTCGCGACAACTTCCTGTATAACAGCATTGATATAATTGAGGGGTATACCCAGATATGTATACCTACATATGTTTATGTACATATTTATAGCATTTCTGGATATATATTATTAACATTTATTTCATGTAATTATCTATCTGGGATATCTCAGATCGCCATCTGATCCCAAACCAAACAGAGCTTGTACTATGGCATGCACAACGGATAAACTTAAATGTACTTAAATACATTCCTAGTTTAAAGGAATTAGGTATACCCAGACAGATCCATGTAAAGACAGATTCAGAATACAAAGTGTCTCATACCTCATTTCATTCCATGGTGTCATAAGAAGCGACTAAGAAAGATACACGAAGCATATAGTATCTCTTTAGGCAGAGAAATTCGACATTAAACCTTTTACCAACCGTTTGGCCAGTGTGGTATTGTAGGCCAAATCCTCCATTTGACTTATAGTGTTATTATGTTTTGTACACAATATTTTTTTTTATAAAAGTACATATATTTCAGCAATAAGAATATATAATCACTTGCCGGTCGATATACTAGATGCAATTTCATTCAAATGGGTACTAAAAAATGGTTAATGGAAAATACTCTGTCAGTGAATAATAATAATAAATAATAATAAAGCCTTTTATTCGGACATTTAAATACAATACATTTCCTTACACTACTACACTGTAACATTAATTTTTTGATATTTTTATTGTTTCAATTATATCTGGTGCAACTTTACTTTCTGTAAGTCCGTTTGCCAGTTGGCAAAGGCCTCCTCCAACCTATTTCATTCTCGTCTCTCTCTGGCCACTCTACTCCATGTTACGCCTGCAACCTGCCTTATATCATCGTCCCATCTTTTTGTAGTCTACCTCTTTTCCGTTTACCTTCTCTTTGATACCATTGTGTGACTATTTTGCTTCATTTGTCTTTTCCTCTGATCATGTGCCGTGACCACTTCCAAATTAACTTTTTTATTTTTAGCGTTACTACGTCTTGTATCTTGGTCTTTTTCCTAATGTCGATATTTCTTTGTCTATCCCTCCTCTTTACTCCCAACATTCTGTAAGTGAATACTTTGCTAAAAAATAGATAGTTTGATTTTGTTATACTATTTGCAACGCCCGAATGGGTAGACTGTTGATACCAAAAATATTGTGAAACACCATTGAAAACACAGTTTAAGCAATAAATGACTTTGTCTTTGTCTTTCTAATAAGGAGAAGCCTATCTCCAGTTGTGGACTGGTAAAGGCTGTATGATGATAACACCCGAAGTAAAAAAAGAAAAGAAACATTGCTTCCGAATAAATATATCTAATTGTCAAGGCTCCACACAAACTGACTGCGGCAGAGCCAGGCGGATATTGAAGTCAAATTCACAGCCAATAAATACCAGCTGATTGAATCACACATAATAAACAACACATACTTGTAACTTAATCATAGAGGTTTTCACTAGCATCTTGAATTTTCCGTCCAATATAATAGGAAAGTGGGCACATAATATTGTATAACCCAAACTTGTTTAAAACAAACAGGCATACTTAGAGTGAAAGCGTGACCTCTGCCCTTAGAAACCTGTGCTTGCGTCGAATCTACATTTCATTGAGATGGACCTTTAAGTAAATACCTATTGAAAATAAGGCTTTGAGTAATAACTTGTTTTTACGACTGGGCACAAAATTTTGCATCCATAAATATATGCATGAATGGGTGACATAGATATCCAATATATACAAAGAATTAATTCTTTGGCTAGACTAAAGGATCCAAATACAATTGGGAAACTTCTTAATTCAAGAGTCAGATAGACAAATATCCTACTTGTGTCAATTGCACATATATATTATAGACGACCGGTTGGCGGAGCAGGACTGTACGCGACTGCTACGCCGAAGGTCGCAGGTTCGATTCCCGCTCAAGTCAAACATTTGTGTGCGTGGACATTGATGTTTGTATGGTCTGGGTGTTTCTATGTATAATAGGTATGTATTTACAAAAAAAAGTATATATGTAGATATGTTTATCCATTTTTAAGTAGGTAAGTACCCATAGTACAAGCTCTGCTTAGTTTGGGACTAGATGGTGATGTAGAAAATATATAGGGTCAAAAAAGACTATGACATAAGCAGCCAGAAAACTGGCAAAAAGGATGTTCAACTTAGCTTACTCTAGCTAGGTCAAAACAGGAAAAGCAGACTGACTTTATTTTTCACTAGCTCTTTCGCGCAGTTTCACTAGCTCTTTCGCGCAGTTTCACTTGCGTCCTGTGGGAACTACTTCGCGTACCCGGTTAATTTATAGCCTTAAAAACTCCATCAGCTATCCGCCAGTGAAAGTCCCGTCAAAATCGGTCCAGCCGTTCCAGAGATTAGCGAGAACAAGCAGGCAGACAGACAGACAAAAATTGTAAAAATGTCATTTCGGTATTTGTACCATGTATATATACATCTATATGAATTTAATAAAAGGCGGTTACTTTAATATTACAAACAGACACTCCAAGTTTATTTATGTGTATAGATAAAACAAAATACAAGCAAGATGTTCTAAGTGCAAGTACCCATAATAAAATTTTGATAGCATAGTTTGTATATGTTTAACAATATGTACATGAACTGTCACCATTATATGCAAAAGAATATATATAGACAAAAATATATAGTTCCACAAAAAATAAGAATCAAACGGGGCCAGTACCTACAAGTGACATGACACAAATCAGAACATACAAATCAAAATGGAAACCGTGTAGTCCATGATCCAGGAGCCAAAGCAACCTACCGTCATTCACAGAAGATAAATGCAATTCGAGTCTGCCTCGTTGGTCTCGCGACATAAATGTGCGCGTGGGATTGGGAGGTCTCGGGTTCGATTCCCGGGTCCGGCAAAGTGTTATTGGGTTTTCCGTTAGCAAATTCTCAGTAGAAGCACGGAGTTTGGTAATGTGCTCGGTACGGCAATAGGCTCGCCCCCTATTACGTGGGACCTAAAAAATTCATGGCGAAATGTGGGTGTAATATTACACCTCTGTCTACCCCTTCGGGAATACAGGCGTGAGACCAAAAAATAAATTGCAATTTATTGGCAATCATAAGTCAGACAGCACAAGGCTTTTTTAAGTTCATAAGCAGTTCAGACATGCCTAAGAATACTTTTGTTAAACATAATTATTTGTCTATCTACAGACCTATTATATCGAAACTTGTCTCAAAATCTCGGGCCCTATAAGTATGCAAACGTCCATCGTCCGTAATGCATAAACTGAAGTCCAAAAATGCCGCTCCAGTAGCTTCCGGCTTTAGTCCGTTCCCATCATTCAGTACAAATTGGAGGCAGTACATTTAAATATTCAGCCTGCACACCGGTCATTTACGGGTGAAATCCAATCCGGGTAAACCAATGCTGTTCGGCCAATCGATAGCTTAATTTATTACGGTTTATTTCGGTTACTGTTATACAAAATATAGGAGCTTTTGTCATGATAGTTTAATAGCGAATCAGAATAGTATACCACTGATTGAGATCGATGAGGTTAATAAAAACGAAATAATATATAAAAGTGGCACCGTGTTTACTAAAACTTGGAATACTGGCTTCGTTAGCGATGAGATTAGACTATATTTCATTGACAGTGAACTATAGAACTGTGCTTTTTAGTTTTTAAACATACATACATAGTCTCACGCCTGTATCCCCGAAGAGGTAGGTACACCCACTTTTCGCCAGATTTATTTTAGTCCCACGTAATAGGGGGCGAGCCTATTGCCGTACCGGACACATTTGCAGACTCCGTGCTGCTACTGAGAACTTCCTATCGGAAAAACCCAATAACACTTTGCCCGACCCAGGGATCGAACCCGAGACCTCCCAATCCCACGCGCACATTTATGCCGCGAAACCAACGAGGCTGTTAGTATCTAAAATGCGTATTATATCATAAACATTATTCTATTTTATCCTTGAACGTAAGTATCACAAAATAATAGTTCCAAACAGTATTAGATAAACGACTATAGGTACATGCACTACATGGAAGCAATTGATTCCTTGGTGTTTTACTAAAAGATTCAGGAAAAAAGAAATATGTAGATGCCTCGTCACGATGACGAAATAAATGAGTGCAGGGTAAATACATCCAATTGCGAAATTGCCAAAAAAGTAACAGCACATTGTGCGGTTGTTATAAATCGGACAGTTGATAATTCAACCAAGTTGGTCTGTGAACAAACTCCTAAGATATTTCACCCGAATCGAGTACACCTCAACCCATCCCTAGTTATTTTAAACAGCGTTATATTACAATCAGAGTATACAACGTGGTGCATTTCCTTCTCTCTGAAACTTTCAGTACGGAGTTTTCAGTCTGACTTACAACATACAAAATCATTCCTTCGTCTTCAAGAAATAAAGTCGCATATCCCGTGGACTATCTTAAAGGTTTTCTATTTTGTTTTCGGATGCAACTTATTTGTGAAAACAGGAGTGAAAGAGAAGGTTATAGGGTGTTGTAGTGAGTGAGAGAGAGAAGGAAATACACTAAATTTACGAAGCCACAGGTGGTGTACCTCGGGTACAGGCGCAAGGCAAATTGGATTGGGAATATTTGTAATGCAATTATCTAGACAAACACGTACGCAGCCTAAGAAGTTGAGAAATAAAATTGAAACAAGTCCCAAGACTGTACTTCTTATAGAGATCCTACAGTGATACTTGGCAGCCAATTCAAGCTCACATTTAATTGTATAACCTAAAAGAAACACTATTTGTCTCATTCGCATAATTTGGTAGAGACTAGTTCTTCTATAATAGAGACTACATCTGTCCCCATCATCCTACAGTTACTATTTCATCATCCTCTTAACGTTATCCCAGTTTTAATCTAGGGTTCGCTTACTAATCTAACCGGATTTGGCTGAATATTAGCTTTTCCACGGAGCGACTGCCTGTCTGACCTCCGCAACCATGGTTTAGACTAGTGCCAGTTTATTTAGAAGGCACTGACTATAACGTTTGTCAAAGATCTTCATGACAACCGGAACTGACGGCTTAACGTGCACTCCGAGGCACGAGACAAGCGCAATATAACTCCGCACATAACTCCGAAAAGTCTTTGGTGCGCGCCGTAGATTCGAACCCGATACCCTCTGCATGGCAGTCTGTTGGTATCTCCACTCGGGTATCGCTGCCCATCCTATAATTACCATGATAAAGAAATAAATACGTTACATATTTTAATGTAAAGGCTTAACCTGGGCAGGGTTATAATAATGGTAGTAGGTACAACAAATTTAATGTGCTCTGATAACAAGTAAAGAAACTATTAAATCCCGCTTGTATTCACTTTTAATCCATCACTATATTCATCACTGTTCTTCGCTATAAAACGAAAACATTCACAACTATGATTTATTATATTTAATTGTTAATTATCGCTTGCCCCGTGCCTCTGAGAGCACGAACGGTGTCGTGAAGATCTGTGACAGTCGTTACGGGGCGTCAATACCCTCAAATAAACTGATACTGGTCTAAACCATGGAATATCGCTATCCCTTTAGGTTGTGGAGGTCAGACGGCAGTCACTCTGTGGAAAAGTTGATATTCTGTAATATTAGTCTGGTTAGATCAGGGTAAGTGGACCTCGGGCTCCAAGGCGCGTAAGTCTGGGATGCAACCGGGATAACGCTAGGACGGTCATGATGATGATGATTCATAACTATGATCTAGAAATGTTTTTTAGGAAAAGTCGTATTACTTTAAAAATAAAAAAACATAAAACAGAGCCTTAACTTATCAAACATACAAAAGACATCGTTATTTCGATCGACCAATCAATAAAGTACACAAACCATTTTTTCTATAATGAGACCATTTGCCTGGCCTGTAATTAGGTACAGGACGTACCTATAGAAAAATGAACTTTCTAGAGAATACTAAAGGGGTTTAATGGAAGCAAATTTGATAATTAAAAACTTGACTTGCGCGATAATTTGTGCCGTTTAGGCATGTGGTGGTTCTCATCGTTTTAAGAGTAAGTTTTTAACTGCTGTCGTTAGAATATGGCGGCCATGGGCTAATTATACACTGCAGTTGACATTTAAATGAATTTTTTAGAAGTCTAATTTAGTTTTACTGTTTTTGGGAACTGTATAGTTCAGCGAAATGTCCGTAATTATACTTGACAAAAGTAGCATAGTAGATAGTAAATATTTATTAAGTTAAGACTTAGTGATATATACTTATGTATAATATTATGATGGAAACGCCAGGAAATATGGACTGATTATAAGTGTAAGAATATTATTCTGTTAGTAGGGGAGACCGGGTATGGTTGTCACACTGGTTGGTTGTCACACAGGCCATAACAGACAATTAAACGGCGTGGTAGGAGCGAGGGAGTAGCACATCCATTTGTACCTCATGTCAGCGTACTCCGACATGCCGTTTAATGGACTTATTCGACCACTCGATATTCTATTATGACCTCTGTGACAGCCAACCCGTGTGACAATCATACCCGGTCTCCCATAATAACTGCAGAATACGAATTCTCCTTGACTCAAGTTTAATATTTATTAGAAATTAAACTTTAAAGGTTTTCAAGACGTAACTATAATTACTGAACTTAGATAACAAGTAATTATTGCAATAATCATGAATTAGTTGGTAGGTACTATGTTGATGGTTAATAACAACTATCCTATTCCACCATTGACGTTTAATATCAAAATAGTTCTCCGTCTAGTGACTGAAAATACAAAATGTCACTATTTTTATAAATTTTATTTATTTGGTAGGTGTCGTAAGAGGAAAATTCACGAAATAAATAAAATCTTTACGAAGAGAAGGAAAATTCGTCATACTATACCTTCTCGTCTGTCCAGCGAGGTACAATCAAACAAGTCGGCGGTGGACCAGTTTGAAAAAAAATCCCTTGACTCGCTCATAGAGTCGAGGCTCACTAGCAACTGGATTTGTATACGAGTGTCAATGTGCGTATAAAGTAGCACTGGAAGCAACGATGTCTTGCTAAGCGATTCTCGCCCTTATGGTGGTCTAGCGGGAAGTTGTTCGACTGTACTTATAGCAGGCCAACTACTCCTATTTACTCACAATGTTTCCTACTGTGAAGCAACTAATTAATGGCTCAAGTCCAGAGGACTGTGAATGCTTGTAACAGATAAAAGTAAATCATTGGGTCATTACTGAAATAAAAAAATCATAATTTACGTGAGATTTTGAATTGCAACACAATATGATGTTACAAGCAGTTGTCAGCTGAATATTATCTATGATTAGTGTTATGTACACCGTCTAGTAGAATATCTGTCCTCACAAAGCTCGTGGTGACACTGTATATTCTAGGAAATTGTTGAATTTAACTTTAGTTAAGCAGAAGACACATGATGTAATTTGTAAGGCTAACGCCGAAGCTACGGTGATGACATTTTCGGCAATCGTAAACGGCAGCAAAGTAAATGAACACTGCAACTTTATTCTCATACCAGATGGTTTTCAACACCTGCATCTGGATGCCAACCAACCGATTGTAAACCGACAATAGTCAAGAATCAGTTTTCAATCATCTAATTTGGAAGTGCTGGAAATTCATCCTCCTTCGTACCTCAGTTTCAACACAGGGTCCGCTTGCTAACCGTATTTGACCTAACATAAGCTTTTCTTCAGGACGACTGCTAGTCTGACCTACGGAGGTCAGCCTCAAAGGGATAGCGATAGTCCAGTACTGGAAATAAGATTATGACTATAAAACATTATTAATAATAGACTGCCTCCGTGGTCCAGTGGATAGCGTATGCTACTGCTGATCGGAGGTCCCGAGTACTCCCGAGTTCGATTCCTGGGTCGGGCAAAAGTGTTAGTAGGTATTTTCGAATACTCAGTAGCAGCCCGGAGTCTGGTGATGTGGCCGGTAACGGCAATAGGCTCGCCCCCTACTACGTGGGATCTAATAATTCATATCCAAATGTGGGTGTAATATTTACACCTCTGCCTACTCCTTCGGGGATACAGGCGTGAGACTACAAAAAAAAATATAAAAAAAAATTATTAATAATACGTGGGTAGTAATAATCTTTAAAACTTGCTGTTCCCAGGTTGTTTTAAGTTATTATTTAGCATA
The DNA here is from genome assembly GCA_944739405.2 of Euclidia mi. Lineage (NCBI taxonomy): Eukaryota > Metazoa > Arthropoda > Insecta > Lepidoptera > Erebidae > Euclidia > Euclidia mi. The sequence continues at coordinate 35,633,727 of OX123203.2, forward strand.
TCTATAGGTACTTTTTCTATACGCCATAGTGACTGCGGGCCCCCATATTTGCAATAGGCATGTTCTATTGAGAATTTTATTGGTCTATAAATTAATGCGTATTGCCTGTCAATAGCTTAAGTGGTGACATTTTTATAACAAATTATATTTAATATTTCATGTATGAAATGAATACAAGGTCTTTTAAAAGTAATCGTTTGGTCGTGAGCTTTAAATGTTTTTCTAGCATTAGTTGGAAATAGCGTTCATACATTGGTACTTATTACAGAGTTAGGAACATGATTGTGACCCCCGAAACGTATCTAATAAATTGTTTAATGTTCCCAGCGGAAATAATAATAATAATATTCTACCACATACACACATCACCATCTAGTCCCAAGCTAAGCTGAGCTTGTGTTATGGGTGCTGGATAATGGATAAACATACATATATACTTTTTTTATAAATACATACATATCATACATAGAAACACCCAGACCAAGACAAACATCCATGTTCATGCACACAAAAGTTAGACTTGAGCGGGATTCGAACCCGCGACCTTCGGCATAGCAATCGCTTACACTCCCGCTGCGCTAACCGGTCGTCAAATCATGCGACGATGTTTAATTTAACCTGATGACAAATTTATTTTCAAGATTGCATTATGAGCAATTAAAATTATTAGTTTTGACTATTATTCAAGTGTAAAAGTACTGCTTAGTATCTGTGACAGTACTTTAATAATAATATACCACCTTTTCTTTGGTGCAGATGGCTATAAAAACAAAAAATGCTACAAGTCGCGTAAACGTTGTGTCTGGCTTGCGGTGCGCCTGCGCTGCGTAGACTCATCGCTAGTAACGCAAACCAACTCTTAAATTCCAATACTAAAATGTCTTACATCATTCATATACTATCATCACAGATATACTTACTAAAATAACTTTGTATAACATTGCAACTACATTCTTCTACATTGAGTTATTTTCAAACATTTTTATTGTACGGTATAAAATTATGTCATAATTCGATAATCGATAGCACTATGTAGTTACGACTCGTTTTCATGGGAATAAGGACAAATGGTGAATACTTAGATATTTTTGCATGCCTTCAATATTTATCCACTTTGTATTAGAATCGCATTAAGTCATTGCACGTTTGGCGTTCACTTTGTTAATAATTAATGGCGCAATTATATTTATAAGGAAATATATAAACGAGCATTTTATGCATTTTACGAGGGACCAATTAACAGATCTGCTACTACATTTACAATGCCTTGCTGCAGACTATGAGCCTCTGAGGTACATAGTGCGTGGCCAAAAAAAATTGGGGTATATTTTTCATAGGCATGTTTGGTAGTATTCTCGTTGCAAAAATTTATTGGAGTCCCCCCGCCCTGGGGGGTAAGGACGAAGGGGACTGTCAGACTCTTACTGACTAAAAACCAACCCAATAATATTCATTGTGCTAGTGACACATGTGTCGGAGGGTAGGGTTTCACCGAAGCATTCCTCGCTTCCCCCCGACGGGTATTGGCCCGCCACATGGTCAGGTGGGCCCCGAACGAAACCCCCTTGGCGGCGAAGGAAGGTGTTGGGCTCCGCCGCCAAAACTTACAGCGGCCGCAGAGGATAGGGAGTACGGCAACGCAACACCGCATCTCCTCTTCCTCTGCGGCCCACCGCGACGCAACGATGGTGCGCCCCCATTTGGTCGCGGTAGATAGGGCGCGCGACTACGCAACACCGACACGCCTCTCCTCCCGCGACCTCACCCAACTGCGAGGGACAGACAGAACCGTCCCCCGTACCTTGGGACGCATCCTACGCAAGCCTCACGCAAGCCCACGTGGAGCGTCCCCTCCCGGGATCCCGCTTAGCTTCACCGTGGGTGTTGTACCTTAAACCCACGGTTACTGAGCCCCCCCACCACGACAAGGTGGAGATCCCAAGGGGGGATCTATGGTTGCATGCTGGTATCACATCCATAACACTAGGCATATAATAATAACGACATAACTGCCAAAAAAAAAATTTTTTCGTTACAAAATTTTGATAATTAATTAATCAAGAACGAAAAAATTATGTTCAATTTAATTGATTCCACACAAAGAGTGCCGGGGAGAGGCCTAATGGCCAGCAGTAAATGTCTATAGACCAATGTAACGATAATGCTAATTCAATGACAGCAACATTGGATCTTTAGATATGAGGACAAAGAATCCTCAATTCAGATCGCCATAGCATCTTTAGTCTCTCTCATACATAGTCTCACGCCTATATCCCCGAAGAGGTATACCTATTGCTACACCAGTTTTCGCCAGACTTATTTTAGTCCCAGGTCATAGGGGGCGAGCCTATTGCCGTACCGGGCACATTACCAGACTCCGTGCTGCTACTGAGAATTTCCTAACGGAAAAACCCAATAGCACTTTGCCCGACCCGGGAATCGAACCCGAGACCTCCCAATTCCACGCGCACATTTATGCCGCGAGACCAACGAGGCAGTCAGCGTCTTTAGCGAGTGAAATAATTCAGCTGATGGTGTTAGGCAACATTGAAAGGTGGCAACAATGATCTAATGGTGTATTGTAAAGGTGTCGTACCGTACGTCACTCGCTTTGAGGGCGTCCGCATTGAAATTAAATTAGACCCAGTTTCATACATTACCATATGTGCAATGTCTGTCACAAGGTTGCGGTGTTTGTTACACATACTATTACAATATGTTATTTTACTGACTACGATTTTAAGTTAACAAGCAGCTGAATATATGTATTGGATATACTGTTTAGTGTGCCATGTTTTGTGTAGAGCGTTTTTCCTTAAAGGAAGATTTGCTATGATATAAAGAGGAGGCACGGCGGTTAGGTGAAATGTGAGTACTTTTCGTACTGATAAAGTTGCTGAACAGTCAAAAGTCGACCCCAATAGCGTGCCTTATATATGTCTATATTTTATAGCAGTGGACTATGACAGGCTGATGATGATGATGATGATAAGGATCACGTCCTCTAAATCCGTCGGAACGACTGAAGATGAAGAAAAATATACTAGGATGGACCAACTGCAAAACCAGGTTACATATTCTTGAGTTGATTGCCTCCGTGGTCCAGTGGATAGCGTATGCGACTACTGATCGGAAGTCAAAGTCAAAGTCAAATCATTTATTTGGTTCGTAACAAACACTTAAACAAAGTAATACTTAAAAAAAATTCAACTAGATAAGGTTCGATTCCCGGGTCGGGCAAAATAGTTACTAGGTTTTCCGAATTCTCAGTAGCAGCACGTGGCAGCACGGAGTCTGGTTATGTGCCCGGTAACGGCAATACGCTCGCCCCCTATTACGTGGGACCTAAACAATCAAATATTACACCTCTGCCTACCCCTTCGGGGATACAGGCGTGTGTCTATAAAAAAAAAAAATATATATATATATATTCTTGAGTCTGCGACGTTGCTAGGCGGCCTGTCTTCATGGACTTTCTTACTCGATTTGAACATATCATACTCCCTCCAAACTCCCTCCGCGACTACAATCATTGTAAGGAGCTCAAAACGTCGGAGAAAACAGCGGCAACTAAAACCTTATATTTGTGAAATCATCATCTTCCTATCATTATCCTTGTTGCAACCCAGGGTCCACTAGATTAACCGGCCTTGGCTGGAAAAACTAATATTTTTATAATTCCTAAAACTCTTGCCAATTTTATCGCTAAAAATTGTTGATAGAGTACCATTTTCTTTAAGAAAAATCCGTCGCGTCCATCTATCCCAGCGGGTGTACACTAACTGTTGCTCCCGCATCTACCTACATACAGACGTACGTTAAAAACACTTCTATTGTATTGATTTTGTTCGATCGAGGCGACACTCCTAAGGACTAGCTATAAAGATATCGTTCTGTTCGAGTTTACTTCGCATACACCCTGTATATACGTAGTTTGAGACATATTTTAGAAGATAGGTTAGATTTGCTACGAGAAAGTAGGTTGGTGGAATCGTTTAAAAATCGGGATGAAGAGGATCAATCATCGCGAAGATGATGGTGTTTCTTTTTCGGATTATATGTGAATCAGCTGTAAGTAATTTTATGGTTTTTATCTATTTTACGATTCCATTGCGATCTTTTATGATGCTAAAAAATTATAAAAACGTTGAAGAAAAATTATTGTAACATTATTCAACGTTTTTTCATTGTGCTAGTGAGATTTTAATTTTAAACCAGACTAGACGGAGGAAATATTTCTGGCAATTTTCATAGGTACTCTACATATTAAGTAATATAACATTACTAGAGGACGCCAGCAGTTACGCCTGCATTTTTTTAAAATTTACCCGTTTTGGCCGATCCCGTGGAAATTTCGGGAAATCCCTTCTTAGTGCACCCCTACGGTCCCCAAGGAACATACATGCCAAATTTCAGCTTCCTGCGCCTAATAGTTTCGGCTGTAGCGTGTCTGTCAGTCAGTCAGTAACGCAAGGATTTTATATATTAAGATTGGCATATTCTTAAAATTTGTGGCACTTCGTTATGCAAAGTTGAGCATCATGTACCAAAATGTTTTAAATAAGAATTTAATTAAAGGGTAACCTATATTATTATTTGACGCAAATTTACATATAATTTTATTTTCGTCTCTTACTTATGCTAAACTCTGGTTGAATAAAGTAGATATTAACAACATAATTATGTTACTTTTAAAGCCTATTAAAATCCATTTCAGAGGCAACACAGCACCTCAATTTAATGTAGTATTCATGTGTCAACTACTAACGCTCTATTTTAGCCTACCTTACTACCAATTTTAAATGTAACAGTACAATGATAAATAAATCCATATAATTTGGTATTTAGTCACTGTAACCTAACATTCTTCCACCTTGAGTCACACCTAATACGTGCGTGATTTGGCTGAGAGCAGGTTGTAAATAAAATGTTCTAGTAAAGGCTACCATGCCAATGCATATTAATATTATAAAGCTGAAGAGATTTTTGTGTTTCTTTGGTTCAACTCGGGAACTACTGGTTTGAATTGAAAATGACTTTTGTGTTTGACGTGCTTTGACGTTCATAAGCGTCACATTGTGACCCAAATGAATAAAGGATTTTGAATTTGAATTTGAATTTGTTGTAGTAAATATCTAGGAAGACTATATATATTTTTTATAGACTCACGCCTGTATCCTCGAAGGAGTAGGCAGAGGTGTAATATTACACCCAGATTTCGCCATGACTTTTTAGGCCCCACGTAATAGGGGGCGAGCCTATTGCCGTTACCGAGCACATCACCAGACTCCGTGCTGCTACCGAGAATTCGGAAAAACCCAGTAACACTTTTGCTCGACCCGAGAATCAAACCCGGGACCTCCGATCAGCAGTCGCATACGCTATTCTCTGGACCACGGAGGCAGTCAGAAGGCTATATAAAATCATACATACATAGGTAAGTACATAGACTCACGCCTGTTTCCCCGAAGGGGTAGGCAGAGGCATATTAAACGCCCACTTTTCGCCAGTGTTTTGATCCCACGTAATCACATATCACATAAAGCGGATGTAATCGTGGGCAAAGCTAGTTGGAATATCATGACACAGTAACACGGTTCCTAAATTGACAACCTTCAGAATGGCAAAGAACCCAGATGTCAAAGATAGATTCCATGACAAAGGGAACACATATGAGGCACTGAACTGTTTGGGCATGACCTGTGATATCATTTAACAGTGTTATCTTAACTTAGGTCATGTTTTAGGTAGAAATATGGAGTGTCTTGTTTGTAAGGATATTTATGTACTTCATTCAAGTGAAATTGGAGGAATGAAATTGGAAGTCGTATTTTTTGTTGTTGGGCTAGGCACAAATTAGGCTTGTAATAATAATAATGAAAGAAAGACCCACTGTCGCCTTAAGAGGCTCGCGTTGTATGTTTGGGTCAAAGGCCTGATGCAAAAGGCAGTTCTTCTAGACGCGGCACGTATTGTAAGAGAAATGCAGGTCTCTGGAGCCCTAACCACCGGCAGCTTAGACCCTTTGACCGATGCAGGTGGAATCCGACAGTTTCTTTCGTGTTCTTAAATATATTTTTATCTTGCTACTATATTTTAAAATTTGAACTTAATTTGAAAAATGTTGAATAATGAGAACAATAATAGAGTTATGGTCACACTTCTGTTTTAAACTTTTGTTTTTACGTTTCGCTGAGGTGTTCTGAGTTGTCGACAGTTTCGTTCACAGTTTAGCTACAGTAAATAAGAAAAGCGTCTGTACACAACTTACTAGCATTCTTTACTGTTCACACTTTCCATTGGTACACTTCAAAATGCTATGTAATAATGTGAGTTTGCATCACATCATGCATTATGAATAAATTGTATCTAGCGACGAACTTTTTTGTCTTCACGGTGGAAACTACAGAATATTAATAAAGAATCATATAACCATATTATTGAAGCTTTCATATACCTACTCGTATGTAAAGGTTAACGGTAAGTGTACTGTAATTTTCTTGTACAAATTTCAATCGGTGTTTGACTATATATAGTATTTTCCTTGCATAACTGAACATGAAACATCCTGAGCATATTCTAGAAGTTAATTATTATTTATGGGTATGTCCGACGAAATATCGACATCTGTATCCAATATTCCAGCAAATATTTTCTGAAAGATATTCTTAGTCTTGATTATCAACATCATCAGCCCAGCGTACTTTCTGGTGCTTCTGAGACCGTCGCTAGCCCAGGGTCTATTAGCTTATGCGTACTCTTCAGACGGATGGGAAACGACTAGTGTACAGACTATATCCACTTGCTAAAATCAAGGAATATCAAGCATTTATTTAAAGATTAAGTACCATAGACGCTTGGCATTTTCTTGAATTTCTTATTCACAAGTCTCACTAAACTACCAAAACCAGACTTATACGTTCCAACAGTTCATACTAAAACAGCTTATCATAAAACTAAGCTTCTTATTTAAAAAATTTCGTAACCACCCATTGTCTAGTCGTTTTAAAAAGAGGGGTGAAGGGGTGTCACGAAAGTGGGACGGACAAAATCAATAGGGGGTGTATGGGTGGCGAAGTGAGTGAAACGGATCGCCGGACGAATGTCGGACAGTGCCGGACGACAGCCGGTTTATTTCCGTCCGGCGAAATTACGGCAACGTCTTTGTTGAGTGCTTGTGGTGTGTTGTAGATTTAGAGTTCGTTATGTGTTGTCTTTAGTTCGCTTCGGAGTAAATTTAGGTTCGGAAATTTTTGGTTGTGTTTTATTGGATTGGGTTTTTGGGCTCATGTACAGCATTTTGGATGTGCTTTAGGTTGTGTCGAGATCTGACATGTGCGTTGGCTTATTAAGAAAGTCTCGCGACGCAGATAGTTTGAAACACTAGCAGCGTACCTATTCATGTAACGAATATGTTATTCTGCAGAACGATTGCTATCCAAATTATGTTGTAGAACATTTAATTTTTCGACTTTGACCGCGTGACGTGAAATTTTATTTGTGCTCCATAAAGTATATCAGCTAGTTTAATAGCAAATCTGGGTGTATCTATGATACTCTAGTTACCTATAACTTGATAAAAATATAGAAGAATTACTAGGTACTATAAAATATGTCCATAAGTCGATTTTAAACTTTCGCGATTTGTATACATCATACAAAATAAATTAGCGGGTCTTAATCGCGTACAATTAATTTATTTAAGGTATAAATACCTATTTGTTTCCGACGTTTCCGCGACCACGCTCGGTGCAAGACGAGCGAAACGTCGGAAACAAATAGCTACATATTTATACCTTAAATAAATTAATTATACGCGATTAAGACCCGCTACTTTATTTTGTATAATGTCCATAAGTGTGACTGCAACCTATGAACCGAAAACATGAAATAAATCCACATATTTTCACCGTTCGTCCTAAAACATCAACGCCCCAATAAACATAGCGAAACATCGTCATATTACGTCACAATCCACAAAATTATGTCGCCACCCGTCCCCGTAACCTACAGAGATGTCTATATTTGGAATACGGAGATCCTCATCGATTAGGGTGGCTCAGGGGTTGTTTTGATCTCGGCGTTCTCCCCTAATTGACGTCATAATACGCTGAAACATTTACGTGTATAAATATTGCGAGCTTTAGAAGGTTGTTTTGGGTTTGGATAAAGGTTAGATTTTTATTTTCAGGTATGTTATGTGTGTGAGGATTGTTTTATATCGCCGCAAAAAAAACATGTTTTTATTAGACTCCGATGTCTCCAGTTACCTGACCTGCAATCTGTGTTTCAAGTCTACTTAATTTTACTAGAAATTTCCATTAGTAGCATCTTAATATTTAAAATCCTTGCGTTACTTACTGACTGACAGACACGCTACAGCCGAAATTATTGGGCGCAGGAAGCTGAAATTTGGCATGTATGTTCCCTGGGGACCGTAGGTGTGCACTACGAAGGGATTTCCCGAAATTTCCACGGGATCGGCCAAAACGGGTAAATTAAAAAAAAATGCAGACGTAGCTGCTGGCGTCCTCTAGTAAAATATAAAATAATACTGAGAGAGGTCAGGCATAAAGTCAACATAGATGGAGAAATATTTGCGTATTTTATCCCAACAACGATCGTAATTATGAGTTTTATTTCCCTTTAAGAAGTAAAAAATATGTAAAAATCATGAATAAACCTCTGCCTAGAATTTAAAAACAAAATTCACAAATTTTGGATAAAATATCTAGCTACGTGTACCTCTTTATAGAAATATACATAATATGTGTGTGAGTGTGTGTGTATTTGTACGTATGTATATGTGATGTAACAACTTCGCCACAGCAACACGCATTCCTCCAACGTTGTTGATAAAACCGATGTTTTATCGGAAAATGTTCAATTCGCGTATAATAACATTAATAACAATTTAAACAGATGTACGCCGACATGTGTTAACAAACGTATGTGATTGTTACATCAGGCCGTTTGCGAAGCCAGCCTGAATCAACAAGTATGAATCTACAGCGGGAAATAACTATAGTCCGGACGTTTTGATACTGCGGTTTGAAAGATTTTTGATCCGGAGAAGAGTTTGGGAAGATAAATGGTGTTTAAGATCATTCGTTTGTAAAGTTACAAATAACAAATAGTTTTCAGGTTTCAGGTGAGTAGCTTTTAAGAGTTTACGTCCTAGTCTAGTTTGGTTTTTAGAAATTCTTTTAGAGACATCATTGGCGCGAAGATATGCCTTAACCGGATGGCACAAACGGTTAAAGAGTAACCATATTATGTATAGTCTAAAACCTTTTAAATTAACGTTTTTCTCTTTTTTTGCGTTATATGAATTATATTTTCAGTTAAATTGCATTGGAATTCATTTTACTCACAATGCAGTAACAACTAAAGAGATTTATTACAAACGTCTGGAAATATCGAATGTGTAGTGTAGTAGCTTGCGCTCAATGGGATAAAGCTTTATTGACTTGCGTTCGCTATACCAGAAAATGTGATATACAATACCACAATACAAGCCAAGTGTTCGATTTTAGTCTATGGTTATGAAATAACTAGACAAATGCAGTAAATAATAATAACCCTTACCTTTTATAAAAGGTAACCTTCTCATAAGACTGTTTATTCATGAAAACACGCTTGCAGGAAATTATGACGAAACCTCGTTAAAAGTTAGGAAATGTGTAATTTCTCCAGCGAGTAAAAATTGATTGTTGAGCAAAGTATCTTAATTATCAATTATTTTTATATACCCTGAACACTAAACCGTATCTTAAGGGATTATGAAGAAAATCTGAATATATAAAATCCTTGCGTTACTGGCTGACTGACAGACACGCTACACCCGAAACTATTGGGCGCAGGAAGCTGAAATTTGGCATGTATGTTATTTGGGGACCGTAGGGGTGCACTAAGAAGGGATTTCCCGAAATTCCTACGGGATCGGCCAAAACGGGCAAATTTAAAAAAAATGCAGGCGTAGCTGCTGGCGTCCTCTAGTTCAATATAAAATTAAAAAGAAGTGAGAGCAGTTGCTAAATCTCGCGCTCAACAATGACGGCGCTGAACTCGATCAGTTCTTTCGCGACCACGACCGTTGTAAGCACAGTGGGAGAAAAACAGAGCAATTAATTCCTTAAATTAGTGTTATTAAGACAAGGTAAATAACATTTTATAAAACAAGCCTTAAAAACATCACTGTAAGAATGAAAAGAAGTTCAGGTTTAATATTGTATTAAACCTGAACTTCTCTGAAAATATAATAACATTTCGTCCGCACTATGAATACCGGCCGTCACCCTTGGTAACGGCGACGCACACATGCGCAAACATACCCACACACACACAGCAGTATTGGATTTTGTTTATACAGAATGGCTTCCTCCGTACTATTATACCCTTTAGCGACTAATCTAATTACAAAGTAATTAGTTTCCATATATGTTTCGGAATTAACCTGTTAGGCAAGAGACGTTTGGATTTCCTGTACTTTTCAAGCTGTTTCAAAGCTTCAGGCTGTTAAGTAATTGTTATTTAAGCCTTTTTGGTCTTGAAATATGTAATCTTTGTTTTGTATACTAATTTCAGTATTTGCTGCTTCCATAGTTCTGTTTTCTGCGAGCCTGTTGAATACTTTGAGCAATAATTGAGGGATAAAATATAAAAAATGACACCACCACATTTCATTCTATGGGTGTTGTGAGTGACTTAAGATGATTCCTCAAGCACATAGTATATTTGTGAGGAGATGGAAAACTTGTGAAACGAAGAAAAAAAAAAGATGGAAAACTTGACATCTAGCTACAACCCAGCCAACCCATCTAAATACTCCTATTGACTCAGTTTTACTAGGAGAGGCCTTTATCCAGCAGTGGACTGCAAAAGGCTATGAAGGACAGTTAGTATTAATAGTACCTACTTAGGAATGCTCTAGTATAATATTTTTTGTATTGGACATACATACATACATACGTATCGTCACGCCTTTTATCCCCGAAGGGGTAGGCAGAGGCGTATTTCTACACCCAGTTTTCGCCAGATATACTTTAGTCCCACGTAATAAGGGGCGAGCCTATTGCCGTACCGGGCACATTTCCAGACTCCGTGCTGCTACTGAGAATTCCGCGACAGAAAAACCCAGTAACACTGCCCGACCCAGGAATTGAACCCGGGACCTCCCGATCCCACGCGCACATTTATGCCGCGAGACCAACGAGGCAGTCGTATAGGGTTTGATGTAGAGTTTTCCGTCTCTACGCAAAGATGGTATTTGCATCGTGTTATCCCTTAGTCGCCTCTTACGACACCCACGGGAAGATAGGGGGTGGTGACACTTGTATTCTATGCCGTCAACCACACGGCTTGGACATTTTCACATTGGACAACATTGATAATTCAGAAATAATAAGAAGTAAGTATGTATTTTATATAGAATCGAGAATAGAAGATAGAAGCCGTTTGCAAATCTCTAAAGCTACTACTAAAGGGTAATATTCTTTTTGAGTATTTACGTCAAACATTGTGATTGAAAGAACCTTCTAGATCAAGGTTTAACTAGGAAAATGGTACTAAATAGTTTGGTTAAGGAAAAGTGGCAAGGTCGGTAGTTTTCCTATTACATTCAGATTTTACGTTGACAATACCCGCTAGGAAAATCCTGTAGTTTAAACATTGCTGTTTAAAAATAAAGAACACATAAATTTTGCTCTCAATTGTCTTCCAGGATATGTGCCACATAGCTTTGTTTCAGTTACTCTTAAAAGATTGTAAAGAGTTGTGAAGTTCTAACGACAGTGGCTCTGTGAAAAAACCTACAATAGGGTAGTCTCCAGGGTCAAAATAATTACATTTTATTTAGTCCGTATTTTAGATTATAAAAAAATATTGGACACGTATTTTTTCTTTTTTCGATTAAATAAAAAATAACAAAGATATAGCCCATTAAAGTTACGTGTGACGTCATCTAGTGCGAAAAAATGTAGCACGGTGTGACGTTATACGTAACTTTAATGAGCTATATCTTGGTCATTTTTTGGTTAATTTTACAAATAAAAAAATATGTATCGCTTATTTTTGAATAATCTAAAGGACGGACTTATAACATTTTTTTCGTCAACTAGCCTCAAATCAACAACAACAAATCTGTTTGGACCTGTAAGCGGACCCCGGATAGCGTAAAGATGATGATGATAATGATCTTTCAGCAATACAAATTATTTACATATAACACACAAAATACAATTAAATCGAGGCAAACCATCCTAAGCATTTTGATTTTGATTGCTTTACCTATAGATATTTATGTTTTTGTTACCCGAATTATAAGATACTCCAGATATCTATAAATATCTTGAAAGCACACCCAAGCATATATCCACCGAATTAATTCAGATTTACGTCTTGATCTGAACCGAGATACTCATTTCAATCTATTTTTAGATATTACCTAGTCCAATTCAGTTCATTTTACATCGCCGTTGCACCGACATTCAAGTAACCTTGTCAAAATGCATTTGGTCTAGACGAATACCAAGCAGAATGCATTAGGTACCTATTCAGGGGAACTGGTGATATATTTTTTGTACAATTCAGATTTCTGTGCATAATTTTGTAGCTGCCTTGAAAGGTATTTCATTGAAAATTTATATTAGCACGGCATTTCCATATTTGGGTCATATTCTTATTGGTTTACACATACATACATATCGTCACGCCTTTTATCCCCGAAGGGGTAGGCAGAGGTGTATTTCTACACCCACTTTTCGCCAGATATACTTTAGTCCCACGTAATAAGGGGCGAGCCTATTGCCGTACCGGGCACATTTCCAGACTCCGTGCTGCTACTGAGAATTTCGTGACTGAAAAACCCAATAACACTGCTCGACCCAGGAATCGAACCCGGGACCTCCCGATCCCACGCGCACATTTATGCCGCGCGACCAACGAGGCAGTCGCATAGGGTTTGATGTCGAGTTTTCCGTCTCTACGCAAAGATGGTATTTGCATCGTGTTATTGGATTTTTTAAAGATATTTTCTGGTCTGGATTTTTGACATCAAAACTAGGATTAGTCAGGTACTCGTAGATAACGTTTTAATCTCGATATTCGACAAAATTACAAAATTTTTGAGTCAGATTTCTACGTACTACAAATTAGATAGGTTCTTCATGTAATGTTAATTATAAGAAATGTATTTATTTCGGTGGTCTACGCAAAAATACACCTATAAAAAAGGTACTTTTAGGTAATAAAACTTGACAATCACAAAGAATAAAAAGGCGTTATTCAATAACAACTAAACGTGAACTATTTAAGAAACATCCCATTTAAAAACAAACAACTATTCTTCCGGGTATACAGTAGTTAATACAATAATTTATAAAATAAATCCAATTTCCCATTGAACAAATTCGCTCACTATTCTTGGCGAATCATAACATGACCTATTCAGTATAATGGCGGAGGTCAAATGACAAAAGCATTTGTTTTATAATCGTACCGATGAGAACTATTGTTTTGGCCTAGTCAAAAGTTATGCGGATTAAATGGATAGATAATGGGTGTTTATTATCCACATCCTCAGACATTATCCTGGCTGATGTCACAGTATTGTTCTTCACCTTTTGAAATATTGTTGGTACCTAGTTTGACGTGTATCAAAAACGTAATACATCTTGGTAACTAGGTAGCTAGCTTGCGTCGGAAAATTCCATTTCGACGAAGAAAATTTGTTAGGTATGACAGATTACACGGGACTTGACTTGTGACTGTAGTTTTATAGCACCTATGTAAATATCAAATCGAAATTTACTGACGAAAACTAACATGTTAGGAAGTCACGAGTTTAATAAGAGTTGCCAGTCTTATAAGTGTGAAGACATTGATTGCGTCTAAATCCAGATACAAACTTATTTAAACAAAACATTTGGCTATTATATCGAAATCCATCTACAGTATATTTTAACCTACATTAGGTACAATATTTACGTCAAGCATTTTTTTTAAATTATCTTGTATATTGCTTGTTCAAGAGAAACATTTCGATAGCACGGTGTCAGCACGACTCACTCAAGTCTGAGAGCGCGATGCAACACGTGCAAACTAATCAAACTGTTTCGTTTATCATTCACACTGACGTCACTGATAAATCGACTCAATTCAAATAAGTAGTAGGTACGTACATTAATTGAAGTGTCTAATACATACCTATTCTAAAAGGACGTCCATCTTTCTTCCTGTTTGTATGAACGCGATCATGTTCAAAACTACCGAACTGATATCTGTGCAGTTTTCACCAATAGGTAGGGAGGTTTTGGTGTATAATTCACGTGGGATTTGTAGTTAGTAGTATGTACACAATTTGAAGCATAATCAATTAATTATCTCGAGAAAAGATTGAGAGAGTAGGAGAGAGAACAAATCACGTAAAAAATTTTGTCCGGTCAAGTTCGCGTGAGTGCAAGTTTGTGCATTGTGTTATGCACAAAATTGCACTCACGATGGCAAATATACGAAACAATATATGAAGATTGTATACTGCATAGCAACTGAAACATATGTACCTATGTATGCATACAAACGTACGACAAATAGGTACTTTTAAGACAATATTTCTTAAGCAATGTTTTGAGAAAATAGACGCAATATTTTCTTAAAAACTACGTCTCATTCGGATATCAAACCATTATGGTTCATCTCCAACATTTCAAATAGAATGAGGGTTTTACAAATTTCTTTGTATATTTGTAAATTATTTTTATCGAAGAGCATGCATGAGGAATCTGATGGGAGTGAATGAAGCAAGAGAGATATGTCAGGATCGTTGCAAATGGCGTTCCGTAGTCTCTGCCTACCCCTCCGGGAAACAGGCGTGAGTCTATGTATGTATGTATTTTTATCGATGATAATGTATATCGATCTTGTACCATGCTGACCAAGTAACAGTAGTGTTAGTTGCACAACGTAGCTGAATCACACTCAATGCTAGTGAATTAGTGGCTACTAGTTTTGACACACTAACATACTTAAGGTTTTGTCATACAATCAAATTCTTGGACTTCGGAAGATGATGTTTTGGGTAAAGATATACCTATGTGTCATACCATGACACATTTTTCTTTTACATAATTATGTGAAATAAGTTAGCAATTGATATCAGCTCTCATTATAAAGTGAATTACCTACTTGGCCGCATAGACTGGTGTATAGCCACGACAGCAAGTGTGAACTGGAAAAAGACTCACCTTCAAGAACTCTTCAGATAATTTTGGTACCGCAAGTTGTTTTCCTAAATTGTCAAATCGATAACTTAGAAAATAATACGCAGATATTGTGCATACTTAGTGCTTATTTATTATTTACGTAAATCGAAACCTTTGCGGCTAAAAAGTCGTCCTTTATAATATTCTAAACACGGTTAGTAAAAAACTCAGCTTGCAAAATCTGGGTACTTGTATACCTTTACCCAGTGCTTTCTCTAAACCAGTCACTCATCAAACCTCATAAAAATATAAACTGTCTTATAAAAGCAATTCACAAAGATTTTTATCAAATGCCATCATTTCTACGAAACACCTTGAATTATCCAAGCTAAATTATTTCGTTTAAATCGTGAACGATTTAAAAATCAGTTTTGATTGAGTTCAAAATTAAACAAGTTATAATGTCTAACGTGAAACAATTCTGATTAAATAACAACTCAAGTATTATCGCTGTATAGTTAATTTCATTGCCCAAATGGATTTTCACGCTCTCAAATAGGTATTTCACAAATCTTATTAAGATAACCTATCCATTTGCCTTTGGTTTTTATTTTATAATAGTTAATCAAATATTATAATAAAAAGTCTGGCGTAAGCTTGGTATATCGTTATCGCTTTGGTCTGGTAAGCAATCAATTATGTGACTGCGTAACTACACTGCTGGACAGAAATTTCTCCGGATTTGTGTCATAGAAACTGGTGTTTTTCAAATAAAGTTTAAATCTTGGACATTTCGTCCACTTCCAGTCATACACTGTTCTTCTTTAACCCCTTTTTTTCGGTCATTAATAGGTCAGATGACCTGAAGAAAATACGCTATATTAGATATGTCAACTAATAAAAAGTCTGCTTTCATTTTCGCTCTATTTAAAAAATATATATTTAGCCAAATCGGAATAGGGCAAGAAGTCAAGTGAAATGTCAATGTGAATGTTAAGGCATACAAAAGAAACAAAATTCAATATTTTCACTGTAACAGAATAATTGGTTTCAAGGACTTGAGTTCAAAAAAGTCTAAACAAATCTCTAAAGACGACCGCATGCGTTACCTACTGAATACATGACTTTCTGACTTTCAGAAAGCATTTCCATCAAATTGTTCTAAACCCATATCAATAACGAATTTATGTTAGTTAAGCGGGCGCCAATCTGGTTAAGAATAAAGTAATATTTACAGATCATTTTGCCGTCCTACCTCGTCAAATGACAATATGATGTGTTCTTGTACCTACACGGCTAATTGTATTTGTCCGAGAGTATATATACCTCAAGGCTATGGCCCAAGCTATACAGGTTTACTAAATGTAATTTCCAAGCCTTAGAGCAATTTCTGATTGATAATAAAATATCACTTATAATTCTCAATATAAACGCCGAATATTTTTCGAAAATACTAAAGATAAATGTTGAAACCAGCATATCGAAAGGTAATGTAGGTACCTTTTGAAAATTATTCGGCAGTTTCTTTCTTTTGTCCGCTATCCACTATCTAATTAAAATTATACAATATTATGTCATGAACGTCAGCACAATTATATTATTTAACAAAACACACAAGTGCAGCAGAATGCGAGTGTTGTATTGCGCTGTGCACGCATATCGTTCTATCAGGTACTACAAGTGTAGCAGACGTTGTGTGACAGTTCACTACTATAATATCCAGACTTTGTCTACACTTATACCATTTTTATTAGAACTCCACTAAACAAAAATGTGATAGGATTGTCGGATAGTAAGCGTTTACCATAGCCTACAATGGTATTAGTAGAGGTTCCTGTGTAAAACTTATATTTGGAAAAATAGGAGAAATTAAAGGAGCTCAGGAGGGAATGAGGAGATCTTCAGTGCCCATCATCTCATTATACCTACAGTATTTTGCAGTCCAGTGCTAGATATTGGATTCTCCTACTTTTCGACAGAATAGCACTGTAAGTGTATAGAAGCATTCGGCCTTAGTAAAGTGTTCGAAGCAGCTATAGCCTAGTGGGGAGACCGACAGACTGCTAAGCAGAGGGTCCGGGTTCGAATCCACGGCGCGCACCATTGAATTTTCCGAGTTATTTGTTAATTATCGCTTGCTAAACGGTGAAGGAAAACATCGTGAGGCAACCTGCATGTCTGAGAGTTCTCCATAATGTTCTCGAAAGACATGTGAAGTTTGCCAACCCGCACTAGGCCAGCGTGGTGGACTATGGCCTTACCCTTCTCATAGTGAGAAGAGGCCCATGCCCAGCAGTGGAACAGTTATATACAGGGCAGATGATGATGATGAAAGTGTTTGATGTCGGGTTTGACGTGTCTGCCTAGAGATACGATTTGCTGCGTGTATTTTCCTTAGTCGCATCTTACGACACTCACGGAACTTGATGATCGAGTAGTATCGAAACATTACTAGGTAGGTACAGACAGAGAGCTAGATTGTAGCTAAAAAAACATTTTCGTATATTAATGAAAATTACACACATATATATTATTTGAAGCCCCTAGATAAGAAAACCAATGCAACCCTGTTTAGCCCACAAACACAAGAAACCCTCATCATCATCAGCCTTTAACAGTCCACTGCTGGACTAGACCTCTCCTTTGAAAGGAGGAATTGGCCTACTATACCACGCTGGCCAAACGGGTTGGTATAGGGTTTGTATCAAGTTTTCCGTCTCTTACACTGCTGTTCTCTGCATAATATGCTCCCTCTGTCGGCTCTTACGACACCCTTGGGATGATATGGGGTGGTGACAATCCGTATTCTTAATCCGTCACCACATGGACGAATTTACACACATATTATTTGAAGTCCCTAGATAAGAAGACCAATGCAACCCAGTTTTGCCCACAAACACACGTAACTCTAACCCAACAATATTCTCCATAGTTAAACTAAACTAAAACAACTTGTAAACATTTAAGTTCATTATACTGTAGCGTCGTTTTGACGTGGTCGTATTACATGCGAAATATTTCACTAGTGCCTTCACACGGTTTTGCTTCATCAACGTTATATGATATTTGGAGGATCAAGACTTTTTTTGTTGTTTATATTTAACTAGTTGTTTGTTAAGAAATTCACGTGATTACCGTAAAATAATACCTATGTCTAGTATTATGTAATTTCTCCTGAATATACAGGGTGTCACAAGACTCATCACCAAGCCGAAGTCTACTCGTTGTGGACATCATGCCAAGTCATACTAACCAAAAATAATACCTGAGAAACGTTTTTTTTTTAAGTTTTCACATGTTTTATACTGCAATTAAAAGCGCGCGCGTGCAATGCTCGAAATACCTACTTATCCATGGGGTTATAATCATCTAAAGAACATATTGGCGGGGTAAATGCATCGATTTTGTAGCTAATTAGAAACATTACATACTAACTTTGAGCCTCAATATCTCCTGAACCAGTAATTTCCCAGGTATGGTGCCGAAGTACAAAAATGTTCGTAGTGATTGGTACAACAACATGGGATTTCAGTTTTCGTTAAGGGTCTTTTTACAGCCTGTATACAATTATTGAGTTAGGCTCGTAAGGGATGATATGCGTGCCAATAAACTAACCACCAGGGATGCTGAATACCGTGCGAAGTGGAGGAGATGCAGCCGGAAAGCGGGCTCCGGGCTCCAAGGCGTGGGTTTTGGAACGCAACCGGGACAGCACTAGGATGATGATGATGATATAAAACTCTTGAGTTACTGTCTGATTGAAAGACAAGCTATAGCCAAAACTATAGGGCGCAATGTCCGTGTGGTGACGGATTAAGAATACGAATTGTCATCACCCCATATCATCCCAGAGGTGTCGTAAGAGCCGACAGAGGGAGCATATTATGCAGAGAACAGCACTGTAAAAGAAGCAAAACTTGATACAAACCCTATACCAACCCGTTTGGCCAGCGTGGTATAGTAGGCCAATTCGTCCTTTCAAAGGAGAGGCCTAGTCCAGCAGTGGATTGTTAAAGGCTGATGATATATAGGGCGCAAGAAACTGAAGAAGCATGTGTGCTCCTTGGGGACTGTAGAGGTGAACTAAGAAGGGATTTCCTATAATTACCACAGTATCAGGATGGAACGGTTAAGTTATAAAAAATGTGCGGCCGTAGCTACGGGGATCCTATACATACATACATAGACTCACGCCTGTTTCCCGGAGGGGTAGGCAGAGACTACGGAACGCCATTTGCAACGATCCTGACATATCTCTCTTGCTTCATTCACTCCCATCAAATTTCTCATGTATGCCCTTCGGTTAAGGGTACTTCTAACCTGTCCTTTTTTAGGATGTCTCCAATCTGGTCAGAGAACGTCCGACTAGGCCTTTCCCTTCCTCCTGTCGCATTCACACTACTGCAAAATATTTTAGCAAAAGTAGTTATCATTGTCACAATGGCGCAAATGTTTAAATGGTTATTTTACCACTGCCTTTAGTGATACGGGGTCACTAAATTACGACCGCGCTGCGTCCCCGACATGGTCTAACTGCGATAATAATTGGGACAATTATATTGTCGTTAGACCATGTCGAGGAATTTCGTAAGGCCTTTAAACTTTGACACCAGAGTTGGACATGTATACATACGAATAATTAAAAAAAAAGCAAAGCATGAAGCACAGGATACCTAATTATGTCGTAACTGTGGTTAGGAAAGTAGACCAGGTGAATAAATGCCAGCTATAAAAAACTATCTGAGAGAAATACTTCGCAATAATATATTATAATAATTATGAGTATAGGTCGCCATTAAATAGAAATTGAGGAGTCGGATTTAGATGCTCAGCATCTCTCTAGATCCGTTGGTGACAAGAACTATGCAAAATGAACCTTGCACACTTGATGTTGGTTGTAACATCACAACTATAATCAAATCTGTAAATGATAGTAGGGTTCAGAGGTACACGATTAACGCCAGCAAGGCATAGGTATACCTACCTCATGGTAATCACCAAACACTCTGGTTTAATATTTACAGGTGAATAAGTGTTATAGGTAAAATTAAATTTTTAGTATCCTTCAAATCTGTACGAACCGTTTTGCCAGCGTGGTATAGTAGCCGAATTCTTTATTTGAGTCATAGTGCTACTATAAAGCCAATTAGGAGACGCTCAGGCTATAAAAAGTGCCCTTTAAAATGTTAATTAGCCAGCTCTGCCTAATCCTTTAGCTTATAAGCGTGATGTTATTATAATAGCAGTAGCAACACGTACTGTATCTGTAATACGATATTATCTGTGAGGAATGAGCACAAGGCTGGCCGGATGTAGGTTAGCCTATGATTCGGTGGTCCAACTAGGTCACATATTGATGGCAACTGATTTTGTACGTATGTTTGTATTATTACTTGCTTTATATTGCAGTAAAGCGAATTTTCATTCTATTATAAACACAAGAGAGCAAAGTGTGATCTACGACTTGTTTCGAAACGGCAAAAAAGTGTATGATCATATTCAGTCTCATGATAAAACAAGTATCAAATAGGCTGTCTCCGTGGTCCAGTGGATAGCGTATGCGGCTGCTGATCGGAGGTCCCGGGTTCGATTCCTGGGTCGGGCAAAAGTGTTACTGCTTTTTTCCGAATGATCAGTAGCAGCACGGAGTCTGGTGAAGTGCCCGGTAAAGGCAATAGGCTCGCCCCCTATTACGTGGTACCTAACAATTCATGGCGAAATGTGGGTGTAATATTAGATAGGTACACCTCTGCCTACCCCTTCGGGGATACAGGCGTGAGTCTATAAACAAATCAAATAGGAGGTATAGTTCGACTCTCAGCACTAGATTTGCTTGTGTAAAACTGTATTTTACGTATAGTAATGCAAAATTTTGTGCAGGATCGCCTCTAAAATTCTTAAGAGTGAATATCATATTAAAATAGACTTTCTTTTATATTTTGTCTAAAAAAGTGCTTATCTTGGACCTAGTTTGTTGTTATAGGTATTTAATCTAAGTTTTATAGTAGGTAATGCTTAATAGGACTAACGAGGTCATTAGAGGCATGTCTAATGTGTTCTAGTGAAACAAAAAAAAATTGTTTCATTGAAATCTTAATATATAAAATCCTTGCGTTACTGACTGACTGACAGACAAGCTTCAGCCGAAACTATTGGGCGCAGAAAGCTGAAATTTGGCATGTACGTTCTTTGGGGACCGTAGGGGTGCACTAAGAAGGGATTTCCCGAAATTCCCACGGGATCGGCCAAAACGGGTAAATTTAAAAAAATATGCAGGCGTAGCTGCTGGCGTCCTCTAGTACTGATATAAAAACATGCATTTGAACGCGAGTTCATATCAAAGTATCAAATGTTCATTCATTGAAATTTGCTACTAGACATTTACTTAACCATTTAAACTTAACAAATAACAATACTTTATGAACAAAAACTGAATGTTTATAATAAAAATCAAATTGGAAATAAGCATTCGCCAAACTGATACTAGGCCTTCGGAAACAAAGATAAACCTTTTTCAATACTATTTAGTACAAAAATACGTGTACAAACCCTATAGTCTTAGTAGCAACCACATCAATTCTCAAGGTCTATATATAAAATATGATAATGTACGAAAATCTTTTGTTCCTAACCAAAATAACGAACAAACAAAAATTGTTACAAGTAGGTAAATGCTTACGTCACTTGTACACGCCAAAATGCTATTATGACCAAAATATTATGCTACCGTAACATTTTTTTATACTCTTTGTTTTGTAATTGATGGTATTAAAATTGTTGCCGAGCTGAAATAATATTAAAATTTCGTGTTCCTTTCGTTTTAGTGGAAAGGGCAAAAGATTTTATAAGCACGCTTAATGTTGCAACACATTATAGATATTAAGCTGAAAATTTTTGAACATAACTTTACGAGTAAAATTGTTAGGGATGAAAAGCATGTGACTAGAAAGGTGATGAATATAATAGTTGCAGGATATAAGGCAAGAGGAAGACCTAAGAAAAGATGGATGGATTGTGTGAAGGATGACATGAATGATAAGGGAGTGAATAATCAGATGACAGCTGATAGGAGAGAATGGAAGCAAAAGACATTCTGCGCCGACCCCAAGTAATATGGGAACAGGGCAGGCAAAAGGAAAAAGAAGACTTACGAGTAAAATTGTAATAGGCTACTCTTACACTGCATGAATCCTGTATCGCGTGAAACTTTGCAAACATTCCATCAATTATAAGTTATGTAATATTAGAGCCTCATGTCTTACTTGCGATGTAACTTTAAAGTAATAAAGCTGCTCCTTAACACTGTAACTTCACAATATACAGTGTATCGCGAATATATTTCAGCTTAGGCGTTTGGCAGCTTGAGATATACTTAAGAATAATGTTGAAGACCATCTACATTTTGTTGTCTTTAAACAACTCATTGCAAATGCTTCCAAAAGTCAAACTGTTTCTTCTTTGTTAAACTTCCAAATACGTTTTATACCACAGACTCACAGTATGTTGCCACAGCACAGTCAGAAAAAAGAACCAAGAGAATACTATCAAAGGCTTAATCCTACATACAATTTTCGTTGCAACCATTTTAACCAACAGAATTTGCAAAATATAGAATTAAAACTGTACCTCCATTCCCCGAAATTCTCATCATACTCGTCCAAAACGTGTTTAACTACCCACACAGTACTTAACAATGGTTAAATACTTAAAAGGTAAAAGAGCTAGGTTTCAATAGAGTCGCCAGTGCTCCGAGGTCTCGACACGTACCAGTTCTCGTTTTTCGTCAATATCCCGTTGTTTCTCGTCGCTGACTTTCTCGTTTTTTCTCGTTTTCGTGACAAACCTGGCTGTAGTTTACAGTGTTTTTTCCACGAATTTCCCTCGCTTTCAGTGCTGGTAGCGATTTACGAAATTTTCGTGTTAACGAAATGTGTGGAAAGGATACTGATACGATTTCTTTTTTGTTTTGTTCAGTATCATCTGTTGGCAAATCGGTGTTTATTCTGTTGGAAAGGGTTGCTGTACTAGAGTTTGTGTCGTCACGGTACTTTATGTTCAGTTTTCCAGGAATTGAGATAATTGCTTCAAGTTGACTCCATGCTTCAACTGAATTGTTGAATAATATATTGTATTGAATTGCCTCTTTTTCTACTTCGGCCATTGTCTACCGTTTGGGTGTAAGCCTCCCTCAGTTTCTTCCACCTCTTTCGGTCTTGGGCTCTAACCTTTGTGAATGGCCCCAATCAGGCAAATCCGATAGAAATAAAGTTTTTGGCTTGAGTACGCTGCACATTTAGTACCCTTTAGGTATTACGGTATGACGTTGTGCTATACGCGCTTTGAAACTGCTGTGAGCATAATACGAATTACATTATGTATCTAAATTTGTCTTTTGGACTTTATAAAGATAAACTAAAAACCACAATTTACACAGTACTAATAAAAAAAGATAAAATAATATTTAATGATTTTTGTCCACCAGTCGTCTCCATAGTTTTATTGTCGCGATCCATTTCGGCTAACTAGTTGTTACGACTAGATATAGTCGGGTGTCGCGCAACACTGTCGTGTCGCGTGTCGCGCCCGACAACGCGACATTCGGGGAAATTGTACGTTTTTTTTAACATAAACCACAAAGGAAATTAACTTTGTGACAGAATTTTTAGGGAGCGTTGCGTTGACGGGATTTTTGGGAACCGTGTTTTACTTTTTTTTGGCAAATTAACGTGGTGTTTGCTGTGTGCGATGTTTTGCTTGCAGTGTAGGTAACTGGTTTATGTTTGCTAGTGATCATTCGATTGCTGTTTTTTTTTTGGTTGGAATATTATTATTATTAGGTACCTCGGTGACAGGATGAAGTTGATCTCTTTTTCTATTATTATAACCGACATAGCTATTCATCATCGAAGTCGAAGACGTCTAATGCTGGCCTTACCTACTTATTACAAAATATATCTTTAAATGTTAAGCCGTATTTTAATCACATTGCTTGTTTGTATTTCATAATTTTCATGTCTTTAATCACAATTCTTACTTGACATAACTACACCAACGTTTTTACATCCACAAAAAGGAGCTGCCTCGAAAAACTGAAACCAGCCTACTTCTCAAATTACGTCCCCACATACGTATAAGCTACAGCCAACACTCGGTACTCGTAGGTCTACAACAAAGATGAGCGGTATACGAGAAATCATCCACCAAAGTCCCTTGCACTACAAAGTGTTTATCTGGTTCGTTTCAAATAGTGATAGGGGTGGTGGAGGGGTTGAGTGGTGTTTTGGTTAGCAAAGCAACCGGAGTATAGGAACAACTCAGACAAACATGGTTACTTGACCTAAGCTCTCAAAATAACCAGAGCGTGTTACGGTAACAGATATCTGATGAACATATTTCTAAACACATACTTATGATAAATTAAGCCCAGAAACAGATCAAATAAACAAATAATAGTGCTCATCAAACAAAGATTTGTCCTGGCTGGAAATCAAATCCACAACCTCTAGGTTATCCTTCAGGATCACTATCAGCGAGACTTATAGACCAGTAAATAAAACAAACGTCATCTTTCCTGTCCACTTGCGCCTTTCGCAGTCCACTGCTGGACATAGGCCTCAAATTATTTGCGTTACAATATCAGTGCAAGTCAACACGAGGATATTTTTTTACCACATACACACATCACTGTCTAGTCCCAAACTAAGCAGTGCTTGTACTATGGGTACTAGATAATGGATAAATATACATATATACTTTTTTTATAAATACATACATATTACACATAGAAACACCCAGACCAAGACGAACATCCATGTTCATATACACAAATGTTTGACTTGAGCGGGAATCAAACCCGCGACCTTCGGCGTAGCAGTCGCTTACACTACCGCTGCGCCAACTGGTCGTCAATTATAGTAGATTTGGCTTACTATCCGACGCTGGCCAGACGGGTTGGTAGGATGTTAATGAAATGTTGGTGGATATTGACGCTTCGGTTGGCTCTTTCGCTCATCTTTGAAAGAGCCACAGCCTTACCCTCCATTTCGGCAAATAGAGTGTTTAACTCCCGACGCCGACCGTAAAATTGCACTATCTGCAATTATCCTGAATTTTTTCGAAACATTACAGCTCTTACTGAAATATGTATGCAGTCGTTTTGTATGGAGGCTTCTTAGGGTGGGTGGCTCTATTGTGGGATAATGGACGCGGATGTTATAGTCATGTCGAATGACTAGACTGCACGTATGGCGGAGAGGTTTAAAGAATCACTTTGCTGTTTCGAACTGAACCGATTGTTGTTGGTTTGATTCTCATACCAGGCAACACTGTTGAGTGTGTGTTCCATAAAGTTGTTTCCTACTTTGTGTCCGTTAATTGGATGTTTATAATACAAATACGATACAGGACTAATTCACGATGCAGCTAGAAATTGCTTAATTTCGTTCCTTCTCCTCCCAAAGATACTATTTCCTTCATGTGTTTTAACAATCGCCTATACAATACCCACCGACTGAAATTACCTAGTGACGTCTCATGTTCTTAACCCATCCCCACGGAGTTTTCACAAATAAGTCTCAACTATTTTTGTCGTTAGATTTCAGCTTTTAGCCAAAAGTGGCTGTGCAGTTCATAACACAATGTGATAGTGAAATAATCCGAGATCGGCTGGCGGCGGTTATTTCAACAGGTGTTGTGTATCGACGCCGTCTATACTTCGTAGTGTAATCTCGACAGATTCGCTGACGATGCCAACCGTACCCGGTACTGAGGTAGACAGAAGTGGTTCAATGGATATTTGGTTTAGTGTGTGCGAGTTATTAATCGAGGGATACTAAAATCTAGCCATAGTAGTTTTTCTAAATCGGTAGGTAGGTGGCCATGTTATAAGTTACCTACGTGTAAAATGAGATGTACAGATTTGTATAAAAAGTGGCTAGGGTTCAACAGAATAAAATTCTCACTCACACTTTGCCTAATTGACACAGAACTATTTAATAAAACTTCAGGAAATGTTGAAGACCATTTCGTTACAAGTTGTTATTCCTACATATACTTATCTGAACTTTGTTCATTTAATTGATTCAGAGGAAGATGTCAATTTCAGACCCAAATTTTACTTACAAGTTCTAAAAATATTTTACATTAAATCAATAATTTCATTTGTTAAAACAATTTTTATAACATCCGTAGCACACGCGGTTTTTACACCAACCAACCAAATTTAAATCCTTTATTTTTTAGACTTTTTGGCAAAACACTTCTGTGCCCAACTGTCCGTAAGTTTGGTGTCGCTTGGCGCGTGTCTGTGATTCGGCAGTGGCGGCAAAACTCATGGCTCTGCGGCGAGCTGCGTTTTATATGGCAACACTACTTGTTACAATATGCACACGTTTTTATATGGCAACACTGCTACAATATGCACACGTTATACGCCACTACAAGTTACAGTAAGTTAACAAGCTCGTATGATATTTTGTTTTCTACTTGGTAGTGAGCCGTTTAAACTAGTAACATGAATTATTTTTACATCTTCAAGCTGAAGAGTTTGTTTGGCTGGCGCGCGCAAGCCGTTTAAACTAGTAAACTGAATTATTTTTACATCAGCTGGATAGTTTGGTTGAACGCGATAATCTCAGGAACGACTGCTCCGATCGAATTATTTTTGTGTTGGATAGGCCATTTATCGTGGAAGACTTATGCTGCATAACATCACGCAATAAGCCACGGGTGCAATGCAGAAGCTATAAATAGCGCGGATGTAACTAGGTATATGAAATAGCATAAACCTAGACTATAGAATGTCCACAGCAACGCGCACACATTATTTTTGATAATTGACTTCTACCTGATCCCATAGGAATTACAGGGAATCCCTTCTTCGAGCACCCTTACGGTCCCCAAGAAACACACATGCCAACTTTTAGCCTCCAGCGTCTAATAGTTTTGGCCGTAGCTTGTCTGTCTGTCCTATATACCTATTTGCAGATTTATGTGTGACTGGTATCGGGTTTTGTTTTGTTAGTGGGATTGAGTGTAAGTGCGTACGTTCTCGTTGCTGGGTCATGAATTCGATGTCCAGTGAGTGCACAAATCGTCTGTAGATAGAATAAAGCAATTAACTATTCATCTGCCTGTTGGTTGTTAAGGGATTCTTTTCATTTGTTTTAGTTCTTAGTGTCGCGTACTTCACGGTAATGCATCCAAATGTCGATAGATGATAACTATTAGTAATTGTCTTGATATGCCTGAATCTATAAATGGTTTTGGATCTATCAGCTTAGTTTTTTCGCCTAGTTAGATGGGTTTTCTGGAGGTGCTATGTAACTACTGTAGCGTAATTTGGGAATAAGACGACAATTTGGTAAAACAGCAACATTCTAGTAATATCCCCTTATCAAGTGTCCTTGCCGATTTATTATCTAGCATAACATAAACTATATACCATAGTAAGTACCTTCTATGCTAATAAATAAAACTATATGACTTTCTGCATTACAAAACGAATTGAATCCTCATATTACAATAGCATCAACAGGTACACTCGACAACAAAGGCGTTTTCATTTAAATTAAATAAACATATTTGCGGCGAGCTCAAAACGTTAGCAGTCGGAACTTTAATTTCCTACAGCAGCTTAGCGAGCCGCACACTTATTTTATAACTCACTAACAATTGTGTATTTGTCTGTACAGACGGTGACAGTTCTGTTATGGGTTTGTTTTTATACGAATGTGGGTAAGCTGTTGATTATTTTTTAAATGATATAGCTTCTCAGCTTAATTATAAGATATTCCTTAAACGACAAATTGTCTATCTATCTGCCTTATAGAAGTTTCAGGCGATGAGTTTTCTAATAATCTTCTTAGATATAGAATACTGCTCATACCATGGCTCATGGCGTGATGTAGGCTAAACAATCATCATCCTCCTAGCGTTATCCCAGTTTCAATCTGGGGTCCGCTTACTAGTCTAACCGGATTTGGCTGAATATTAGCTTTTCCACAGACCGACTGCCTGTCTGACCTCCGCAACCCAAAGGGATAGCAATATTCCATGGTTTAGACTAGTGTCAGTTTATTTAGAAGGTACTGACGCCCTATAACGACTGTTATAGATCTTCATGACAACAGAGACCGACCGGCTTAACGTGCACTCCCACTTTGCCTAAGGGACAAGCGATAATTAAGAATTCAAAACGCACATAACTCCGAAAAGTCATTGGTGCGCGCCGTGGATTCAAACCCGAGACCCTCCGCATGGCAGTCTGTTGGTATCTCTACTAGGCTATCGCTGATGATGTAGGCTAAACAATATTGATGTAATATTATTCAGTCGTGGTTACCTACATAGATTTCTCATATCCTTTGTCCAAATATGTTCATTATTTTTGTTTAAAACCACAAATATTGAACATTATTACTTAGTCTTAACCGTACCTAAAGTTATGATTATTATTTAGAATATTATTGTTAGCGAACATATTTTTTATGTAGTTGCTGCGTAGTGAATAAAATAAATTAAATCATCAAATTTGTTTATAAACTGTCCCATTAGTGGGCACAGGACTCTCATCATGAGAAGTGTCAGGCCATAGTCCACCACGCTACAGCTGGCCAAGTGCAGGTTGGAGAACTTCATACATCTTTCAAGAACATTGTGGAGAAATCTCAGACATACAGGTTTCCTCATGATGTTTTCCTTCACCGTTTAGCAAGCGATAAATAGCAATTGAATAGCACTTTTAACTTGGATAAGTCAGTGTTTCGCACTGTGAGTCTGAAGTAGAGACCCTCTTCGTAGCAGTCTGTTTGTCACCATTAGGCTACCGTTGACATCATTATTTTATTATGTTTATTACTTATTAAATAAATCAATAGATACCGAATATAGAATTTCACATACATTGATAATGCGTTACTGACTGACTGACAGATAACGTACATCCAAAAGTATTGTAGTGAGATAAAACTCTGAATTACCTCCTGTTTCATAAAGTTATAAAAAAATAGACATAAGATAGAAACAAAATGTGATGTGACGTGATATGATATTCATATTACTACTAAAAATGGCCTGAATTGCTTCGAGAAAAGGTTGGTACGGCCGTGCCGCTTTTTTGCTCGACTTGGCGGGGTCAGATAAGTATAGCATGTTTACCACCTTATTAATCGCAGTCGATTTGCTGACATCTACTAAACAATGTAAGTATTTAACATATGATTAAACTATATTTACGTCGAAGTGTTGAGTGATAATAATTAATATACTTATAATGTAGAGAAGTAATTTGAGCGACGTTGACACTAATTACACACATGTATAGTTTACACAATAAAATAAACGACACATGTCACTATTTTTTTAGTTTCATTTTCTGCAGGCATTATGTTATATGCCTGCAGAATATAGCAGCGATAGCCGAGTGGAGAGACCGACAGACTGCTACGCAGAGGATCTCGGGTTCGAATCCACGGCACGTTAACATTAAATTGTTAATTATCGCTTGCTTAACGGTGAAGGAAAAAATCGTGAGGAAACCTGCATATCTGAGAGTTCTTCATAATGTTCTTGAAAGACATGTGAAGTCTGCCAACCCGCACTTATACAGGGCTGATGATGATGATGATATGTTATAACTTTATAAGAAACAGCGACAGCCTAGTGGAGACTGTGGAGAGACCAACAAACTGCTACGCAGAAGGTCTCGGGCCTAAACCCACGGCACACCACTGACATTTTGAAGTTATGTGCGTATTAAATTGTCGATCACTTGCTGAATGGTAAATCATGAAGAATTTTTTAAGTCTCAGAGCCCTCCATAATGTTTTCGAAAGACGTGTGAAGTTTATCAACCCGTACTTGGCCAGCGTGGTGGATTGTGGCCCAGGCCTTCTCAAAGTGAGAAGAGGCCCGTGTGCAGCAAAGAAACTGTTTAAAAACAGAAACAGTGAGCTGATGATAATGATGTTCTATGATGAGACCCAATGTCTTAGGTTGTGCGCTGTCAAGTCAAAAGTCTAGTTTTTCTCCTAGACATACCTATAGGCATGATATAAACAACTTGGAAATACTATTTATTGGTTTCTCTTCTATGTAGAACAGAGATAAAGCAATACGCCGATGACGACAATAAACACGGAAAACTTGTACATATCCTTATTGTCAAAAAATATGTTCTACACGGTGTTCCGTAAACCGGAAAACCGATTGCCTAAATAAAATTTGTTTACGCGGTTAGTTTACATATAATTTTATCAAACTAACACATGTTTAATATAAATCAAACGGAACTTGTTGTTTGTCCGAAAATGTCAAATTTGGAGTCATACCCGTAACATGTTAAAGCGATAACAATATATGAAAAAGAAAAAAATATTCGTCGAATATATTGTACACTTGTTTTTTAATAAGGGGGCTCCAAAGGTATACTATGTCCTTCGCTAATGTATAAGCTATACTATTGCATAATTTTATTAAAAATCGTTAAGCGGTTTTTGCGTGAAAGAGTAAAACACATCTAACCATTACTTTTTTTTACTTTTGCAAGTAGGTATAATTAACGGTATGTAGTTAGGTACTAGTTCCTAGCAATGATTATAGGTACTTAATTATACCTGTTTTATTGCCTGAGTGACCTAAATCTGTATATTTTTATTGATACTTATAAGTAAATCATTCCTCTGTCTTATTTTCAGGATTACATACCTAATATTAATTAATGTTTTCCTGTTATATTATTTGGCAAAACACAGATAACACGTCGTTATTTTTAGAAGTTTCCAGATACTTCCTGTGATTGATTTGATTTTTCGGTAGGTAGGTATACCTATAGAACTTCATTTGGCTATCTATACTAATACTGATAAAGATATCGTACCTAGTAGAACACTCCGAGTAATTCGAAAAGCCTGAACAGATTTTGAAATATTCTTCCAATATTTAATTTTATTACATTATTCGGAATGAAATAATCAGTTTCCTTTTTAACAAATCTGTATGTAAGTGTCTGTGGATGCTTTTGTCGTCAAATGAAGTTTCTGATGAGATCACAAGTAAAAATTGCATGAATAAGAAAAAAGCTTAACTTTTCCGAGAGTCGAAAAACAGAAGTCAGCAAAAAGGATCACTGTAATCGTACCTTTCATATTTTGTTATAAGTACTTTTAATTTTTTATTATTTACTACGTGTGGTACCGATTCCCAGTCTCATGTTCTATTTCGAGTATACACTTAAGTAGGTACCTTCTAGATAACCCTACATCTAAGTATAATGCGCACACGCCAAACGACTCTAAGCGGGTTTTCTAATAAGTTAGTGGAAATGGCTGCTAATCGTCGCAATGGCGGCATTTGAATGCTATTTATTGCATTTCACTTCCAACTGCAATATCTTACTTTATGAATATGTAATATTCGACTAAATTCTAGAACACACTATGTGAATATAAATGGTATTAAACTTTCACGATTTGTACAAATATATATTGTACGTTTATTTATGTACCGTAATTGACATAAAAATCGCTGTCATCCATTTGTCTAGCTCTAAAAAAATGTCGAAGCCAATGTTTATTTTTTTATGGCTTAGCAGGCAACCGATAGTAAGCGATTACCGCTGCCATGGACAGCCGCAATACCAGAGGAGTAACAAGTGCTTTGCTGACTTAGACAGGAAAATAATAGGAGTGAGATGAGAGGTAAGGAAAAAGGGATGGACCTCCAGCACTCTTACTCAAGTCACTCACCGAACGAAACGTAACAGTAGGCATAGATACTGCTACTTTACATTGATATACTGTGAGAGGCTAGAACTTGAAGAAGTTCTAGCTACCGAAAGGTCGAGCCGGCCCATTGATGCTTAAATCAGCAAGGCTCTACAACCTACAAATTGATGAATGTTGCCGTGGCTTGAACAGTCACCTTATCGACAATGCAGTGCAGATTCAATTCCCACACGCGTCAAAAGGAGTCAAATAAAATAATAGATAATTACATAGTCTGGATGTCGGTTCCCGTTTTAAAGCTGCCTTACTAAACTGTTCGGTAAAACAGTCTCTCCCGCCTATGCCTTCTGCGAATTCGACGCATTTCTTGCCAACCAATGCTTAGTATTTTGAGTTTATATTCAAACACAGGACATCAATTTAAAATATCCAGGATTAGGAATGGCCCAACCGTTCTCATCTTACATAGAAGTCGCATCTAAACTTTTAGACTCGATCGAAGCAGGTACCTTAACATGACGGCCTTGTAGGGCCTACGTAAAGATTTTAAATAAATATTCTTTACGTCAATGTTTCGATCAGTCTTTCTTAATGTTCATAAATTTTTCTAGAGTTGGTAAGTAAATACAGGCAAATTATATGTACATTACCTCGCCACAAGTTTAAGTTTAAACCAGTTTAAACTAAAACACTGAATACAAAGAAAACTATTTAAACTGTATTCAATCACAACATCTCTTACTAATATAGGTGATCAAATGATAACAAATTTGTGCTTACCCTTTACCAACATCCTTATATTTCTTATCATTCTAAGTATAAGTGTCAAAATTGCATGTTATATCATTTTATGAACAGCAGACAGAACGTGGCGGTTCGCCGAAACAGTTCTGAATTCAAACATCGTGTCGCGTGTCCTTCCGCAGAATTGGCGCGGAAATTTTTGTTATCTTTTCGTGTTCCCCGAACGGATTTTAAATTGAGAACACAATTCGTCGCTTGCGAAGAATAACCGCGCTACTGAATTATTGGAATTCAACATTAATTTTCAAGTTTTGTTTACTTAATTATAGGCAAGTCGCATCGGTTTTTTTAGGGCGTTGCATTGGACGGTAACTGCTTTGGTCTCAAGATCGATTCTTCGACACGCAAATATGACATTTTGACATTAACTGCATGTCTTACATATTGATTGCGATTCGTTTTAAAACATAGAGGAGACTTTTGTAACCTGCAGCCGAGTTAATAAGTAGGCACCTCAATCTACGAGAATAGGACAAGCTTTCACCCTAATTCAGTACCTAAAAATCTTGTGAATTTCCTTTTATAAACTTTACTAAGTATATTTCGTATCGTTATTATTTTTTTATGCCAGTCATTCTTACTCACTGTGTAGGACAATCAATAATGGGTTTAATTTTATTATAAGTTTATTTTCCCTATCTCATTTTTTATTTATTTCAACACATTTCGTACCTAACATTTGATTGAGCAAAACAATTTCAAACTAGTGACATACATTCGTATTCGTTGTAATGGATAAATGAAATATAGAGTAGATAGGTAAAGTGAGAAGAAATGCATATCAAATAAGAAAATAGGTTTATGGAAGGAATTTGGAGGTGCGTCAGCGACATAAATATTAGAATTAGATTTTTTGTAAAGCAAATGATTAATCATACTAAGTACATAATTGATGCAAAAAAGAATTTGTAAACGGTGACCAGAAAACTCGTAATAGCTAAATGAAAAATGATGACAATAAAAGTAAAGAAATCAAGGTAGTAAAACTTTTATAGCTTGGTAAAGCGAATACTGGGTATGTCGATATTTTCATGGTTGACTTCATCATGCAATGTAATGAATTGATTGAATCTAAATTTTCTATTAAGTACGTATACTTACCTTACTTACTTGGATATAAGCAATAAGTTTCGAACCAAAAAATCTCTTATTTATTTGTGTTACCGTGAGATTAACACTGTTAAGGAAGCTTGATAAATATATTTTTTTTTCGTATAAGTATTTCATGTAATCAAAACTGCAATAGAGTCCTATCTCTTACGCGTTTATTCAAGACAGCCATTGAAATGCAGGGACAATAAAATGGCGCCATCTCTCATACGAGTAAAAAGTTTAGATTTTTATGGATTCTAAGAAGTTTGCATTAAACTTAAAAGTTAATAAGTATTATGGCGCTTAGAATAGAAACATTATTTATTTTGTCGTGCTAAGGAATCCTAACTTACTAAATCTTTATTTTAATACAAGAAAGAGTTTGTTTGTTACGCTTGTACGATTTAACTACTCGACATCAAATCATAAAATTGTGACATGGTGCATTTACCTACATCACAGTAACTTTTTATCAGAATATTTTCCCATCAAAATTGTATAACTAAGTGGTCGAGGCATTTCCATAATATGGAAATGCCTCGACCACTTAGTTATAAATTAACACTAGGCATCATCATATTATGATGATGCCTAGTGTTAATTTAATGTTACCGTATTTTTTAGGGTTCCGTACCTAAAAGGTAAAAAACGGCACCCTATTACTAAGCCTCCGCTGTCTGTCTGTCTGTCTGTCTGTCTGTCCGTCTGTCTGTCACCAGGCTGTATCTCATAAACCATGATAGCTAGAAAGCTAAAATTTTCACAAATTATGTATTTCGGTTGCCGCTATAACAACAAATACTAAAAATAAAAAATAAAAAAATATTAAGGGGGGTCCCATACAAAAAACGTGCTATTTTTCGTATTTTTTGCTCAAAATTACTAACTGTAACAGGTAGACGCTTTAAATTTTCACAGAATATGTAATTGTATATTACCTTTCAAAATAAATAATTAAATTTAAATAAAGTAAATAATAAAGGGGGGCTCCCATACAACAAACGTAATTTTTAAGCAATTTGTTACTCGATCTTAATAAACAGGTAGAAACTTATAAAGTATTTAAGTATACATACAACGAACGTGATTTTCTTTTATAGATGAACGGAACCCTTTGTGCTTGAGTCTGACTCGCACTTGCCCAATTTTTTTAAAGACTGCTCCAGCACTAGGAATAAATCCTGTGTCGCAGTCACAGGGGACTTAACAAACATACAACCAACGGACACAATGGACATCCAGACTCGAAACAACAATTTATGGATCACACAAAGTGTTGTCTCGTGTGGGAATCGAACCCACAACACTCGGCGCAGTGTCAAGCGGCGTGGCGACCACTTAAACCACTACGCCAACCGTGAAGTCCATTTCTAAATGTTGGGCGGAAAAAAATTGCTGCGGTGTGGATGCACCGTCAGAGATACAGAAAGGGCAACTAATTTCCTTTCAATTGCGAGCTTAGGCCCATCGTGATATTCTTAAAAATGCATAGCTAGATAGAAATTTGTCGTTAGTATTTATCACTTAAATGTTATACTGAATGTATCAATTATTTAAATATTCTCCCCGTAGCCATTTAAACCTAACCATTTCATGTAAATGTTTCTATTTTTGAACGTAATATTTCAATCTGCTAAGCGAAGCGGCATATTACCGGCGCAGCGTCATGTAGCCACTACAACCGTTGAGTGATAAGAGCGCATTGTTTTATAATACGTATCGATTAACGTCCGCAGTCGCACCATGTGACCGATCGATTTTCCTAAAACCAATGTTTACAATCGATACAATTCGCAACACTAGTCGCTACAGCTCTAAATACAAATTTTCGAGAATGCTGTTTTTTATTTGGTAGTGTGAGCAGTGGTATTAGGGTATTCAGCCAAATTACATTACACGCTTTCTATTTATAGTTTTTGAAATATTCTACTATTACGTATCTATAGCAGCAATAGTTTATGAGGACGAAACTTTACGGCCATTAATATAAGAAGACCTACCGTTGATCAGTGGAGGCCAACTAAGATCTCTTTAGTCTATTGTAGCGGGTATTTAATGTGTAATTTTGTACTCAATGCTAGCCGCTGCCTTTATTTTCAAATATTTTTACCAGAGATGGAATATTTTAAAAATATTTCCATATTGGGTGTCTAAATGTGTCCGTCAATTATGGACACCACTGTCAAAATTTCTTATAAAATCCAGCTTCAGTTATTTAGGCTCTGCAATCACTTATGTCTGTCAGGATTTAACTAGAAACAAGTCTTTTAGTAGTATGTACTTAGTACCTACTTACTTAGATAATAATTTCGTGTAAGTACTATTTAAAAATACTTCGCGCTTAGTTTCGCATTGTAATCTGTTTAAGTACATGAATTTCTTGCTTTAATGGCAGCCAAAACTATTGCGCAAGAAGTTGCATATTATAAAGTAGGTATGTTCATTGAGGAACGTAGAGGTGCACTAAGAAGGGATTTCCCAAAATTACCACGGGGACGAGCAGAAACGGCTAAATAAAAAAAAATGGACGTAGCTGCGGGCCTCCTCTTGTACCTACTTGTATATTAAGTATTACACAACTACGACGTTCGTAAGTGTCCCTTCGTAGGTAAGGATATTGCCCTATATTCCTCATGCCTTGACTCCTGGGCTTCCCCAAACGGTTCATCATAACTGTGTGGGTATACCACGCGCCAAATTAACGTACCTACACTTTATTACGATTCTTATTTTATCATGAGGTTTATCAATCAAAAGGATATAATTAATAATCATTTTTGGTGCTAAGGAATTGCCATACTTAGATAATTACGCATTTATTGTAAGATCTACCTTTCAATCACCAGTAAAATCGATCTAATATAATTGCTTCTCACTAAGAATAAGATACATTCTTTAAACTTAATCCATTACTTTTTTAATAAAATTATCATCTATCGGTATAGTCTGTCTGTTACGAATTCGCGGCTACAGCGAACAGATTTTGATGAAATCGAGTAAGAAAATAGCTGAAGATTACCATATCCATATTTTGCTAAATATACTAAATTTTTGTTGATCAATATCTAAGAGGCCGAAAATGCATGAAATTTGGCTACACCATAATGAAAACTGCGTGTAAAGTGTACAGCAGTACCTACCTAGGTAGTAAGTAGGTAGGTATATTATCTAATTACTATGCGAGCAAATCCGCAAGCAAGAGCCAATATGACATAAAGTCTTAGCTAATGAATGTCGACTGCTATACCTGTTCTCATTTAATAGTACTTAATAACACAAGACCGACTAGAAACAAGTGCCCCTTTCTGTCCCAACCGTACGCTTAGAAAGCACAAATCATACATTTACCAACTAATTAAAGGTACCAAGAAAACAAAAGATACGAGCCTAATAAAAAGAAGGTTTAATAGTGGGCTAAGTTAAACTACAGTCCATTATTAAACAACAATAATAAGCGAATGGATCCGTGAGAAAACGCGCGAACCGGCGAAATAGCGCGGTAGCAGCGAATTCAATGTAAAGATCAAGACCTTATATTACGAGCCGCGTAAGAGAATGACAACCGCTGCGCGCCATTTGCGTCCTTATCCTTTCATAATCAATCAAACAACAAGCTAAAATTAACTCTAAAACAATGTACTACGGTACAAATTCTATAGCTGACACTACATTTTGTTTAGAACGGTTGGAAATGTCAAACCTTAACCTCAAAACCGTGACGCCGCCATGTTTAGATGCTTTCGGCTGCGTTCGCCGGCGCTCGGCTAAAGTCGGACGACTTGTTTAAATTGATCTCCCGCGCAGAAGGCTATTAGAACGATCTGATGTAATAGATGATGTGTAGTTGTTGGCGGGAGGTCAAGTTTGACTGGTCGGCATGCGGGAAGGGTGCTATTGAATTAGATAAAGACACCTTGTATCTTGAACTATTTGATAGCGCGCAAGATAGTTTGTATCCTTGATGCACTCGACTATTATTAGGTATCTAAATGCCAATCTGCCATGTGCATTATTATTTTATGAATAAAGTGATATCATCATATTAAATGGTGAATGGTTTTATATAAAACTGAGTTATTTAGATCGGTAAGTAGGTATATTTAAACAATAAAACATCTCATATTTTTCATTGTGTAGTTGTTTTTATTGTTTGTTGATAAGTCCCTAATGACCATTTATTTTTATTTTAAACGCAATTATTTGAATGAAAATGAGATATGTCATACTAGCCATCTATTATGAAAAGAAAACGAAGGTAGGTAGAGCTATAATACATACTATAACCATACTTAATAATAGGCTATGTATCGTTGAGTAATAAAAATAACATAAAATGCTACCGCACAGACACATCTCAGAAGCAACCACAGCAATTTCTAATGGGCAGCTAGTCAAAAAACAAAAAAACTACATCATCATGTAGAGCAATTTACCGTGCGTTGCCACCGCGTATACTGGGAGGGGAGCGTAGTGCCGTGTGACGAAAATCTAACATCACTCATGACAAAACGACACAGGTGCATAGTATACACAAAATAATATCTACTTTAATACAAAAGCAATAAGGTTTTATTTACAAAGTTGAGTGTGTGACGTACGTTCTAAATTGGAGAATGACTTGGCGAGCCTAATGACAAGGTTAAGTGTATGAAACGCAAGAAACTGGTTCTAACACACGCTGGCCGTTAGCGCATAGACAAAAAATACCCGCCAATCCGCCATTTTGTTTGAAGTAGTTTCTTGTATCGTTCGAAAGTTAAATTAATTTGACTTGTTGCACGATTAAGTAAATTTAATATTTTTAAACATTCACGATTTAAAAACATACTAATTAATATGTTACGGATTTATCACGTAATTATTTGAAAAGAAAAGTGAAATTCTTTTATCCGACGTTTCGGCAAGGGTTACACCAGCCGCGGCGACTTTTAGTACGAATAATAATGATTGGGTTTTATTATTACAGTTGTAATACATAGTGCTATTAAGTAGGTAATATTCGTTAATATGGTCATAAAACGGAATACAAGGCATAATGGTGTAGCTATTAGCTTCCTTTGTAGATTTCGTTGGTAACTTATATTCGTTTTCCTGTGTAGGTACCGAGTTATAAAATTGTATTACTTACAGAAAATTACTTAATCAGGTACCTACCTACTTATTTTTCATTTCGTTAATGTTTCCGTAATCAAATGTACCTACCAACAAACCTACTACCCATGACGTAATAAAGAGAAAACAATACATACATACATACATAGGCTCACGCCTGTTTCCCCGAAGGGGTAGGCAGAGGCATATTAAATGCCCACTTTTCGCCAGTGTTTTGATCCCACGTAATAGGTGGCGAGCCTATTGCCGCTTATTGGGACATTTTGTTTGCCAGAGCTTCGTCCGTTGATCGGCAGGTGCACCACTTGCAGGTGAGGTTGGCTTGGGACCCTAAGTTCTTGGTGGGAACCCTATGCACCAAACCAAGAGAAGAGAAAACAACCTAAATATATTTTACATAGCAATAGTTAGAGGAAGGCTATATTATAATAGGCTATAAAATATAACATCACGCTATGAGCCTGAGGTGAGAAGCAGTAGCCCTAAATAACGCGGGTGTAACCTTGGGCTCATATACATACATACATACATAGAGTCACGCCTGTTTCCCGGAGGGGTACGCAGAGACTACGGAACGCCATTGGCATCGATCCTGACATATATCTCTTGCTTCATTCACTCCCATCAGATTCCTCATGCATGCTCTTCTGTTCAGGGTACTTCTAACCTGTCCTGTTTTAGGATGTCTCCAATCTGGTCAGAGAACGTCCTAGGTCTTCATAGGGCTCATATAGTATGAAAGATACTTGGTACTGTGTTGTTATTCCAGGTTTACAGCAATTTCTATTCCTAGCATTCCTTTGTGCCCTATTACTCAAAGGACATAGATTATTTAATAGGTATTGACTAAGGTTCCAATCAAATCATATTCCTAGCTTAAGTTGTAAAGCTTTATCTTGAAAGCTAGTAGTGGACCGAAGCTTCGTACTATGAAGTGTTTGGCGTTGAAACTTTACCCACAAGTATATCGCTGTTATGAACTTGAACTCGTAGCGCTCATAGCAAGACCTGGCTTGCCTTTCCTAACAGATCGGCAAAGTTAAGTATCGCTTGCACAGGTCGCCTCTTGGATGGGTGACCGCGCGTGGTATTTACATCTGAGCGCTACCGTGCTTCGGAGGGCACGTAAAGCTGTCGGTCCCGGTTCTTGTCTCAGGATAAGAATCGTGAGGCCGTGTCTTCGGGCAGTCTGAAAACTCCGACACTAGAGTTGGCCACTCACACACACGAAAAATCAAATCAAATGAACTTGAAGTCTGTTTCAGTGACATGAGTAAAAGTGTACGAAGTTCGAAAAAATTAACGAAGAAAGATGTCAGAGTCGTAAGCAGAAGATTATCTGCCTTCAACAATCGATTAAAACCATAACCATGGATTGCAATACCTTTCCAAAATGTACCATACCATAGAAAGGGAAAACGCAGTCTCTTTCCATTCTAAATTTTCCAGGATTCTTAAAAAAAATCGGGCAA
This sequence comes from Euclidia mi, assembly GCA_944739405.2. Lineage (NCBI taxonomy): Eukaryota > Metazoa > Arthropoda > Insecta > Lepidoptera > Erebidae > Euclidia > Euclidia mi. The sequence goes on from OX123203.2 coordinate 35,674,131, forward strand.
GTGCGAGTCTGACCCGCGCACCGAGGGTTCCGTACGCATTTTACCTTATTTGAGGTTGGTGCTAATTACGCTAGTCCTCTAAATCTGTACGAGCGCCCATACAACTTAGAGGGCTATCTTAAATGGAGTCTACTATGTATGTATGGGGACACCCTTAAATTTTCCACTTTTTTTATTTTTTGTAATTTTTCCTTTATTTGTGCTGTAAGAACCTGTTTTTGGCCAAATTTCGTGATTCTAGTTCAACGGGAACTACCATATAGGTTTTCGACCCAAAACCTATAGTGTACTTACACTACTTACGGTTGACCTAGAATTGTCAATTTTGGTCAAAACCAAGGTCTTACAGCACAAGTAAAGGAAAAATTCCGAAAATTAAAAAAAGTTGAAAATCAAGGTTAATTTTGGTACTTACAAGTTTTCGCAAAAATCTAATTTTGACCATATCTTTTTATTGGGACAGACCAGGACCCTGATTTTCATACACCTAATAGCAACCATAGACCTCAGTATCTGGTATAAATTTCAATTCCCGTTCCTGAGAAAATCGGTGGTGACACACGGACAGACAGACAGACGGACAAGAAAGTGATACGGTTTTTACGGTTATTTCGGATTGAGGTACGGAACCCTAAAAAGAACAAAGCTAACCCATAAAGGTAAAGAGAGGAAAGGTTGTTAAAGAGAAATAAATTATAGCTTTTTTTTCGTCAATGAAAGATTACCTAAAAAACAAAGTAAGTAAGAAAAATAAAAGGTTTTGGGATGAAAGCATCGTACGAAAGCTACAGGTGTCTAGAACTCTAGATTATGTAAGCGATAGCAGCTAGGATTAACGTGATCAACCGTCGAAGGCACTTGGCAATGGTCCATCGTTAAATAATGTAAGAACGAAAATCCCACTACAAATCCTACGAGGCATCTTCAAGACAGCTTGGCGACGATTCGTTCTGATACTTTGCTATATTTGAAATACAACTCCCATAAAGTGTACGAAGTGTGGGTGTGCATTGTGTGCAATACACCTCTGTCTACCCCTTCGGGGATAAAGGCGCGAAGTTATGTTATGTTGTGACAACTCCCATATTAAAAGTTAGATGACCAATAACTCGGTAATTATGCAGACATCGCTGCATCGTAGCGGGAACGCGGACCCTGGGCACAGAATGCCCTGGGCTCCAAGGTCGAGAGTCTTGGATCAACCAGGACAACGCTAGGATGATGATGATGATAAACTCCCTGACTAGGAATATATCCTGTATCGTGGGAACTTTGCAAATATTTAACCAACGGATACAAAGTACAACCAGACTCGATCTCAATTTGTGGATCACGCAAAGTCATGTCTCGTGTGGGGTTCGAATCCACAACACTCGGCGCAGTACAAAAAGGCTAATTATATGACAATAGACAGTATAATTTGGAAAACTGAAATCCTTGTATTGGCGATGCAAAGATTATAATAATAATTTATTTTCAGGTAACAAGAACCTATAGATATATGTATACCTTATAGACTAACATACATAAAATAACAGTCATTATAAAATATTATAACAAAACAAACAGGTGTTGTTTTGTTGTATCCTCGCGCCTCTAGCGGCGAATTTGAAAGTTGTCCGGGTACGACACTTTTGACAGCTTTCAATACAACTTTGCTTCGAGATTATAGTGCTAATTGTTTTGAGCTGTCAAAAGTGTCGTACCCGGACAACTTCCTAATTCGCCGCTAGAGTCGCTAGTTAAAATCTTAGAATCGCCAATAGTTTGAAAACGAAAGATATAAATAAATAACAAACTCATCAGAGAAAATTAAAAGGTTTTAAGTTTTAATTGTAAGGTTTGTTTGAATGGAGGTTTTCTACAATAATTCCCTTTAAAAACGTAATTGTAACGATTAACGAATTACACATGCGTTGTTTCTTACACAAATGTAAATAAGGAAAAGGATACAAAATAATTGCTCGGTACTTAGTTACAAATAAGTATTACAGTATTTGCTGTTAAAGAAGAGACTACACTTGTGTTTTAAACGGTATCATTTAAATTCTTATTGCATTCATCATCATCATCATCATCAGCCCCTTACAGTCCACTGCTGGTCTAGGCCTCTCCTTTGAAAGGAGGAATTGGCCTACTATACCACGCTGGCCAAACGGGTTGGTATAGGGTTTGTTTTAAGCTTTCCTTCTCTTACAGTGCTGCTCTCTGCATAGTATGGTCCCTCTGTCGGCTCTTACGACACCCATGGGATGATATGGGGTGGTGACATTGCGTATTCTTAATCCGTCACCACACGGACTGCATTAGCAAATGTATAAATACTGCATGTACAATCAAACAAGTCGGCGCTGGACCAATTTGAAAAAAATCCCTTGGCTCGCTCATAGAGTCGAGGCACACTAGAAACTAGTTTTGTATACGAGTGTGAATGTGCGTGTAAAGTAGCACTGGAAGCGACGATGTCTTGCTGAGCGATTCTCACCTTTATGGTGGTTGAGCGGGAAGTTGTTCGACTGTACAAAAGGAGCATAGAAGTCTTCTTATTCTGGCATAGGACACAAACAAGAAGATCCTCCCTGATGATAAGTGGTTACCGCTGCCCATAGGTACCCGCTACTCCAAAAGATCCACAAGTGCACTGCCGCCCTGGATGCCAAAAAAAGGAGATGGTGCGTGAGGAGGTAGGAAGAAAAGAGGATCGCCTCCAGCACTCTCATTGCCTGAACAACACCATCTTATATGGGTATGTCTTTCACACGTAATTGGTAATAATTATTTGATAGCTTTGAATGGAAATAATCTGTCCATGTTATTGGGTCTGCGAATTGTATGTTTTTGTCTTCTAATAGACTAACGTGATAGACTGTGGCCTAAACTTTTATGGATGTTGAAATTCGTGCCCAGCAGTGGGCAAGTTTATCAACTAGACAGATAACTTTATGCTAAGGTGTTGATTGCAGACCACGTGGTTGCATTTCTAAGTATTTCGTACTTAGCATCAAAACGAAAGTACTTAAACCTTATCGTTAAATGGAGTGTATTTGATAATAATTATTTTAAATGTAATTATACAGATATGACCGAGACTACCTGCCTTTACTAACATACATACATACATATACTCACGCCTTTTTACCGTCGGGGTAGGCAGAGACAACAGAACGCCACTTGCTTCTATTCCAACAATTTATATTAAAAGACATTTATTATCCTGAATTACATACAGGCAGTGCCTAAACTAGCACAAAACATGAAATTGAGACTTGGAATTCCTTTTGTCACGAACTTTACCACTAAATCTATTTAACATTCCTACTCTAAAGAGATACAATTGAGGTTAAAAGTGTTTTTAAATAAATAATTCGACAGCTAGTTATTTTTTAAGTTAATAATAATACATAATTTTATTAAGAATCTCAATGCATGCGCAATCAGATTTGGCTATGCTGTCCTAGGTAATCGCACCTGTTACACCTAGAGAAGGAAAATAATTAGTAACTAATAGATAAGACATTTAGCCTTCTTTGAATTCAAGAATTAGTAGGTACTTACTATTAAGTCATCTCTACATTAATATAATACCTAACAAGCCATGCTCTTTTCTCTATATGGAACAAGAGAGCCTTATGGACAGAAGATTCGATTATGTACTTTATTAGAAGCTGCCAAAATTTTGCTAAATTCATTTCTTTTTCTCTGTTAAACAAAGTTAATTTGACACACTTTAAAAAATGTGTAAATATATGTGTGTACGTATACAAAAATCTTTTGTTTTATAGCATAACCGCTAGTGGCCCGGTCCGTCAATCAAAACTATCCTCAATTAAGGACACTTCTACTCTAAGCAATAATAACTCAATTCCCCTAAAACTAGAAAACATAATAGCTTACAATAATAGGATAACGTCATATCTTTTCCTGTCCCCTTTGGTCGTCGACCGGCCACATATGACAGCCGACTAATATCGATTGTACCGAATTGTCGGCCTCAAATATTTACAACCCGTTTGGACATTATTTCTAGACGATCGATATTCCGCTAACGTGCCGCTAAGTGATTTGTGCTGCATAGTGCATACTGACTTTTTTATTTTTGTACTCCTTTGTTTCGACAAGCGCGGCGGTTTTCGGGCGGGAGTTTTTTTGGAGGGAAAAGGGTTGGCAATCTGTGGACTGAAAATGTGGTGGAATTACCATAGATATTTTGGTTTGAATTTCGAATGTCGTTAGAGCGTTCGACAGGATAAAATGCCTGACTCGTGCATTAAATACGAATATTAATGCTTTAATAGATGCAATCTTTGAAGTTATTATTAAGTAATTTTGACATCGGGGAGTTAGACATGCAATAACATCACTTAGGTACTTTTATAATCTGTAGTCTACAAGTAGTTAGAAACATGTCATTCACATAATATTTAATCAAGTCTATCAGTTCTAGTCCATTGTTTAGGTAGCCATTTGCATTTTTTTACTACAGCTAGTAATTTGTAGATGTTTGCTATAATAAAATATGGTACGCTGGTTGGAAACATGAATAACCATTTATTTTTTTAAACTTTATGGTTTTCTATTAGTACAGTCCGGCTGTCATTTGGATATTTGATAAGCAAATAGGTATCTGGCTGTATTTTATAAGCTTTCGACGTTATTGTAAATGTTACTTTCTAGTTTTAATCCAGGTGCAGTTAAGTACTTCGGATGACCATAAGCTAGGGGCAATCCAGAGTCTTCCTTAACTATATAGGTAGCTTTAGGTCGTTGCTATGCCTCTCCGTAATATTAGAAAATGCTACTTATATCATATTATGTACGATAGATATTAGATACATTGAACCCGTCTTTCGTATGACAATTTTTGGGGCAAATTTTAACTAAAATAATTTTCAGAAAATGGCTGATTCAGTTACTCTGAATTTCCAAATTGACCGAATTTTCATTAGTTAAATAATAATATCGTTGTTTCCAATATTCAAATCAAACTCTTTTAGTGAAATGTCAAAAACGAACTTTGCTACGGCTTTTGTATGAAATATGATGACGTCATAGCTTTTTACTGTCAAGTAGAAAACTTACTTATTATCAATAAATTAACAATAAAAATGTAAAATAAAGTTTTAACATTAACTGATGAATAAATCTACCATTATTTTGACATGTTTTAGTAGATAAAAAACTTTAATTATTTATTTTACTAGCAGGAAACTTCCCTATTGTTATTTCATCGAAATTTACCTGTATGATATCGATAAAGAGGTTTATCCCCGAAAAGATAACTACTAAAGAGAAATAATAATATTACTGGATGTCAACTAATGACGTCCCCTGTCATTAATGTCAAACTGACACAGGCGGAAAACCAAACAGCCAATGTCGATACCACTTCAAAACTTATATCTCTCAAGTATTTACTGAATATATTAAATTTAATTAAAAACCGCACTGATTTAAAATGGATGTTAATGACATCACCGGTCGGTATTGCGCGTTATTTGAATGTTTTATATGTGTCATGTATGTGACTGTACCTACCTACCTACTTAGTTAGTACCTATCTTATCTCTTTATCTAAAGGTATGGCTTAGTCCTGCTGTTTGTCTGTTTGTTACCCTTTGACTTTGAGACTATTGACCGAATAAGATAGTAGTATTGCTCAATTTATGCAACTGAAATTCGCCAACGTATCTTTTTTTATTCACACTTGTACTTTGCTTTTAAGAGAAGGGTGGGCAGGTTCTATGTATTTTCCAAGTTGGGCTTAAGTCTATATAATAGATGTTTGGCCTGGAAACTAGCTTAAGTCAATCACTTTCTTCAACCATTGCACCTGTTGCCAGAATTGGCGAAACTACGAAAATAATTTAACAAAAACAAATATTATTCGATTTATTTTATTTTATGACATAATTTTATTATATTGTTGATATTTTGAAATATAGATATAAACTTACAAAAACTACCTCCGTAGTCCAGTGGATAGCGTATGCGACTGCTGATCGGAGTTCCCAGGTTCGATTCCCGGGTCCTGCAAAAGTGTTACTAGGTTTTTCCGAATCCTCAGTAGCAGCACGGAGTCTGGTACCTATTACGTGGAACCTAAAATTCATGGCGAAATGTGGGTGTAATATTACACCTCTGCCTACCCCTTCGTGGATAAAAAGGCGTGAGACTAAAAAAAATAACTTACATAAACAAAGTGTTATTTAATTTGGATGGCTACTGAGCCACCGCAATAAAATAATGTCATCGCATGTCTTATTGTAGGTACTTATGTATTTATAAATAAAAAAATATAATCTGTCTTTACTTAGTTTGTTGGTTCAATAAAAGTTTCGTTACGTTACCAATATTTATGTGACGGCTCTTAATCTCGAAATTATTTGGCAGGCTTATGATTATGACCCCTGCTTCACCTGAAAATTGAATTCACCTTCATTTATAAATTACATCCAAATTTAGAACCACATAAATAATATCCGTGTGGTGACGGATTAAGAAAACGGAATGTCACCACCCCATATCATCCCATGGGTGTCGTAAGAGCCGACAGAGGGAGAATATTATGCAGAGAACAGCACTGTAAGAGAAGGAAAATTTGATATAAACCCTATACCAACCCGTTTGGCCACCATGGTATAGTAGGCCATTTCCTCCTTTCAAAGGAGAGGCCAAGTCCAGCAGTGGACTGTTAAAGGCTGATGACGATGATGATGATGAAATAACAGATAACATGAAAATCACTATGTCTAAAGCTAGTTTTTACTCTAAATGTATATTTTTTCGCAGTATAAAACCTGATACGTGTATCTAACCCGCATATTTCTTCTCGTTCAGTTGGCTGTGACCGCAATAGACACGTTACCTTGCCCTTCAGTGGAACAACTCTTGGACCGTACGCAACCAGGCTATGTAGCATTACTTATATGGGCCAGTATAGCCTGAGCTGTATTTGAATCATCATTGTCTTGCAAAACGGTTTTAGGAAGAACTACTCCACTACATTGGCATGTTTTACGCTAACTAAAATGATAACTGAGAGTCTCAACAACAAAGATAAGATAATCTCAATATTTCTAGACATGTCCAAGGCTTTCGATTTTGTGAACCATAAATTATTGCTGTATAAGCTTGAAAAATATGGAATTAGAGGAATAGCCCTAGATTGGCTTAAGAGTTACTTAGAAAATCGTTACCAATGCGTGGAAATACAATGCTCGTCTGGCAAAAATAATGCAATTATGAGATCAAAATTCAAGGTACAAAATACATCTGGAGTTCCGCAAGGAAGCATCCTTGGACCACTGATGTTTATATTATATATAAATGACTTGCCCAACGTAACTAACCATAAATGTGTACTTTACGCTGACGACACAACTTTAATTATAAATGACAGGAATAAAAATAATTTAGAAAAAGAGACAAATATGACATTAGATAGAGTAATAAATTGGTTAGAATGCAATTATTTACAAATAAATATTAACAAAACTAAAATGATTCAATTTCAAACTTACAACAGCAAACCTTTAAAGCTTGACATAAAATATAATAATAACGTAGTTGAAGAAGATAACTCCACATCCTTTCTAGGCATTACCATTGACAAATACTGTAATTGGAAACAGCATATCGAAAACCTTTGCTTGAGTCTAGACAAATTTGTTTACGCTTTGTATCGCTTAAGACAAGTATCGACCATAGAAACGGCACTAAGTGCATATCACGGATATGTCTCGTCAAAACTAAGATATGCTCTTATAATATGGGGAAACTCGGTAGACGCAAACAGAGCATTTCTTGTGCAAAAAAAATGTATCCGAGCAATCTTTGGCATACATCAAACAGAGAGCTGCACCACCTATTTTAAAAGGCATCATATATTACCACTACCTAGCCTGTATATTTTTGAAATTTGTGTTTTTGTGCGTAGTCATCCATATTTATTCCCTAAGCACAATAATGCCGTGAAAAGACCTGGTAGACATGTTTACAAATTGTTAATACCAAAACAAAGGGTAAATGTATTTAGTAAGAATGTATACTGCATGTCAATACACATTTATAATAAATTACCTAATAGTTTTAAGGAGATTAACACTTTGAATGTTTTTAAATCAAATTTATATAAATTACTAATTGACAAATGTTATTATAGCATAAAGGACTTTTTAGATGACAGAACATTGTGACATATTAAGTATTATTGACATAAAAGCATGCAAACATAATATTATGAACAATTTGAATTTAAATGATAATAATTAATGTGATGTGACTTGTTATAAAAGACCGAAATCTCACTACACTTAACATTTGTACACCATATAATGGTAGAATATGGCTAGCACTATAATATGTACACCCAGATCTTTTGTAATACCCATATTCTGACAAATAAATGTTTTATTATTATTATTATTGCCCTGGTCCCAATTTATTTGGGGTCAGCGCAGTATGACCTTTGCTTCCATACTTCTCTGTCACCAGTCATCCGATCGTTTACCTCTTTCTCTTTCATATCCATCCTCACACAGTCCATCCATATTTTTCTTGGCCGTCCTCTCCCTTTTCATCCTTCTACATGCGTATCCATCACTTTTTTACCAACATACATCTCATCTCTCCGCATAACATGTCCATACCAGCCCACCCCTGAGCTGTATTTCAATGACAAGCTTTAATAAAGATAGATCAGCTTAAATTGGAATCTATGTAGCTGCATACTCAACATTTTTACCTCCTAATTATAAAATGCTTTTTTTTACAATTTTCAATGGTGCTCAGATTATTTTCAAGTGAAAAGTGCCAGTTGTTCTGGAAGGGTTTCGACACTATCCGTATTAAATAACGGGGGCAGAAGGACTTACGAAAATTTTCTGACACTTGTTTTATCTGTATTTTGTTTTACAAAGGATTTGAACCCACCGCAAGCGCAAAACTAAAAGTGGCGAGACAAGTATTTAAACCCATGCGCCATCCAAGCCATCGCATAGAAAAATATTGTATATCTACTTATTTATGGTTAAAGACTGCCTCTGTGGTCCTGCGGTAGTGTAAGCGACTGCGGATCACGAGATCTCGGGTTGGATTCCCGGGTCGAACAAAAAGTTTTATTGGGTTTTCTGTTAGAAATTATCCAATAGAAGTTCAGAGTCAGGGAGTTGGCGGTGTCACACCCCCGTGCCTCGGAAAGCACGTTAAGCCGTGGGTCCTGCGCCCAATCTCTCTCCGGTCGTGTCGCTTGTGGCGTCCCATCGGACTATGAGAGAGAGGGAATAGAGAGTACACTTGAGTATGCGCACACACTTGTGCACTATCATAAGTTCCGGTTGGCAAGTCTCATATATAGACAAGTCGCCGTGGCCGAATTCGGTCGCGAGGATATCATCATCATCATTTATGGGTAAAGCGTTATCACAACAACAGTTATTTTAATGTTCATAAATCTATTTTGGTTATTAAAAACAATATCAATCGTGTTTTTTGCTTGTGATTGAAACTGTTTTCCTGCTGTGCTTTAAATTTTATTAAACAATGGATTATTGTTTAAAATATTTTTGACTAACAATTTTATATTCACGTACAGATGTTTGTTATTGACTTATTTTTTACTGAGTTTCAATAGGTACAGAATTCTTTTCCGTTTTCCCTTTCTTTATACACTAGATGAGCCCGCGGTTACACCCGCGATATTTAAGGCTACTGCTCCGCTCCTTCGGCTCATAGCGTGATGTTATGTAGCCTATAGACTTTCTCGATAAATGGGCTATCTAAGACTGAAAGAATTTTTCGAATCGGACAAATAGTTCCTGAGATTAGCGCGATCAACCAAACAATCAAACAAACAATCTCTTCAGCTGTATTTATTAAGTAAGTATATAAGATTAGAGAACAAATTCAGACTAGGCACGCTTTTCATAAAGTAGCGGTAAAAAGTCTTCATTTATGATTCTACCGTCACAAAGCTTTTCAATTAATTAAGTTTGGAGCCCTACTCACTAATAAAAACACTATTATTTACTATAAGACAGTTCATCATCAGCCTTTAACAGTCCACTGCTGGACAGGCCTCTACTTTGAAAGGAGGAATTGGCCTACTTTACCACGCTGGCCAAACGGGTTGGTATAGGGTTTGTTTATAATATTTGTTGGTATAGTGGAAGCACGGAGTCTCCTAATACAAGCAATTCCTTGCTTAAAAGGTATCTCCAATAATATGTATCACAATGCCAATTGTAATAAACGTTTTTAATGTATCAAGTTTTCCTTCTCTTACAGTGCTGTTCTCTGCATAATATGCTCCCTCTGTCGGCTTTTACGACACCCATGGGATGATATGGGGAGGTGACATTCCGTATTCTTAATCCGTCACCACACGGGATCAGAAATCTATCAGACAGTAGTACAACTATTTACTATAAGAATTGCTAAATGAATTCATTGTATTCTGTTGACCTGACGCACGTACCATCACATCAGCAACGCCTGAATGGCTGACAAACCATACTATATATATCTCTCCAGACATATCTATGAACCTAACACGTCAATGGCATATTCACAATCTGCACCCACTATCTGCCAGATATCTTATCTAATTAGAAGTCGTTACGTAAACACGATATGCCCTTTGACATCTCCGTCATTGGTCGGCCATTATCAGCTCTCGAAAATGACCCGATCATTCGGACTGACCGTCTGGTTTCCGGATAATACAATCACAAGATATCTTGTTTCTGACCTTTGGAGATTAGAGGTCATCAAAAACTGCATCCAATTATATTAGTTGCGAACTATTTTATCTTATTCCACGGCGACGGTTTTCAATTTTCTGTGGTCTTCCATTTTATACCAGAGCAAACTTGGTTACCGAAATCTGATATTTATAAAGGTAACAAACAATTTACAGGAAGCAATGACAAGTTTATTATGTAAATGGTAAAATTCTATATCAATTAAAGAAGTAAATTCCTATGAATACTTGATGTGATTTAGATTTACATCTCGCCCCTCTTAGCATTTTCCTGAGTGTTGCGATTTGGATTTCCTCACGAGACTACACTGCGTGTTCCACAAAATGTTGTTTCGACCCTGGGTGTTCTATGATTTTTTTCCATTGATTGAATATTTTTATGTTCCCCACGATAAAGGGTTTGTTCCCAGTGCGAGAGATAACTTTCAATCATAAACAATCTGGCCATAATTTCGCGATCCCAGCATTTATAGTTAAGTAATGTTTGATATTGATAATTAACTGTATTTTTAATACGGTTTAATTCTTTTATAGGGTATATACACCTAAACATCATTTGCGAACGAAGCTGTGCTGTGTGTGAAAGAGATTATTTTGTACCTCCGTCAGCCGTTTGATTATCTTAGTACTCCTCTACCCACCTCAAGTAACAGTAGTTTCGTCTATGCGTTGTCTGTCAGTCAGTCAATAACGGAAGAATTATTATTAAAATTTATACTTTTTAGTGACTAGAAAAGTTTTGAGATTCACCAATTTAAAAAAATAATTACATTAAAATTAAACCTTTTTAAAATCTCCAACTATATTTGAAATTCGAATGCTGTTAGCCATTTGATGTAATTACAAAAAAAAACAAAAATGTTACATTCATTTCATTATTCCGTTTTGCGCGCTTTTCCTCGCAACAATGGAATTGGAACGAGAGCATTTTCGCGCCATGATTCTGTATGATTTTAAAGTCGGTTTGAGTGAATTAGAGTGTCAAATAGGTTCATATCTGCATTTGGAGACCTTGCACCGTCTCGTGCTACAATTTTTAAGTGGTTTTCCCAAATCAAACAGGGAAAACTGTCCCTCAAAGATGACGACAGAAGTGGTCGTCCTGCGACTTCTGTTACAGCGGAAAACATCGAAACGATGAAAAAAATACTACTCGAAGACCCAAAAGCTACCTACAAGCAGATAGAGGAGATCCTGAAGATTTCATCTCCGTCATTGAATGAGATTTTACATCGTCATCTGCAAGTGAGAAAGCTTTGTTCGCACTGGGTAGCCCACGCGCTAACAGCCGAACAAAAAAATTGGTTGCTGTAAAGTCGGTATACGGGCGAAAGTTTTACGTGACAACGACTTTGAGTGGTAAAATAATTTTAATGTGAATATTCATTCGTATAGTAGGAAGAAGGATGAAAGACGCGTGCCTTTCACTTTTTATGTCTGTCTCTCTCGCTCTTAGGCGGGACGCGTGCCTCTCACTCGCTCTCATTGTGAGCGCATAACGTGAGCGGAGCGTAACGCAGTTTCTTGAAGTGTCACTCGGCAAACCAATTTATAAGACGTTGTCACGTCAAAAACAAGCCCACGTAACTTTGGTGCAAAGAAATTATTGTAAAATTTGAAAATGGAAATGGACGTGGCATATTTAATATAATCACCGGAGATGAAACTTGGGTATATCAGTATGACCCACTAACTAAGCGTCAATCCACGGTTTGGATGCTTCCGGACGAGGAATCTCCTCTAAAGGTCAAACGCGGGCGCAGCGTGGCCAAGAAGATGGTGGCAACTTTTTTTGGTGCGAGTGGTCATGTGGCAACAATTTCTATGGAGCCCCAGGAAACTGTTAATGCTCAGTGGTACAGTGATGTGTGTTTACCGACTGTGTTTAATGTTTTATGCCAAAAACGTCCAAATATGGGTTTGCGAGGACTTTTTTTGCATCATGGCAACGCATCACCTCACAAAGCTAAATCGACGCAAGAGTTTTTGAAGAGTACAAAGTTCCAAAAATTGAACCACCCGCCTTATAGTCCCAATTTAGCGCCTTGCGACTTCTTTCTCTTCCCGAAAGTGAAACTTGAACTTCGTGGAATAAATTTCGACAGTCCCGGGAATGCTCGAGATGCGTTCATAGCAGCGGTGGAGGACCTACCTAAAGAAGATTATCGCCAATGCTATAACTCTTGGTTTAGGCGAATGAATGGTTGTATACAAACCAATGGAGAGTACTTTGAGAAAATGTAAATAAATAAAAAGTTCTATCTTTATTTGCTTTTTTCTATCTCAAAACTTTCCTAGTTACCCACGTATATGGATGATTGAATAAATCTCTAACAACGATTTTAGGCGTCAGACTATGTATACGTAAATAATAATACAATAACAGGACCTTATTTCCTTATTTGTCGTAAATTTTGTGGGAATTTTGGATGTCTCGGAATTACCAATAATTAATGATTTAGAATCAACCGTGTAGGCAGACAGAGGTTATCATTATTCGCCATTTGCACATTTATATTATTATTGTTAGAATAAACATATTATCGACGTGTAAAATATTGCGTTTGTCACATAAAAAAATAGCTAAGCAAAATAATTAATTCTTCAATAATATTCTAAGTCGTTTTATTAAATAAAACTTATTAGCATTAAGTAAAAGGCGCATGTTCTATCCTATTCTCGCAACACGATAGTTTGTTTGAAACAGCTGCAGATTATCATGAAGGTGTAACAAGTGACGTCATTTGGTGCTATGGTCCTCTCTGTCTATTTAGCAAACTTCAAATGCTTGTAACTAGCTTAATATGAAAGTAAATTCTATGTTGTTTTCGCTTTTTATCATCATCAGTTCTGTACATAGGTAAACTTTCCCACTGCTAGGCAAGGGGTATTGTATTGTCTGTGGCAAGGGTCTCTAACTATGATAAAAGTAAGGCAATAGTCCAAAATCTGCTGGCCAAGTGCACGTTGGCAGACTTCACAAGCCTTTCGAGAACATTATGGGGAACTCTCAGACATTCAAATAAAATAAATAAATATTTTAGTTAGGTCGGCACCCAACTGTCCTGGCTGGCTGCTTGTTCATATTTGAATTTGAATGTCGTATGTTATAGTTTTTAAAATGTTCCATTAGGTAGCGGTGTTGATAGGAGTTCTGTTGGCGGGAAATCGCTAGTCCATTGTTTATAGATGAATCACACCTTATGTAGGTACATACGTACTTAGGTAATGTATCAATTGATATTCCCGTAGCAGATTTAATGTTGATTTATGTAAGTAAATAATATAATTATTACATCAAATTTATTGTTACCTAGAGCATAAAATTATTTCCAGGTGTAATTCAGTTTAAAGTAGGAATAAACCTAAAAGCCTTTAAAAAAATGGCAAGGAAATGGTAAAATAAACAAAAAGAATAGCGAATTAGCGACTGCGTACATTTATATACTAATATTACGAATGCTGTCTATAATTATGTACTTATATGTGCATAAATACATAGGTATACCTGTATCTATATCTGACATTCTGTCATTTTGTCTATGACTTTATAGAAATTGTAGACGATATCATACTGACTTTTTCTCGTCATCATATAAATCTGATAGATATTCCAATAGCCTCATATGTGCTACCCGTTAAAACATATTTGTGTTTTTTCTGGGTATAAATAGATGTGTAACTTACATAAGGTGTTAAGATATATTTTTGTAAATAAGTAACAATTGGGCATAGGAAAATAATTAATTAAATCCCTGCTTTAGGCAGGTTTATACGCGATTATGTTAAATTACTTACTTGAAAATAATATTTCTTATAGAAATGAAGTATCGTAGAATATTATTATTATTATTATTATTATTATTATTATTATTATTTATTATCAGGCAGGCAGTTGAGACAACTGATAATGCCTGTATCCAGATGCTCCTCACTGGTTCCTCTGTCTGCAGTTCAGTAGATGTTTATCCAGTCTATTCTTGAATTAGTTATTAGTTATTAGTCTTTTATTATGTAGTTTCAGCCTAGCCTAGGTGTAGCTCCAGTCTCCATATTATTTAAAAAGGCCTTTGTTTAAAAATATTCATATTTCTATTGGCCACCGTTTTAATACAAAACTCTTTCTGCGTGCAGGAACCAGTCTTTATTTTTAATAATTTCTTAACATAACATATTATTTTTATAAAACAAGTTATAATCGCAAACAGGTGTACGTACATATAATATTATTATTATCTTAAAGTAACTTGATGTCATGTAAAAATAGTACTTCAGTTCAGTAGCCCTACAAATAAGCCGGTTTCTGTCCATTGACTGGATGCGCAGGCGCAACTATAGTTTTCTTTCATCCCCACAGCAAAAATAAAAAGCAACGACCATAATCATCGATCCTCATAGAAAAGTAAAATTATTCTTTAAATTTCAAATAAATAATTATACAAAGCAAACGGGTCATTGTAACACGATTATATGAAAACAAAGAGGACAATGTTAGACTGAATGGAAAATACATTGGTCTGTAAAAGTGATGAAGTAAAAACGTTGTTCGTCGTATCGTTCATTGAGTTCGAGTATTATCGGCTACAAACCTAGGCAGAACTAATAGGTTAGCTACGTTCGTACCTACACTGATAGCACGAAGGCCACAAGAACGAAGGCGATGCACCTCAAAAATACTCATGTGTTTCATCAAACAAAAACATCTATTCGCAAGTTCGTCAACCCAAAAATAACAACACATACATTAACAACCCCAACATCATCCAAATTACACGTCACTAAGGGCGCTTTTCCCTCGCATTTTAATCCGCGACAAGTTCACGATGGTCACATGAGTGAATTTGCAGGCGCAAACTAGCAATGCAACGCACTAGCGACAACTTCACTCGCTCCAATCAAGTTCATAGATTAAGATTGGCGTTCATAGAGTGATTAATAAATTACGACCGACCAGTACCGGGACGCGATTAATTTATAATTTTAATATAATGAGACTCACCTAAAGTCCATGCAGTATCTGTCCATATGCAAAAATAATGTTCCTTCTTGTTTGTATCTCCATAAATAATAGTTCACTAACACTCTATCTATACTAGTTTTATCTAAGTTTGCACTTTGACATCACAAAATTCTGTAAGTTTTGTACGAGCAAGGCACTATGGCTACATCACAAATTTGAGCAAAGTGAAAGAAAAAAAAATAGTTTCACTTTAAGAGGTCATCGAACGCGCGGCCGCGACTATTCCGCTGCATTCGAAAATGGAACGTTTTGAACACACTCACACAGAGTTCGGAAAGTGATTTCGGCGGGGTTCGCCTCGGCTCGGGGTCCATTCGGTGGTTTTTCGTAGATTTTCGTGTCGGGTGGCACGCGAGGCGCGTGCGGGGACAGCTCGCGCGCAACTGAAGATTGTCGTAGGTTAAGTTTGGAAAAAAACACCGCTAGCTCAATTTTCCGCTTACGGGCTCGGCAGTGTCTCCCCGCCAAAAACTAGTTGTACTAGCACACATCACGCTGTGCCCCAGATGGGGTAGTCCCATTTCAAAACTCCCTCAGTCCACGAGGTTGCTATTGTTTTGACAGCTCCATGAGTATACAACCATGCGTATATGTATACAGCGGGAATATGCAAGTCGCAGAGGGCGCCACCGGTCGCCCATAAGACGCCACCGATTAGAGAAACAAACCGCTATTAACCAAATAAACTAGCACAACGCGTAAACACAACGAAATTACTGAATGCCACTTTTCATTATATTTCGCTATGCACCGGCCGACGTCACCGAAATAGCAGACGTTCAAAGCTATGGTCGTCTCTTTCGCGCGCGTTATGAGCGTGCATTTCTAAATTCGAACATTGGGAATTTGAATTTGAACTGTCATCTTTTGATGTGTTTTAATGGCGAGTGAATATGTTAGTTGTTTTATCGTGTGTCGAGAGCACGCTCGTCGCTCACTCGGCGTATAGGTGCACACAAGCACGTCACTGCACTTGTACTGAGGCTAGATGACATTCACAGAGGCTTAAACTCGCAAGTTCAGACGGATGCGGCGTCAATAAACTGGCCGGTGCGATGGTGCGTTCTTAATGTGCAAACGATGTCATTTTATATCGGTTACACACTATACAAACACGCCGAGTCTATGCACCGAGCACTAGGTATATACTGACCAAGTGAGGACCTCATCCTCCCTTCGTCACGGCTTTTTTTATATTAAATCGTCGAGAAAACTCGAACAGTGAGTTCATTGTTCATTAATTCTCATATTAACTATACGATTACCATTATTTCAATGTCAGCTGCTACAAGGATATCGTAATACCTAATGAATAAAATAACATTATTTATCTGTCCACTTAAACACGTTACTTGAGAGAATGAGATGGCAAACATCTTAAAACTACAGAGAATTGTAGAAAAACATGCATCTCATCATATTAAAGTAGGGCATAGAATTTTACAATTATAGCAAAATGAATTCTTTCTCAAGTGTTTGCCGAAAAACTGCAATTTTGGCACAAATCTACTGACACACATTGCTGTCTAGATGTTGCTAATTGCTCAATATTAATTAGACGAACACATGGCAATTAAATTGGCTATTATAACTACAATATATGGGGCAACGGATACGGACATGTAAAATTAAAGGGAAATGGGCATATTATATAAAAAATCTATATCTGTGTTCAATAAATTTTATGAAATACGAAATAACTTTATCATGTGCATAGTAAGACTATTTTGTTAATTATTATGTACAAAATAAATACTATACTTTTATGAATGCATTGATTGAGAATTCGGCAATGAATTGATTTATCTCTTACAGCAGCTGACGTATCACTGCACTGCGATATATAAACGGTATTATATAATTTTATTACAATATCACATAAGGCGCAGAAACAGGTATATAAATAGATTCACGCCTGTTTCTCGGAGGGGCACGCAGAGACCGCCATTTGATCCTGACATCTCTTTTCTCTTCATTCACTCTTATCAAATATTTCATACATGCACTTCAATTTAGGGTACTTCTAACCTCTCCTTTTCTAGGATGTATCTAATTTGGTCAGAGAACGTTCGCCTAAGTCTTCCCCTTAGGATCATAATATACCTTAGTTTGTGGTTTGCAATTATATAATCTCCATGATACTAACAAGAAAATAACTAAAATACTAATACAGGCATGCAATTCCCCCAACGCACGCCACTGACTTTTCCAAACCATGTGCGTATTAAAATATTAATTATGATTACTTACTTGCTAAACGGTGAAAGAAAACATCGTGACAGTTCTCCACAATGATCTTGAAAGACATGTGAAGACTGGCTACTCCCACTTGGCCAGCGTGGTGAACTAAGTATAGCTTAACTCTTGACACAGTGAGAAGAGTAGCGTGTCCATCAGTGGGACAGTTGATATACAGGGTTGGTGATTATGACATAAATACATATAGGCATCATCAGCCCTGTATAAACTGTCCCACTGCTGGGCACGGGCGTCTTCTCACTATGAAAAGGGTACGGCCATGGTCCACCACACTGGCCAAGCCAAATATATAAGCATACTCAATATTTAATATTATACAGGTAAAAATTCTTACGAATGAGTTCATGTTTAAATGCCTAACTAAAAATAATTTGACAATACAATGGCAGCGTAAACAATGCACGGAAAATTCTGAACATGATTACAACCAAATTGTAATACCAAAAATGTACATCGACCAAAGTATGTCGGTATATTTGTTTATCTGTATATAATATAACTAACAGGCTACGCACAGCCGAAACTACAGAGCGCAAGCAACTGAAATTTTGTGTATATTTTGCTCGTGAAATGTTAGGTAACACTAAGTGCGGACTTTTGGAAATTCCCAGCCTGGGGGAGTAAGAAAATTAGCGCGGGCGGCGCCGCAAGTAAAGGCTAGTTCTTAATCATATAAATTATCCGTGTGACAGATTTGGATCGTCCATTTCATTCCTAGGGTGTCATCATCATTCTCCGAACGTCATCCCAGTTAGAACCCGGGGTCCGCTTTCTAGTCGAACTGGATTTGACCGAATATTTATACGGTGTCATAACAGGCAACTAAGAAAAATACACGTAACTACCTATTTATAAGTCACAATTTTATTGAAGCCTATGTAAAATTGCGTAATCAAATAATTTATCTACGCCGTAAAAATGTTGATGGCAAACATCTTTTTTCTTAAGTTTTAAGGATTATCGCCTCGTGCAAAGATAAAAAACACTACAGACAGCGCACTGGCAATAAGTCTGTATGAATATAGTCTGTATGGTGCCAAAGACTCTCCATTTACCACTCACCTCCTTAGGCCTGAATAGCACGTACCGGTTCAGGCTTTCTTCAAGAGAAATGAAGGCGACAAAGAGGGGGCTATTTGGGGATTGGATTGACCCTTACGTTTTTCGGGGCTTTGTGTTGCGGAAGACAAATAGCAGTGTTGAAAAGCAAAAAATATTCTGATAAATCTGGTTAGACTAGCAAACGGACCCCGGGCGTTAAGGCGTAATTCTTGGATGCAACTGGGACTACGCTAGACCAGCGGTGGGATAAGCCTCGTCAGCAATAAACCCGTAATCTCTACCTATCCCTCGGGCAAAATACCTGAAGATCCGTATATGGTGATATTACATACTTAGGTAGGTACTTCAAATTGTGTAGGGACGTAATAGTTGTTCAAATATTTTCCTCAAATGCCTTAGCGTGTTTTGACAAAATTATTCGATATAACTATAAATAACAATCATCTATTAAGCATAGTTTTACTTTCATATTCTTTTAGATATTTAAGAAATTTATTGGTCGCACCTATTGTATGCTAGTGTATATGTTGGCACCCACATTAGGTATACAATAGGTGCGACTACGTCTCTAGCTTACTTATATTTTTCTGGATTTAGGTATATCTGAATGAGCTATTTTATTGTTTCGTCCTTTTAACGTAGCTAGGTTATAGTTATTAAACTTATATTTTTATTACCCACGACAAAAGTAGAAGTTCGTCTTAAAGCCTAGACGTAGAAAGGTAGACTGGCAGAAAAATAAAGCATTTTCTGCCAGTCGACCTTAGAGTGGTGAAAAGATAATGATGCCATATCGTAAATATGTTGTATGTGTTCTTATAAGATTGCCGCATGAAACAATATTTTCAACATTTATTCACAGCCTTGTAGACGTGGTTGATATGAATAAAAATTGCGTGAGCCTATGGATTTCCTAAAGTTAAGTGTTAGTTTTGTTTTTTGTTTATTTAGATGTCTTCATCATTGTCCCAGCATTATCCCGGTTACCTAAGCCTTTCACCTAACCTAATGTGTCAGAATATTAAGTATTTTTTTCGCAGATCCACAATTACTTGCTAATAGAGCCCTAATAGTCGCTCTACGAAGTATAATATTTAATACATACCCATCCCCATATGTCGTATAGTATATGTTGTGTACAGAATGGGTTGAATAATAGAAGATAATGTTAATATTAATTCTGAATTGTTCGTTCATATTCACAGACGAAATTGATTTTGAATGCAATTGATTTTTACCTGCGTCAAATCTTTAATTATTACTTTCTTAGAATGATACCGCCGTCTATTATTAATGCGGTGAAATTACTCAAACGTAATAAACAGAGCAAATTACTTTCACGCGTATTACCTTATGAATGTAAAAACACCAGGATCTATCCATTTGATTCAATTTCATTGAGAAATTAATCAAAATTCATTTATTCAATTTATTATTGCCTGTAGGTTATAATGTTTCATTTACATTGATTTTTATTTGCCTACTAGAGGATGCCCGCTGCTACGCCTGCATATTTATATATTTAACTGTTTCTGCCTCTGTCCTCTTCAGAATTTCGAGAAATCCCTTCAAAGGGATCTTCTTGGGGACCGTAAGGTGCACCCTACGGTCATAAGTTAAGCATACATGCCAAATTTCAGCTTTTTGCGTCGAATATTTTTGGCTGTAGCTTGTCTTTCAGTCAGTCAGTACCGCAAGGATTTTATATATTTGCCTTTATGGTCGAAAAAAACAAAAATAAAGGTAGAAACTCGATGAGAAAGCTGATAAATTGTCAGCAGTGGACTGGGGATGTCTTTAGGTTGATGATAAAATATTGTTATCTTCTTAATATATAAAATCCTTGCGTTACTGACTGACTGACAGACACGCTACAGCCAAAACTATTGGGCGCAGGAAGCTGAAATTTGGCATGTATGTTCCTTGAGGACCGTAGGGGTGCACTAAGAAGGGATTTCCCGAAATTCCCACGGGATCGGCCAAAACGGGTAAATTAAAAAAAAATGCAGGCGTAGCTGCTGGCGGCCTCTAGTATTTTCATATACCTGCCCATTGCAATTGAGAGAAGTGTTGGACTCTATGAAGATCAATTGACCATTGCGGAGTAGAGTCTTGAGAAAGAGATGCAAGAGAATGTCAGTGCAAAGGTGTCGCACGTCGCGCGCGTACATCAGCAAAATCACGCACCATGAGAAGCGGGCTTAACATTGAATTCTATCATATAAAATCTTATTACATACTTAATGTGTCTACTTACTAAGTGAGAAGTTTATTTGCCAATCACATGAAGGTATTCAATCATGACAAAGTTTTGATTTCCTTTTGACATTGAAATCAAATTTCACTAAGAATTTCACCATCCGAAGTAGTCACGACTTTTAAACAAATCGCCATCTTGTATTTTTGTATTCAATTCGCTTAAACATATTTTACCTTCCAAGCAATAGGTACTTCTACAAAGTTTTAAAATCCTACTTCTTTTATAGCCCAAAATTTTGGAATTATGTTTGTTACTCTCACACACAAAAACTACTCAACAAATTTTAATTAAAATCCATACCTTAGTAGGTATCTTGTAGCATAAAGGCTATCTATCTTATATTGGAAACCGACAGCCCCGCAAGTAGAGTCAGGGGTATAGACTAGTTTAAAGTATTTCCTAATAATAAAGAAATGAAATGAGTTGAATTTTGAAATGAAATTACTTAGGTAGTCTTAATTTCGTGTAGACTTTTTTAAAATGCTTAATTTTAAAAAAGTCATTAAAGGACACAACCAAAAAAAATTACCTCAAAATATTAATGAATACTTAGATAAATATTTTTTGCTTCTTTTCAAACTACTTACGACAATTAAGTAGGTACCTACTTTTTTATCGGCGAAGATGCCAACGCCATTCATATAATGTGTCCATTTAGTTGATTGTAAGAATTATCGTTCGTTACCGTCAATTAAATTCCCTTTTCCAAAGGACCTGAATTTATGCACCCTTTCTTTTTAAGCACGGAATGTTTCCTTTAAAGAGAAAAATAAAACCAATTTTAAAGTTGTCAAAATATACGGCCATGATTTGTGTACTGCAACGAGTGTGATTTGCTCTATCAACTCTACATAATAATTATTACTTATTCTGCTCACAGTTTTGTACTTTTTTAATAATCTCACCCATAATAATTTGAGTTGTGTTCTAAGACAGCACGCATAGATTATACAGATATACTACAGCACGCATCTGTCGGGCCTCAATAACAGCAATCAGTTGCAGCCATAAATACTTTTTAACATAACATATATTAATTAAACACAGTTATCAACATATTACCTTATGCCTACAACAAAATGATATCGAAATTAAAACGTAAACTGAAAACGAAATTCGAAAATTGCATCGTCCATTTCCATGCAGCGAAAGTGACGTTTTATTTTTTTTAATGCCGAGTCCTGCCGAATGCACTGCACATTCAGCCTCGTCGTGTCATCGACCCTTGTATTCGGGCGTCGCCGGCCATTACGTTGGGAAAGGTCAGGCTCACGCACACACGTATAATGTTACTGTTGCTTTCTATGTGTGCGTTAGCTTTTACTTTCAATATTATTGCGAATTTAAATTTCGAATAAAGTTTTGGATACCGAGTTTTACGATTATTAACCGTACATAGTTCAGGTGATTAAATATACATTTTAAAAGTAGAATGTTACTAATGTCTATAAATATTTTAATAGCTTACTAAGACTTACTTTTTCCAATTCGCTTCATGTTATTAACAACAGCATTTCATAAAACACTTGTTTTAAAACCAACTGCGTTATCACCAAGGAACGAACACGCGGTCAAAATAAAAAAAATCGCCTAAAAACGAAACCACTGTCATTATACGATATGATATGAAAGACTCGCACAAAGACTATATTGTAGTACTCAATATTTGAAGAACAACAGGCGGGTCATGCGACAATAATAACATCGTTCAGAAACTGCCGAATTAAAAGCGTAGATATGCTATCTTATCGTCACTGACCATACCAATTCGGCATGTGTTGTGAGGGGTCATGGACTGTAACTCTCGCTTGCACACATATAAAATAACTCATTTCATCTCGCTCTAGTGCAAAATTATACATGTTTACTCAAGCGACTTGGCATAATGCTATGTTACATATTTTGGCAGTATTTTGTCTTCTATTTTTTGAATATTTTCGTTTTTAATCTTCAATGTTTTGATAAAAGGGAATACCTTGAACTTATTTTGATCAGGAACTTATTACTAACTTAACTTTGACTTTACGATAATAATTAATAAGTGCGTGCAGTTATTTTTTAGCTTTATGTGTGTGTATGTGTGAAACTTGTGTATGTATGTGTATTGCATTGCAGTATTTTTTAGTTATCGTTGGTTAGAATAATTACTCATTATGAATTTGTTTCAGGGTTTTAGTTAATGGTATCGCTAGTTTTTTGTACTAGCAAGGTGATTATTGTACGGGCTGGTTGTGGGGGACTACAGGCGATCGGGAGGATCATATACACGTGCTGTGGCCGTCTAAAATGTCTTAATATATAAAATCCTTGCGTTACTGACTGACTGACAGACACGCTACAGCCGAAACTATTGGGCGCAGGAAGCTGAAATTTGGCATGTATGTTCCTTGGGGACCGTAGGGGTGCCCTAAGAAGGGATTCCCCATTGGATTACATTTTATTTAAATTTATATTAAATAATCTCAATGCATTGCATTCAAGGGCCTTAGACCTCGGGGTCTCGCTTTCCAATCTAACCAGTATGACAGATTATTATCATTTCCACAATGTGAGTGCCGTTGACCTCAGCAACAAAGCATTAGTCCATGGTTAAGAACAGTGTCAATATATTTAAGGGTACTCACTCCCTATGACGACTGACAATGATCCTCATGACAGCCTGGACCGACAGCTTAACGAGCACTCCGACGTAGCAAGCCAAGCAAGCCATTATGCCAAGTCGCTTTTTAAGGTAGTAGAGCCTTGCTGACTTCAGCATGAATGGGCCGGCTCGACCGGGGAAGTACTACCCTCACACAGAAAATCGACGTAAAGTAACAGTACCTAAACTGTTGCGTTTCGTTCGGTGAGTGAGAGTGCCTGAGGCCCTATCCCCTATTCCTTCTCCCTCATCCCACTACTCATCCTATCCCATTTCCCAACCCCAAGGGGCGGCAACGCACTTGTGAATCCTGTGGTGTCGCTTGTGTCCATGGGCGGTGGTAATTGCTTACCATCAGGCAATCCGTCTGCTCGTTTGCCGCCTATTAACATAACATAAAAAAGCGATAATTAACAATTCAATACGCACGTAACTCCGAAATCATTGGTTTACTCCGTTGTTATGCACCCGATATCCTCTGCATTGCAGTCTCTTGGTATTTCCACTGTTCTTCTCACAGTCCGTGTGGTGACGGATTAAGAATACGGAATGTCACCACCCCATATCATCCCATGGGTGTCGTTAGAGCCGACAGAGGGAGCATATTATGCAGAGGACAGCACTGTAAGGGAAGGAAAACTTGATACAAACCCTATACCAACCCGTTTGGCCAGCGTGGTATACTTAGTAGGCCAATTCCTCCTTTCAAAGGAGAGACCTAGTCCAGCAGTGGACTGTTAAAGGCTGATGATGTGTGGTATCTCCACTGAGCTAACGCCGCCTAAGTGTATCGTCACAAAAAAAAACCGAAATAGGCCCAAGCGGCGCTCAAACTTGCCTAAATAACATTTGCACCTTTGAGTTATTTTATTAAAACAACTGCCGCATCTATACATATAAATAAAATTGGAGTGTCTGTTTGTAATATTAAAATAACCGCTTTTTACTAAATGCATATGGATGTGTACACGTACATAAACCCAAATTACTTTTTTTACAATTTTTGTCTGTCTGTCTGTTTGTTTTCGCTAATCTCTGGAACGGCTAGACCGGTTTTGACGGGACTTTCACTGGCGGATAGCTGATGTACCAAGGAGTAACTTAGGTACTTATTAACTTATAAATTAACCGGGTACGCGAAGTAGTTCCCTCAGGACGCGGGTGAAACCGCGGGAAACAGCTAGTTAGGAATAAATCCTATGTCGTGGGAGACTTTACAAACATACAACCAACGGACACAATAAACACCCAGACTCGAAACAACAATTATGAATCACACAAAGTGTTGTCTCGTGTGGGAATCGAACCCACAACGCTCCACGCAGTGTCAAGCGGCGACCGTGCAGTGAAGATTGGCTTTTGAGACAGTAAACAATTTGCGTGAACTCATAACATGTCCAAATTATTTAACTCAACGAGGAAGCGAGTGGTACAGCCTTCACCTTTTCAACAAAACGACGCATTTTCCAGTTTTATTAAGTGAACTTTTAGTTTGCCACTATTTTGGTGTGAATGCGTAAAATAGGTATAATTTAATGTTGTATGATGCCCTTGTCTTGACCGAGTTGTGATTTAATCGAACCTTGTTCTTTTCGTTCTGGTGATTTAAGCAGCTGCCTGGCTGTTTAGTTGTCCGGTGATTTTCGTGGGTTCGATCCCGACACAGGATACTTTCATTTCTTTCTTTCTACTTTCATTACTTTTCTTTCGAATTTTGGGAAAGTTAGCGATGGTTCGGGATTTTATAGTTCACCAGATATAGATAAATTATCACTATAATAAATTCAAACAACACCGAAAATAAATCACTGTTGCGATGAGCATTCTGCTGTTTGGTACCGAAAAACGACTACGTACTAAACGATGCATTATTTTGTAAAAAGAAAAATGTGAACGCGAAAAGTGGTTACGATTTTATTTTAGCGAAATTGCCGCCAGCTAACTAGCTGGCGGCAATTTCGCGCGCTTTTATGGATGGCGGCAATTTTGGCAAAATGGCGCCACAGATGCTGTCTGTGTCGTGTCTAAAAGTTATAAGTTTCAACTATAGGCTTTGAGAAAGTCATAAGTATTATTCCACCTTTGTAAGTGTAGAACTCAAATATACGAATAAAATTTATCGAATTTATAGGATAAGTTTTATTATAAGGCGATAGAGCTTGGTAGAGCTAACTGATTTTCATTCTGAGATTTGACTGTAAATAAAAATAAAAGGCTTTTCTGGTTTTGGAGGTGGCTGGACCTCTATGAAAGAAGTCTCTTATATAAATCCTTTAAAAGCCTACCCCAACGCTATAAGATAGTTAACAGTAAATTTCTTCGGCTTTTCCTTCTGCAAAGTTGTGAGTTGGCTTATATGCTAGGTTATCCCTTGGGAAGGTAGGTACATAGCGCAAACAATGATATTAGAAAAGTCGTAGATACGTTACCTACGTAGTAATCAATCCGTAGAAACGGTACACTAACGCACACATCGATAACTCCATATTTTATCAAAATTTCGGTTGACAAGATGTATCAGTTTCAATATGACGCCGGCTCGCGACGTCACACACACATTGTCAGACGTGCCAACTGGCTTATGTTTAGCGTCTTGCTTTTGGTATGCCCATAACGTATCTACTTCTTTTTACTTGTAACATCGTTGAGCGCAATCATTAGTGTACAAATCTCTCGAGTTCAAAAAATACGTAGCAAAGTGTTTCCGTTTATATTTATTTAAAATGATTATTTGTGTACGTTAATGAATATATGCCTCAGCCGTCATAAAATTACCTAGTCCCAAACGAATTTCGGGAAAATTAATTCCAAAATTCGGCTAATTTAACGTGTTTATTCGTACCTAATTAACATTTTACACTGATAACACAAATTAATGTCCTGACATTGCCCAACCTTTCCTTAAAACGGTAATAATACCAAAACTGATGTATTTGTATAAACATGGATGTTTGTCTTGGTCTGCCTGTTTCTATGTATAATGTGATGGTATTTACAAAAAAAGTATCCTATGTGTGTTTATCCATTATCTAGTACCCATAGTACAAGCTCTGCTTAGTTTGGGACTAGATGGTGATGTGTGTATGTGGTAGAATATTATTGTTATTTAAATCCTTGAAAAAGCTCATATCAGTTCGTTGGCCCTTTATTTGTTATTTTCCTTATTTGTACATCTGACCGAAACGCAGTAACTTAATTATTTCCCAAAATCCTGACGCAATGGCGACCGCAGATTATTTAGAGTAATTACAAATATTTTGAAAGCGAATAAGCCGTTATTACGTACTTCCGTTATTTACATGTATTTCTTATCTATTTTAGGGTTGAGTGGTAAACTATAGGGAGCCCTTATAGTTGGCAAAGTAATATATAGACTCTCGGATAAATATTACGATATTGAAATCGCGCTTTTTACTGACTACATCTGGTATGGTTAGATAAGTCGTTCAAAAACCTTACAGAAAATTATTGATATATTATGTCGTATATCTAAATGTAGTGTTTGAAACCTTCGGAGACCTATTAGGTACGAATCCTGTAAAGGCGAAAATGACAATAGCGAGAGCGAAGAATAGGGTTGTTTCCAACTAGTCAAATCAAGCACTTTTAATAAAATGTCAAAAACGACCTTTGCCAAGGGTTTGAAATATGACGTAGTGACGTCATAGTGTTTTGCTGTCAAGTAGAATACTTATTATCATTAAATTGACGATTAAAAATGTTAAATAAAGTTCCAACATTAATTTATGAATGAAACTACTATTATTTTGACATGTTTCGTGAGATAAAAATACTTGTATAATTTATTTAACTTGCAGGAATCTTCCCTATTCTATCATGTCTGCTGCGGACATTTCAATTCATGAGTCTTGTAATACAGAGAGCAGCTATAAAGTGCATCCAGAAGAAGTTGATTGCTAAGTTGCTTTATTTTTGGTTGGTAGCAAATAGCATATAAGCAATAGACTAGCATTTCTCTAAACTCTAGACCGGTTGCGATTATGACACCTACTGCATTTCGGGATTAGATAAATGTAATTGTGTGCCAGATTACATCTCTTTAGTATATAATTATTATATACTTATCTTGGCGATAAACTGCAGACGGACGGACATGGCGAAACTATGCCTAAATAGGGATCTCGCACTTACTACAGAACCCCAAAAATATATTTCTTGCAGATGCATCATACAGCCAAAGTTCTTATTTAGACTAAGCTGTTAGTGTTGTATGACATAATAATTATATTATTATTATATTTTGTGGTAAATTTGGTCTCCAAGCTAAGATTAATTCGATATATCCATTTTTTCGTTCATACACCGCAGTCGTATATTAGTTTATTGGCAAAAACAGCGCTTTATTCGTCATAAGCCAGTGCTTATGACGAATAAAGCGCTGTTTTTGCCAATAAACTAATATAGTTTCAGTTCCTTCTCGATATTGTGATATCAAAAAGGAACTCCAAAGAGCCACTCCAAGAAAACTGCGCTTGAATCTCATGTAGGATTCACAAATACGAGTCTGGATGATCAGTATCCCACCAATGTTTGTAAAGTATATATATTATATAATATATATATATAACTATTTCCTCCTTAGAGCACTGTGTTAAAGTAGAGACCCAAAATTTTTCGCATTTTCCACACTCTTTTTGACTTAAACTTTCTACCTCCTAGGCTTTCATGTGACTCAGTTCGACGACTCAGTTTCAGTTTATTCTAGCCTCTCAGGGTACTCTCACAGCTCCAAAACTGGCCATTTACTTGTCCATATGTGCATTCTGCTGCATGGTTGGGTATGGGCTTAAATCTGATCGAAAACAGTTTCATCCAGGCCATACATTGAAAAGTAATTTGTCTTTGAAAGAAAGCAGATGCTATATTATTAAGACACCCTAGATCTGCTCCTCGGTAAAAAATATCTATGGGTTGTAAACGGCTTAAATCATTGGGCATTCCTAACCAAGAAAAGAGAATAGAGTTCACAACTACAACGCATTTTAATTCTCATTCGCGCCTGAAGTTTGTGCAACACAACATTTCACACAGCTTGATAAAAATGTACCTTTTAGTCTACGCATTTTGTTATCTCAGTTCTTCGACCGATAACAGTCCTATGCCTTCGTCATGCGTCAGTCACCGATTGCCAACGAAAACCAACCAAGGGCAGACCAATGTCACTAACACAAACCTACTTATGACATATTTAAATACACGTGTGATAAATGAATGTGTCAAAAACGTGTGTTTTTATCTGTTTTAGACACAAGTCAAAATTCTTTCTTATCGTGTAATTATATTGTATCTATATTTGGTTTCTTAGTGATTGCATTTATTTTTCTGTTTGGTGATATGAGTTTGTAATGTATAAGCTACGAATGTTTATGATGCGTAGACTGGACAGGACTTTTAATGTGTAGTTATTAATTTTAAGTTATTGACACTACATACCACAAGTGCCTATTGAAACTTCTTACGTACAACAATCTATATACATCTATATACATGTAAATAAAATTGAAGTATCTGCCTGTGATTTAAAAGAAATGTGTTTTTCAAGTGCATAAAGTTAGAGCAAGTCATAAGGAAACTTTTTTTAAATCTTTGTCTGTCTTTTTGGAACTGGTCTGTGGGAACAGCTAGTCCAGGGTGTTTTTGGTGTGTATTCACACATCTGCCCAGGGATCAGCTATACAGGGTTATCCCGATCTTGTACCGGCTAGACCTCCACTGTATTGGAATAGTCCAGACCCACCACTCCCAGCCAATAGGGCCGGCAGTGTTGGGTCGATACCACAATCAGCAATCAACCCTGACCTGCTGACAAGAACCCAATTGTCCAACAATGAGCACACACAAAATTTATTACTCAAGCTGCATGCATTTAGTGTCTGCATTTAGGCCGATTCTCGTTAAAGTCGACCGAATATAAAAAAAGTCACAAGTTTATTGACACTGCTGAACATCTGGGTCAATATCGTGTATTTATTGATTTCGCTCAATAACAACAAGCAACAAATATACACCAACACTTTTATAGATCAGGGAATTATGCGCAGATAGGCCAGTCCATTGATGGAATATCGCTATCCCTTTGGGTTGCGGAGGTCAGACAGGCAGTTATTCTGTCAAATCTGGTAAGAAGTGCAAGCGGACCCCGGGTTGAAACTGGGATCACGCTAGGAGGATGATTGATTCTTGCCCCGTGCCAATGAATACAGATTTACATAGAAGCGCAGTTCTTAAGGATTTCGTGTGCCGATTCCAAGTGGAGACTGTCTCCAGTTTAGTTCGTAGTTGGCGCCGTGTTGGCGCTGGCGTCGTTCTCCGTCTCTCTTGCTCTCGTAGTTAAGATACACCGGAGGAACGTTCGTCTCTCTTGCTCTCGTAGAGACAGCTGTCACAGCGCGACTGACATCCCTCCAAGCGGCAATTTGGGTCACAGAAAGTTAGTCTTCAGAGCACCCATAGGAAATGCGCCTCTATGTAAATATCTGAGCTCTTTGCCCGTGCCTCAGAGAGCACGTTAACCTGTCGACTTGACTGCACGGTTGGCGTAGTGGTTTAAGCCGCCTCGCCGCTTGATAATACGTCGAGTGTTGTGGGTTCGATTTCCACACGAGACAAGACTTTGTGTAATTCACAAATTGTTGTTTTTGAGTTTGGGTGTTCATTGTGTCCGTTAGTTGTATGTTTGTAAAGGCCCTCGCGACACAGGATGTAGTCCTAATGCGGGACTTGTCTTATTAAAAAAAACGCTGTCGGTCTGGACTGTCTTTGCCAGTCATTACGGGGAGTCAGTATCCTCGCTTAAACTGACTCTGTTCTAAGCCATGGAACATCGCTATATCTTTGGCTTGCGGGAGTCAGACGGCAGACGCTCTGTGGAAAAGCTGATATTCTGTCATGTCTGATTAAAGTAAGCGGACCTTGGTCTCCCAAGACATAAATCTTGGACGCAACAGGGAACACGAAAGGATGGTTCTGATGATGCCAATCCATTCTTAGAGACCAACTTTTTAGAGCCGAAGAATAGGAAGGAAAATACCAATACTGATGCTAGATATAAACTAGGTACCTATACTTGTCTTCCGAGTGCCGAATATCCGACATAAGATAAACGTGATAAAAGGTTATCTGGCCGAACAACATACCAAAATAATTAGTCGTCGTTCATGATACTTAAAGTTTATGAAAATTCATAAAATTTATGAAAAGATAAAGATTTATTTATAAAATATTTAGTGCAGTGTAAAAAGATGGCTAGTTACCTAATGGTCTTATTTTGTCACTGGCATAATATCTGGCCAGATTAATTTAAAACCAGATAATTTCGATACCGTATTGTTACTGTATATGCGTTCCATCTTTACTTCCTTCTCCATTCTCATAGAATATTGAAATCAAATAAAAAAGGGAAAAGAAGAAAACCTTAGGTATATTTCTTCTTTCATCTTCGAGCTAAATTTCCTTAGTAGACGTTATTACAAATTGAACTGCTCAGTACATTGATATATCCGAGGTTACACCTTCTTTCCATCTAATTCCTCTATAGCATTTGTTATAACATGAATAAAAGGTTGTAGGAAAAAGTACAAAATGATGAGATACATTGTGGAAGGTTAGTAACTAAAGTGCAATTAAAAATATAAATCATTGAAACTTTACTCACTAATTAACAGGTAAAGTAAATTTAATGCATATTTGACATGCATACATTATTAATAAAAACTAATGATTTACTTCTGGTAGGTAATTTGCCAGAATTGGTCCATTATTTCTTCCTACCTACTTTAAATAAGCTAAATTTAGGCAGCGATAGCCTGTACAGAGATACCAACAGACTACCATGCTGAGGGTATCGCGTTCGAATCCGTGGCGTGCACCACTGCCTTTTCGATGTTATGTGCGTATTACGTTGCCAATTATCGCTTGCTTCGTGCCTCGGAGAGCACGTTAAATCATCGGTCCCTGGCTGTCATCTTATTATATAAAATCCTTGCGTTACTGACTGACTGACAGACACGCTACAGCCGAAACTATTGGGCGCAGGAAGCTGAAATTTGGCATATATGTTCCTTGGGGACCGTAGGGGCGCACTAAGGAGGGATTTCCCGAAATTCTCACGGGATCGGTCAAAAAGGATAAATTAAAAAAAATGCAGGCGTAGCTGCTGGCGTCCTCTAGTAGTATATAAAACTTTGTCAGTCGGTACGGTGAGTCAGTAGCCTCAAATAAACTGATACTATTCTAAACCATGGAATGTCGCTATCCCTTAGGATCGCGGGGGTCAGACGGCAGTCTGCAGTTCTGTAGAAAAGCTGATATTATGTCATATCTGGACTAGTTATTGGACTAGTAAGCGGACCCCGGGCCCTAAGACGAAATACTTGGTTGCAACAAAGATAATGCTGGGACCGTGATGATGATGACTTTAAATAAACGAAATTTCATGCTAATTGTACTTACCAATGAACTCGTATAAAAGTCTGTCCATATGTCACATAACTATAGTTAATTTAAATATAATAATAACAGTAGGTACCTACTTTTATTATACAACAAATTGTGGACATTGATCAGACGGAAAAATGTCAATGAGGGGAAAGATAAAATTGGAACTAAATGTAATATTCCAACCAGCTGGTCAGTCTGACGTCGATCTGCTCGACGATCATAAGGTTATTCAGCCTCATTCCAGGAGGAAAATTAAACTGAAATGTACAAACCCAAAGATATCTTACGGCCGGTCCCAACACCTTACTATATGCCTTCATATTTTGTATGCAACTTATGTCAAATAAGCATCTCTAATATC
Source organism: Euclidia mi (assembly GCA_944739405.2). Classification (NCBI taxonomy): domain Eukaryota; kingdom Metazoa; phylum Arthropoda; class Insecta; order Lepidoptera; family Erebidae; genus Euclidia; species Euclidia mi. The sequence continues at coordinate 35,706,953 of OX123203.2, forward strand.
CAAATTCGTGGATAGATCGGATATTGAATCCGGTGATTAGTTATGCATGGATTAAGTATAAATCTACATCTGTACATACAAAATTCTGCTGTTACTGTCAATCAATCAGCCTATCGCAGTTTACTACTGAACAAAGGCCTCTTCCAACACGAGCCACAGTACACGGTCCTCAGCCTTCCGTATCCAGTCTGTCCCAACCACCCTTTTCAGGTCGTCGGTCCACCTAGCCGGGGGCCGCCCTACCTTACGCTTACCGAGTCGTGGTCTCCACTTTGGGACACGCTTGCTCCATCGGCCTGATGGCCGAGCAAGGACTGATGTCCTTCTACAAATATGGCCTGCAGCCCATTGCCACTTGAGCTTACTAATTCTGTGGGCTATGTCGGTAATTTTGGTTCTTTGTCGGATAACTTTGTTGCGGATTTTATCCTTCAAAGAGTTCCTGTAACTGACTGACAGACAATGCACAGCCAATCTGTACGACACGGTAGCGCCAAATTTTGTTTACCAAGTTGACTTCTCTAATTGGCAAACATGTAGGCTTATTGTCACTTTAAAGTTTATCACAAAATTTCCCTATAGCGTATAGTCCATTGATAACTACGCGTATCTAAATAATCCACCTTAATCAGCAGACAGTCTGTCTAATAAAACATTGCGACGAATGCAGTGTCATATCTGCAAAACTTACCAACATATACACGAATAAACATGAAAATGTATGCTAAAACGTGTTTTTTGACATTGAACGCAAATGTTAGTACAAAGATAATCTGCTAACACAGACTGATAAAAATACGAATTGGAGTAATGTGATAAGGGGCCGTTGAACTGCGTGCCTTTGTTTTGATAAGAACGAAGCGGGAAAGATGCCGTCTGAGCTTAATGAACAGATTTGGTGGCGTAGAATGAGGCGAATGACCTAGGCCTTTAAAAAATTGAGGCTATAATAATATGTGAGCGGGAGTTACTTCACTACTGTTTTAGATGCAGATAAGTATGACTACTTGGATCATGAGGAATTTTCAGATATCTTCTTAATATACATATAAAATCCTTGCGTTACTTACTGATTGACAGACACGTTACAGCCGAAACTACTCACCGCAAGAAGCTGAAATTTGACATGTATGTTCCTTGGGGACCGTAGGGGTGCACTGAGAAGGGATTTCCCGAAATGCCCACGGGATCGGCCAAAACGGTTAAATTAAAAAAAATGCAGGCGTAGCTGCTGGCGTCTTCTAGTCTATGCATACAACTTTGCGCAGTCCTGCTGGACATACCTATGCCGCTCCTTATTTACGTCATAATTGTATTGAGAGTCAAGGCAGCGATAGCCTAGTGGATATACCAACTGACTGCCATGCAGAGGGTATCGGGTTCGAATCCACGGCGCACACCAATGAGTTTTCGAAGCTATGTGTGTATTACATTGTTAATTATCGCTTGCCCCGTGCCTCGGAGAACACGTTAAACCATCGGTCCCGGCTGTCATTGAGATCTTTGGCAGTCGTCACAGGGAGTCAGTAGTTCAGTACCCTCAAATAAACTGAAACTGGTCTAAACCATGGAATACCTACTAACGCTAGGGCGATGATGATGTATTGAGAGTTAATAGGAGGACCGGTTGGTAAAGGATATGATTTCGAGTTCACCTGGCAGAGGGCAGTAGATATATACGTATACATATATAGGGCTGATGATGATGAAATCTGTGAAGATGGATAAATGTTTGTCACTCTTTCAACTAAAAACTTTTGAGCGGTTTTTAATGAAACTACGCAACTTATAGAATCATCAATCTTTTGTCGCAATACCTTACCAACATTTACACGGGAGAAGCCACAAGTTGAAATTAGTATTTCATAAGTATGTAGCCCATTTCCGAACTAAGTTATGTAAGAAATGAAATTTTATGTCGCAAACTACTTCCAGTTAAAACATTGAGTAACCAATTCTAGGAAGTAGTGTTATTAGACAACAACTTTGAGAAAATTCCTGTCGATAAAATTAAATGTTTACTAGTCCAGGCAGAGTCGTCGGGGAATTCAATAATGTCTGTTAGTGATATTTGAAGGAATTATATTGGGTACTCTTGATAAAGAGTATATGTCATTAAAATGGGAAGTCTGTAATTCTGTATATGCAGACGGAGTTTGAAAAAAATCGGGCAAGTGCGAGTCTGACCCGCGCACCGAGGGTTCCGTACGCATTTTACCTTATTTGAGGTTGGTGCTAATTACGCTAGTCCTCTAAATCTTTATGACCGCCCATACAACTTAGAGGAATATCTTAAATGGAGTCCACTATGTATGTATGGGGACACCCTTAAATTTTCCACTTTTTTTTTGTTTTTTGTAATTGTTCCTTTATTTGTGCTGTAAGACCCTGCTTTTGGCCAAATTTCGTGATTCAGTTCAACGGGAACTACCATATAGGTTTTCGACCCAAAACCTATAGGGTACTTACGGTTGACCTAGCATTGTCAATTTTGGTTAAAACCAAGGTCTTACAGCACAAGTAAAGGAAAAATTCCGAAAATTAAAAAAGTTGAAAATTAAGGTTAATTTTGGTTCTTACAAGTTTTCGCAAAAATCTCATTTTGTCCATATCTTTTTATCGTGTTGACCCAGGACCCTGATTTTTATACACCTAATAGGAACTATGGAAAAACGGGTGGACCTAGCAAATTAATTTCAATTTGATAGGTCCACCCGTTCCTGAGAAAATCGGTGGTGACGGACAGACAGACAGACAGACGGACAAGAAAGTGATGTTATAAGGGTTACTTTTTTAACCTTGTGAGGTACGGAACCCTAAAAAACAAGTGGTATCTGATTTAGTCAACGTTCTAACGGACAGAATTACGTAGCAAATCTGTATAAATAAAATCCTTGCTTTGCTGACCGACTGACTGTTATATAACGTGCAGCCAAAACTATTGGCCGCATGTATGTTCCTTAGGGACCGTTGGGGTGCACTAAGAAGGGATTTCCCAAAATTCCCAAGCTCCGAAACAGTTACATAAAAAAATATGCGTGCGTAGCTGTGGACATCCTCTAGTGGTGAATAAAACTACTTTTTTATTTAATAAACCTACACTTTAAAAAATAATACTAATATAAATTCATCGCCAATACCTAGTATGTCCCTGATGACGTGTCAATTTACAGTCACCATTTGCATAGTTTGACGTAAAAATATACACTTCTAATGTCACAACTGCGCGTCATTGCGTAGGTCAGTGCTGAGAAACAGCTGTGCAAACGTTCAAACGTGCCTATAATAATTGCACAGTTATTACTGTTTAAAGCATTTTTTCAATCTTGAGAAGCAATCTACATTTTTATATTACCTAAATAATGTCCGTCCGTGGCTTAACCTGCTTGGTTTCTTGAAGAAATATATTATGTCAATTCAATATCTAATTATTTACTAGCTAGGTCGGCGATAGCCTAGTGGTGTACGTAACGGACTGCCGAGACGATGGTCTCGGGTTCGATCCCCAGGTACCCCGGGCACCTCAGCGGAGTGATCTTATTGCAGCAATTGGCGAAAATAACATCACCCTAACGGCAATAATATCAGCCATGGTCAGGAGTGAGACCGCTTTGAATGGAGTGGCTATCTTCTGTGAAGAGGTAATGCTAATAAAAAAGCAGCTGAGAGAGAGCGTGAAAGAGCATTTTCTCTTCGCTCTCGCGGTCGACACAATGGACGTGGAAGGAGAGGTCAATTAGATCTTCGCCCTCCTTGAATCATGGCCTGCGCGTTGACGGCTTGGGGAAGTCCGTTACCCGATCAGTATGTACTAGGCCCAAGATGGCGGCGTTGTGTTCGTGCTTGCCTCATGAGAAGAAAGGTGGCCATTGACACCTAGGCCACTCTGTGCGTAGGGACCCGTTGTCCATAGATATGGGTCAGAGCTTGTCGGGGATGCGGTGAATGCTTGATCGATCCCGCGCCCTCCGTCCATAAGCAAAAGTGGAACACAGAGGTTTAGCCGGTAGAAGTCCGGCACACCCCTCTAGCGATCCCCGCGCAGAGAAAGTCCAAGAGGATTAGGTAGGTACTCCACTCAAAAAAAAGATACCCCGGGCACACACCTCTGACTTTTCGAAGTTATGTGATCACTTCAGCCGAAAAAAGCCTGAACATGGGTCTTTCTTAAGGTTCTCCATAGAGATAGAGATTGATCTCGAGTCGCCTTATCCAACCATTTTCTGCGATCCCATCACGATGGTTTACACGGATGGTCCACGTGGTAAAGGCTTACCTCTGCTGCGTCCATGTCCATTACGTGACCGCCACTCCAGAATCCTCCTGCCAAACGGCCATTAGTTCTTCGAACTTTATGCCATGCTTATTAAGTTTGTCTACGTGTATATTTTAAAGAGCCTTATTGATACCTCTTTGACAATAATATTCTGTAAGTAAGTTCTCAGTATTTATTTCTCTAGTAGAATATCCATATTATCAATCCTTATCAAAACCAAGAACGTTTAACTCTGAAAACTTAATTTGTATAATTATGCTACGTAATAAAACATTAAAATAATTAATTACTAACTGTTTGGCGTGTGACATACCTATTAATTTTAAAGTAATGTATGTAACGTCCTTGACTTAAAAACAGTTATATTAATAAAATTACCGTTTTATTAATTTACCGATACTTTCCTACCGTTATAACGCCACGTGTGCTAGATATATTCCGTTATGAAACTATTTGAAGTATTGTACGGGGTCAGTTCCACCTCCTAACGAAGTTGTTTCTCATCTATCTATTGATATGATATCTTCTTCGTTTGCCTGCCCTGTTCCCATATTACCTGGATTGAATAGGAAGATTAATTTATCCAAATGTACTGTATCTACGGGCAAACTTACCTCGTGTTATTCTCGTGTGGGTACCTATAACTTGCATTACAGTAAAGTTTGATGGAATCAGTTAAGTTATAAATTTAAACTTTACTATATGAGAAGCAGAGTTACTGATTTCATACATTCATAAAATAAATTAAGTCCTATTTTCGTAGGTACGGGTTTATTCAAAACTCGTAATAAAAATGTATAAATAAATCAGTGTAGGTAATTAGTGTGTAACATGTCAAATACTCGGTATACAATCATGTAAGCACGGTAATAATATCTAACAGTATTGTAACTCCATACAAACGCACGAAAGTTCACGAAACTCGAGTTATACCTACGCGCCTCGAGCAGAGTACCCATTAGACTGTGCGGACTGTGCCAAGAGTACCCACAGCCGCGATCGTGCCGCAGCTCGCATGCGGCGCGTCTGGTAGGTATATAACTCACGAAGGCGGCCGAGTTACAATACTGTTAGATTATATTACCGTGATGTAAGTATGTCTCAGCTCAGTCAGCAGAATAACGAATGAGTTTATCTGAGTAATCCTGCTGAATCAGATCTTACGACCGACTGTAGCGATAGCAAATACAACGTCAATTAAGTAGGTAAATTTATTTAATTCTATTAATAGTTTATAGGTAGATAGTCTTCGAAATTGTCGATATCTATTTAATCCTTCCAAGCTAACGCTCGCGAGGAGGAAAATTGCGAGGAATAAAAAAAATCTTAATATATCAAATCCTTGCGTTACTGACTGACTGACAGACACGCTACAGCCGAAACTATTGGGCGCAAGAAGCTGAAATTTGGCATGTATGTTCCTTGGGAACCGTAGGAGTGCACTAAGATGGGATTTCCCGAAATTCCCATGTGATCGGCCAAAACGGGTAAATTTAAAAAAAAATGCAGTCGTAGCTGCTGGCGTCCTCTAGTATACCCATAAAGAGAGAACACTTTCGAGAACTCAATAACAGAGTCATGTCTGTAACATTATAACCATGCCCGTAGTGTTTAAGCTTGCTATATACCTGATTTTGATTCTGTCACGTAGCAAAATCAGTCCAATAAAGATACGATTCCGTAATTAGTCCTGGCCTCTGTTTGGAAGATAAATTTTCGTCGACAAAATCATCATTATCACAATCAAAAGACATCCACTGCTGAACGTAGACCTCCTCCTAGCTTAGCATTAGCTTAGACCGATGGCCAGTCAGCTGTCTGACAAGTTGCTGTTAAATTAATTTGTCAGATAACTCTCATTTGTGACAGGATAATCAACAACCAGACCACACAGGCTATATATAACCGACGCGACTAATACGTCTGTATTAATAATTATTGACAAATAATAAATAGTGTGTCGTCGCATGCGAGTACGTGGCATTGGGCAGGTCAGTGCCGTCTGATAGCCAGGCGTGTCAGTGGTGAGGTAACGATTGCAGTAAAATATTTATTTTTCAACGGCGACAAATATTACTTTATTTAAGAATAATTTATAAAAAAAATGTGGCAAGAAAAAGATGAACCTGAAAAAAAGGGAAGACAAATCAGTGACTGTGCCACCATGGGTATCGGATTCGAACCAACTAGAGCTTTCAATTTCGACACATTTTCGAGTCCCAGTACTAGAAATTCGAGACTCAGCCAGGCCTCGAAATTCCTGGGAAAAATGAGAATTTCGAGAGTCTTTCGAAAAATTTAAATTAATCAACAGTTTACGGATTTTATCGCGCTTAATTCGTTTGACTGAGAGTACATTTGAACCGAAATATCTAGAAACTACATTATTTATTATTATCCGACGTTTCGATACCTTTACGGAAATTGTGGTCGCGGAATACTGAACTGTGGGAAGATGGTTCTGTCATCAGGCTTATGAAACCCAAAGAAGGACAACGACAACAGAGAAAGAGCTCATTCTGCGTAAATAGTAACAACAAAAGCAATGTTCGGGTAAGTACCTACCGGAACATTGCTCAACTTTTGAACCTGATATATTTAAGAAAAAGACAAATATCACTTTAGTCTTCCGTGACCACGACTTCGGTAAAGAAATCAAAACGTCGGATAGTAATAAATAATGTAGTTTCTAAATCATTCGGTTCAAAAGTTCTCTCAGCCAAACCAATAGCGCGATAGAATCCGTAAACTGTAGTTTAATTTAAATTTTTGAATAAGTATAGTTCATTATTTAACTTAAGTCTCAAAAGTATCGATAGTCACTATAACTGGAGGTAGCAGTCTCGAGTCTCGAAAACACAACGAAATCGTCGAGACTCTCGAAATTATCGAGATCGAGACACCCGGGATGAAAGCCTTAGACCCTACGACGCGCACTTCGGCTTTTCGAAGTTATGTGTCCGTCAAATTGTTGATTATCGCCTGCTTCGAAGACAACGTTAAGCCGACGGACTCGGGTGTCATGAAGATTTTTGCCAGTAGTTATGGGAAGTCCAGTAGTCATGGCTTGAATATACTGACATTAGTGTACCTACCTTTTTTAGAAGGTCAGACCTCAATCGCTCTGTCAAATCTGGATAGACTCCAAGCAGAGTTTTGGATGTAACTCAGCTTGCGTACCTATAACTTATTTGGCTGTTTACCGGATGGTTTACTCTTATTTTAAAACTAGAGGACGCCCGCAGCTACGCCCGCACATTATTTTTTATTTTACCATTTATTCCTGATCCCGTGGGAATTTCGGGAAATCCCTTCTTAGTGCACCTTACGGTCCTCAAGGAACATACATGCAAAATTGCAGCAAGCTGTGCCTAATAGTTCTTGCTGTAGCTTGTCTGTCAGTCAGTCAGTAACGCAAGGATTTTATATATACAGAAGATTATAGCTCGATTGAGAGACACTCGTTACATCACACCTGCATTCATATCCTAATAGCACCTACCTACAAATAAGCGAAAATCACATAAAAAAATACTTAGTTATTTAGCCATAAAACTCATCAGACTTAGTCTCTAAATTATAATATTAACTAGAGGACGCCAGCAGCTACGCCTGCAATTTTTTTTTTAATTTACCCGTTTTGGCCGATCCCGTGGGAATTTCGGGAAATCCCTTCTTAGTGCACCCCTACGATCCCCAAGGAACATACATGCCAAATTTCAGCTTCCTGCGCCCAATAGTTTTGGCTGTAGCTTGTCTGTCAGTCAGTCAGTAACGCAAGGATTTTATATATACAGATATGGCTAAACTTATAAGTCTATCATATCCACAATCAAAACAATAATGCAACGGAACGCCAAACTGCAAACCATACTTCACATAAATAAACAATCCAGTATGTCGCGTCGATGTATCATCAAAACTTAGTTCGTTGCACTCTGAATCACGTCACTTTCGGCGCCACCCCTCCCTCTCGCACTCGCCTTATCACGTATACTGCTATCTCACTCCACGACACTACCACAACCTATTCTTTGTTGAGCGAGCTAAATATTTTTCAGAGTTCATCGTTAATTATTTGGCTAGACGGAGCGATGGAGGGTTTTGGACTTGAATTTAGGTGATTGAGTTATTAGGTTTTAGGTTATAATGGATTTCAAAGAAAGGGAACAAAGAACAATTTGGTTGTAGATAATTATTTTTGTATTGTCTTTTAAATGCCATTCTTATTTTAATAGATATCAATTTTAATTGGTCAATTGGTATTATTACAGGGTAGGTAAGACTTAGTCGTAAGTTTGATTCCTGCCTATTTCATTCATAAACGCAATACTTATCTATAATTAACTCGACTCATGGCTCTCATCTTAGACCCAGCATTCGGATGTAACTGATGATCATTCGGACCAGCGGGTACCAACTAAAGCATACGTTGTATTACACTAAACATATACAAGGACAACTTGTTAGCTGACATCTGATTCCAAATTGGGATAATTGAAAAACAATCCTAAGTAGCTATTGTTAAATAAGTACATACAATCATACATACCTTATGGTACATATTAATAGGTATTAGGCACAGACACAGAAAAGATAATCGTACTCATCACGAAGATTTGTGGAATCGGCTTAAGGATCAGGATCTCAAACCAGTGATTTTTTAAACTGCATACGCCATAAAATACTAAATAAGTAAGTACATTTGCAGGAAAAAGATAAAAATAAATACAATTGTGTGCTAAATATATAAAAAAGTAATATTTAGTGTTATTGCACAAATATTTTAATAGTGGCGTTATCAGTGTCGCTGACCTCAGATAACGATTCAGGTATTCCTGTAAACAAGTCGGGGTTAGCACGGGATAGCGCGACAAGACTGCACACTGAGTTCAAAATAAATTGGAGAGCCACATCTCTAACCTACTGCCAAAAAATCGGTTTCAGTTAATTTTCACTACATGGTTTCGTGGTAATAAATAGGTTCTAGTGATATAAGGATAGGGAGATCTTAATTTTGGCGTTGCGCTAAGTGATGGGTTCTATAAACTCACACGTGAAAGTACCTTATGCGACCCACATATTTATGACCTGTTCCATACTAAGTCTGGGTATTCTTTGTATCAGTTTTTAATCATTAATTTGGAATAGGTATATAACATTGCATTGGTTAAACTAGTCGTAGACACGTAAGCAAATAAACCATTCATTTCGACGCGTTCTGTTGACAAACTTTTTGTCTTACCCACGAGCGACTGAATTTTTCTAGTGATGCATGACAAATCTGTCTTACCTTACCCCGTGCTAGGTCCACAGTTAAGGCGTTGTCCCCAGTTTGATCACTTACTTAGCTAAACGTACTGACTTTGTGTTGAATTAGTCCGTCATGTTATTGTACACATATGAATTGAAATGCCACAAAGAACGAATTTGAATGGAAGAAACGCTTGACGAGTTCATTGTGGTTTTTGATTAAGGTGTAGCATTGCGAATGTTAGACTTTGACAAGCCATGAAGGTAGATATAATTACATGTATAGTCTATCCTTATGTAATTTCAGGTAGGTATACCTACCTCTCTAGAGAGGTAGAGAAGAGAGAGTTGGAGATTAGCCTGTCATAGTCCACTGGTAGATATAGGCCTAGTATATTTAGTTGTGTTCTATGGCAGGCTAATGATGGATGGAAGGTACCTAGCTGCATTTCCATATAACTAGTCAGTATTTGGGTTTCACTAGATAATTTTACATTACTTTTGTGTCTTGTAGATCCTCAGCATGTGTTTTTGGTTTGTTGGTGTAGAATGCGGTTGAGCTTCGATTCGGGTTCGATTTCTGTTTTCAGAGGTAGGTAACATAGAGACTAGAACTGAGTCAAGGTTGTCTGTGAAATAAAAGTGATTCTGTAAAATCTATGGATAAAAAATTACGAACGTCTAAATACGTCTACCGAAAAATATTATAGTTGGAGAGCCTAATACGAATGATTTTATACGCCAATAGTAACAGTAGACAAATAGGTACCTAATTACTTATACATCTCGAGTCTCTCTTCTCATTCGCATCTAAATCTTCGCTACTGTTTCATAGTTTTTTTTATAGACTCACGCCTATATCCTCGAAGGAGAAGGCAGAGCTGTTATATTACACCCACATTTCGCCTCGAATTTTTAGGTGCCACGTAGGTAATAGGGGGCGAACCTATTGCCGTTACCGGGCACATCACCAGACTCCGAGCTGCTACTGCATGAGAATTCAGAAAATCTCAGATTTGTCACGCATCATAGAATAAATGAAACAATATAGGTACTTACTTAAGTATGTAATTTTAATATAGGTCTGTAAACATATACCTATTTCGTATAGGTAAGTAAAAGATAAGAAGTCGAAAACCAAAAACATGTTATTGTCACTTACATTAAGACAATATGCCTAATATAGTAAGACCTGTGGTGACAAAAAATATGATATGCCAGATTAAAGCAAAATGTAGGTATACTAGTAGTTTCCTCGTAAAAATACAATGTTGTTATCACAAACCACAAAACATGCAGGACGTTATCTGAAATCTGTTTGTAACGATCTTGATTTTTTTCTGTACAATAATTCAAAACAAAAATTTACATTACGTAGGTAATGATCTATATTCAAACCATACCAAATTTAAATTCATTCCAAATTCAAGCTAAACAAATTAGCCTACATTCGAAATTGAAATTCACAGCCGATTGGCCGAGAACCCGAGATTCGGCATTCGGATTCTCCGAAATTCGAAATTGAAACTTCGTAAACATCCGTCAGAGATCGGGGACAACCGAAAACGCTTCAAGGTCATTGAGGCAGGTCAGTGTTGTGACGTCACCGGCGCCCTCCAAAACGCAGGGGTCGATGCCCTCGCCGCCACCGCGGAAACTGTGCTGTGCGCGCTTCGAATGAGAATTGGGGGCTCTTTGTGTGAGTGATGGCGGCTACACACTCTTTGCCAGCATGTTGGCGGTTGGATAGTAGAGTTGGCGCCATCAGAAGATCTTATTATACTTAGGCTCAGTTCACACCGAAATGGCAGCGGCCGGAAGCGAAGCAGAGAGCAGTTTCAGTGTCATATAATTTTAGTCTTTATCACCATGACTATAATACATAGAATCACTTGACAATCCGCGCCGCGTCGGCGCGCGACCGCTCTGGCGGGCGCGAGCGGCCGCGAGCATGCGCGGGAAGGCTCGGGCGGCCGCGAGCATGCGCGGGAAGGCTCGGGCGGCCGCGAGCATGCGCGAGCATGCGCGGGAAGGCGCGGGCGGCCGCGAGCAAGCGTGGAAGGGCGCGGGCGGCCGTGTACCAAAGAATCCGCGTTTCCTCTTCTTCTTCTTCAATAATACGTCCAATAACTATTAAATCCAAAATACTAATTTTCACAGCTAATTACACACGTGTTTCCTCTTTATATGTAGAATATAAACTGCGCATAGGAATAGCCTGAGCCTGAGCCGTGACGTGAGCTGCGCGCGGCCGCGAGCAGTCGCGGGCGGGCGCGAGCAGTCGCGCGCGGGCGCGAGCAGTCGCGGGCAGCCGCGAGCCTTCTCTTCGATGCCGGCCGCTGCGCGTCGCTTCCAGCCGCTGCCATTTCGGTGTGAACTGAGCCTTAACTTTATAAAGTTGATAGCGAGCCGTCCCAGCTTCACACGGGAAGTTTTGTAATATATATTTTACGGAAAAGCTTTACAAATTCTCCTAGTTACCGTATGGAAAGCCGTTCAGACGTTTTTTTAGTTTCTCGCGAAAAATCAGACACAGAAGTGGCAAGGGACGTTGTTTTAGGTAGGCAAGTAGGCATAAGTAAACTCGCCTTCGCCCAACCCAAAAAAATTCCCGGTCTCAATATTCGATCGATACATGGATTTTGAGATTCGAGATTCGTGTTTGACATATTTTGTATGAAGCTTATGTCAAAAACGAATCTAAAATCTCAAAAAATGGATAGATCGCATATTGAATTCCAGAGCTATTGCTCTTTAGGTATCTATTCTTTAGATTGGCACATTAATTAGCAGACGCATATCTAAAGAGCAATACATACAGCCCATATTTGAATGATATTCTTTTGGTTGGTTGTGAGGCGAGTCGTTTATGTGGGCTAAGACCCTTACAAGGTAACTAATATACCTAGTGCGTTGTTATAGGTAAATAATAATAATAATATTCTAGCACATTCACACAACACCATCTAGTCCCAAACTAAGCAGAAGCTTGCTTGAAAATGTCGTAGTATTGTACCTGTTCAAATTATAATAGTGAACAATCGCAAAAACTCAAAGAAAATGTTGATAATTATACTTTATTGAGAACACAGTTCATTTAGATCTAGTTAAGACGTAATCTATGGTAACATTAGTCTTGACAGCAAAGAAACTATTATAAAATAAATGGTTATAGATAATTTATGACATTTTAAATTGCAGACATTCATCTCTATGCATATTGACAGGCGTAAAAACAGCTGTTTCAAAGCGCTTCGAGCGAACGAACAAGTTCGATGAACAAGCATGACAAGTGTGTAGTCACCTTTACTTTCAATATGTACACAATATCAATGTGTGCGTGACATTGTCTGGATGTCTCTGTGTGCGTCACATTTTGGCGACAGACCTTTTAGTACAGTTCCAGTGATACAATATTTTTATATAATTTATGTTTATTTTTCTTCTCAGATGTTTCCTTGTTGTGGACATTTAATATTCGGCCATTGTATAATATTCTTGCTGCTTTTCAAGGTTTATTACTCGATTGAGTGCAATGTTTAAATCATTGAATTATGACCTAGTTTAAATGTTAATTCTGATGTAGGTAAGTAATTGGACCAGGTTGACTTTGATTACGGGTTTCCTAAACTAAACTCCTCAGTGCTATGACTGTTATTTTGAAGTCTGAGGCATCTGAATTTCTTTTCTGCGGTTATGAGGTAATTTTAACTAGATAGGTAAGCAAATAGGTAACTATGGAAGAATACCTACTTATGCCATATTGATTGTTTTGCAAATTAATTATAAATACCTAAGTAAGTAGTAGAGTAGGTAGATGCTTTAGAAGGTGCCAACTTATGGCCTCAAGAACCTACTAACACTACCTACTAACTGAATAAGTAGTGACTATCTTATTAGTTGATTGATGATTAGGTGCCTAGTGCCTGCCTCATTCTTTTTATTAGGTAGGTATTTTAAATAAAACACGTGATAAGAAATACCAAAATTCAAAACAATGCCACCAACGCCTTTCTATTGCCAATACCTCTCCAGTACCCCTTTCTAATAATAACGAGATACTAACATCAAGCTAAACTCAACTATTCCATCTAACAACAAAAAAATCTCCTATTACCTACTTAAAAATGCAGCGTTTAACAATACATTCTTCTAAACCTTAGAAGCGGCCATGTTAAATAATACAGTAAATACAAATGGGTCTATGGCGGGCAATAAAAAATCCAAGATGGACGTCCAATCGTCTAACACGGTTCAAATTTCGGATGCGCGGGAGTGGGGGAACATTAGACGCACACTGACGCATCTCGGTTGTACGTATATGGTGTATGTATATGTTTGTTTGTGTGTGTATGTGCAAAGGGGTCCCGGTTGGATAAAATGGCGTCTTTTTTTCTGTTGCTAAGGGTGCCTGCGTGGATTATTACGGGGCGAGGTCTCGATTACGGAGATGTTAATCTTTATGTGGTTTTATTATTTTTGTAGGTTTCTTTGCGTAAACATTTTTTAATAGTTTTGAAACTAACAATAAAAGTAGGTATCCATATTTATTTAAACTTACCTATGCAAACAATTTTGACATTCTTCCTAGTTAAGTGCTTAATTTAAATAGCAATAGAATAGGTCATTATTTATTAAAGTATTAATTTAATTGAGAAATTATTCTAATTAAGTATTTTAAGGCCTTAACGGCCTAAACATGATACATTCCTAGGTACCCACCTTATAGCTACTTAACCATTCCTACTGTTTAAATATTTGGTTTAATTAGTTAATTTATTCACACAAATATGTTGATGTACACAAACACAGACACCACACTCAACCAATAAAATGCTATCAAAATCTGACCGACAAACCAATCTATTTCACGATCGCTACCCAAATATTCCACCAATCAGAGCTCCCGACACTGACCTTCTAATTTTTTCTAAACACAAACCCACCAATGACGTGCAAGAAAAATTCGAAGATGCGCCGGAGTGGCCGAATTTTTAAACGATTAGACGCATACATAGACACTTTATCATACTGTTGTGTATAGACATTGTTAGTGTGCGTGGAATGTGTGTTTTTAAATTCAAAGTGTTGTTGTGTGCGTTTTGTGTCAATGTGTGCTATTAGCATATAGTGAATAGGTGTCAAGTGTGAATGTTTTTGAATAAATAATTTTATTTGTACCTTCAGTTTTTGGTGATTGAATATGTATTTATTTTAATATCCATGTAAATAAATTTATGTAGATATGTGGTAGTATGTCTTAAATAAAATTGCTGTTGGTGCGATTGTTGTTGCAGCGACAATGCAAAAAAATGAAATCAGGTCGGCAAAATAGGTACCTATGTTTAAGAAACTCCTGCTAGATTTTTAAAGCATTTTGTATTAACGTGAATAGTTATTACCTGTAATCAGATAATAATTTTATGTAAATGAATATTTTTCGTGGGTAGGTTAACCTACCTTATTAGCCTATGACTTCATAACAAGCTCTTTAATGCGTATGCAAGTACAGTCAGCTACAAAATTCGCTACACATAATTTATTTTTGCTGAATCCTTTATGAAAATTCACCGATTAACTTATAGGTATAATTTAATTATAGGTAGGTAATTCAGGTACATTTTCTATGTCTGAAAATGTTAAGTGGGTACAAGATACATAGGTAGGTAGGTCATAACCATTACTTATTTGAGATGAAACAGTAAACCAATTTAAATCACATAAATAACTTACCTACCTATATGGACTGGTTTATTCCATTCTGTTCACCTGGGTGAAGAAAGTAGACTACTTGGTGTCCTCATTTCATCTCGGAATTATTTCACCTAGCCGATATCACCCAGGTAAAATAAGACGGCATAAGCCGAGACACTTTGTTTCACCTAGGAATTACCTAATCACTTCCCATCAAACCCCTGATAAATAGAAAAGTCACCTTTGTACACCTGGGTGAATTAATTCCTAGGTGAACAAAATTCTCGGCGTATGTCGACTTATTTCACCTGGGTGATATTACCCAGGCGAAATCCTTCCGAGATGAAATGAGGACACCAAGTAGATACCTAGTCTACTTTGTTCACCAAGGTGAACAAAGTGGAATAAACTTATGTAGCTGACTGTACATAGGCACCTAGCTAAGACATGTTTTTGGCCTAATGTACCTATGTACACATACATAGACTCACGCCTGTTTCCCCGAAGGGATAGGCAGAGGCATATTAAACGCCCACTTTTCGCCAGTGTTTTGATCCCACGTAATAGGTGGCGGGCCTATTGCCGCTTATTGGGATATTTTGCTTGCTAGAGCCTTGTCCGTTGATCGGCAGGTGCACCACTTGCAGGTGAGGTTGGCTTGGGACCCTAAGTTCTTGGTGGTAACCCTATGCACCCTATGTACCTATGTTTAAAGCCAAAATCAAACAGCAACAAAACAAACATTTAAACTCCTGATTACTCAACATATTTAGTTTACTTGGCCACAGAATAATAATGAATACAGTAATTTCATAAGTATAGTGTTGATTGTGTCGACGTAAAACAATTAACAGAGCGGCGCTACTTAAACGAGATAGCGTTAAGAGAACACAGCGCAGGCCTTTACACGACGCGCCGCACACTATACGACTTAGCTCACACTTACACTGAAACACACAAAAAGTGACGCAACGAATTTATTTTTATTCTGATACTTATCATTGCTATTTCTCGAAAACCTAAGAAAATACTATTCAATTAGAAATTATAATTCAGTACAGTTTTGACGATAAAACCATTCCAAATTACATACCTAAATGTATATGGACTTACATATGTAGTAGCTGACTAAGTATACATAGGGAGGTAGGTACTTACTTATGACATATTTTTAACTCATATGTTTAGGTAAAGCCTTTAAAGACCAAAGCAAATAAGCACAAAAATAAATTAAAATCTCCTAATTACTTAGCATAATTTACTTGGCTAGAGAATAATAATTAATTCAGTAATGTCATAAGTACAGTGTTGATTTTGTAGACGTAGGTAGTACAATTAACAGAGCGTCGCTACTTAAATGAGATAGCGTTAAGAGAACACAGCGCAGCGACTTAGCGGGCACTTACACTGGAACACACAAAAAGTGACGCAACGAATTTATTTTTATTTTCCTCTTTAAGACTGATATTTAAAAAAACGCTAGATGAATACGCGACCCTTTGGGAGGCTTACAGGGAGATACGAGTCCAAACGTGCAGAGGACCTAAAAGAGGTTTAATCTAAAGTAGAGTGTGTGGTATGACACACATTGCAGGATAGCCATATCTGCGATGCAATATTAATTACATCTATGGACCAACCGCACTACTTGTAGGACTATTGGAATAAATTAAAACACTTCTGATTACTCAGTATCTATACTTTACTTGGCTCGAAAATAATAATTAATACAGTAATGTCATAAGTACAGTGTTGATTGTGTAGACGTAGAACAATTAACAGAGCGGCGCTACTTAAATGAGATAGCGTTAAGAGAACACAGCGAAGGCCCTTACACCACGCGACGCACACTATACGACTTAGCGCACACTTACACAGCGGGACACTAAAAGTGACGCAAATAATTTATTTTTATTTTCAACTTTATGATGGTTATATTTCGAACGTTTGATAATAGAAGTATTCCCCCCTTTGAGAGCCTTACACAGAGATTGGAGTCCAAAGTGCAGGGTTCCGTAGAGAGTTTCAATATAAAATGAGGCCGCGAGGCCTCACAGCCGTTTATTAAGTACACCTGTGATCTAACCGCAGCATTTGTAGGACTGCTAAAATTGTGGAATCTAACAGCGACATGGGCAAGTAGGTAGGTAAGTGTTGGACCTACATGGAAACAATATAAGTAACATTAAATATCAGGGTTAATGACAAATTGTGATTATCTAACTCCATTTCACCCACGGCATTAGATCAGCATTTTGTGTTACCCAGTAGGTAACACAAAACGCTGATCAAAGCCTCTAGAAATACCAAGACTGACAAATTTTGAAGTTCCTTAATGCGCTTACCGGCCGGTGCTTTGAACAACTGCATTCCAATTTGGGAACAAAATCCCTCAAAACTATTCTGAACCAAAGTTTCTGCTTGCCATCTTTCAATCATAGGTACCTACGTATTGTCAAACAATTTCACGACTAACTTTTATACCTACCTTAATGCGAAAGTTTGTGAATATGTGTTATACTTGCACGCAAAAGGTAGACACTGAACAGATTTTAAAGACATTAGCGGACAAAACAAGCTTCGGAACGTAAAAAAATTCGGACTTCTTAGTGAACCCAAAATCTATTTCTTGTGGACTACGCCGTCACCTCATCAGACAGCAACTCAACGGACTATTCTTATTCACATAATAAAGTAAATAAATAAAAATTAAAGTGGCTGTGCACCTTCAAGTGTCCAGACGTGTAGGTAGGTACAGTGGGCGCGCAATTTTTAAGACTAATTATCGCCGTACATCAGTGTCGCGCGGTGACACGGCGCATTTTTCGTCCCCGACTGTACCTACTTTGTACCGTTTTGTTCTTATTTTGTACCTTTTTACCAAATATTTTGTTGTACGCTCTGAAGTGCTTCTCTTTGTTTCATAACTGAATATACGAGTGAGTTGTGAAGAAAATGGGTTTTAAAAGATTCATTGTGTTAAAACATTTATTCAGATTGTGAAATTATAGTTTATGTTCAAAAGTCTGGGAGTCTGGTCTGGGATGGGTTTGAGTTGTTTTGGGAATGCATGGATAGTGGTAATATGGTTAAAGAGGTCACCTCACCGCGGCGAGCCGGGTTATAAATGGATAGTGTCATTTGTAAATGATCTCATAAAATCTGAAATTATCACGTAAACCAGATCTTTTTCTACCATGTAGAGGTTGGAGCCACACCATTCAATGAATAGGCTTGAAACGTAACTGTATTTAGAATCACTAAGGCATTGACGATATAACTAAAAGAAATAATGACTTGACTGACCAGATAGCTTAGCAGTTTTAAAGATCGTCTTCCCGCTTGCCCACCATTGATGCTGATGTAACTTTGTTAAAGCATATTTTTAATGCTTGGGAAGACTTGAAGGATACCATTATTACCATTGGTGTTTTTTGTGACCTGTCAAAGGAGTTTGATTGTGTGGAACATAACACACTATTACGTAAATTGAAATTTTATGGTATTGGAGATACCGCACTCAATCTTGTTGCCAGCTACCTTAGAGATAGAATTCAGTATGTAGATCTGAATGGGAGCAGGTCTCTAGGTTTGCCAGTAGCAATGGGCGTTCCACAGGCCTCTATTCTCGGTCCAATTCTTTTTTAACACCTTGGCTGCGGCAAGTAAAATCATAAATCTTCATCTGGTGCGGCGGCAGGTCGAAATGCGCCCCCAACGATTTTTCCACCAGTGCGTGGCAGGTCTTTCGCGACCCACCAGCACTAGGGTAGATTAAAATGCTATAACTTTGCGTTTAACATCTAGATAGCACAACACTAACAGGCAGTGCGTGCGCTTTGTGCGGTATCGGGTCGCCGGCTGCCTGTTGGGTTGGCGGGCTGCAAGAAACCCACTGCTGATGCCGCATTGAGCGGATGTATTTCACCGTTAGTGCGTGGTAGGCCAAAAAGGCCCTGTCGTGATGTTTTTATAGGGAATACCTCCAATTTGTCAACAAGCTGGCTCCAATTTTGTGAACTATATATTTGTCTCTGACAAAATCTTACAAAAACCCGAAATAATCGTCCGCACCAGCGAGGGGGGACAGTTTTTTTCGTCCGCATTTGAATTTAACACTGCATAAAGTACGAGTCTTATGGTTTTGAATTCGCGATAGAACAGCGTTTTATGTGGTTCATAAATTATTATTATTCTGAGTTCGTGTAGGTAGGTACTATTCGTATCCGTTGGTATTTTCAAACGTCTACCCGACACATCCGGGATAAGTCTTTATAAATATTAGTATTTTTATAATAGACAAGGTAAACATTAGTCACCTTATAAGTTAGTAAGTACCCACGCGTCGAATCCGCGACACGAAGTGACTGTGTGTAATGTACACAACGGCTGTACCAGTATGTAAAACAAATAGAAAAGTGTATGTATGTATATATTTATGCGTATGCGTTTTGCCGTTATTATTAATGGTGTATCATATAAACGTAGTGGGTTCGTGTCCAGCCGAGGTCACGATTACTGTGCCAATGGTGACACCATGATTTTTAATAAAAAGACGGACATATTGAATTATATCCTACTAAATAAGGATACTACTGCCTCCGTGGTCCAGCGGATAGCGTATGCGACTACTGATCGGAGGTCCCGGGTTCGATTACCGGGTCGGACAAAAGTGTTACTTGATTTTCCCGAATTCTCAGTAGCAGCCCGGAGTCTAGTGATGTGCCCGGTAACGGCAATAGGCTCGCCCCCTATTACGTGGGACTTAAAAATTCATGGCGAAATGTGGGTGTAATATTCTTACCCCTTCTTTGATACAGGCGTGAGATTATAAAATTTTATTTTTTGTATTTTATTTTTGAAGGGTACCTACAGCCGTAAGCGGCTGCAGTCCGATCGAGTTTTAGTGTTTCCATCGAAACCAGACTTCAGTCGTTGCCATGGACTCTTAACCCTTGGTTATTACTCATGGGTCTCTGAGACCCTGTCTGCTTGAAAAACTACGATTTCGTAATTTTACTCTTAGACGACCGCGGCCCCCCGCCCGTGTATTCTCAGTACGGCGCCCGCTCCTGCGCATAGTGGTTGTGTTTTGTCGCTCAGTTCTTTTTTCGCGCCAAAAGGGCAAGTACAGGGTCATGTTGACCCTTCAGTAGCATCAACAGTCCGTAAATGCATTATTTTAATGTTTACTTTTGCGTAAAATATTCATTACATTCGGTTTCTTCTTTTTTTTAAATTATAGTATAGGTTTTAAGTGTTGCTTTTGGTTTCATCGTGGGTCTGGTTTGCTTACGGATGAAGAGATTGGAAGTGCTTTGCTTGATGTTGATGATTTTGATGAGGTGGATATTGCCGTGATTCTTGGCTCCTCCACACTTCATTCCTTTGCACACGCATTTAACTGCTGATAATCAAGAGAACGCTTTGTCTTGTATCTTAAATGAATCAATTAGGGTAAGGTGGTGTAAGATTGCGCATTTTAACTTTGAGGCCCCATGAAAAATAAAATATTTATCATATTTAGAAAAATCAACATTATTTATTTATAATCTCTATATTTTTTTAGCAAATTATGGAACAACAAATTCCAGTAACGCCATTCAATAAAGTATGAACTGAAGAAATATAAAAAATGAAAATCGCGCACTCTTATACACCTCGCCCTTCACGAAGATATTGAACCTCCTGCCTCATCTATTGAAACATGTGCGAAGTTTTTCGTACGAATCGGTTAGCCAAGTACATACGCTACTTGGATAATTAATAAATATTCTTATTCAAATAATACTTTTGGAGCAGAAATCCATGCAATTCGCAAGAAAATTAGATCAACATGAGCAAAAATCTATTGACTTGCCTGGTGTCTCCGTTTTTTAAACAAATTCAATTTTTTTCCGGCAGCGCAACTGTTATCACTGATGGACCCAAACACTACTAAAGGTAGCCGCAAATCTCGCACAGGGTCGGCGTAAAGTTCGATGCGTACTCTTATCGACCGCGCACTCTTACACCACCTTACCCTACTTGTGAGTACCATCAAATCAAACAAAAGAGAGATTCCAAAAGAATTTTTACCGCGTAAGACAAGAGAAGTAGAAACTTCGTTGTTTGGTTTTACAGCTATAACCATCATGGTGTTTTATAAAACAAAGAAATCTAAAGCTGTTATCCTTATTTCTAGCATGCATCATGATAATGATGTAGTTCCAGAACAACACAACAAGCCTGCAATAATTATACTTTACAAGGAGACAAAAGTTGGTTTAGAAAAGAAAATGTGCCAACTTTTCGGTTGCTAGGGCTTGTAGACGGTGGCCCGTGGTGATATTTGATGCTATGTTAAATATTACAGGCGTAAATAGTAAGGTTATATACGATGCAGTTAGTAGCAAGTCAGTAAATCAGCCAAATTTCCTGCGTGGGCTTGGCATAGAGCTAGGCTTACCTTACGCCCGACAAAAAAATTGTAACAAAAGACACCCCGGCAATTGCGTCTGATAACTACAAGGATATTTAAACTGCCTATATGTGAAAGACCTGTTCTTGATGTCTGCAATACAGCATCTAAAAGAACGCGTTGCGGTATTTGTCCCCATAAAAACAGATCGCAAAACAAACAGTGTTTGTTTTCATGTAAAATTCCTATTTGAAACGCTTGCTCAATTATTTTATGTCCAAATTGCTCAGAAAGCAATTAAAGTTATTTCATTTTATTTCACAATATATCGCTTTTCTTTATTGGAGTGATTTATTTCAAGATTTTTAGTAGTTTAAAAAATATATGTTGCTTTATAGGAGGGTCAGAATGACCCTTGAGTAGTGACCGTGGAAATATAATTTTGAGTAGTTACCAAGGGTTTAAATAAAACTCAGCTGACTTTTTGAATATTTTAGAATGTCTAGAGATTTTTTCTATGAATGATGTATGATATTTCTTATTATAGAACCACGCCTGTATCCCCAAAGGGGTAGGCAGAGGCGTAATATTACACCCACAGTTCGCCATTAATTTTTAGGTCCAAATTATTATGCCTTAGTTAAAAATGGAATTCAACGTTCACCGCACTAGCCAACAACGACTGAGGCAGGTAGTATATTATGTATTGCTGCCGTTCCGCCAACGGACGTGCGCCGCACTGCTCTCGCACGACCTTGCGTCGAGACATTTTGTATGAAAAATCATAACCGCCCGTGCGCAGTACGATACCCGGACGGCAGTCCGGCAGCAACCGGCTAAATTGAAAACGCCCTTAAACTAAACTAAACAAATAACTACCGTTAATTAATTGTATAAATGAATCATTATTATTGATTCTGTCTTCAATCCAGAACCCACAAAACCAACCCAATAAAATTAATTCAGACTAGGACTATCCTACAGGCTCCACAAAGTTGGTCACAGCTCAGCGGTGAAAGTAGCGGACCGGCTGCCCAATTAGTCGCGGCATCGCCACATAACAGTTTAGGCTGCCTACATATTACCCGCACTTGGGAATTTGTGCCATCGGTCAAAATGAAGATGAATTTTAATTGTGAATATCATTATTTACTTTCAGATTGTCTTTTGGGTATAAATTATCAGTAGGTATATATAGAATCCTTGCGTTACTGACTGACTGTTAGACAACGTACAGACAAAAATTAGTGCTGGGCGCAAGATGCTGAAATTTGGTATCTATATTGGAGTATAGCGAAACGCTATGATATAATCTTAATATATAAAATCCTTGCGTTACTGACTGACTGACAGACACGCTACAGCCGAAACTATTGGGCGCAGGAAGCTGAAATTTGGCATGTATGTTCTTTGGGGACCGTAGGGGTGCACTAAGAAGGGATTTCCCGAAATTCCAACGGGATCGGCCCAAACGGGTAAATTTAAAAAAAAATTGCAGGCGTAGCTGCTGGCGTTCTCTAGTATTTTGATTAATACCACCCTAAGGGGGTAAAATAATCCCAGACCACCTCTGTTTCTTCTCTGTGTTTTCTTTATTAGGCTAGAGGAAGCAGAGGGCAACTCTTTTCGCTCAACATTTTTTGCCGTAAGTAATTAATTGTATTTCGGGACAGTTTAAAATTAGCAATATTTGACATTCCAGCATTGCTGCAAGCGCCATGATCGGAGATGTAGGTCCCTACTCCAAATTCTTATTGCATTCCTTGCCATTGACCATCTCAATTAAACTACTTACGTGACAATTTAAATCTCCTAAGAATGTCCCTTACTTGGACTCAGTATATTCTCCATGTAGACCATAAATCTGCAGTAAGGAATCCTGTGGGATCCTTTTTTACTTGGAGCTAATTTATTGTCTCTGGTTCGAATGTATCACGCAACGTGATATATGTCTCGTACGGGAACATTTGTAGATTGACGATTCTTAGAAGTAAATATATAGGAACTTTTTATCCTGCAGTAAACTGGGAATTGTTCAGAAAGCTTTTGATATATTTTAATTTATACCAAAGGTTCTTTTTTATAGTAATAGGCGGCAAACGAGCAGACGGATCGCCTGATGGTAAGCAATTACCGCCGCCCATGGACACAAGCAACACCACAGGAGTCACAAGTGCGTTGCCGCCCCTTGGGATTGGGAAAAGGGATAGTATGAGGAGTGGGATGAGGGAGAAGGTATAGGGGATAGGGCCTCCGGTACTCTCACTCACCGAACGAAACGCAACAGTTCAGGCACTGTTACTTTACGTCGATTTTCTGTGTGAGGTTAGTACTTCCCCGGTCGAGCCGGCCCATTCATGCTGAAATCAGTAAGGCACTACCACCAGTATTTTTTACCGGAATTCCACAGGTACAGCCTCACACTTTATTGAAATTTAACCGTTTCTGCTTGATCCCGTGGATATTTCTGGAAACCCCTTCTTAGTGTACAGTCGAACAACTTGCCGCTAGACCACCATAAGGGCGAGAATCGCTCAGCAAGACATCGTCGCTTCCAGTGCTACTTTGACACGCACATTGACACTCGTAAACAAAATCAGTTTCTAGTGTGCGTCGACTCTATGAGCAAGCCAAGGACAATTTCTTCAAACTGATCCAGCGCCGACTTGTTTGATTGTACCTAGAGATACGGTCTCCATGGAACATACATGCCAAATTTCAGCTTCTTGCGCCCATTAGTTTTGGCTGTAGCGTGTCTGTCAGTTAGTCAGTAACGCAAGAATTGTATAGATACATACAGATGAAAGGCATGGAACAAGGAGACACCGAAGGTCTTAAGTATTAGGCCCATATTAGACATACAGTTAGGGGCAGTCTACTGCTGTCATAGGCTCATCTCCTTACCTTACTCAATTTCCTCTAGCCCCTTACGTCCATTATTTTTCCAATATTTTGCAATTCATTCATTCATGACTGTTGCACTGCTGATTTACATCATGAGCTCATGAAAGGATTTGACCTACCTAGTATATCAAGATGGACAGACGGGTTTATCTGGGGTTCTATGTCGAGTTGCCCCTCCCTTAGCAAGCAGGCTATTTGATTTGCATATTTTCTTTAGTCCCCTCTTACGTCACCCACAAAATGAAAAGGTGAAGTAACATTTTGTACGCTTAATATATCACCACGCGGAAAGACAAATCTTACAAATAACTATATCAAATAAATAGTTTTTGCCCTCGGTAAGCCTCGGTTTATGCAATAAACTAACTAGGTATATTTTGATGTGTAGCTTTTGTAAGGAAAACAATTTAATTGAAACTGAACCCATCTAGTGTTTGTTGGTAGGAAGTGCCTTGAGGACTAATATGTACAATTTGTTCACTGCACTAAAAATAGTGGGCAGGCGAGATGATTTGGTAGGAATGCGAGCGGTCTGACGCCCGCGGTGCCCTAATAAAAAGTGATGGCACTTAGATTGTTATGAACAAATTATTTTTCTACCCTAATAATGTAATTTGTTCTTTATTTATTTTAAATAGGTTTGCTCCTCCTTTAGGTTTCATAAATAATATTTTGGTATTTTTCATATAGATTCGTCATCCTCATGATTTTATTATGAGCAAGCTTTTATTTACTTTGCTTTTATCTGTCCCGGTGTCGGTAATAAAATATTGCAAGATAAATTTCACCCACTGCTCGGTTTTCTATAATTGAGCTGAAATTTTACATTCCAAAGTCGACGCTTATGAACGTCAAAATTTAAGTTAATTGCTTATAGCTTATATATATTAATAGGTAGAACCACGAGAAAGAACGGGCAATAAAACTCAAGGCCACTCTTTTCAATCAAATAAAATGGTTGTACGTTTTATTTTTGTAAGGAGCTGCAACTGTTTCACATTGTAGACATCTACTAGTAAAATTTTTCATGCATGTTTATGTCGCGTAAAAAGCAATATTATGATGTAATGAAGCTGGAAAGTAGCTATGGATACTCCGCAATAAATCGACACAATCCCAGCGACTTTGGGCTCCTTTGCTTCGTACTACTTCGTACTACTATATGAGTACTTCGATCCTATGTTTAGCGCATATGAAAGCTTGTTTTAAAAACAAAGTTTTTGCTCTTAATTTGGTTTCTTCTGTTTTATCACAATATTTTTTTTTGCGTCAGCTGTTCTTTATCCATATTATTAAGTATATTCAATTCAAAAGTAGACTAAATCTTATTTACCTACGTCTAACAAACGTGTATTCCAAGAGTTTAAAGGCACAATTTCTGCAAGCCTTTGATTAACCTAATGCAATTTTCCGCAGTCTTAAAGTAAACTACATATCAATATCTCTCAATTCCTATAATTATTAGCATTTAGTGTAGGTACTCACTACATTTGTCACCATTGTCAATCCCACTGTTGGTCACAGTCCTCGTCTCTTTTTGAGAAGAGTTAGACCACAGTTTACCACGCCTGGCTTGGTCCTGATTGGCAGACCTGATTGGGTTCCTAAATTGTTAAAATTCATGGGACTATCAGTGCATATCCTGTTAGTTGAAAAATTTATTGTTTATTAACAGTTAGTATGTTACACGACTAATCCAGAGCTTTAGTCACATCACTACATTATAGTTGAACTGGCTACACGTTCTGTTTAGGCCACGACAGGACGCGTCGATTATCAACAAAATCACTATTCATTGTACTAGCACAAATTGTCACGCACTTCTTAAACCAACTCGATTGTGGAAAATCATAGACACAGCATTTACTATTCCGTAGAATGAGACAGAGCGAGTAATTTGACATGCTGTCTCTTTTTTGACTTGCGGAAATATTAACACAGACTAAAACATAAATTGGAAGTAAGTAGTATCTCTTGTGCACGATTTTGGTCGTAATATAAGAAGACACAATACGAGGGACAAAAACCATGAGACACATTCATAAAAAACGATTCTCTGGAACACAAAGCGACTACCTAATTGATTATGCTGTCATTTTTCCTGCTATATTTTCAGAATTATAGAACGGGAAAAAAATACTCACCTGTAGTGAATCGCACGTTTTTGGTCGTAGCATAAGTATATAAGCATGGAAAGAGTGATACCTTCACAAAATTGACCATTCTGTAGATAGACACAAAGTGAGATTTTGGGTGTGCTATATATAGATTAATTGACAAAAAAAATTATAAGTCCGTCCTTTAGATTATTCAAAAATAAGCGATAAGTATTTTTTTATTTGTAAATTAAACCAAAAATGACCACGATATAGCTCATTAAAGTTACGTATAACGTCACGCCGTGCTGCATTTTTTCGCCCTAGATGACGTTACACGTAACTTTAATGGACTATATCTTTGTTATTTTTTATTTAATCGAATAAAGAAAAATACGTGTCCAACATTTTTTAATAATCTAAAATACGGACTAAATAAAATGTAATTATTTTGAACCTGGAAATTACCCTATTTTTTGTTCTAACGATTGCAATATTTTAGAAAAATGGAAGTAGGTACACTAACTTGTATGGGAAGCTCTTTCATTTGTTTTTAGGGTTCCGTACCTCGAAATGAAAAAACGGAACCCGTATAGGATCACTTTGTTGTCCGTCCGTCTGTCAAGACCCATTTTCTCAGAAATGCGTGAAGGTATCAAACTGAAATTTATATCAAATAGTCAAGTCTACTGTCACATGAAGCTGTGAAATAATCAACCTTCTAAACCTACGCAATCAAAAGATACAGCCGTTTATGTTGCAAATTTCCGCAATTTTCGAAACTCGCAAGGGAATCAAAACCTACAGGGTACTTCCCGTGAACTCAGAATCTTGAAATTTGGTACGAAGCAATGTCTTAGAGCACAGATAAAGGGAAAATTGCAAAAGCCGTAAATTTTTTGTTACATCATATCATAAAGTGATTTGAAAGTTATTACCAATTTCTCATGAACGCGTAGAGGTTTTAAATTGAAATTTATATCAAATACTTAAGTATATATAATACCTTTAAGCTGTAACGAAATCAAACTTCTATGTCAAAGCAATTAAAAGAAACAGCAATTTAAGCCGCATATTTTCTCGCAACTACTCGCAAGGGAATCAAAACCTACAGGGTACTTCCCCTGAACTCAGAATCTTGAAATTTGGTACGAAGCAATGTCTTATAGCACAAATAAAGGAAAAATTGCGAAAGCCGTAAATTTTTAGTTACATCATATAAAAACATATTTGTATTAATTTTAAAGTTACTACCCCTTTCCTCATGAACGCGTTAAGTTATTAAATTGAAATTCATTTTAAATACTCGGATTTATAATACCTTTAAGCTGTAATAAAATCAAACTTCTATCTCAACGCATTCAAAAGAAACAGCAATTTTAGCATATTTCCAAACTCGCAACTACTGGCAAGGGAATCAAAACCTACAGGATATTTCCCGTAAACTCAGATTCTTGAAATTTGGTACAAACCAACGGTTTATAGCACAGATAAAGGACAATAATAAAAACAATAATAATAATTTACATTACTAGCCCTTTCCTTATGAACGCATAAAGGTAAAAAATTGAAATTCATATCAAATACTAGGGTCTATAATATCTTTAAGCTGTAACAAAATCAAACTTCTTCGCCAACGCAATCAAAAGATACAGCTATTTATGCCGCAAATTCTCTTAAATTTTCGAAACTCACAAGGGAATCAAAACCTACAGAGTACTTCCCGTGAACTTAGAATCTTGAAATTTCGTACGAGGCAACTTCATATAGCACAGATTAAGGAAAAATTTCCAAAACTGTAAATTTTTAGTTAAGTACATCATACCTATAATAAAAATATTTAAAAAAAAATTTAGTTACTACATCTTTCCTTATGAACACGTAGAGTTATTAATTTGAAATTCATATCAAATAATAAGGTCTATAACACCTTGAAGCTGTAATAAAATCAAACTTCTATCTCAACGCAATCAACAAAAACAGCAATTTAAGCATATTTTCAAACTCGCAACTACTCGCAAGGGAATCAAAACCTACAGCGGACTTCCCTTGAACTCAGAATCTTGAAATTTGGCACGAAGCAACGTCTTATGGCATAGATGAAGGAAAAATTGCAAAAAAACCGTAAATTTTTAGTAACATCATTTAATTAAAATATTTTTAATAATTTTAAAGGTACGAGTACATACTACCCCGTTCCTCATGAACCCTTATAGCGATGACGTCGACCTGTAAGTATAATCAACCTTAAAACAGGAAGCAATTTTAAAAAGCTCCCATGTTCTGTGACATTTTCGAACGATTGAGCCCCTCAGCATACATAATTATATCTAAACGACCTAGAGATAATACTAGAAATAATGTATGTATATCTGGTCAGCTAGTTGGTACCTAACATAAAGATATAATCTAAAAGTCACCAAATACTCGTTTCAATTAGAATACAGAACAGTTCGTTCACTTGCATAACTATAGGTATCTAATACATATTATCTAAGTTTCTGTGTGTATCTTGCTATCTAATAATGCTATCTTGTCTAGACTGTGCAAGAAATTGAATGACAATACAAACTAAAAGAAACTGATCTCGACTATGTAGAGTAGTCTAAAAGTTTTGTCACTTGCTGTGTTTTGTCTGTATAATCATTAACATGGGATATTTACCGTAGAGTCGAAGATCTAGGAAATACTGGCGGTGGAACGTCGAAACGACGACTTTTAACCTTTAAGTGCACTTAAGGTTAGCTACGTTTATCTTTCTGCTCGAATACAAAAGCTAGAAACTTGAAATTTGGATAATGGGATCCTTTTGTGAAGGAAGAAAGGATTTTTGTATATACTAGCACTATGAGGCTAAATAAAAAGATAAAATAACAAAGATTTTAAAGCTAGCACGATGAATATGCGGGCAGCAGCTAATAATAGTATGTATCTACCTAATAAGTGTGCGTTGAAAGTAAGCTGATACAGGAGATGAGGCAGCAAAAGGACTCAAAACTCCCAAGAGCATCCGAGTCTCCTCAAACCAAATTACTTTTATTGTTTCTTTGGATGAAACAAAAGAAAATTCTCTGGTGTTAAGCAAAACTCTGGTTCTGCGGCTGATTTAAGTACCTTTGTGGCATATACTGGAGGTAGTATTACGTTAATAGTGTTAGAGTACGTCGGCACGTCACCGAATCCATGCAAACATTAGGTAATGTTTAAGGCAAACAGCGAGGGCGCGCATTACTCCGTCGTACGGCTTCGCTCGCTAAGTCAATTTATTTAGCAACAGACCGAACTCGGCAGTAGCTTCACTCTCGTATTACTGTACAAAAATACGAGACAATTTTCACCCAACAAATTAAAATTTTCTCATTGCTCTGAAAACTTAATTTAACATAAATTATTCAATAAGTTATGTAATCATAATAATTCTATGCCATCATTGGAATAAGACCTGCAGGAGAACCAAAGTCGTCGACATAGGTATCTGTCCGAACAGCTAAGCTGAAATTACATTGGGTAGGGCATATCATATAGCTAGAAGAACCGATGGCCTTTGACGCAGAAAGGTTCTGAAATGATGGCCACGCACCGAAACCCCAGCAGAGGTAGGCCTCGAAAGATGGACCATCGATCTAGGATCGCGGGAAGCGAATGGATGCGGGCGGCACCCGATCCGACTATGTGGAGAATCTGTGTCAAACATCGTGAGCAGGACATCTTTCAACTAAAATAATGATAATGAAAGTCATCCGAAAAGAGAAACAGATTGTAAGTTATCGTATCTGGAAAGTTAACAGAAATTCCAAAATTTGAATTTCAACTTGCCTTACTCACTCGCACGGCGCACCGCTATATTGAAAAATAGTGACTCATTAGTCACAATTTTTCAACCAGACAAATGGCATTTTTAGACAATATCTCCCTTCCAAATCACTTACGATAAAACATTAATTATACTAAATTGCCTTAGAGAAGAATTTTAATTCGGATAAGGCACATGTGGGTATATGTAAAAAATTGCCCATTTACTTTATCTTTGTAGTTATTACCATATTGTAACTAGATACTCCAAATCTCACACACCTCATTTGTGATTATTTATACTGTAACCGAAAACTAAAAACACAGCATCGCCTCTACAACTTCTCCTAATAAGAATAAGTAATCAAACCCGCACCCACCGATCCTTTCACTTACTGTCACCCTACCGCTATGTTTAGCAGTATTTTGTGCTACAAATCTTATTAGCGTCTGTTACGTCACCGTGTGCGCTGTGCCTTAACGTGATTCACTTAATCCATATATTATTGTTCAGTTCTGCTATTTGCTGCAACGTTTCAGGTACTACTGAGTATTAGCTAGTAATTGGCCCCTTTAAATACTAAAGCTTAATTAGATTTCGCTTTACAGGCTGTGTTTTGATCAACATACAGGTCCTCTGTTGTTTATACTTAAGGGCCTATGCAGACCACGCCGTCGACGCGCGTTTGTTGTGATACAGACGCGATACGCACGCAATACAGACGCAGCCTGTAGACCTTTGTAGGATAAAATCGCGCCGTCCAAACACGTTTCTAAAACACGCGTCGACGGCGCGTTTAAAAAACGTGGTTTGCACAGGCCCTTAGCCTCTCCAAATTCGCGTCGCATTGGCATACTTAGCGAGTTAAAAGGAGGATTTGGCGGACTACGTAAAGATATATAACATATGGTTTGATATCGACTTTTCTGTCTGTACTTATCTTCAAGTTTTATTTTTGAAATATTTATTGTATTAGACTTATTTATTTGGGATTAACAAACACATTGTACCTATTTTTGAAACTAGTCTTAATTAAATATATAATTCATTTAATAATATATCCAAATATGTATGAAAAGCGCACGAAATTTAAAGAAGTAAAAATTTTTATGCCTTTTTTGGCATTCATCAATATGATTTTATAGATGTTTTTTACTTTAGAATCGAAATGCAATACTTTTCAGAAATTTGCGGTAGATAGTAGATAATTGACAAAATTGTGCACCTCGGAAAATTTCGATTATGAAGCAAAAGAAACCAGAGTTCAATATTTTGTGAATAGGTTCAATATTTTGTGAATAGAGACGTCTGCTGAGAGACATAAACGTTAGAAATATAAGGTAATTCATGAGAAAGTGTGCGTTCATAAGTTGAAGCACACGACACAAAGCGGCCACACTCGATATTCATTTAAATGTTACACATATCGACCAGTGAATGGGAAAAGAACAGATTCTATAAACGTGGATAAGAAACTATTAGAATATTTTGAATATACAGGTTCTGAAACAATTGTTAGTTAGTATGTCTGAGAAATCGGCTCCTTCTTGCCACTGGATTCAATATCCGATACGACATATTTTATATGGAGCTTATGTCAAATATGTATCTCTAATCTTGAATCCATTGATAGATCATGTATTGGGCCCGTCGTTAAGAAAATCAATCCTGGGAACAGCGGTTTCAATTGCCCAGAAGCTTTTTTTGAATGAGTGCTTTAAATTATTAGTAGTCTCTGCGAACCTACATTACTTATTAGTATTAGTTAATTACTCTGTTGTATGAAAGTAAATGGTGGCGTGACTTGCGTAAACAACAATAAAATAATTTTATATTTTCTCAGTTTACATGATGTAACCTGATATCGAATTTGATATAATCAGTGTTTAGGTCCATAAGTCCTAAGCCATATAACAATCCTGTATCATGCCTCCCACAGTGGCCCTGTTGTACCATAGAGGTAGATACAGTTGCACCAATATGTTTTGCTACCTATTATTAAATTACTTACTTATTTCTTATCCAGTCCGAATAACTCCAAGTTGTCCTATTACCAGCATACCATAGTTTCGCGTGGACAATTTTCACTGGACACTATCGCCCGCTGTCGGATGTCGTCGGCTAACTTCGTGTGTTTCCGTACGTTGGGGAGGGGGATAGCTAATAAACGATTATTATTTTTGATATCTGATTTTATTCTGTATTGGCAACATAGCTTTTGTTTTGTTGAGCTAGTTAGGGCCTTTCACTGCGCTAGAAATACTTTAGAATGTCGGCATAAGAAAATGTAACAATTTTTGTGTTTTAGGCACCGATAGCCTAGTGTAATATGTTTGTAATGTTTTGATCGATGGACAGCGAGTGGAACAAGTGAATGAGTTTGTCTACTTAGGTACGTTGTTTACAAGAGATGGTAAGAATGAAGCAGATATTGAAAGGAGAGTTAATGCCGGTAATTGTGTGAATGGAGCTCTGAAAGCGTTTATGAACAGTCAAAACGTGTCCAAAAAGGCACGTTTGGCTGGACATAGAGGTGTGTTAGTGCCTACCCTTATGTATGGTAGTGAAAGTTGGGTATGGCAGAAGAGATTTGAAAGTAGAATAAATGCTGTAGAAATGAGAGCACTGAGAAGTATGTGTGGTGTGTCTTTGACCGACAGAGTAAAGAATTGTGTGATACGAGAGTGGTGTGGGGTAAAAGAAGATGTAGTGACAAGCATTGAGAAAGGCATGTTAAGATGGTTTGGGCACATGGAGAGGATGGATGACGATAGACTGACAAAGAAGATATATCAGGCTAGTGTGAATGGGACAGGACAAAGGGGAAGACCTAGGAGAACGTTCTCTGACCAGATTGGAGACATCCTGAAAAAAGGACAAGTCAGAAGTACCCTTAACAGAAGAGCATGCATGAGAAACTTGATGGGAGTGAGTGAAGCAAGTGAGGTATGTCAGGATCGTTGCAAATGGCGTTCCGTAGTCTCTGCCTACCCCTCCGGGAAACAGGCGTGAGTCTATGTATGTATGTATGTAGCCTAGTGGAGATACCAGATGAATGCCACGCAGAGAGAAACGCACTAAAAACATTTCGAAGTTATGTAGAGATAGACAGATTCGAAGAGTACGTGAAGACGTCCGTCCTCGCAATCGTGTAAAACTTAGTTAGTCGTTTTGGGCGGCATTACCCGTGAATATATGCAGACACCGGTTGAAACAACGGGTTATACCTATTCTTTTTGGGTTGCGGGGGTCAGATAGCAGTTATAGCCACTTTGTGTAAAAGCTAATATTCTTTCCGAGGGGTAAACTATAAATAAAAATTTTATACGCACATAACTTCAAAAAGTCTTAGGTCAGATTATTCGACATTTACTGCGCATCGTAAATAACCGAAGGACACAATATTGTAGGTTTTCACTAGTAAGCGAAATCACGTGAGAAATAAGATGATCGTCATTAATCCGTGGAGGGATGAGATCTTGATTTCTGTCTGTCTTGTTAGCCGGAGTATCGATTATTCGTTTCTGTGCACTTCTAAAAGAGGTTTAAAAATTTTACTTCGACACATACACCCCTCTTTAAGACTTCATGTTCTCGATATTAACTCGAACTCGCAAACTGCACGCTCCATTAACGATAGAGTATCTGAAACAAAAATAATTATTGTGCTGTTAACTATGAACTTGATTGGGTTTACTACTTTATTTTATACTAGAGTACGCCAGCAGCTACGCCTGTATTTTTTTTATTTACCCGTTTTGGCCGATCCCGTGGGAATTTCGGAAAATCCCTTCTTAGTGCACCCCTACGGTCCCCAAGGAACATACATGCCAAATTTCAGCTTCCTGCTCCCAATAGTTTCGGCTGTAGCGTGTCTGTCAGTCAGTCAGTAACGCAAGGATTAAAAAGGAAGATAAAAACGATTCAAATAAGCCGAATAAGCTTGCATACATTTTAAAGTAAACCGTAATGACCAGAAAAGTTCTGTTGCATGAGTGACTTTGTCTTTATTTTTGTACTAGCTACTAAACAGAACAAGACATAGAATCCAAATGTCACATCGAGAATATTTGCGAACTGCTTTATAAGTTCTTATTGGAAGATTTAGAGAGCACGTAAGAATGTATCGGCATTAGACCAGGTTTAAAGGCTTTGTGCGGTCTGAAAATTCCGACACCAGAATAGACCTTTTTTAGTATCTTTGTATAAATGTAGGTATAATTATACAATACTTTTATCTTTTGAGTTTGTCTGATAGTGGTGGAGAGGTCTTTTTAGGGTTCCGTAGTCCACAAGGAACCCTTATAGTTTCGTCATGTCCGTCCGTCTGTCCGTCCGCAGCCTAGTTCAAAGACGCCTGGTGCTAGAAAGCTGATATTTGACATAAATATAGACATAAGATATTGCAACAAAACTGTAGAATAAAATTTAGGAAAATATTTTTTTAATGGTATCTCCCCTACATAAATAGTGGGACTGAATTATTTTTTTGGTTGAGTACCCCATTATGTGGGATATCATTGGATAGGTTTTAAAAAAATATTATTAGCTTGCTCAAATCACTTTTCGATCAAGTGATTGGTTTGACAAATATCAAGCTTTAAAGTGAAAAAAATTGTTAGACTCAAGTGTCCCCCCCCCTCTGCCGGCTAAACTATTATTTTGGAAGAGGTGAAAAAAATCACAAATGTAGTACATATAACGAATTTAAAAGGAAAACTATCACGGCTAAGTAGACATCACTAGTTTACGAGTAATCGTCGGTTAACTTATAAATACCTATTTTTGTGAGTTTACATTGGGAGCGCTGGCTTAATCTTAAAGATTTTAGTCCCATGTGAATCAGAAGTTATTATCAATAATGGCCATTAAGGGCAACTACGGAACCCTACAATGCGCGTGGCCCGACACGCACTTGGCCGGTTTTTACTACATACCTTTTTCACCCATAATTATGTTTGGTGCAAGAAATTAAAAGAATGATTGAGCTGTCAGCTTCCAACCGCTTCTCACAACTAAATCGAACGAAAACTTCCTTCTAACAATTTTGACACTCTATAGAAGATTTTCTATTTTCCAAATAACAAATAAGAGTACCAATAGTAGTATCCCGGCTAATGCAAGGTAGTTACGAGCACTCTCAATTTATAGGCACCATAAACACGACGCTCAGTCGCACCTTAGGACCACCATAACACATATTAAACATATATCATACATGTCGTATCATATATGTATACTGCGTTATGGTACACTAATGTGGGTGACTGACACGGGACTCTGATTAAACTATACTTTTAACTGTACCTTCTTTAGTTGACATACATTTATACCTACTTATATAAAAAGCGAAAACAATGATAGTCTAGTGGAGGTTCCAACATCTCACAACTCAGCATTGCTGAGGGTACTGGATTAAAAAAAATGTTAATTGTTAGAAACTTACATGTCTGAGAGTTCTTCATAACGGTCTCGAAAGGTATGTGTTGCCAGCAACGTCTATCCTTTATAGTAAAAAAGCCCGTGTTCAGCAGTGGGACAGCTTATACAAAGGGCTGATGATAATGATAAAATTTCCTCTAAGTTGATCACCAGTTAAAGTACTTAGGTAAAGCTAAGCTTAAATATTTCTGTATAATTTGGCCGACTCAAGCGAAAACCGTCTATCATTACAGACATCATCTATCTGAATCGATCACAGGGTATTGACGTAGCTTTGGGAGGCCACTCCTAACGCAATTAGAGTGGCCGGGTATAATGCGGGTGTCATATAGCTGAAAAAAACCATTGACATGCAGAAGAAGAAGAAGACGTAAGGAAACGATAAACATACAGCTGTTGCGGTAGGTGACTTGAGGGTGCCAGAAACTTATTGGTTCTCTCTGCTCTCCCAACATTTTCTCGATTCTTCGACCCACGTCTAGCCACGTCTTTAGTAGTAGCTAAAAAATTTTTTTGTAAGGTAACACTCAGTTTGTATTTAAAAGAAATGGTTCATTTGATATCGATAGGAATAGAAGAAGAGTCATAATAAAATTAGACTGCACATATTATTATGCCGTAGACGTTTAATGGTAGTATTGTTGTAGGTACTTGCGTCGTGTGTTGTGGCACGGTAATATAATCTAACAGTATTGTAACTCGGCCGTCTACGTCTTCGTGAGTTATATACCTACCAGACGCGCCGCATGCGAGCTGCGGCACGATCGCGGCTGTGGGTACTGTAGGCACAGTCCGCACAGTTTAATGGGTACTCTGCTCGAGGCGCGTAGGTATAACTCGAGTTTCGTGCGTTTGTATGGAGTTACAATACTGTTAGATATTATTACCGTGGTTGTGGGTTCAATAGCCATACGGAATAATACTTTATGTACCTACCTTGCTCCAAGTCCCTGTGTTCCCATTCTATTGATGAAATACTTGTAAAGTCGTCTTCTGATACAGGGATAAATCAAAATTAATGATAAAGGAAAAAAGTGTGTCTAATTGAGACATTTCATTAAAGGTAAAACAAGAAGGGGGTTGTAATCTCTTTTATCTTCTTACCAATATATCAATCTGGCTGTTATGTATAAAAGATTGGCCCGTAAAACGGGACATTTTGTAGCAATCAGACAGTTTTTAGTACCAGACGAGACTGCTACTTAAACAAATCCTCTTAAACGAAGTTGCTCTTACATTAATTAGTGTCTTTTATTTTAATCTTAGGATTGAGACACTCCGTTTCACCTTTTATACTTTGCTTTAACGTTACTGCTTATTTCTTTGTTATAGGATTTGCCCTGTGGAGTTTCGGATTCCGTTCCTTGGTCGTGCTGTAAAATATAAACAGACATAAAGATTATATAATTTGAATTTGAAAATTATCACAATTTAAAACATTTGTGTAACACTGAATAGGTATCAAACACGGTGGCAATAAGACATCTTTTTAACAAAAAATAAGACCGACTTTCCCTCAAACTTAAAATGTACTAAACGGCAAGTTCTACTTTCCAAAGAAACTATTATTTTAATCCTTGAAATGACAGAGTTCTGAGAAAAAAAATTACAACCGGGATTCTTCTTTTTCCAATTTCCGGTTAAAAAAAAAGGAGAGCTTGAATCATCATTTTAAAAATCGACATTGTATGTCGATTTACCTATGTACCTACCTCCTGAGAAAAACTTTAAAATATTTGTAATATTATTTTTACTTTAATTGAGAGGATCGAACACACACCTCGGTACAGCAGGGTGGAGAGTACTTAGGTACATCAGTTTGCCATGATTCATACTCATAGGACCACAATTACTAGTCCCACGTAAAATCAGTAAACATAAACTGTCCACAATAACATAAAAACGTCTACTTTGATCAACGGGTGCAGGTGCATCAAAAACGTACATAATTAATTGATTGTGTGCACCGCTAGGTGGCGACACGGTCAATTTGGCCAGTAACCCAGTGGGCTCTGCGCTACGCTGCGCTGCGAAGCGCTGCGCTTCGGTACGGTGCGCTATGATCACGCAGTGGCAGATTATTGCCCAATCGACACGCTCGTGCCGCTGAACAGGGTAGCGTCAGCAAAATAAACACTTTGTCGGTATTTTATTTGTTTTGAATTTTTCACTGATGTAAAAATGTGCTTTGCCTAATTTAAACATTTACATACCAAGCCTTACATGACATGTGTGGTATCTGTTATGAAAGGCTCTTTGCTGAGATTTGATTGACCACAGCATGTACTCTTGCAAATTGAAAGAGATTTTTTGTCACAAAATCTAACAACTTGCAACCGTGTGATTGGGTAGGTACACACTCAGGTAAAAGTGACTTTTTAACAAAATTTTATAGAAAGTCTGCGGTAAATTAGAATAAATAAATAAAAAAATAAAAATAAAAAAGCCTTATATTTCACACCAAACAAAAATTACAAAATTCGTACTCTATTCTAAATTAACACTGTTTCATATATCTATCTAACACATTAAATTTAAATTTCAATTGATGTAAGAACCCCTCATTTTCGAAGGCTTGGAAATCTCTAGAGGAGCTAGAGATTTCCAAGCCTCTCTGTTCTTTGCAGTCTCCATGCACTGTTCGCCCGCTAAATTTATAATATCGTCTGCCCACCGAGCAGCTGGTCTATCTCTCTTCCTGGTGCCTGGCGACCCCTTCTATTGAGTTATTACGTGAGTCCATCGGTTGTCTGTTAACCTTGCTATGTGACCAGCCTAGCGCCAAGATCAATGGCGCCGCTTAAGTTTTTTGTAATGGTATAATGCATCAATAACTTTTTCACCACAGCAGCTCAAACATGCCGCTTTTGCTGCGAGACAACAGTGAACAAAACGCGATTTTGATTCGAGAGTGAGGCAAAGTAGCTTTTTAATTTTTCAATCTTCAGTGCCACGAATTGACATTGTTCAGCCATAAATTTGAAACATTCGAATTTTACTGTGCTCTGTCTCTTTCACATGCATATAAAAAAGCGAGTGAAAAAAACAAACTCCTTCGAAATTCGATTTTGGAATTCGACCTCAAAGAAAACACGTTCGGAAACGCGTTATACCCTAAAATTTAAACATATACAAATATCTTTTTAAATAAAGAAATTATGTTGTTTTTTAAATGTTATTGTTTATGTTTAATATATTGTTGGATTTTTATAAAAATAAGACCAATTAATAGTATAAGGGGCGTATTCCGACCCGGTCATGGACATTGACGAACTTGGTATAAAATGAAAGACCATGAATGCTCTTACCAGTACATACGAGATTATTTTTTGGAATCCATGGGAGGACAAAGTTTGAACTAGAAATATACTTATACAAAAAGTAAAAATCTAATACTCTATAGTAATAAAAATTGTTGTTCTGTTAAAAATAGCTATAAAACGGGTTTTGTCGAGTGCATGAATGTATCTGCCGAACGATCATTCATGCCATAAGATGGAAACAATCCAGGTTTTAGAGATATCCCATAGTTGACATGCGAAGAACTGATATTTTTCACATTGTGAAGCTATCATCTAAGATTGGACAAGTCCTACTGTCATGAACATATGAGGCCAGATGGCATTAACTTGATAGAGCCCTGTCGGCAACTCGGCACTAAGATTTTAAAGCAATAAAATATTGATAAATGGACGAATTCGGTCGCGACATGTCAGAGCGCGACAATACTGCAAAGATATTTTAATAAACCAGGCGAGACTAGGAAGACAAACAGTTGAAGATTATTACTGCTCGTGTATCGTCTATGTCGCATATTGTCAGTATCATTATTTTTTTATCCTCGGCTAGGCACCAACAAGAAATCTAAACTTCTGCGGTATTTTTAGACGAAATCACAATAGAAAAAAATATATTTTTTTTTTATTCCCACAACCCACAAAAAAGCGACCCTTACCATGATAAACTAGAGATATTTACCGATATATACTCACAATTTCATGTCTGTCCGCCGTGGGTTTTTCTCCCATACTATTTGCCCAATGTCCTTTGGTATTTAACCAATACATTTTTATTTGGAATTTCAACAATGATACATTTGAAAAATAAACATCAGGGACGCGGTATCAAAACGCGATTTAAAAAAAATTGCGGGAATAAAGTAAACATTTCACTGATGCTGATAGCGTATAGCGTAACGTGTTAAATTATATTAATCTAAAAAGATGAGTGAAACTAGCGATGATGACTGTAGGTACTTTAACACCAGAAGAGTTAAAACAACAAGTGATTAATGCAGAATGTTGTTTTCAATTTATTCCTGTTAATTTTTATGTCTCCTAAGTAATATGTGTTCTCACTGCTGAGGTGAAAAGTTATGTGTGCTACACGAGAGCAAAGTTTTTTGCATCTCGTGCTTTTGAGTCACTCTCTACGCTCAGGATTCTAACTTTGATTCACTCGCTACGCTCGTGAATCAATCATAGAATCCTTCGCTTGCTCTCTTGTTGCACAATAGTTATTTGTGCAACAAGAGAGCAAAGTTGTTTTTTGTTTTGAGTGCTGATTTTGAGTCCCGAGCAAGCGAAGGGTTCTATGATTGATTCACGAGCGTAGCGAGTGAATCAAAGTTAGAATCCTGAGCGTGGTGAGGGACTCAACAGCACGAGATACAAAAAACTTTGCTCTCGTGTAGCACACATAACTTTTCACCACAGCAGTGAGAACACATATTACTTCGGAGACATAGAAATGAACAGGAATAGATTGAATTCTGCATAATCACTTGTTGATTTAACTCTTCTGGTGTTAAAGTACAGTCATCATCGCTAGTTTCACTCATCTTTTTAGATTATTTTATATATTAATATAATTTAACACGTTACGCTACACCTACTGTATCAGCATCAGCAAAATTTTTATTCCCGCTACTTTTATAAATCACGTTTTAATACCACGTCCCTGATGTTTATTTTTCAAATGTATCATTGTTGTAATTCTAAATAAAAATGTATTGGTTAAATACTTATTAATTAGACTTATGTTTATTAAAATACAATAATAAATTAAACATGTAAACAATAACATATAAAAAAAGTAATTTCTTTTTTACAAATATCTTTTTTTTTGCGTTGCTGTAGGTGTTTTCTTTGAGGTCGAATTCCAAAATCGAATTTCGAATTCGAAGGGGTATGTTTTTTCACTCACTTTTTATATGCATGTGAAAGAGACAGAGCACAGTAACATTCGAATGTTTCAAATTTATGGCTGAACAATGTCAATTCGTGACACTGAAGAATGAAAAATTAAAAAGCTACTTTTACTCACGCTCGAATCAAAATCGCGT
Organism: Euclidia mi; assembly: GCA_944739405.2. Taxonomy (NCBI): domain Eukaryota; kingdom Metazoa; phylum Arthropoda; class Insecta; order Lepidoptera; family Erebidae; genus Euclidia; species Euclidia mi. The sequence goes on from OX123203.2 coordinate 35,748,155, forward strand.
TTTGTTCACTGTTGTCTCGCAGCAAAAGCGGCATGTTTGAGCTGCAGTGGTGAAAATAACTATTGTCCTTTTCCTAATATTTTTGTGGGGAACTTTTTGAATCTTTCTTAATTTTAAAATGCTTCTCTCCATACTTCTTTGACATTTTCTAATTTTAGCTTTCGCGTGATGTGTGAGTTTCCATGTTTGGCTGGCGTAAGTTAAAGATGGCAGTATACACGTGTCCATGACTTTTTGTTTTATTTCAATCATCATATCGCTCCTAATGACTTTCTTTAGGCTCCAAAATTTCTTCCAAGCAGTTGCAACTCTCTTTTCTACTTCGAGTTCATTTCTCTGCTTTTGAAAGGAAATTTGTTTACCAAGATATATGTAGGTGGTGACATATTCCAGTATTTCATAATCTAGGTATACGGGATGCTTAATGTAGTTCGTCTTAATTTTGGTATTGCTGCGATTCATTTCTAGACCCACCTGTTGACTTGTGACGTGAAGGGCATTTAACATTGTCTGTAACTCAGTTGTATTCTCAGATAATAAAACAATGTCAACCATCCGTGTGGTGACGGATTAAGAATACGAAATGACACCACCCCAATATCATCCCATGGGTGTCGTTAGAGCCGACAGAGGGAGCAGCTCTGCATAATATATGCAGAGAACAGCACTGTAAGAGAAGGAAAACTTGATACTAACCCTCTACCAACCCGTTTGTAAAGTAAGTGACTTAAATATTGGTTACGTCTTTCCAGTTTAGTTTTTCAAATACACTTTGTAAAACAGCAATAAATAAAGTAGAAGAGACGATGTCTCCCTGTCTGACTCCCCTTTTGATAGGTATAGAGGGTCCTTTTGTCTCCAATCTAATTCTACTGTACCAATTGTTATATACATGTAGTAGAATCTTCAGATATGTTGATTCAACATTTTATATATATATTGTAAGGATTCCCATATTGAGTGGTGAAGCAAACTATTAAAAGCCTAGACTCACGCCTGTTTCCCGGAGGGGTAGACAGAGACTACGGAACGCCATTTGCAACGATCCTGACATATCTCTCTTGCTTCATTCACTCCCATCAGATTCCTCATGCATGCTCTTCTGTTCAGGGTACTTCTCACCTGTCCTGTTTTTAGGATGTCTCCAATCTGGTCAGAGAACGTCCGCCTAGGTCTTCCCCTTCGTCCTGTCCCTTCCACACTTGCCTTATATATCTGCTTGGTCAGTCTTTCGTCATCCATCCTCTCCACGTGCCCAAACTATCCTAGTATACCTTTCTCGATGCTTGTCACTGACTGACAGAGTAAAGAATTGTGTGATAAGAGTATCACACAATTCTTTACTCTGTCAGTCAGAGAGACACCACACATACTTCTCAGTGCTCTCATTTCTACAGCATTTATTCTACTTTCATGACTCTTCTGCAATACCCAACTATCACTACCATACATAAGAGTAGGTACTAACACCCCTCTATGCTCACCCAAACGTACCTTTTTGGACACGTTTTGGCTATTCATAAACGCCTTCAGAGCTCCATTCACTCTATTACCTGCATTAACTCTTCTTTCAATATCTTCTACATTCTTACCATCTCCTGCAGCTCCTAGTCTATGAAACTCTTGATATTTGTTTATGAGCATTTCAATAGAGTGGATATTGTCCACAGTAGAGAATTCTCTCGAAAATCCTGCTTGGTCAACGGGTTCACGTTTCTCAATTGTACATCTGATTCTTTTATCTAGTATTGACGAAAATCCTACTAATATTATAAATGTGAAAGTTTGTGAAGATGTATGTATAGATGGATAGATGGATGGATGGATGGATGGATGGATGGATGGATGGATGTTTGTTACTCTTTCACGCAAAAACTACTGAACGGATTTAGATGAAACTTTACAGTAATATAGTTTGTACATCAGAATAACACATAGGCTACAATTTATAAAAAAAAATATAATGTTGCGATACTATAAGGAAAAGTATCAACTAAGTCGGCAAAAATCCTGTATTATCTTTATTTGTTTGCTTGGGTCAAATTTAGTAGGTAATTGGAATTTTACCCCCTTCCTGATGATTAATCTGATATTTGGTATACACTCATATTGTCATCGAGATTAAAAGATAATATTTAAATGATTGTAAATCCAAGATGGCCACCGATACAAAATGGCGAATCACATATTACTTCACAACAACCTCAATATGGGTATCAAATAAAAGGGTTTGATTGGTAGAATGGAGCTCACTATGAAAAATCTAAGATGGCCGCTGCCACAAAATGGCGTCTTATTTATTTTCCACAAATACCTCAATATGGGTATCAAATGAAAGGGCTTGATTCGTAGAATAGAGCTCACTATGAAAAACCCAATATGGCTGTCGCCGCAAAATGGCGTATTACATATTTTCCACAAATAACTCAATAGGGGTATCAAATGAAAGGGTCTGATTGGTAGAATGCAGCTCACTATGAAAATTCCAAGATGGACGCTGCCACAAAATGGCAAATTACTTATTTTCCACAAATCCCTCAATATGGGTATCAAATGAAAGGGCTTGATTCGTAGAAAAGAGCTCACTATGAAAAATCCAAGATGGCTGTCGCCGCAAAATGGCGTATTACATATTTTCCACAAATACCTCAATATGGGTATCTAATGAAAGGGTTTGATTGGTAGAATAGAGCTCACTATGAAAAATCTAAGCTGGCCGCCGCCACAAAATGGCGAATTACTTATTTTCCACAAATACCTCGATATGGTTATCAAATGAAAGAGCTTGATTCGTAGAATAGAGCTCACTATGAAAGATCCAAGATGGCTGTCGCCGCAAAATGGCGGATTACATTTTTTCCACAAATAACTCAATATGGGTATCGAATGAAAGGGTTTGATAGGTAGAATGGAGCTCACTATGAAAAATCCAAGATGGCCGCTGCCACAAAATGGCGAATTATTTATTTTCCAATAATACCTCAATTTGGGTATCAAATAAAGGGCTTGATTCGTAGAATAGAGCTCACTATGAAAAATCCAAGATGGCTGTCGCCGCAAAATGGCGGATTACATATTTTCCACAAATAACTCGATATGGGTATCGAATGAAAGGACTTCATTGGTAGAATAGGGCTCACTATGAAAAATCCAAGATGGCTGCCGCCACAAACTTGCGGATTACATATTTCCACAAATACCTCAATATGGGTATCTAATGAAAGGGCTTCAGTGGTAGAATAGGGCTCACTATAAAAAATCCAAGATGGCTGCCGCCACAAACTTTCGGATTACATATTTCCACAAATACCTCAATATGGCTATCTAATGAAAAGGTTTGATTGGTAGACTGGAGCTCACTATGAAAAATCCAAGATGGCCGCCGCCACAAAAAGGTGAATTACTTATTTTCCACAAATACCTCAATATGGGTATTTAATGAAAGGGATTGATTCGTAGAATAGAGCTCACTATGAAAAATCTAAGATGGCTGTCGCCGCAAAATGGCCTATTACATTTTTCCACAAATAACTCAATATGGGTATCGAATGAAAGGGCTTGATTGGTAGAATAGAGCTCACTATGAAAAATCTAAGATGGCTGCCGCCATAAAATGGCGGATGAAATATTTTCCACAAATACCCCAATATGGGTATCAAATGAAAGGGCTTGATTGGCAGAATAGAGCTTACGATATAATTGACCTAAGCGCAGCGTTATTAAAAGCGTGAGAGTATCAGTTGGCGCGCTGAAGCGCAGTGGGGGGAGGAGGGGCGGTCTGATTTTGTACTTTGTGGTAATGCTTTCAGTTTTTATTTTTGCTGCAATTCTATTCAGTAGGTATATAAGCTCTTCAATAATTTTAATAATATACACTACATACTAATCTTTACCTGAAGTTTGACGACTATAAAAACAAAAGTAATTTTAAGTATTATCTGTTTATAATATATGTATGCTACACGGCTAATGTGCAGATCCGTTTGTAATGAAATCTGATATGGATGGTCTGAAACCTGGGGAAGTACAAAGGCTACTCTTTATTAAAATTTCATGCGGGCGAAGCCGCGGGCGAAAGCTAGTAGCTTATATATTGCAGATAATAGGCTTATAATTCGATAATTATGTACTTATATTATTTGGATCTTTTATATCTTTATATATAAAATCCTTGCGTTACTGACTGACTGTCAGACACGCTACAGCCGAAACTATTAGGCGCAGGAAGCTGAAATTTGGCATGTATGTTCCTTGGGGACCGTAGGGGTGCACTAAGAAGGGATTTCCCGAAATTCCCATGGGATCGGCCAAAACGGGTAAAAAAAAATGCAGGCGTAGCTGCTGGCTTCTTCTAGTACTAAAATAATATCCGACTCAGTCCATTGTTTTGGCGTAGTTGCTGTTTTCTGTACCAGATTAAACTTTTTGTTTTTGGCTAGGTTTTTTGACATTAACTTTACCTACTTAAATAACAGAGAATGTGTTTTCGTATTTTGAAGAGCAACAGGCCTTTGTGAGACTATTATCTATAGCAATAAGAATTGTATCGTTAAGCTCTTGCCCTGTGTAGCTCTGTTGTCCATTAATGTGATCTTTTATATTTTTTTGTATTGCATCTTTTTATATTTGAATCTCTTTTTCGTTTTTTAGAGTAGGTACTTCTTGCAATATTTTCATAGCTTTTTCTACTTCTTTTTGGGAACTGTAAGCTAAATTTGCATCTTGTCATTCTATGGTCACTAGGATATTGGACGTTGATTACTTGCATATACCGGGTGTACTTTTGGAGATTGGTAAAAAATATCTAATCGTACCATTTGGTGATCTCCAGGTCCACCTCTGGTACTTTTTCTTTTTAAAAAATGTGTTCAAAATTCCAAACTTGTTTTCAAAAGCGAATTGTATAAGTCTGTTGCCTGTACTATTTCTGTTACCATAACCATAATTTTTCATTTTCAAGCTTTCTTCTCGTTTTGGTTGGCCTATTTTGGCGTTAAAATCACGCATAAGGACAATATTTTTTTCTTGCCAGTTTTAGCGCTTTATTTACAGTGCCGTAAAAGAGTTCTATTTCATTCTCACTTGCTGATTCTGTTGGTGCGTAGCACTGTATTATGCTTATTTCAATGTTATTCAGTGATTTGATTGATATTCAGTTGAAGTAGTGCTACTCGTTCTAACAAGCCGTGGCAGCATACAATATTCTTCTTATGGCGCCTGCTTACAATGAATCCTACTCCATATAATCTTGGCGATTGACCCATGTAGTAAAATATGAAGTCCTCATGTTCTTCTATAGCGTTACCAAATCTGCTAATTTCACAGAGTCCAGCGACGTCCTATTTAATACTTTTCATGGCTCTGCTTTATTCCAGAAGGCGGTAATAGGATGATATCGTTCTGACATTATAGGTTGCAACGTAAAATATGTTTGGTTCACAACTGTTATTTGAATATGTTATCTCTAGAGGGTTTTGGTTCACATCTTCCACGGGGACCGGCTGTATTGGGAGAGGTGGAGATAGAGGGCGGCAGTTTAGTTTTTGGAGTTTATTGGGGATCCCGACCTGTAGAAGCTTTGGGGGCGGGACTTAATTTTATTGTGAAGGGCGCAAGAAATTCACTATGTTCTGAGACTTGTTTTTTTTTGGATGCCTGTTTCGTCTGTTTTGAGGTATTTTCCCCCCATTTTCTGCTTTTGGAGACTCCGATAGAACTCTTTTACTTGAAGATTGGCCTTTGGATTTTGTTTTTGGTGATCATGAGACTTTAATTGAATCTTGTCGTAGCGAAGCATTACCTTTTCTCCAGATAAAAGTCTTTCTTGCAGCTCTTCTTGAAGTTCTTTGCGTTTTTGGTAGACAGTTGGTACATAATCTTCCTTAATGTAAATGCCCGCAAATTCCGGGATCCCGCGGGGTTGTAAATGTCCAGTCCCGCAAATACCGGGATTGAGAAATTCCTGCGGGATTGCATTCCCTACTTGTGTCCATGGGTGGCGGTAATTACTTATCATCAGGAGATCAGTTTGCTCGTTTGTCCCCTTTTACTTAAACAACACACAACCAGCAGTCACTCACTCGCTACATTGGAAACAGCGTCGTGCTGTAGCCGCGCAGTGGCCGTACCGTTGCCGCACCGTTACATTGTGTACCATCACGTTTTGCAAAACATTAGATAAACTAAACAAATATTTAACATATTTAGGTACCAAAATATTGACTGTTGTTTTTGCTGACAGTACATAGTCCTAAACGCATGTAAGCGTAATCCCCTCACTGGTATGTAACCAGGCAGAATTGTGGACTGTCCGCGGAAAAAATATAAAACATATGCCTTTATTCGACGGGTATCGAGACTAGCGGTGCCACCTGACGTCGCTAGTACACACGTTTTAGACGATTGATACTCCCACGAACCCACAAAACCCGGGTCGGGCCCAGGTTTTGTGGGTTCAGTCCAGTTGACTAAAGTTCGATCCATAATTGTTTTGTGCCATGATTGTATTTCTTCTTTAATTTAAATATCTATCCAATAGCTGGGATAAGGTCTTTTTAAAGTAAAATATTGAATTTCACGACCGTGCAATGGTTTAGTTTTTAAAATTGAGGGCAATTTTGGTAACAAAATATTAATAAGTATCTAACTAATATCAGCTAAGTCTGATGCTGGGTTTTCAATTGGAGTAGTTTTCATATCAGTGCTTACACTTTAGACCATTAGAGAGATTCGAACTCCGGTTCTCCAAACACGAACTCAATAACTTAACGACTAAGCCACTTTACTTCATTTTTTTACATTTAAAACTCACAAATAAGACACTTCATCAAACCAATTACACAACTTCAACATATATTATATTTTCTTTTAACCTCAACCAATTTCCTCCATCAATATATCAAACAGACAGACACACAGACGATAAACTAAAAAGATCCCATCAATTACTATGCAGTTGTTCTGGCGCCATATTTGGTTCGAACGAGACCTGTTTTATCTAATGTAGACAACATCTGCCGTACAGGTGCAGGTTATAGGCATTAGAGGCTCTATTGCAGGATAAAATAATATTTGCCTTGTATATAACTGTCCCACTGCTGGGCATGGGCATCTTATCATAGTCCACCACGCTACTCAAGTGTGGGTTGGCAGAAGTCACATGTCTTTTGAGAATATAAACAATTCTCGGATAGGCAAGTTGAAAATCGTTGTTGTCCTTCACCGTTTAGCAAGAGATAATTAACAATTCAGTTATAATTATTAAATCGACAAAACAAAGACTAAATACTGACACTAGGCTTAGTTCAAGGATTACTCTTTAAGTAATTAACAATAATTTTTAACTATTACGGTCATTATTTATGTTAATGCGTCACTAGTTGAAATTGTTTATTTTTGAGTTATCTTATTTTTTCTTATGCTTCACAAAAAATAACATTCAGTAATTTTAAGTTTCATATCTTATACAGGGGATAAGGCCAGTTCTAAACTTGGAACGAGTGCATATTCTGTGATAAAGCCATCTAAGGGCAAACAACCGACACACTCCACTTACAAGAGCAAAGCTCTTAAATTGAAAAGAAGGACAAATGTATTTCATGATAGTAGTCAATGGCTCTAGGTTTACATAAAGGGTTTAATTTGCGTTTCATATTGTGTCATTTCGTTCGATTCCTTGGTTGGGAAGCCTTGGCATATTACTTTCAGCTAACTAAGAGATAGGCAGTTACCTGTAAAATATAAAATAAATTAGTGATTTTTTTAATATACCTAATCTTGCATTAACAAGGGATCAAAAAACTTTGGAATTTTAGGTAGGATGGTACAACTACTTTCAGTAAACCCTTATCTACAGAACTTATCTTTTTGTGATTTTTTTTTATACTTTTAATTCCATTTTTGTAAGCATCTAGAAAATCCCGTCCTTATTTCAAGATCCTTCCACAAAGTCTGTGGGCATGCTTTTATTCACATCCAATAATATAAAATAAACCCAACTGAGCATGTGTCAAGAATGCGTTCAAAATTATCCTTAATGCAATGGGTAGCAGCGAAAATATTCACAAGCTCTAATCGTGAGGCCAGTGCTCCTCTTTTGCAGCTTCCTCCGTGGTCCAGTGGATAGCGTATGCGTCTGCTGATCGGGAAGTCCCAGCTTCGTTTCCCGGGTCGGGCAAAAGTGTTACCTACTGATTTTCCAAATTCTCGGTAGCAGCACGGAGTCTGGCAATGTCCCCGATAACGGCAATAGGCTCGCCCCCTATTACGTGGGATCTAAAACTCATAATATTGCGAAATGTGTGTGTAATAGCACATCTCTACCTACCCCTTCGGGGATACAGGGGTTAAGAATATAAATATTACCAAACAATCTTGTATGTGTTATTTGTATGTTATGCATGTGACGTGAGTGATAAAACACAAGTGACCGAAGTAAACCAGGTTGTACGATCACAAAGCGCTCGGAACGAATGTAACGTGATGTGCCTTCGTGCTACGCGCGCACACCGAGGGCGACATACGCGTGCAAAACTGCATAAGCTGAAATCGTGTGAAGCATCATGTAGGTAAATACCTACCTATATTTTAAGGCAGAATTGGGTTTTGTGACCGTTGTTTAAATCTTTTGACCGCTAAATTCAATATCCGATTAGCATTATATCTATCTATATATTTGGAGATTTGAGATAGATATTTGACATAAACTCCATACAAATCCATGTATAGATCGAATATTGAAACAATTACATAGAAGTTTTTAACCCCTGTCTAGTTCAAAACCAAATAAGTAATCAATTGATTTCAAAAATATTTTATCAAATTTGAATTTTATGAAAATTCATGGTGAAATGTGGGTGTAGAGTCATTCCGGGTAACCGTACGCAGTGGGTAAGTGAGCGCACTGTGGATATCTCCGGAACGGGTTGCGGGAGAGAGGCGGTTCATTCGGGTGAAACAAGGACCCCGAAGTGGCAGACTAGTTGCGACACGACACTACACCGCGTGACCTTACGTTTACTTTTTATTCGCAAATAATTACGTTTCCTAGTTTAATTGGTATTTTTTAGCATTTTGGCAAATCCTGTCACGTCCGCGTTTGTGATCCAGTAATGGTAAGTAATATTTCTTTTTATAATTAGCATATCCTCGTAAATCTGTGAGAAGTTATTTTAAAGTTATTTTTGGTTCCTAAACTTGTAAAAAAAAAAAATTGTATTTTGGCTTCCTGGGGAAAGTGTGCGCGGGTAAGTGTGCGCAGACGTACACTTACCCCCGTGACCAATATTTTAGAACGATACAGAAACTCTTAATTAATTTACTGAGGAAAGTAAGATTTTTATATAAATCTTCAAGGTACTTAATACTAATAATTTTTTTTTGTTTATATGTTGATCATCATGCCCCGAACATATATTAGAAAAATACCTGAACTAGCACCTGTGACAGATAACCAAATTGCTAAGGCTAAAGAGCATATCCCAAAATAGTAAGAGAGCTGCTGCAGCTGCCATTGGTATCAGTGAATCCTGTCTGCGCAAAAGACTTAAACTGGTTAGAGCTGCAGATTCAATGGGTCACTGAATTGGTCGCCAAAGCAAACTGACTGAACTTAGTGATTAAGATAAATGAGATTCATACATACATACATACATAGACTCACGCCTGTTTTCCGAAGTGGTAGGCTGACACTACGGAACGCCACTTGCAACAATCCTGACATATCTCTCTTGCTTCATTCACTCCTATCAAGTTTTTCATGCATGCTCTTCTGTTTGGGGTACTTCTGACCTGTCCGTTTTTTAAGATGTCTCCAATCTGGTCTGAGAACGTCTGCCTAGGTTTTCTCTTTGTCCTGTCCCATTCACGCTTATCTTATATATCACCTTTAAAAAATAATGTATGAAAAGACAATAAATACGTAATTACATTTCTCGAGTTACCCCCAGTTTTCCCGCGAGGTGGTCGCGCGCGGCGCAAATTCGACGCGGCCTTGACGTCGGTCGGCGACTCCATACAAGACGAATGGACCCAATGATCCGGCGACACACAGCGCATACTACACCACTACACACATACATACGTGTAGATCGCGTCAGAGTTTATGCACGCTCTCAAAATTCGCGCGATTTGCCGCAAAGAATATATTTTTGGCTCTACAATCTCAATTTTGGTTATTCGGCGACATACGACGCATACTAGACCACTCATTGTGGACCACCAAATATGCCCAAGACTTAAAATCTAATTATATGAGATAGCCGTTTGGAAATACTGTATACTGGAATAATAGACTGCCGTGCAGGGGGTTTTGGGTTCAAATCAACATCGCGCACCACTGACTTTTCAAAGTAATGTGCCTATTCAATTATTACTTATCCAGAGATTTAGGAAACCTGTAGGTAAGTCTGAGAGTTCTCAAACTTTATGGCAGTTACATAACCTACTATTCGACACCTCCTAACTTACAACAGACTTATATACCTTAACTTGAGTATGTCCAAGCCTACGGACGCTCATTTTCTACTTACGTTTGTGCCCAATCCCGTGGCAATCCGAGATCCCAAGGAACATAGTTACAACATGCCAAATTTCAGTTTCTCGCTCCCTGTACCTACCTAATTTTGGCTGCGCGTTCTCTGTCAGTCAATTAGTAATAAAATAATTTTATATAGGTATAGGTACAGACTCTCAAATATCAACAATTTCACGTATTATTAATGTGTCAGTCGCCTGCCGGATCCTGTCTGTCGGTAATAACAACACGATACACTCAAAACGTAGATAATGTTATTCTTGAGCAAGGTGTGGATGTAACTATACCTTTCCAATTCACGCGGGCGGAACCGCGGCCGAAGTCTTGTAATAAATATATACTCTCTTCTTTTAGGGAAGCTTGATTCTTGTGTCCCGAAGGGTCCCAAATTCTTCTGTGCCCAGCCCAAGGGCTCTGGAGCTCCGACATGCCTTAGGTCGGCTCTACCTAAATATGACCAGTGAGATAGATCCTCCTGCGCCAAAAGTCACTTAATCAAATACCTTAACTATACAAAACAAACTTCTCACACGCGTACAAAAAAAATTAAGATACCTACTATCTACTTAAAAATAAGTATTACCAACATGTACAACGAGAAAAACATTTAGATGTTAGGTACTTCGTATAAAAAGTACCCTATACAGTTAAGGTACCTCCTTACTTGTCACTATAAAAAGGATATTACATTACTTCCTTTTAATAGCAAAATAATTCAAATTGATACAATGTGTAATAAAATAGAAGGAATACTCAATGTCTATCCGTTAGTTACCTACGTCTGCAACCATCTCGAAAACAGCTGGGCTATTTAAAACCGCGCTGTTTTAAATGCACCTGCACTTCTTTCTAAGTTTATTATCATTTTTAATTACCGTTTTAGTAATAAGCACCTATGTAGTTCGGTTATGCATCATCGCAATACAAAAAGTGCCTAGCTATCATCCGTTTAATTTCACTTAAAGCTATTCTTTTTATTATATTTAAAAGTATATTACCTATTTACATACGCGTTATTTATTATTTCCATAATATTTTAAATTACAATATTATGTTAACTTTAGTAAATAAATGCCTAGTCGTAATGGTTACAGATCCTTGCCCGTTCTTTAAATAAATAAAAATAGAAAGAAAAAAGTTTCAACCAAACTGACTCCACCCTGAAGGTCAACGGCCTTAGACGCGTCATTCTTATATTGGCCGCATTTTGGCCTGACGAAACAACGGAAATACACCTGTCCCTCTCGCACCCATTATGAAACATACGCATTTTGGTGTGCACAATGAATACCGATTATCTCATTCACGTCGTTCGCTTTTTGAAATTTTGCGTCGATGTGCGTTTTTGTGTATGTGTGCGTCACAAAAATTATCTGTCCCGAGCCGTGTTCAGCATTCGAATGGCGAATCGCGCCAAAAATATCCTTTTATTATAAATTTTTATTATATTTTATATTCAGCGTGCGTGCGGAGGCATACGTTCCCATATATATTTGTATTTTTAATATATTTTTCGATAACGTTGACGTAGGTCACGGATGTTATGCGTGTATGTGTGTGTTTATGTGCACGCGCAAACGTGTTTTGAATTTCGGCGTTCTAAGTTCGAATTGGAACCGGATTTTGTTTTTGTTTGAGTCGATGGCTATTGGCTAAGACTTTTTAATTACATTGTACCTGCCCATGGCACCTTTTTGAATAACAATCTAATGCGTTTTTTATTAACCTTACATAATGTAAAGGGTATTTGTTTTATAGGTTACGCACGTGGCAACTGTCGAAAATTTCAATATGGCGGACTCAACAAAGCTTTAGGTGTGTTATTAAGAAAAATTAGTAGGTAGGTACCTACCTAGTTACATTTACTAGCGTTCTTTATTATCCTAGCTATAGATCCTTTGAAATATTCTAAAAGCATAAAAATAAATAATGCATATCTGTTTTATTAGGTACCTATCTATTTTATTGTAGGTAACCTTAGGCAGAATAAAATAACTTCGAAAGTATTTTAAAAGCTGTCACTAGGTATCAACTTTTATTGTCTATGATCTAGTATCTATGAATAGGTAATCGATAACTTTAATAACCGTTTCTACCTATTTCTCGCACACAGGAATGTCTAATTAAATTCAAACCTTAAACGAAGTAAAAAAAAGCAAAATTAAAAAAACCTACTTACGGCCGATCGAGTGAATAAAATCTCAATGTATAGTTGTTCACACAGGGTGGTTGACCGGCGATTCACAATAAGACGAGTTCGTATCCCGTCACCTGCCGCTACAAAAACACGGTCCGGACCGGTCAGAAACCGGACCGGCTAGTGATTTAATAGAAACACGGTTTTTAGGTATGGGATTACGATTTTTAGATGCGAATTTGATTTATGATGGTCGGCTCTTTTTTTTAAAACATTTTGTTCTTTGTAATTAAAGTTAGAATGCTATTCTTATTTCAAATTTGACACGTAGCAACAGCTTGCATTTGTAAAAATAAAAATAACATGCTTGAAATAGATGCACTTAGGGTTAGTAATTCGAAAAAACAACATAACATACAATCATCATCATCATCATCAAAAACAGCTTTATTTAAGCTAGCTATCTGTTTATACATATTTTCTAATTGAAAAGAAACTAAAAATCCTATATTATACCGATAGTCATCGATTAGTATCAATGGAAAAATTACTTTTACAATCAATAGTACTTACCGAATCGGTATTTCAATGAGCATTTTTAAAAATAGTCTGGTTCCCTATCTTAATATATAAAATCCTTGCGTTACTGACTGACTGACAGACACGCTACAGCCGAAACTATTGGGCGCAGGAAGCTGAAATTTGGCATGTATGTTCCTTGGGGACCGTAGGGGTGCACTAAGAAGGGATTTCCCGAAATTCCCACGGGATCGGCCAAAACGGGTAAATTTAAAAAAAATGCAGGCGTAGCTGCTGGCGTCCTCTAGTAAGTATATAGTTTCTGCGTAAAGTGTCTTATATTTATTTCCCATTCATTTAAAATTCTTGTTTGTCACTTTCGCACTACATATATTATACTTAACTGAAGTAATTTATGATTATATACCGCATAGAATTAACATAAAAACGAACGCCTACCATATTTAGGATAAAAACGTGTTGCCATCACAATAAATTATTGTAAATAGTTAATTAATTTCATTGCAACACTATACAGTTAATATTATACAGAAGCCAAAGTGAACGTAAATAGTAAAACTAGCTATTCAGTCGGCCATTCCCCCTTTAATAGAACCCTCGTAGATTAGCAAGCAAAAAAGTAAAATGCCCTATTGTTTTGTTTAAACCAGTGTTGGTATAAAGGGTAGTATTTTCATGATTTTAGTTAGAAAACCTATGGTAGGGCTCCGCCAATAGCGACGCCCCTGTCAGCGATAGATAGGGGATGAAATTTATAAAAAAAGCAAAAAGCGCTTCATAGACAAACGATGGTAGTGGCGTACCGCTTTAAAGTAATTAATAATTAATTTCGACACAGGTGTTTCATAATAAATTATAACTGAAAATAAAAATACAAAGTAAGGAATCGGGCATTCGATTACCTATCGAAATTAAAAAATTAAATGTACAAAAATTATTACATTTATTTTTTGAATATTTCAAAATGAACGTGCTAGAACTTTAATTCGTAAATGTTTTTTGAATTTGTCTTAGTATTTTTTATGCTTTATAAATGATGTATAATTTAAGCTGTTTGTCTATAAAGCGCTGTTGGCTGGAGGGGCGGTCTACCCCTAGTCGCTAGTCGGCATCTAGGTCCCATCCCGTTTACACACATTATTGCAGTTTGATGAATTGCGCTGCACGCCTCCGCTTCGGTCATTCAACTTGTGAAACGTAGCGGGGTGAGCAGGGGACTGGGCCAATGCGTTTATTGAGAAAAATACATACTTATAGGAAAATATATTAATACAATCGTCCGTGTGGTGACGGATTAAGAATACGAATTGTCACCACCCCATATCATCCCATGGATGTCGTAAGAGCCGATGGAGGGAACATATTATGCAGAGAACAGCATTGTAAGAGAAGGAAAACTTTATACAAACCCTATACCAACCCGTTTGGCCAGCGTGGTATAGTAGGCCAATTCCTCCTTTCAAAGGAGAGCCCTAGTCCAGCAGTGGACTGTTAAAGGCTGATGATGAGATATTAATACAAATACAGGTAACGGAGGTAGGTCTCTTGACGAGCAATGATATGCAATTTTTACTATGCCAATTTTTTCATTAGGACGAAAAGACAGCTGTTACGTCTAGGATGCTATGAATAAAATTAATTGACAAAAAAATTAACCTTTCATCAGAAAGAGTATGAATTTTCTGACTAGAAGATTAATGAGTTAGTGACTGGACAAAAAGAAATGCAAAGCAAAGAAAATGTATGTTTCAAAATGAAAGCCCTTAGCTATATCGATATATATTTTATTTTCATTTTAAGGCTGTCAATATCATTCAAATTTATGGCAGTTATAACCTACAGAAGAGGCAGCATTTTATTAATTATTTGTAACATTTATTAATCTTATTGTACTTAGTCGATGTATTCAAGTCGTTACAGTTAATTACACGAATGTAGAGTTACTCGTTTCAGCATGAATGGGTCGGCTCAGCTGTGATAGTACTAACCACCCACTCACAGAATATAAGCATACCTAAAGGAATACTCTCAGTGTTTGTCCTGAGTTCTTATCTAGGCACTACTCGGACTCCCGAGTTTGGTTTGATGATTAAGAACGCTGAAATGTATCTATCTGTCTGACCAGGAAGAAGTCATAATTCAGCTTCTGCCACCATCGTCCTCATAGCATCAGTTTAAAGAATATATTACCAAAATTTTATTTAAATTACTTAAATACATATATTGTGTGATAAGAGAGTGTTGTGGGGTAAACGAAGATGTAGTGACAACCATTGAGAAAGGTATTCTAAGATGGTTTGGACACATGGAGAGGATGGATGAGTCAAGTGTGAATGGGACAGGAGGAAGGGGAAGACCTAGACGCACGTTCTCTGACCAGATTGGAGACATCCTAAAAAAGGACAGGTTAAGAGCATGCATGAGAAATTTGATGGGAGTGAATGAAGCAAGAGAGATATGTCAGGATCGTTGCAAATGGCGTTCCGTAGTCTCTGCCTACCCCTCCGGGAAACAGGCGTGAGTCTATGTATGTATGTAACTATATTACCTACATTGATATTGATTTCGAAAGGTCTCCTCCTGAATTATCTGCCACTGATAAAAACGAGACAAGAAGCCCAATGCCCTTACTTATATTTGTTCAAAACACAGTTTCAATTTAAGGTCTGTGTCATACTTATGACACAAATGGTATTCTCCAAAATTAACTGATATTTGAATGTTATTGTAATGTTTTCGTGACTAGATCGTAAATTGAACAATGTGTCAACGTCGAACTAAAGAAGTCAAACTAGACGATAATGTCATTAAATTAGCAGAATACCGTTTCTGAGTCAATTCAAAATCTAATCCCATTTCGTTAAAAATATAGTTTCAATGTCATATAAAATAGTAGGGAGCAGCGATAGCCGAGTGGAGAGACCGACAGACTGCTACGCAGAGGGTCTCGTGTTGGAATCCACGGCACGCACCAATGACTTTTCGAAGTAAAGTGTGTATTAAATTATTAATTATCGCCTGCTTATCGGTTCAGGAAAACATCGTGAGGAAACCTGCATGTCTGAGAAATCACCATAATGTTCTCGAAAGACATGTGAAGTCTGCCAACCCGCACTTGGCCAGCGTGGTGGACTAGGCTTTACCTTTCTCAGAAGTAATGACCTTACCCTTCTTAGTGGGAAGAGGTCCGTGCCCAGCAGTGGGACAGTATATAGGGCTGATGATGATAAAAATGTTTATCTACAATACACACCTTTACTAACTATTCGGCATTTTGGAATACCAAAACCATTTCTTGGTTTGCAAATCTTCGTTTTCAAAAATTTACTGACCCATTTTTATATCATAAAATAGAATAAAAAGAAATAAAATGTACTTAAATGTAATTTATATATGATGTTTAATGCTACCATAAAGTCTTACTAGATTATAATTATAATTAGCAAGCAAAGAGTTATCATCAGCCTGTAACAGTCCACTGTTAGACTAGGCCTCTCCTTTGAAAGGAGGAATCAGCCTACTATACCACGCTGGTCTAACGGGTTATTATAGGGTTTGTATCAAGTGTTCCTTCTCTTACAGTGCTGTTCTCTGTATAATATGCTCCCTCTGTCTGCTGCTACGACACCCATGGGATGATATGGGGTGGTGACATTTCGTATTCTTAATCCGTCACTACACGGAAAAAGCAAGGAGTAAATTGCCTTTTAAAATATTTTATAGAATAAAATATTCTAAAGAATATCTAACTCGGTATTCGGGCATCGCACCAGCAGCACACGATAGCACTAGCGTGCGCGCTATTGGCGCTAACTTATGTTAAGAGTCTGACGCGTTGATGTGTGTTGGACAATATTGTGAATAATTAATCAAATTTTAAACTATGCAGCCATGTAAAATGGTTGTTTGATGTAAGCTTAAATTAAAATCAAGTGAGAGTTCCTTTTTTGAAGGGATTTCTCACATTTATGACAAAACATCTGGCAAGATCCCGATAGACCTGATAGTTTTCATGCTCCCACTGAGCATGGAGCAACTATCAGGTAAGATAATAGGTAAGATATATTTTGTTTCCACTTAATACGTTTTTAGAGACTAAATATAGGTAATGTCAGTGTCATTGAAGTACGCACACAAAAGATATAGAAAATCTTTCTTCGTAGATTGAACACTCCTACAACATTGACCTAGTAATACCCGTAAGATATCGATACATCACTAGCTCAATGGCACTCTGTCTGTGCTGCAATGTAATCGCATGCCTTACAAAACGTTTACATCTATTGACTAAAGGGCTTATGTCAACTAGCCCAAACTCAGTGATGTAGTGGGATGGGTGGGAAAAGCGTCCCGGAATGAGTAACTCTGAAACTGAATGGTCAAGCTATAAAATATACCTACATATTAAACGGTCCCAGGTTCGATTCCCGGGTCGGGCAAAGTTTTACTGGATTTTTCTGAATACTCAGTAGCAGCCCGGAGTCTGGTGATGTGCCCGGTAACGGCAATAGGCTCGCCTCCTATTACGTGGGACCTAAAAATTATGGCGAAATGTGGGTGTAATATTTATACGTCTGCCTACCCCTCCGGGGATACAGGCGTGAGACTATAAATAAATAAAAATTTAACGATAAAGACAAGTCACACCCACATATTAGTTGTCATGTGACAGTTGACACACAAGCTTCATGAGTAACAACATACATACATACATACATAGACTCACGCCTATTTCCCCGAAGGGGTAGGCAGAGGCATATTAAATGCCCACTTTTCGCCAGTGTTTTGATCCCACGTAATAGGTGGCGAGCCTATTGCCGCTTATCGGGATATTTTGTTTGCCAGAGCCTCGTCCGTTGATCGGCAGGTGCACCACTTGCAGGTGAGGTTGGCTTGGGACCCTAAGTTCTTGGTGGAAACCCTATGCACCCTTGAGTATGATGAGTAACATTTTTTTATGTAATTGACTTATTGTGTTCATTGTATTATCATCCATCCACCCCCTTTTACTTGCGAGGAACTCGAAACCTTACCCTACTAAGTAGATTTATCCGAGAACATACAATCTGCCAGAAATATAAGTGCAACGTAAATACGCTATAGAATCAAGATATCGACAAACTGTCCATTACCAAAAACCGTTTCGAAAGAATTCAAGCTAATTCAATTATAAAACCTAAGTATTTCGGCGTTTCGTTACACGTCATATTTGTATTACACAACAACAACTAAGAAAAGCAACTTCACCACTACAGCAAATAAGAAAGAAATATGCAAACTACGATGTAATTTAGCTGACTCCAAAACTGGGCAGAACTAATTATATGTCACGTTTCAATAAGACAAACCAACTACTAATAAAAGTCCACTGAACCACCATCACTAAGTTATTGCACCTTGTTATACAACTTTTGATGGCATATGCTGGACTGGTATCCATAGTTGGTCTCAATTCAACTCTAAAAATGAATAAAAAAACTTTTCTGCGTCTGTGGCGCTTGGACCCGTGGTCAATAAATATCTAGACTTACAGTTACGACCGTTATATCTGGTACACCTTGTACACTCCACTAGGTAGTGCTCATTTACATTTTGAAATGTGAATAAGTACCTAGCTTTTTGTGCAAGTATGATTATAATCAAACTAATATGCAGATTATAAATATTAACAAGTGGCGCCAAACGTTTAACACTCAATAAAAAGTCTGCAACATGACGTAGAATGACCTGATTCATTTAAAAGTTGAATATAAAATATTCATTTAAATTAAAAAATAAATAAAACCATAGAATATTTTTTGAAATTCGAGAATCATTCACCTCTGTCTCGAACGAAAATATTCAAGATTCGAAAATTTCATAAAAGGAACTCCGTCAACCTTAAACTTTAGTAGTAAGTGATTGGTGTAATTAAAAAACGTTCAATGAACTTGGGTAACATAACTAACCTACGGCAACGTGTCCTGCGTTGTGTGTGTGTGCGTGTGCCGTGTGCGTGTGTGCTTTCATTTCGTGAGTTCATTCACCTTGCCAGTTGGGGAAGTTGGGAATAATGACGGGTGTAGAGTAGTTGTTATGATGTATGACGGATATTTTTCGAACTTTCTAGAAAGGTAATAAAACTATATTTATGTAAATTATGTTTTTTTTAATAAATCAAGAAGATGATATGAATATGCGTGGTATTTACCTTTAGCGCCGTTTTTCTAAGAAAGCTCACAGGAATGCGATTTGCAAGTCAAATATAATTTCAAAAATAGATACGTATGTCTAAAATCATTCATCTGTGTCAGCCCTTCAATTTCGTATGTTATTAATATAGAAACAAAAAGCTGAACTAAAACCGGTGTGTTTCAATCAGCTTCCTACCCACTTATTACTTCCAATGATGCGTAAAACCACGTTCTATGAACGCCATCAGTTCTATTCGTACGGACCCGTTATATGGCAGTTAGAAATTTATGAGAGATTAAACATACGAACTTATTATTTTATGTGTTTACGCTATAAATATGATGCTGAATTGCTATTCAACATGAAAATATAGAGCTTTTAGACGTTAATGCAGATCGTGTTTTAATTGAAAACTTGCGTAAGTATAGATACGACTATTTAATATTTAAAATTTTGACGCAATGTGAATAAACAAAAGAAGTTTATGGGTATCTTCCTTTACAGCCTTTAGCAGTCCACTGCTGGACTTCAGCCTCTCAAAATTTGCGTTAAAGTAGCACCATGAGTCATTAAGAGGACTGCTAGACCACGCTGGCCAGACAGGTTGTTGTAGGTCTTGATGACGAGTTTTCCGTCACTACACTATTATTGCTATTATCTACTTCGTGCATTTTCATTTACTTGCGACACATGCGAAATGGGGTAGTTATTGACGCTTTCTATTAGTAATCTATTACCACACGATGTCGGGCAAAGTCGAAGTCAAAATCATTTATTCATTTAGGCCACAATAGGATTATAATCTAAGTAATATAATTTACGCACCGTGGGTTTTTCCTTGACCTTTCCGTAGCAGTGTGTTTGTCTAGGCTATCACTACCTATTACGAGTGCAATAAATTATATTCTATTGATCGTTGATTTCAATATCTCCAACGATACTTGCCTTGTTGCTAAGTGAACAATATCGATCAATCGTCGATATGCATCAATTGGCATTGTGAACTTGATCTGTTATATTGATGTGTATCAAACGCCCTCTCCGTCTTGCGTTTAGTGTTTCATCATAAAAACTATGTATTAGTTTGCTACCAATCATTTTTGTTGAATAATATCTAACAATAATTAGACACAAATAACGACATAGGAGTTGCAACCATCTTTCATTGTTGATCAATGCTATTCAATGTAACATTTGTTAAGGCCAAAGCTCCCAAATTAAAGAATGAAGTTACATTGACTGTGTGTTTTTATTTTGATTCACTATTTCTACAGTTCTTCTCATAGTTTATAGAGCCTCGTACCCAGCAGTGAGACAGTAGTTATACATACAAGGCTGACGATGATTTAAACAAAACGTAAGCAATATCAAAACAGAATGACGGGTTGGATTTTGGATTTACACTCTGAGGTTTCTAGTTACTTTGGAGGGCATGTAATTTGGGCTTAAGAACTTACTCACATACTGATTAATATTTGGTTTTACAATAAAGAAAAACATGAAAGTCTTGTCTAGTCTATTGTCTGAATGACTCGAACCAGTATGTATCACTTGTATCACACTTGTATTTACTCGACCTTTATAACATTTTTATTTAATATTCTACAAAATAAATCGACGAATTTTATTTGCCATCCTAAAAAAAAAATGACCAAGTGTTTTTATTAATACCCATCTCCACCGGTTCTCTGTGCGTCCGATATTTAACCAAGTCGCGGAGTTGCATTTTTGCCATGCACGCACTTGTCGTATATGTGTGTGTACACACACATACAAGGCAGTGCGTGCGATGGACGAGTTTTTTTTCTTACACTCGGTTCACACTGGCCGCCATAAGTTTTAAGATATTTAAATGGTCGAGTGTTGAGATGTTTGTGTAAGAGGTTACGTAGCGAATGTGCGATGGAATCATTTGAATTTAGAAGCGGTGTGATATCATAATTTTGACAGGTGACGATTCAAATATGAGATTGTAAGGTATTTGGTATAGTCTATGCGAATTATAAACTACCACATACCTACTTAGCATTTCAATATTCGAGAGTATTATTTATAACTGCAAATAGCCAACCCATCGAAGAAAAATACGCCACACGTACCTATTGACTAAACTGTAACTCAAACATTTAACATACATAATGTACCTACACCTCACCATTGACAAACAATCGTTAAAAAACAAAAAAAACAAAACTGACGAGGATGGTGACGTTCAGGGCAGAGAGCTTTAAGAGCTACTGCCCTAATAGGTATATTGCCTTGCCTTGTGTCTAAAAGATACTCAACAATTGTCATCTGCCAAAGCTATTGGGTACAGAAAGCTGAAAATTGCCATGTATATTCCTTGGGGACCGCAGGGGTGCATTAAAAAGGGATTTTCTGATATTCAGGCAGGAGTGGGCCGAAATGGTCTCACGTCTTTATCCCCGAACCATTCATGTCATCATCATCACCATCATAATCAGTCCTGTACCTATATAATCTGAATACAGGCCTCTTCTCACTAATAATAAGGCTTCTCACTAAGAATAGTAAGGCCATAGTCCACCACGCTGGCCAAGTGTGGGTCGGCAGACTTCACGTGTCTTTTGAGAACATTATGGAGATTTCTCAGACGCGCGGGCTTCCTCGCGATGTTGTCCTTCATCGTTTAGTAAGCGATCGTTAACAATATTTTTTATAGACTCACGTCTGTATCCACGAAGGGGTAGGCAGAGGTGTTATATTACACCCACATTTCGCCATGAAAAAGACGCCGATAGCCCAGTGGTGTACGTAACGGACTGCCGAGACGATAGTCTCGGGTTCGATCCCCAGTTACCCCGGGCACACACCTATAACTTTTCGAAGTTATGTGTGTATTAAAAATATGAATTATCGGTGCCCGGTAGATGGCAATAGGCTCGCCTCCTATTACATTGGGACCGAAACATAATTATGAAACATATCTGGCGAAGTGTGGGTGTGTAATATACCTCTGCCTACCCCTTCAGGGATAAAAGGCGTGAAGATATGTTATGTAGATATGTTATGTTATTTCGCCATGAATTTTTAGGTCCCACGTAATAGGGGGCGAACCTATTGCCATACCGGGCACTTTACCAGACTCTGTGCTGCTACTGAGAATTTCCTAACGGAAAAACCCAATAACACTTTGCCCGACCCGGAAATCGAACCCGACACCTCTCAATTCCACGAGCACATATATGCCGCGAGACCAACGAGACAGATAACAATTTAATAAGCACTTAACTTCGAGGGATTGAACCCCATACCCTCCGTGTAGCAGTCTGTTAGTCTTTCCATTAAGCTATCGTTGCCTGTCAATTGCTGTGACCATAGGTGTGTAGTTGGTAGATACTCATTTCATTTCAGCAGGATCGCAACAGTTACAATAGTGTAAGAATTATATCGCCTGTTACCTGATAACGTACCAAGGTATATCCTATAGACTCCTAAATTTTATGACTTATAAATCTTATAATACATGAAAATATGATGTAAGTATGTAATCATTTCAGTTCATTTACCACTAGCTGTTTTCCGAGGTTTCACCCGCGTCCTGAAGGAACTACTTCGCGTACCCGGTTAATTTATAGCCTAAGTTACTCCTTGGTACATCAACTATTCGCCAGTGAAAGTCCCGTCAAAATCGGTCAAGCCGTTCCAGAGATTAGCGAGAACAAACAGACAGACAGACAAACAGACAAAAAATGTCATTTCGGTATATGTACCGTGTATACATCCATATACATTTAGTAAATAGCGGTTATTTTAATATTACAAACAGACACTCCAATTTTATTTATATGTATGTATAGATCTATAGATATCTATGTTAGCGTACCTACCTAAGCTATCTGACTAGTGTATAGGTAGCTTTATTAAAGAACTAAATTCGTTCCTTTTTAGATTATGCCAACACTCGGCGTGGTCTTTACGCACTTTTGTATGATTGTAAATCAAACAAACTGTAGCAGGGGTTTATTTATTTAAAACCTTATAATACACAGAGTACCTACATAGGCGGACTTAATGCCATGGGCATTATCTACCAGTACCTATACCTTAGAGTGGTGCAGAGAGGAAGAAGTAGGTGTATTGTATAAGTAGTGTAAGGGAGATATTCTAGTAATTTAATTATGTCGAACATGATATACTTGCATAAACATCTTAATATATAAAATCCTTGCGTTACTTATTGACTGACAGACACGCTACAGCCGAAACTATTGGGCGCAGGAAGCTGAAATTTGGCATGTATGTTCCATGGGGACCGTAGGGGTGCACTAAGAAGAGATATCCCGAAATTCCCACGGGATCGGCCAAAACGGGTAAATAAAAAAAAAAATGCTGGCGTAGCTGCTGACGTCCTTTAGTATAATTATTACAAATAGTCAAAATAAATAGTTTATTGCATAAACATAATACATACACAATAAATACAGGAACTGGTTTTAGCAAGCCCGTGTGGCGCAGTGGTTTAAGGACTCGTCTTGCCGCTGCATCAGTGCCCACGTGTCGCGTGTCGTAGGTTCTATCAGACACGAGAAAACACTTGGTGTGAATCACAGATACCTAGCTGTTTCTGGGCCCCCGTGACACAATAATTTGTGCATCTGTAGGAACCGTCTGAAATCTGTCTGTATTTAAAACTGTTTTTTGGCAATCAGTAAAGTTTTAATTGCCTTGGCAAGGGTTCGCTTTCATAATGACTAAGATAGGAAAACACAATATCTACAAAAACTGATTAGGTACTAAACGAACTACTTTCCAAAAAACGCAACAGAATACCAATTTACAACAGACCAATGTAATATTAACATACATACATAGTCTCACGCCTATATCCCCGAAGAGGTAGGCAGAAGATATTATCTGTGGCAGAGGTATATTGCTACACCCACTTTTCGCCAGATTTATTTTAGTCCCACGTAATAGGAGGCGAGGCTATTGCCGTACCGGGCACATTACCAGACACCGTGCTGCTACTGAGAATTTCCTAACAGAAAACCCAATAACACTGCCCGACCCGGGTATCGAACCCGAGACCTCCCAATCCCACGCGCACAATTATGGCGCGAGACCAACGAGGCAGTGTAATATGAATGTCAATCATTATGTAATATTGCATGTTACAAAACTCGTTTAGTACTGTGGCGCATACATATCGTCACATACGTAACTAACTAATATCACGTGCGTGATGTCCGTTGTCCGTCCGTCCGTCCGGCCACACTTCCGCCACGCGCCACTCGCCGTCAATGTACACGCACTTTCATCTCTTACCCCTCAATACTTATGTATAAAGAATACCTATACAATTATTTGCATATCCACGTAATGTATGTAATTTTTCATTTTATGACTGACACCTGTATCTCTGAAGGGGTAGGCAGAGGTGTAATATTACACCCATATTTCGCGATGTTATGAATTTGTAGGTACAACGTAATAGAGGGCGAGCCTATTGCCGTAACTGGGCTCAATTTCTGACTCCGTGCAGCTACTGAGAATTCAGAAAAACTCAGTAACACTTTTGCCTGACCCGGGAATCAAACCCGGGACCTCTTGATCAGCATACCTACGCCATCTACTAGACCACGGAGGCAGTATTTGAATATGAATATGAACACACACATGGGACAGTTTATGACGAAGATTTTTAATTATACCTACTAAAAATATAATGTAAAGTCAGAACGGAAAGTCAAAAAACAAATCGAAAAGTATATGAATTATTTTATACTATCTTATACAATACATACCTATATTTAATGCAAAGCCACGATGGTAAGTCATAGAATGCGATATATGAATTGTTTTCACTCTCGTAGCAGACTGTAGTGATGCGGTAACAGCCAAATCCTCCGTAATGATATAAATATGGCGCGAAGCAGTTGTCAGTAATTACAAGTGTGGAGTACTTGCTTGTGAGCCTACCCAAGAGTCAACGCTAAGACATAAGAGCCAGCGAGTTTAAATTTTGAAGGCAACACTAGGTATACTTTAATAGCTCGATAATTTTTATTTATGCTAAAAGTAAGATATTTTCTATAAGTACCTACGTGTTGCGCTGTCGTAGTGAAGAGCGGATCCCGTACTCTCTATCCCGCCCTGAGAATTTTTTAAAAACAGATCTTAGATTCTATTCGTCACCACAAAGGAACTTTTGTTGTTTTGATGTGAATCCTACACTTGAGTGTTGAAATGAAACTTGATGTTTTGCTTAAAGAAACGTATGAGCTATAAGTTTCGACATATTTTAATAATGTCACATCAAATGTTTAAATTATCTGTGTCACGGCGACAAAGCTATCAAAGGTCCGGCCTCGAAACAACAATTTGTGAATCACACAAAGTGTTGTCCCATGTGAAGATTCAACCCACAACACTTGGCGCAGTGCAAAACGGCGAGACGTAAACAATACGCCAGCCGTGCAATTCATCCTTACTTACTTGAATTTATATGATATTTAAGATTTTACAAGTAGTCATTTTTTATATTATTAGGCGGCAAACGAGCAGACGGGTCGCCAGATGGTAAGCAATTACCACCGCCCATGGACACAAGCAACATCACAGGAGTCACAACTGTCACAAGTGCGTTGCCGCCCCTTGGGGTTGAGAAAAGGGATAGGATAAGAAGTGGGATGTGGGAGAAGGAATAGGGATAGGGCCTCCGGCAGTCTCACTCACCGAACGAAACGCAACAGTTTAGGCACTGTTAGTTTACGTCGATTTTCTGTGAGAGGGATATACGTTATTATACCTAATAAAAAGGCTGAGAAACTGTGCTCTACTTCGAGGCACACAACACCTGGTCCCTCGAAAGTGTTGTCAAATATTTTCTTTTAACCCGCTACCGCTCATAACTCAGCGTCGATATTTGGCATACCCTTAATTTGGGCCCCTCTTCCAATTATATCGTGTCCCAGTGACGTGTTAAGTAAAATTAATGAATTCAGCTCCTTTCCCGCTCTTTTGATGTAGGCTCATGTTAGTGCGTCAACTAATAGTTTGTAGTTGGGAGTAATTTATGCAAATATAAAATAAGAGTCGCCTACCCGGAATTAATGGGTGTTTACCCCTACAATGTTATGTCGTAGGACTACACTTGTGAAATAGTGCCTCTGTTTTGATGGTAACAAACGGTATTCTGAATAGGTAGGTAGGTTGGTAATTAACAAAAGAAATATTTTATCGACACGCGACACTAAAAAAAGAAATATGGTAGCTGTCGAAATATATAAAATATGGCAAGGATTCGCATTTAGGATATTATTTTATTGTAAAAATAAGGCTGAGAGACGTGGTCGCTTATTATAAGCCTTAACAGATAGAACGTTCAAAGTCACTTTTCCCTACGAGATCGAATCGATTAGAAATTAAGAGATCCAAAGTTGCTGACATATTAGGTCTCTGAATAGTCAAGCTAATGTGACAATGGACAGGCCACATAGCTCGAAGAATAGATGGCCGATTGAACAGGAAGGTTCTAGAGAGGCGATTTCACACCGGACGTTGCATAAGGGGTAGGCTTTCTTGGGATTGTGCGAAGCGGTTGGATCCTGGCAGCTCAAGATCGGCCTGTGTACCCTTGGGGGAAGCCAATGTTTAGCAATGGACGTCTTAAGACTGAGATGATGATGTTGAAAAATTAGCTTGAACTGGTAGTTACTCCGTGTTTTAGTGACTGATTACCAATTACCAGGTTGTATAAAATCA
This sequence comes from Euclidia mi, assembly GCA_944739405.2. NCBI lineage: Eukaryota > Metazoa > Arthropoda > Insecta > Lepidoptera > Erebidae > Euclidia > Euclidia mi. The sequence goes on from OX123203.2 coordinate 35,775,268, forward strand.
TCATTATGCATATTGCAAAGCCTAAACTACTAATTAATATTTAGGTATTTATTTATAGTCTCACGCCTGTATCCCCGAAGGGGTAGGCAGAGGTGTAAATATTACACCCACATTTCGCCATGAATTTTTAGGTCCCACTTAATAGGGGGCGAGCCTATTGCCGTTACCAGATATCACCAGACTCCGGGCTGCTACTGAGTATTCGGAAAAACCCAGTAACACTTTTGGCCTACCCGGGAATCGAACTCGGGACCTCCGATCAGCAGTCGCATACGCTATCCACTGGACCACGGAGGCAGTGAATCTTCAAATATAAGGACTGTCCGTTCCTTTTATGGCGTAGGCACTCACTAAAGACTTTTTGATATTGCACCCCTAAGGAGGTAAAATAGGGTTTCAAAATCTGCTGATATTATACTTAGCAAGCACTATGATTATACCTTTTACTCATGTACTACTAGATAGATAGTGGTATTTCAAGTTAGTCTTCTGTAAAATAGCAGAACTCTCTTCCGGCACCTTCAAAAGAAACCTAGTTAAATACCTACTACCCAATTGACCTTCCTAAGGTTAAAGCAAAGAGTTCGTAAATCAAAATGAAGCAATAAATAAGTTTAGTATTTACGTAAGCTTCTAAAATAATATGTCAATGTCATCGAATCATCAGATTAATGCATGAATAACTGAATATTGTTGTATTCGAGTAATACTATAATTTCGTTTAAGTTGATTAAATCTTGTTCACAAAATGACTTCTCGCGAAACAGAGGACGTCCACACAACTTTGTTGAACAAGCTGCTGGCCGATTCTGGAGTAGAATGCCTGCGACCTCTTGCGGAGTCTACTGAGTCTAGTTCCACGGAGGGAGAGGCCGAAGAAGCTGGTAAGAGATTTTTTGGTATAGCCCAGATTGCTTATAAGGATTGGCTATCAAAATGATTGTCGATGTAATTCTAAAAGAGATCTTTGCATTCACAAATCCTAAATTAGGAAGCACTATTGCAAATCAATGAATGAAGATCTGTTTACCGTTCTTGCAAGACATAGATTTCTTGCAAAAAAAACACTTAACTTAAACTATAAGAAACTGTTATTTTCTTAGGTTTACGCCAATGTTACACATTGAAATTAAACTACAGTTTACGACGTTATATTGGTTTCACTTTTATTACATTTAAATCGAATGATCTAGAAACTAAATTTTTATTACTAGCCGACTTTGCGAATTCTTTACAGGATTCATGTTCACGGCAGACTGAGGTGATATTTGTCTTTGTCTTGCACTTCTTTACCTTACAAGAGGCCGGGGTTTACAAGATTGACTGTGAGTGTGGGCTCTCATACATTGGACAAACCAAGAGAAGCATAGGCATTCGACTAAAGGAACATATAGCTGACATTAAACACAAACGCTCGACGAAGTCTGCTGTGTGTGAACATGTAAAACAAGGAACCAACCATTACCTGCGATTTGATAAACCACAGATACTCGCAAAAGAACACCGATTTATTCCAAGAATGATACGTGAACCTATTGAAATTAAAAAAACATCCTAATTTCAATAGGGAAGATGTTTGGAATGTTCCTCTAGCTTGGGACCTTGTTATCAGGCTAATGAAACCCAAGAAGGACAAAGTCACCAGAAGACATCAAGACACGGTGAGCACATTCTGCGTAGATAGTAACACCAATAGTTGAAAAAGGGTACTTTGAGATAACTTTTAAATTCAAGACAAAGACAAATATCACCTCAGTCTGCCGTGAACATGAATCCTGTAAAGAATTCGAAACGTCGGCTAGTAATAAAAATGTAGTTTCTAGATCATTCGGTTTAAATGTAATAACAGTGAAACCAATATAACGCGATAAAATCCGTAAACTGTAGTTTAATTTCAATGTATAAGAAACTATCTTTGATAATGTTACCTTAAGGGTAATCTGCTCGACCTTAAGTATAATAAGAAGGGCTAAGTATTATCTAGTGGTAATTTTAAGCGCATAAATATTCAAATCAATGTTATCTTTCCTTAATAATAGCATTCCACAAATCCGATATCTAATTTCTAATACTCAGTATGTCTTTAAATACAATCTTGCTCAAGCAGCAGTCGAAGAAGAAAACCCACCTCAAGAAGTGCAGCCAGAAGAAGAAGAATCAAGTGTTCACACAGAAGTAGAAGAGGAAGAAGCTCCAACCGTCTTCCCTTCTCCATCTCTGCGACGCCTCATATCCGACAAACTGCGGCAAATCGAAGCACAGAACAGAATCCACGTATTGCCTGATGAATTCAAGACCGATTTTGACCCTCAGGCCATTCCGAAGATAGCTACGACCCCTCAACAGGAATATATTGAGATTATAGCTGATCTCGTGGGCTGTAAAATGTATAAGAGCAGCTTGGCTGAGTATTGGTTTTTGGATACGATGGCGAATTTGTTGAGGAGGGCGCAGGCTGATGAATTGGATAGGCGTAAGTACTTTTTTTTTCTAGACTCACGCCTGTATCCCCGAAGGGATAGGCAGAGGTGTGATATAACACCCACATTTTGCCATGAATGTTTAAGGCCCACGTAATAGGGGGCGAGCCTATTGCCGTACCAGACTCCGAGCCGCTACTGAGAATTTCCTAACGGAAAAACCCAATAACACTTTGCCCGACCCGGGAATCGAACCCGAGACCTCCCAATCCCACGCGCACATTTATGCCGCGAGACCAACGAGGCGTACCTAAGTAATCTTTACAAATACGTTTTATTATTAAACCTTGCTGGTTTCATGACCGACCTGCTAGTCTCTAAGTGACTTTGGCAGCTTAGCTGGTGATTATGGGTTCGATTCCTATTCAAGTGTGAAGAGTACGATACATTGCGGTGTGACTAGCTGTAATGTAACTATCTTTAGGACTGAGGAATTAGGCATGAGAGCGATATATCAAAACGAATCTGAAATCCGATTGCAAACAGAAATCGTATCGTATCGATATTCCAATGTGAGTAAAACGATTTTAGAAAACGTAAAACAATACCACGATAACGCAAACTACACAAATCAGAACCAAACGGTGCAAGCGCAACCAAGCTACAAAGTAAATCTAAAGTTTACGTTACCGATAGTTTTCATATTCATTCGTTCTCTTTCACACTTCCAAACGACTAGTTAGTTAAAATGAGAGAGAGCGAATTTCATTTCCTTTTCTTTCTAACTTAGTGATCCGTAGAAAGAGTGAAAGAGATGAAGCGAATTTTGCTTTGCGACGAGCGAATCGTTTTGGATTTTGGCGGTTTTATGAATTGCAGATTTCGATTGTTTACGTTTGTCGTACGCTACGCTCCAACATCCGCTACTGAAAACGATTTCCAAAATCGGTTTTTGAAATCGATTTCAAAATCTGATATCGGATTTTTATCGGTTTGTGTAAAAATCTGAAAACGCCCATGCCTATGAGGAATGGCTTACGTAAGTTTTTTCTTCCCATTTTGAAATACAAAACGCTATCTAAGGTGATCCTCAAAACTGCGTTAACCTTATGATGAGATAATGGCTGCCAGCGTGCTCTATAATTTTTATTCAACATGCATTCATGACTCTGAGTTTGTTTCGGCCTTTCTTCTCAAGAAGTCATTTAGCTAGGAAAAGCCGGCATCATCTAGAATAGGGTTTTGACATGTATAAGTGTTGTAAACAACCAAAATGCAGAAATAAATATGTCTTTATGTCTTTATTATTGTCCTTTCGTGCCCATATTTTTAATTGTCGATGACTCCATTTATGTATTGCAGCGACACAAGCGGTGCTGATGCTGTGGTTTTGTGAGTGGATGAAGGAGATGCAATACTTCGACGCGGCCGATCGACAACGCATGCTGAGGAGATTTGAGGTGAGTTATGTGTAAGGCGCTAATAGTATAAATATTTACGCTTTAAACTCTCTATCACAATTAGAAACCATATCTACTGTTCTTGGGTTTTTCTGGTTGCTATGTAGACTTTCGACTTGGAGCCCGGCAGTTGCTTTTTGAGGTAGGCATATACTTAATGTAAATACATTATATACCTCAAAAAGCAACTGCCGTACCTGCCTTTGAACACCCAGCTGTTCGAAAATCGTCAAGTGCTGTAAATGTTTGGGAATAAAAAAATATGTGTTAAAATATTACTTTCTAATGCCTATCGCCTAAGTAACGGCCCCGTTCGCTGTAACAGCCTTTCTTACACCTCAGCCTACTTCAACTCAATTCAGCGTCATACCTACAGTAGTTTCCTGATTAACCTGTGCAGGAATAATGTATTGGAATTTCTCCATCTTGAAGGAGGATCCTCTGATCAGGCTAGGAGATCATGCCTGGTGGACCTCAGTCCGATGGAAGTACTTGAGTACCTACTTGTTTAAATAGTAAACCCTCGCGAGAACTCTGATAGCACTATGCAGCATTTTAGTTCCATCACGCTTTGTGTCCGGAAGATGTCGCCGTGTTGATTGTCTTCGCCATCGTACGATAGATGGCCTCAGTTGTAAGTAGCGACTGCTACAGGCCTAACCTTCGGTTTTCAGGATAACATGCTAGCTGCAGCACGATATATAACAGCCACAGAGATGCTACCAACTCCAGTTGAAGCCGGGGTATTCTACAAGGCGCACGAAGACGCGGAAGCTGTCAAGAAGGCGGCCATGCTTGATGCCAAACTGGTCACCTTCGAAGGAACTGGATATGGATGCTCGCTCACCGATCTGACTAAGATTATACATTATATATATGATCTGTTAGTATTTGGATGTGTAGTCATGAAAAAGTAGGTAAACGTATCTTTATAGACTTTAGGTATGTTGCTTAGTCTACTACTTAGGTAGTAGTTAATTGTTGTCTACGGTTTAGAAGGAGATTTCAAATAGGAATAGTTCTTTCCAATTTCTTCCTGCTTGAAAACGAACTCTTTCTTAACCATAATGCCTACTACATAATGTGTCCCATCAAAATAATCTTATCATATAACTAGTTGACGCCAGCGGCTTCGCACGCACATATTTTCGAATTTCCCGTTTTGCCCGATCCCGTGGGAATTTTGGGAAATCCCGTCTTAGTGCACCCCTACGGTGCCCAAGGAACATACATGCTAAATTTCATCTTCTTACGACCACTAGTTTCGGCTGTAGCGTGTCTGTCAGTCAGTCAGTAACGCAAGGATTTTATATATTAAGATAATGAACTCCGAAACGAAAAAAACGAAACTAAAAGAAGCCCAATTTCACGAATACTGAGTAAGTGACTCGTGGTGGAATTAGATCTATAATAGGTTGATCACTGCATATGAAGATTGCGTGATCGGTTCGAACCCCAACTTTCACGTCTACGCTTTTTGTGAATGTTAATTGCATCCTATAAATAAAAAGTGGGTACCTCACGACTATAAATACCACCGAAGTATTATAAAACTAAAAAACATTCACAATGGAGCATGACCATGACCAGCAAATAGAATATAATAATATAACATACAGAAAACAGAAACGAGCAAGTTCACTTTGTGACATTTCTTCGAATGGATCACTATTTGATACGACAATGTTAAGCCTACCAAACACCTCAGTAAATGACTCGCAAAATAAAGAATTGTGTGAAAGAATAAAACAATTACAGGAAGAACTTTTAAGTGCAAATCAAGAGATAGAAAATTTAAGTTTAGAAAATACTTGAATTATATTAAAGCTTGAATTAGGAAAATGTAAACATGTCATAGAGGTTTACAAAAAAGTAGGATCATCTGAGAACGCACTGACACCAAAATCAGGAAGGAAAAAACGTCATCCGAAAACACCGAACACAAACAATACAAATAAAGAACAATCTTCTAATCAAGACCACAAATCAGCGCAAAAAACAAACGGTCCAGCTAATTTCTCGACGCCAGAATCACGGAAACAAAAAGAATCTGGTAAAAATAAGAAAGTACACAATTACGAGGCAAAGCGACATTCAAATTATGTAAAAAAACGTAAGATATGTATACTAAGCAGTAATACAACTAACAATATGCTATCCGTAGCTCAATGTACATTTAAAGATGAGTACAATTTATGCCACTACCTGAAGCCTCATGGAAATACCGAAGAGCTTCTTAAGGGTCTGGGCACAAAATTGAAAAACTTTACTATGAACGATTTCTGTGTGATATTCCTTGGAGAGGAAGACTTTAAGAGAACCAGCAACTATTATGATCTTATATTCCACCTAAGAAACACCTTACAAACTGTACAGCATACTAATATTATTACATGTCTGCCAACTTATAAATATCCGTTCAATACTAGCTTTTACAACTGTCGAGTGGAAACTTTTAACAATCTTCTATACCTGGATGTATTAACACACAAACATGCATTTCTTTTAGACAGCAATCAAAATCTAACATACGACAACAGCATGTTTCAAACGTATTTAGGCACTATAAATAACCGTGGACTACGAACTATATTTATGGATTTATTGGAGTTGATTACTGACGTCACATAAAACATTGACATGGCATTAAACGCAAAAGATAGACAAGTAGATGCTGAACCGAACCAAAACTTTTTTCTTGACTAACTATATCAATATAATGCATCAAAATATAGCTGGATTGCTTGCGAAGTCTAACGCACTCACGGTCTGTCTACAAGAATTAAAGAAAAGAAACATACGCATGGATATTGTGTTCATTACGGAACACTTTATGATGGCAAGCTATGAAAAGCATCTTAACATACCCAACTTCAGCTTGGCTGCCAGCTTCTGTCGGAAAGACAGCAAGAGAGGTGGAGCATGTATCTTAGTTAGGAACGGACATCAATGGAGAGAGCTACCCAAAATAGCCAAAATATCTAAAACAGGTGTTTTTGAATGTTGCGCCATTGAACTCATAAAATACCGAACCGGTTTTGTTTGTATATATAGGATACCATATCCTAATAATTTTCATGACTGTATGGATAAATTGGAAATGATATTACGTATTCTGCAACAAAAATGCTACAAAAATATAGTTTTAGCGGGTGACTTCAATATTGACGTTTTAAAGAGAAACAATCAAAGTATTGAATTTGAAAATTTACTATTAAATTATAATTTAATCTTGCACTTTATCAACCGACTCGATTGAAGTCATGTATTGATAATTTTGCACATAACTTTAACAAGTCATGCAGCGCGTTAGTGTTGGAATTAGCGTTATCTGATCATACGGCACAGATACTCAAATGTCCTATTAATATATTAAAAACTATGAATCAGTGGCGAACCCTTAAACGAGACTATAATAATGAAAACATTAACAAATTTAAGTCATATTTAAATAGCTTGACATATTCTGAGGTTTTTGAAGCCAATGAAACAAATGTAGCATATGACATATTTATGGACGTATTTTCTGTTTTTATATAGGCAGTGTTTCCCTGAAGCTTTTGTTTCTGTTAATTTATTTAAAAAGCAAAAATGGATATCGCGTGGTATAAAGAGTTGCAGCGTAAAGAAACGTCAATTACTATGGCAGGCACGATTAAAACCAACGCAACAAAATAAGAATCGATTTAAGGACTACTGCAAACTGTATAAAAAAAATATCCGGTTAACTCAACGCGCACAAAACAATCACAAAATAACAACTTCTAAAAATAAGTCGAAAGTGACCTGGCAAATAATAAATCAGAACAAACTGAGTGTACCAAAGAATTATATCACTAGAATTTTAGAAAATGACATACCTATTAATGATCCTCAAGGCATTGCAAAATTATTTAATAACTTTTTTATTGACAACATTCAACCGAGAACCAAAGCAGGGACCACAATCACAAAACATATTTTAAACAGAAAACAATCTATGTTTATGACCCCGTGTTTACCGCAGGACGTACTAAAAATTATTTCAAGTCTCAATAATACACACAGCACAGGATACGATGGTATACAAACAAAAATAATTAAGGCAGTTGCGAAAGAAATTTGTGAGCCATTAGCACATATAATCAATTTAAGCATTTGTGAAGGAATGTTTCCTGATGCTTTAAAAAAGTCAGTAGTTAAACCATTACACAAAAAATCGGATAAAGAGTTAAAAGAAAACTACAGACCAATTTCTCTGATCTCATTATTTTCAAAAATATTTGAATCATATATTAATAAAGAGCTTAATACGTATATTGAAAAACATAGCATCCTTTGTAACGAACAAAAAGGATTCAGAAAAAACAAAACCATAAATATAGCAATCTACGACTTCTTATACATAGTCATGATAAATTTAGATATAAATAATCCAGTTTGTGCTATTTTTTGTGATATGTCGCAGGCATTCGATCACGTGCAACATAATATATTATTACAAAAGCTTGAGGCTTACGGAATCCGAGGCAATGTCCAAAAACTGTTACAATCTTACTTACATGACAGGAAACAAGTAACGGAAATCAGCAAGATAAACAGTATCACTAAACGAGAGGAAAAATACTTATCTGAGGAACGCACTGTTATCTACGGTGTACCTCAAGGAAGTGTGCTAGGACCTTCTCTATTTACGCTCTATATTAATGATCTGCCGAAGTCCATTAACTACCCTATGACACTATTTGCAGACGACAGTACGATCACTATACCTTGTCAACATCGAGACTCGTATGAAACCGAAATAAACAATACATTGAATAAAACGATTGAATGGCTTGACAATAATAATTTAAAAATAAATATTAATAAAACTTTAATTATACATTTTGGCCAACGTGCACTGACATTTCCTAATTTTGACATTAAAAATAATAATAATACTATTGACGTGGTTAATACTACAAAGTTTCTAGGCTTAACAATTGACCGTCAACTAAATTGGAAGTCACATATTGAGACGATTTCTAAAAGAATCAGTAGCAGTGCTTTTGCCTTATATACGCTGTCGTGGACGCTTAATATAGATTCTCTGCTAACAGCTTATTACGGGCTAACTGAATCAATTTTAAGATACGGAGTGATCTTTTGGGGTAACTCAACCCACAAGGAAATTGCTTTTAAAGCCCAAAAACGATGTCTAAGGTCAATGTTTAGATTGAATGTTAGAGATTCCTGTAAGCCGTATTTTCAAAGATATAAGATCCTTACACTGCCATCTCTTTATATATTAGAAACGGCTTTATTTGTCAAAAGGAATCCAAATCTATTTCCTCGTATGGCAGATAGATATCCTCGAAATAGGCGCGACAACAATAAACTTTGTCTGCATACATCTAAGACTACACTTATGCGCAGAAGTGTTATATGCATGGCTCCAATCATTTATAATAAATTGCCCAAAAGTTTGCAAGATTTGAGGAGCGCCGCATTTAAGCAAAAAGTAAAATCAATTCTTGTTGATAAAGCTTATTATAATATCAATGACTTTTTAGAAGACAAATTTGACTAGATATATATTTTAAATAAGTAGTTATTAGTTTATATGAATATGACATTATTTTGATTTTATTTTTGGCGTAATTATAAACACCTTGACATTGTATACATTTCTTAAATTAATAATATTATTGCTTGATAAAATTATGCATACCATTCGATATTTATTTTTTTGTAAATCTTTGAGACCTAGTTATGTTATGCTTAAGCTGTTGTAACTTATCCTATTTTAAAGCTAATAAGCATTTAAATTATATTTGCACGCCATTGTACCTATATGGCAAACATGTCATGAACTTTCTCCAGTTTTATATCCCGCATGCGATTTTTTATATTGTATGTACACATGTGTTTACACACACATTAAAAAACTAAACTTAGTTTCAGCACAGATTACCAATACGACTTGGTTCGCTCAATCTTCACTCACACGCCAGAATACACGCTGATCGACGCGCCATACCAGATTCAGAATCCCAAGAAATTCTACGCTCAGACCAAAGCCAAGCCCAAAAAGGAACCGCCAAAGAAACCTGACAAGCCTCCTTCAGCTAAGGGTAGGAAGAAGAGTGCGACGTCCGAATTGGAGGACTACATTCATTTGATGCAGGTAGTTAAGCTATTTTATATGAGTCTCAATTTTAAACTTTTGCTATTTGGAGGTAGGTATACCTACATCATACAAAATTATTCAACGGGTCTTAAAATCGCAAAAAATGTCCTATTTAAGTTATAAAAACCTTTATCCCTTTATACCCTTATGAACTTCCCATGTTTCGACCGTCTTGCATTGGGCGTGTCACGAGTACCTCCGCGACCATGTTAAACAAACTGACAAACCTGTTAAATAATTTTGTATGCTAGTCTCATTGCAGAGTGGCGATCGACCCTTAGATTCATATCTAAGGTCAAGCAACTATGTCACTGTTTCGTTTATGAGGAATACCTAACAGGTCACAAAAGCGACCCTTGGTGCTTCGGAAGCCTGGGATGCCTTCACATGCCTTCCAAAGCACCAAGGGTCCACCACATTACGGATAGCTGACGATCATGAAATTCTTTGACGTTTGCCGTAACTTAGCCAATAGGAACGTAGTTATCTGCTCTTAAAATGATCCCTTATGAAAGAGAAGATATTGTAAAGACCCGATGCTAAGTGGCGATCAACCTTACCTATAGATTCATGAAGTTATTTTGTCACAGTTCAGTTTATAGATGGATGACCAGTCATAAAAGTAGCCTTCCGCGCTCCAGTAGGCTCCTGAGGGCTCCTGAAGGCGTAGGTCTTACTTGAGACTGTCACGAACATCTACAACAGTTTCGTGTGTAACTACCTACTGGCAGATTCACGACTTTAGTGTGATTACTTTTAACAATTTATTTTTTCAGAAAATACGTTTCCATCCTACGTAGGTATTTATTTAGTATGTAACTGTGATACTTAATTTTCCAGCTAAAAGCCAAAGAAGAACGCGACTTGGAGGAGCAAGAGGAGATAGAAAGAGAGGCATGGAACCGCAGGAGTCACATCTTGCCTCTCTCTTACTCCGTGACGGCGGACGAAGAGTTCTTCAATCAATACTGGCCGCCTCCACCACCGCCCCCGGAAATAGAAACGAAATCTGAGTCAGACCCCAAGAACAAACCCAAGAAGGGGAAGAAATAGACTATTGGAGGATTTAACTTTACTGTTATTTTCGTAATGTTAGCGATTTTCCTGTAGGTATAGGTATACTCTGTGTCAGGTAGGACTAAAACTTACACACTTGTAGGTTTACTTACCTATCTAAAAACTTGTTTAGTCATTAAAATTAAACTACCTACCTTTGGTTTACAGATTTTATCGCTGATAAATTAGGTTATTTATTACAATCCGACGTTTCGATTACTTTACAGGAACCGTGGTCACGGACGACTGCGGTGACATTTGTCTTTGTCTAGTATGTAGAAGTTATTTTAAAGTACCGAACATTGTTCACCTCCTGGTGTTACTATTCATTCGTCGGTCAGGTCACTATAAATCGTACTTAGGGGTTATTATGTATGTACCTATTAGGTACTAGCACTGTTATTAAATTAATTTCAATAATAACAACTCTAGTTACTCTTGTAGCGGTAGTTAGGTGATTAGTTATTGTCTTTTGTGATATTCTGACTGCACGGTTGGCGTAGGTAATGGTTTAAGCGGTCACCTCACCGCTTCACGCCGAGTGGGTTCGATCCCCACACGAGGCAACTATTGTGTAATTCACATTGTTTTCTCGAGTCTGGGTGTTCATTGTGTCCATTAGTTGTATGTTTGTAAAGTCCCCCGCGACATGGGAATTAATCCTAGTGTGGGAGTCGTATTAAAAAAAAAAGACTGTACTGCCTCTCTGGGGGTTTAGTGCGAGTCGTTTCTATATGGGAACAAATTCCATACATTTTCTAAATGCGCCCCTGGCGGTTTCGGCTGACTTTTAATATCAGCTAGCCCCTAGTCTTTATAAAATGTATGGCAATTGTTCTCGTTGTACTTACTAATTTATTTTAAGGACACAAGCTTGTCTCTTGTAACTTAATAAATTTTAATTTTACTAATAACTAAGCTGTTTCATTTTATCCATGACTAGGAACAAAAATAATGTTTTTTGTTTGAATCCGGTGAAAGATTTTATCCAGAGCAACACAAAAAGTCAATATTTAAAAGGGCTGGAAGTATACTATAGTCCGTTCACAGTTATTTTACCTCTAGCTGTTAGATTGGCCAACCTGGGCGTTGTGTTGCTATATTTGGTATATAATACTCCCATTTTAAATATACATTATTGCTAAAATGTACTTATTTTTTTATTGCCTAAGCGATCGTATTAAATATTTGGAAGTAATGTTTGTAACAAAACCTCTTGATATTGGCATGGCTATATGCATGTACATTTATTTTCTTACGAAATAACTAATTTCCTATGAAGATAAGTAGTTATAAAAAAATGTTGTCTATTTAATATACAAAGGTAAACGCATCATAATTACGCCAACGTGAGGTTCAAATTATCAAATACAAAAACTGCTAATTTAATTTTCATATTTATTTTGAATAAGAATGATGTGGGTGTAATTTTACACCTCTGCCTACCCCTGCATGGAAACAGGCGTGAGTCTATAAGAATGATCCATGTGGACTGCGGTAACTGCTGTCAGATTCTTGAGATTCTGTATCAGACTCAGAATTTAATTTTATTATGAACCTGTCCTTTTCTGCATCCCTAGACACATCTGTTTCACGAAGCTTGTCTTCAATGTGGCGCTCATGATTGCATTGTTTTTGTCAGTCTTCTGCAGTGATAGATTGAAAAGCTTCTTCAGCTAAATTCACAATGTTGGTTGCCTCTTGTCCTAAATTTTTGCTTGTGACTCGCCTTTTAATGAGACTCCACATAAGTTTAAATGCGTTTAGCTCGCAGTGGTATGGCGGTAATCTAACCACTCTGCGGCCATGAGCTTCAAGCGTTTGAATTTTTGAAGCATTTCCACTAATATTGGGTAAAATGTTATGCACTGGTAACTCTATTTTACATTCCTGTCATCACAGAGTACAATTCCAACATAAGGAAAATAAACACCGATATCTGTCAGAGGTAAAATAACTGTGAACGAACTGTAGTAAAAATAAAACCTGGGAAACGATACTTTTTTTTTTTAAGAAGACACATTTTTTAATCCCCAATTAAAAGTAGGTAGGGTAAACTGGGTACAGTTGTGACAATTTTGGTTTCTTCGTCAATAATTTTGTTAATTTATCAATTAGCTGGGAAAAAACTTACATGAATCGTAATATCGAGAAATCGTATACATTTGCCTACGTAAAAATACTAAAATACTCTCTCTAAATATGCTGTATTAATCATGGGATCAAATTACAAAAAAAAAGGAAAGTGTCACAACCGACCACACCCCAAGGACGGTTGTGACACTGGTTGGGGTCGGTAGTGACAGGCATAACCATACACCAAAATGATTTATATTGACTTTTACCATACTAAAAACAGAATAGTAAGATAGCTTCATACAAATCGGCCGCCGCGCTGCCGCGCTGGTTTGAATGTACGCGTGAGTCGCCGGCGCCGTGTACGCACGCACTTTTCACGCACACTATCTCACGAGCGCGGCAAGCTCGGCGCGGATTCAGTACGGGATGCGCCGCGCGTCTGATTGAGCGCATTCATGTAGGTACTTCACTGCTCGCCCGCTTGAATTGTTTATATACATTCAGTTTTGTAATAAACGTTATTAATAATATACAATGTGTTAAACGACAGTAAATTTAACTTGTTACTTTTTCTCATTAACAAAGACATTTAGATAGTTATATAACGCTTAGGTAGTCAGTAGGTATTTGAGAAAAAAATAATTCAAGCTTAAATTGTGAAGTATTCAGCGCGATCACTTAAAAAAGCGGCGAAAAAGCGCGAGCGCCGACAAAGCCGGCGCCGCGGTGTAAACAAGTGACAACCCGTGCGTCAACGCAAGAGTAGGCAATTAACTCGCCGAGCGGACTTAGCTAACCTACTATTCTGTTTTTACTATGCTTTTACGCTACCTACGCGCGTGCAATTTTCGCTATACCTACTTATCCATGGGTGCATAGGACATCTATAGAGTAGGTTGACGGTGTAAATGCATCGATTTTGTACCTAATTACAATTATTGTATGGTAACTTTGAGTCTCAATATCTCCTGAACCAGTAATTTCCCAGGTATGGTGCCGAAGTAAAAAAAAATGTAATGATTGGTACAATATGGGGTTTCAGTTTTCGTTAAGGGTCTTTTACAACCTGTAGATATAATTCTGCATCGCGATTTTTAGTCTCACGCTCACCGTCCGCGCTCATAGCTCAGCGCGTCGTTTGTCAGCGCTGAGGCTCAGCGTGGCTCGTTTTGGTATCGTACTGACCGCCTTACTGTACAGACAACAACCAAAATGCGGAGTGTGATAGGCTGATTTTAGTCTCACGCTCACCGTCAGCGCTCATAGCTCAGCGCGTAGTTTGTCAGCGTTAAGGCTCAGCGTGGCTCGTTTTAATATCGTACTGACCGCCTGACTGTACAGTCGACGATCAAAATGCGGAGTGTATTAATTATTGCTGCTTTGTACTATCTATAACAAAAAATAAAAATCGGCAACGACGAAGACTCCATGTTCATCCAATGATTGAGCAGAGAGCCGTTGCAGCAGAATTTGTCTTGTTATATGGCACTTTGAGGGCTGACAAAAGTAAATTCTTTAATTATTTTTTAATGTCAAATAGAACTTTTGACGAATTGCTGGCAAATATACAGGATAAACTAGTCCATTGCAGCCTACGAATCGTGCCTATACCACCGATTGAACGACTCATCGATAACTCGACCTGTATCCACTTCGCGATTCGCCATGACTGTACGCGCTGATGACATCCGCTCCGCTCGACACTAAAACGCTCACTGAAAGCAGAGGCGCTCGAGTAATCGTCAGCGCTGACAGCTACGCGGGGACGATGCGCGACGCGTACGGCTGCGTAGCTATCAGCGCTGACCACCGAGCGCACTGATAGCTACGCGTCATTGAAAAACGCTTCCTGGAAGTTCATATATCTCGGCCATCAGCGCTGATGGTACGCGTGCCGTCAGCGTAAAACTAAAATCAGCCTTAATTATTATGCGCTGACGACATCCACTCCGCTCGACACTAGAACCACAGTACAAAGACATACAGTAGTTTGACGCCTTTGATCTCGTAGAAAAAGCCGACAACGTCTAGACAAGGGTAAGGAGGCTAGGGCTGCCACATTTAAAAAATACCTACTTATTCAAACACCGTCTATTTATTTTATAAAAATATTACAATTGCTACGCTACATGAATATTATACTGTAAATCACTTATCTTAATATATAAAATCCTTGCGTTACTGACTGACTGACAGACACGCTACAGCCGAAACTATTTGGTGCAGGAAGCTGAAATTTGGCATGTATGTTCCTTGGGGACCGTAGGGGTGCACTAAGACGGGATTTCCAGAAATTCCCATGGGATCGGGCAAAACGTGAAATTCGAAAATATGTGCGTGCGAAGCCGCTGGCGTTGACTAGTCAATACATATAAATACATCTATACACATAAATAAAATTGGAGAGTCTGTTTGTAATATTAAAATACCTAACCGCTTTTTACAAAATGCATATGGATGTATACTCGGTACATATACTGAAATGCACGGAACAGAAAATATTTTTTCTGTTCCGAGCCGAAATGTAATTTTTTACCATTTGTCTGTCTATCTGTCTGTTTGTTTTCACTAAAATCTGGTACGGCTGGGCCGATTTTGACGAGACGTTTACTGGCGGATAGCTGATGTACCAAGGAGTAACTTAGGCTACAAATTAACCGGGTACGCGAATTTCTCTCAGGACGCGGGTGAAACCGTGGGAAACAGCTAGTTTATTATATTACAATAATTAACGATAAATAATTATCATAAAACAGTTTGCCTTTTTCGTGCGGTGGAAAATTTGCATACAAAGTGTCAGTCAGCACGTATTTCATCCCGCAGGTGTCGTGGGAGGTGGTTAAGAATATAAAGCATTTTTCAGATATCTTTATTGTAGAAACCGTGTTAAAATAAAGCTTACATAGAAATTTATATTACATAAAAAACAATAAAGATTGACATAACGGTGGTTTAATGGACGGATAACCATGGGATCAGCTTGCAGAGCCTATCTTATCGATATGAAGTATTTTGTATTTTGTGTACAATGATAACTACTTTATTCTGTGATTTGGCCAGACATGAGATATTGTAAAAAGTTAGTGGATTAGTAGAACCGCGCACATTATTTTAAGTGGTTATAGGTACATACATTTAAAAATAATATACCTTTTTTTTTTTGTTATACGGGGTGGAAAATCCCTTCGGATCTCCGACTCTTGGGGGAAATAAGAGCCGGAGTATGTGGTGTTTCCACTAAAAACCACCTCGACTTCCGCCATGTACCCGTGTGTCGGAGGGTGGGGCATCACCAAAGCACTCGTCGCCACCCTCCGACGGGTATTGGCCCGCCAGATGGTCAGGCGGGCCCCGAACAAAACCCCCTTGGCGACGGATTAAGGTGTTGGACTCCGCCGCCAAAACGCCCAGCGGCCGCAGAGGATAGGGAGGACGGCAACGCAACACCGCATCTCCTCTTCCTCTGCGGCCCCACCGCAACGCATCGAATGGTGCGCCCCCATTTGGTCGCGGGAGATAGGGCGCGCGGCAACGCAACACCGACACGCCTCTCCTCCCGCGACCGCACCCGACTGCGAGGGACAGACAGAACTGTCCCCCGCACCCGCACCGTTGGACGCATCCTGCCAGGGCTTGGAGGGGCCAAGCCCACGCGGAGCGTCCCCTCCTGGATCCCTCTTAGCTTCACCGCGGGTGACCAATCCACGGTTACTGAGCCCCCCCACCACGACAAGGTGGAGATCCCACGGGGGGGCCTCGGTCTACCCTAAATAATTATAATTAATTAAATTTTCTTTTTTGGTATAAGTAAATTGATGAAATCGCTGATTTTTTTGAATCCTTATTTATTTATATCTTTAAACAGCATTAATAATTTCAATATCTCACAGCACAAGTCGTATGCACCATCTTAATTAATATTCATAAGCAAATAAATAAGTAACGAACAAAAAACAAGCACGTGCCAGCCCCCAAAAACATGTACCTAGTTACGAACCAAGGCGATATACGTAACTAGGTACCGCTCTTCCCGCGTCTCACCTCTTGTCCCCCGCACGATTGACCCGTCTAGACGCGTTCGTCGAACGACTGTATGAATTATTAGACTGTGCTAGAACGCTCACTGAAAGCAGAGGCGCTCGTGCGATCGTCAGCGCCGAAAGCTACGCGGGGCCGACGCGCGACGCGTACGGCTGCGTAGCTATCAGCGCTGACCACCGTGCGCGCTGATAGCTACGCGTCATTCAAAAACGCTTCCTAGAAGTTCATATATCTCGTCCATCAGTGCTGACCGTGCGCGTGCCGTCGGCATAAGACTAAAACCAGCCGTAGGCGGGTTTTCCTGTCAAGCTGATCGCACGCCGACGGTCCGCGCTAATTAGGCACTTCCACAAACCGATACAAATTCGATTTCAGATACTGAAATCGATTTCAAAAACCGATTTTAGAAATCGATTTCTGTAGCGGATGTCAGAGCGACGAGCGTAGTTACTAGTTGCGTAGACAAACGCAAACAATCGAATTCTTATTGTATTGTCATGTCATGCGTCCATATTTCGCTTGGTTTGCGTGACATATTGAAAAAGAAAACCTCCTAACTACCTAAAACTAAGAGTTAAAAAACTCAGTCACCAAACAAACTAAAATTATACAACACGAATTGTTTCTATTTATTTACACTTTACAATCCTAAACTACTACTACCTAAATCTAATTGTTAAAAAACTAAACTAAAATTACACAATACGATTTTTTTCTATTTATTTACACTTTTACAATCCTAACCTGACCTGCTAACTACCTAAAACTAATTGTTAAAAAACTCAGTCGCCAAACAAACTAAAATTACACAACACGAATTGTTTCTATTTATTTACACATTACAATCCTAACAACGTAACAATAAAACTTTTTAAATCCTAATATTATAACTTTCACGAAAACCAAATATAGGTACTTAATTATTATTACGCGCGCACCGCACTGCACGTGTCACCTAGGTCAAGTGAACAAATAAACATCGATCAAGTCAAAACTCTCCAAACATAAATCCCTAATATCTATTAAAACTATTTGCAATTTTCAAAACAAACATTAAATAGTTGCAATCTGAATTAGATCTTATCGCCTCGATGTTAAGTTTTATTTTATATATTCAATCCTTCTGGAATTCATAAAACCGCCTAAATCCAAAACGATTCGCTTGCTTGACGACAATAAAATTCGCTTCATCTCTTTCGCTCTTTCAACGGACCAGTAAGTTAGAAAGAAAGGGAAATGAAATTCGCTCTCTCTCATTCTAACTAACTAGTCGTTTGGTAGTGTGAAAGAGAACGAATGAATATGAAAACTATCGAAAACGTAAGCTTTAGATTTACTTTGTAGTTTGGTTGCGCTAAACGAAAACGGTGCCGTTTTCGTTTTGTTTCGTATTCGATTGTTTGCGTTATCGTGGTATTGTTTTGCGTTTTCTAAAGTCGGTTTTCTCATATTGGAATATCGATACGATACGATTTCTGACTGCAATCGGATTTCAGTTTCGTTTTGATATATCGGTCTCATGCCTAGCGCTAATGTGTCAATAATGTCAATATGTATGGAGTAATAACTCAGCGCTGACGACCGACAGCGCTGAGCGGCCAGCGCGACTCGAAAACGCTAGAAGTACTTCATGCATATTGACCCATCAGCGCAGACCGTCGGCGTGCGATCAGCGTGACAGGAAAACCCGCCTTAGAGTTCATGCGCTGACTATATACACAAGTTGAACACTGCTTCCGTCGGATTGCAGTCCACCACTCACCATCACCCAGTCTGGTCAGAGGATCCTCCCTCTAGTTAGAGGTAGAGGAACACCACACCCCTGTCTTCACAGAAAATAACGCGAATGTAGAGAGGAATTGCTAATAAATAAATAAATAAATACAATATTTAGATACTGGTTACAATTGTTTTATTTCTATTATATTACATCGTGAACGGTATGCAACGTACAAGAATAACGTCTTTATAATCAGTTCCACTATTTAAATAGGCAAAATATCAATTTTACTTTTCCGTATTTTTTATGATTGTGCTTGTTAAAACTAGGGGGTTAGGCAAAAGACGTTAGATTGGAAAACAATTTACATTTTTTACAAAAATTTACATCAAACGAGAATGTAACATTTTTAACAATCAATTTACTAAAAATAATTTACTAGCGTTTTAGCGAAATCTTAAAACAAACAACTAAGAAAAGCTTGAAAGATTGAAAATAGTTATTTATATTTTGACCAGAGTTGGAATCGAAACTAGGTCTCCCTTAGGAATTGACAAGATGACCATGTTTTAATTCTCAAAGCATAACTATTCAAATAATATAAAATGTCAGGATCGTTGCTAATGCCGTTGCGTAGTCTCTGCCTCTATGCGTATTCTCTTCCCCGTCGAGAAACAGGCGTGAGTGTATGTATGTATGTTTTTTTATATAGTCTCACGCCTGTATCCGCGAAGGGGTAGGCAGAAGGTGTAAATATTACACCCACATTTCGCCATGAATTTTTAGGTCCCACGTGGTTAGGGGCGAGCCTATTGCCGTTACCGGGCACATCACCAGACTCCGGGCTGCTACTGAGTATTTGGAAAAACCCAGTAACACTTTTGACCCGACCCGGGAATCGAACCCAGGACCTCTGATCAGCAATCATATACGCTATCCACTGGACCACGGAGACATGTATGTATGTATATATTCAAATTAATTTAGGTATATAAGTAATTACAATATATATAATATCTGTCTGCCAGCCCACACTTAGCCAGAGTGGTGGACAGCAGTCTACCCTGAGATCTTTGCCCAGCAGTGGGACAGATAATAAAAAAGGCTGTTGATGATGAACAATATCAAACAAGCAAGCACTTTACTACTTTTTTATCAAATAACAAATTTTCATATATTCCAACGTCTTTCGCCTAACCATATTGAAAACATGGCAAATATATTTAAGTATAATCACTAATAAGTATTTACATCAATATATCACTTAAAATCTATTATGAAACATGTAGATTATATTTGGTTAAAAATTGAGTAATACATTCCTGTTATTATTAAGTTATATTATAATATATATGTAAACTACTTAAATAATTGGTTGCATACATTGAAGTTTTAAAATTTTCCTTGATGCTACTTAGCTAGTAGAACCAGGAACTTAAATTCTGTACTAATGCATAAACGTTAACTCATCCCTTTCTAACATAAGGTAAAAGAAGAGGACAGCATTAATTTTGGCAAATCCAACCCAAAGGAGGTTAAAATAGGGTTCTAAGTATGTAAGCAAATGTGGTGTCAAAATCTAGTTTAAAATAAAAGAATATTGCCAGTTTTAAAGTCGAACCAAAACCTCAAACTATGACAAAATACAAATAGTTCAAATATATTTGTCCCTTTCTTAAACTATATAAAAGAAGAAGTAAGGAACATCAGTACCTACTATTTTCGTATTCGAATACGCAAAGGAGAGCGTATTTTCTTAGTTATACTAGCCAAATAGCATCTCTAAATTTTCAATGACTAATTTAAACTAAAATAATAACTAACAGAAATAAATCACAATACATGGAATTACTGTATAATTATAATTAGTCTGTATCTCTATAATATACTGGATGTGGAAGAAAAACAGTATGGCCTCTATACTAATACAATAGAAAATGGAACAAATACTTATATTACATAATTAAAAGAACCGAAAAATTCAATGTAATATAAAATTTGGTAATAACCTTTTGGGATAAAGAATTTTATTTTATTTTCGTAATGCAGTTGTTAGATATTTTATGAGCCCTGTAAATGGTCTATTGAAGGGCTATGACTATAAAGAAATAATGTAAAAAGTATGGTTAGCCAAAATATAAAAAAATTATCTTTATTATGGACTCTGGCAAGTGCAGTTTTATAAAATTCAACTTTGTATGGAGTGTGGCAACATTGCAATTTACAGTCAAAATATAGCTTTTACCATTGGTATAAATAAATGATCAAACAAATATTATTTATCTGAACATAATATACCATATGATGAAAAATGTATCTATGTAAGAATAATAAGTCAGTCCTCTTACCAAAATTATCATGCAAGACTAGAATCGTTTTTGCAGTAAATTACTTTTACTGCAGTAATACTTATTTGTCTGTTGCTCAGTATTATGTAATTCTGAGCTGGTTATGTATTTATGTGGTATTTACAGATTAAACATTAAAGTAGTTTTGTTTTATACTGGTATTAAAAATCAAGATAATTTTGACAGTTAATGACAATGTTGCCACTCTGCTTAAAGAATTCTGCACTTTATTATTAAAGGAGTATTTATAGTACAGCAAATTGACTTTAAATATTCATTTGGATTACTCAATATAACAGCAGAAAGTGGAGTATTATTAAGTTATATTAATTAATATTTTGACAGCGTATAGGTATAAAATCTAATAAAAATATCCTAGCATGTATTGACGAAACCTAGTCAGATATTTTGGCCTAAACTATAATAGGTAGTTACATAAAAATTATGCAGAATATTCTCGTAATGTTTTCAATGGAATGCTAAGTATTAAGTCTTGTCAGTCTTAAGACTAAACTTATGTTTAGTATATTGTATAATGCCCACATTTGAAATGTTAAAAATCAATTTCGCAGAGATCTACTGAGCAAATTGCTGGCTTTGAAGATAATGATGCTATTCCAGTCACAAATGTTTTTAATAATATTTTTTCGAAGGACTAGTTCTGTTCAAGTGTAAGGGCGGTTTCAGATTAGCGTATTTTTCTGCGCGTATACCGTCGTTTCAGCATACGCGCGTACACGCGCGTTTCAAAGAATCGGACTGCGTAAACGGGCAGATTTCGGCGTGTTCGCTCGTAACGTTAGTGACATCATGTAAGGGCGGTTTCAGATTAGCGTATTTTTCTGCGCGTATACGGTCGTTTTAGCATACGCGCTTACACGCGCGCTACAATACGCGCTTCAAAAAACCAGACTCACGTAAACGGGCGTGTTCGCTCGAAACGGTAGTGACGTCTTGTCAGTGTCAACATGGATTCTGACGGCTCGTGGTTATACGAGCTTAGAAGCGCGTCAACGCTCGTACGAGTTGCGCGTGTGCCAAAAGGCGCGCCTATACGCGCCTACATGCGCTTCCAAAAACAAGCTTATACGCGCGTATAAAACGCTAATCTGAAACCGCACTCAGTGTCAACATGGATTCTGACGGCTCGTGTTTATACGAGCTTAGAAGCGCGTCAACGCTCGTACGAGTTGCGCGTGTGCCAAAAGGCACTCCTACATGAGCTTCCAAAAAGGAGCTTATACGCGCGTATAAAACGTTAATCTGAAACCGCCCTAAAGAACATTTTGAAAATTAATTCAGTAAGTTAGGTACTTATAGCGTAACATTCGCTTAAAACAGATGACAGTACCAATTAGTTGAAATTGTTAAATATTTTGCACCATATACCATTATAATGCAATCTATACAAATATAAGAAGAACCAAAGGAAAACCGAATATCTTCAGAAAATAATATGATTGTGTTGACTGCTATTCTTGACATATAAAAATGTGGTGGATCTAAAAAAAAAAAGATCTATTTTTCTTCGAATCAAAAAATCCTTCACTTGTATGCATACTCAACAAAAAAAAATCTAAATCATCAATATATTTCGAATAATAACGAAATGCCAAATATTGACTAACTAAAATCATCTACGTAACTCCTTTCCACATCAGTCGGTTAAATATAATTTTCATTTGGAAACAATTGAGCAATCGCCGAGACATTTAGAATAGAGAGATGTAAATTAAACTATCACAATTTCGATATAATTACCTACTTAAACGTTAAAAACGGAAGATTATGTTTAATACTTTAACACAATTATAATTTATTCTAATGATATTTTTTGACAATCCTCTAAAAGAATTGGGCAGTCTAGAAACATGTACCTACTAAATAGACATTCTAAAAGAGCATGTATGAAAAGAGTAATGAATGTAGAGGAAGCGCGTGAGGTTTGTAAAGATAGATGCAAGTGGCATTCCGTTGTCTCTGCCTACCCCGACAGGAAGAAGGCGTGAGTGTATGTATGTGTGTACATTCTAAAAGAACACCCAGATGAAAAATAAATAAGAAATCCACGTGGAAGGCACTTCGCCATTGTAGTTGTAAAATATGAAGTACTTTCTAAAATATTTAGTTCTGGCCAGCAGTTCAGCTGTCTGTGTGGTGACGGATTAAGAATACGGAATGTCACCACCCCATATCATCCCATGGGTCTCGTAAGAGCCGACAGGGGGAGCATATTATGCAGAGAACAGCACTGTAAGAGAAGGAAAACTTGATACAAACCCTATACCAACCCGTTTGGCCAGCGTGGTATAGTAGGCTAATTCCTCCTTTCAAAGGAGAGGCCTAGTCCAGCAGTGGATTCTTAAAGGCTGATGATGATGGCCAGCAGATCTAAATGTATTATTTTAAGTTGGACTATGGTCTAACAGTTCTCATGAGCTGACCTCAGCCAGTGCCCAGCTAAGCAACAGATTATAAACAAGCGACGATGAAGATTTCTCCACACTCAATATAGACAAAATAACATAACATAACTTCACGCCTTTTTTTATCCCCGAAGGGGTAGGCAGAGGTGTATTACACACCCACACTTCGCCAGTTATGTTTCGGTCCCAATGTAATAGGGGGCGAGCCTATTGACATCTACCGGGCACATTATTAAGCGAGCGATAATTAAAAGTAAATAGACAAAATAGTAGGATTCTATTTACCCAATTCTTGCAGTAGACATCACAATTATTAAAAGTATTGAGAATTAAATCATGGGGTATCCCTACATACTGCCTTCAGTTACATAAATGCAAGATAAGGTTGTCTAGACACAGTACGAGTTTTAACCGCTACGACGTAACATTCGTGTGTAACCGGCTTGAACATCTTTTTGTGTTAATTAAGTAATATTATATTATTATTTATATTGTTCATTTACATATACTATCTATTTTACATTGAGTAAGCAGTGCTTCAAAGAAATTTATTGTGAAAATGTTAATTTTCGTAAAAATAATTATTGGTTTACTACATACTTACTAGACAGAGGTAAAAAGATCAAATAATTCATTATCTACATATATTAAATAATATATATATGTAACTAATAGGTCCTGCTACCATCTGTAAGAGAAAGATACGGATTTTATACTGCCATTATATTTCTGACATTGCAGGCAACATCTGATTGAGTTGCAACTACAAAAAAATATTGGATAATACTATTACTCAATCTTTATTGTTATAAATGGACCATAGCTTTGGTTGCAATAGAGATTCTGTTTTTTTTTAGTTTATGGAACATTTTCACTAACAACTTGCTCTGAAGCACTACCTACCCCAGAATAACGTTAAAACATCAACTATAAAAAGATAGAATAAATGAATTACATATACAAACGTTATTAATTCGTAAATTGGCAAACATATAAATATTAACCTAGTTCAACAGTGATATTCACAATGCTTGAATAAAACTTCATAATGTACATAGAATATTAATTTAGATACTGCCACTTTCATACTACAAATATTACCCCGGGGTAGAAAAGCTATAGGTATCGAACTTTATGATAAACTGATAACCAAATGTATTTTCTTGGCAGTTGCTAAGTAGAAATCCATGACCGTGGGTTACCACTAACCATGGTGGCCACGCTTTTCCACCACCGAAAATATGACCTTGCGATTGTGAGTGACCTTGGATAAAGGTTAATGTGACCTTGGATCAATGGCCTTTCGAGTGACCTTTACGACCATTTAATATTTTTGAACGACAAATTCGCGTGTGTCAGCCCCAAGGTCACAAAAGGTCAAGGCCACCTTAAGGTCAAATTATTAATTTTAGTCAAAAACCTCAGTATTGTAAGTGGCATTATATAAATATTAGTACTGTACAGAGATCCCTTGCTCCTTAATGGACAAGAAAATACAATTCCGATATTACACAGACAATGTTCATTCGAGATTCTACCGTAAATGCATTTAAATGTAATCATGTACATTTATATGTCGGTTTGTTAATGAAATAAGTGCTCTGGTAGCTACATAGGGGCATTTCATGATAAAATTAAATAAAATGTTGATATACTCTTACTTTGTCTATTCTTTTTAGAAAGACAGAGAGGATGATCGTTGGTATAGGAAATTGAGAATAATATACATTGGCCTTAATTTGCCACATTGCCTCCCAGCTTACCAGCTTTTAGACCATTTTAATTATCAAAGGTAATTTCACTGGTTTTATTTCTTGACACATCACCTTTTCAAAATGGATGCTAAATGCTGGTTAGCTGACAGATGTGGCGGAACACAGGGGTAATGGCACATATAGGGAGAAATTTATACATAGCGTTTTTGTCTCAATGCGGCTAATAGTCGAAATTTGGCTACTATAGTCACAATTTGGCTGATAGCCAATTTTTGGCTACTGACTAATTTATGGCTACTAGCCAAATTGTAGCTATAAGACCCTAAGAACTTTAGCTTTAATAGCTGGATTTTAGCTATAGTAGCCAAATTCGATCAACAGGCATAAAGTAGCTAATTTTTGACTATTAAATCTACTATTAAATTTAATCAAAGACTCGCAAATAATATTTCTTTAACAAACCTCCATCCACTTTGAACTCAGCACTTTGTTTTGCACTTTCAAATCGTTTGCACATTCACTTAACAAATCACATAGTTCAATGGCACATGAGTATGGGTGCGGTCCCGATGGCACATCACACATCACATGTGTAGGGGTGCGGGTTCGAGTCCCGTGCTGTGCGGTTGCTACAGCAACGCGCGCCGGCACTCGTCGCGGTACGCACCCATTGTACCCCTGTTTCATGTTTGCCATCTGGAAATATGGACAAATTATATTTTTATAATAATGTTTATTTGATTTTCTCTCACAAAGAATTTGTTACTCTTTTGGAAAAGATCCGTGGGTACGCTTACTAGTCTAAAGGCTGCTACACACAGTGCCGGCGGCACAGGCCGCCGGCTTTTACCGCGCCGCACGTGCGGCCGGCTTTTGGCGGACGTCGATGTCGCCGGCATTAGCCGCAGGAAGCCGCCGGGCATCATTCCAGTTGTATCGAACGACCACAAACAAGTAGCAAGTTGCAACCCGCGCGGCACGCCGGCCTACCCGGGTGGCCATGCCGGCGGCTCCTTCGAGCGGCAAAGCCGGCGTCTTTGTATGCCGCCGGGTGCACGCAGCTTGGCCGGCGGCCGTGCCGCCGGCACTGCGTGTAAGAGCCTTATCGAGATATGACAGAATATCAGTTTTCCACAGAGCGACTGCCGTCTGACTTCTGCAACACACAAACATATTTTGGCATAGACCAGTGTTAGTACAGTCAAATATACTGACGCATAACGACTGTGTAAATCTTCATGAGAGCAGAGGCAGGCGACAGGTTACGAGGAGTACCTGAAGTGTACCTAAAGACTGGAAACGTCAAGGACATAAAATGGCCAATGTCATAATAATAGTCAAGGACATATTAATTGTCAAAGTCAATAATGGTCATCATGATAACAGGTTATAATAATGGTCAGTCATAACAAAAGTCAAGGCCATAATAATGGTCAATGTTAAAATAAATTGTATTTAATTTCAATGAGTAAACACGCGAATGTTACATAATTATTGAAATTAGACTACAGTTTACGGATTTTATAAGGATTTATTGGTTTTACTTCTGCACTATTACATTTAGATCTAGAAATCGTCAGAAGACTGCCTCGTTGGTGACTGCCGCGTTGGTCTCGCGGCATAAATGCGCGCATGGGATTGGGAGGTCTCGGATTCGGTTCCCGGGTCGGGCAAAGTTTTGTTGGGTTTTTCGGTTAGGAAATTCTCAGTAACAGCGCAGAGTCTGGTAATGTGCCCGGTACGGCAATATGCTCGCCCCCTATTACGTGGGACCTAAAAATTCATGGTGAAATGTGGGTGTATTATTACACCTTTGCTTACCCCTTCGGGGATACAGGCGTGAGTCTATAAATAAAAAAATAAAAAAATCTAGAAATTATATATATTATATATTATATTTATTACTAGAGGACGCCAGCAGCTACGCCTGCATTTTTTTTAAATTTTTAAATTTGTTTTGGCCCATCCCGTGGGAATTTCGGGAAATCCCTTCTTAGTGCACCCCTACGGTCCCCAAGGAAAATACATGCCAAATTTCAGCTTCCTGCGCCCAATAGTTTCGGCTGTAGCGTGTCTGTCAGTCAGTCAGTAACGCAAGGATTTTATATATTAAGATAATACGCCGTTTCAGCTACTTTTCACATGCCGTGATAATGGAAGAATGAGATGGCGTTTGCCTATGTCTTGAATTTATAAGTTATTTGAAAGTATTCGAACAAAAAAGAAAACGCGATTCGCGCGCCCGGTAGTAAGAAGTGTTTTTGTGTTGCTCCGTAAAATTTATTCTTTATTTAGTTTCTAGTACGTTTTTATCAAAACAAACAAGTGTACCATAATTATAATAGACTATATTAACCTTTCGACGACCGAGGACATGAATTCATGTCCTACAAAAAAGTCCCCTTGTTTACCGACGACATGAATTCATGTCCAGACTCCGTCCTTCAATCTATGACGTTTTTTACACTGACCTAGTACATTTTATCAATTATTTCAAATGGCATTGCATTTTTACGAATCATAGACAGCTCTGAAACCTTCTTCTGATCCAATTTGATGTCAAATTAAAAAGTAAAAGGACATTTCATTTCAATGCGCGTGAAACTGTGAATTTTAGCAAATGTTTGCTATTGAAAAGAGGGAATTGTTATAATGGATACATGCATATTTTTGTTTTAATTGGAAAACTCATATTATACAAAATATAAAAATACAAAAATAAACAAAAAAATATTTTATTTTTGATTATAATACGCTACAATTGTCGATAGAACCGGTATTCTAAGATCCGTTCAAAACAGAGAGGTATACAAAACTAAATATACACTCAAATGTTATTATTATATTTTTTTAATATTGGCTATATAAGTGGGTTTCAAGAAATTATAACTCGAACTCTTGAAAACATAAACAAAGACCTCTCAGAGCGATAACATTGAATGTCTAGTACAGCGCGCGCGATGATGATGATGCCGTACGGCGCGGTCGTATAGCCAAATTGACGTTTTAGAGGGCGCGGTACTTGAAAGGTTAAAATATTACATATAATAAATAGTGTTCAAGTAAACAATAATCCGATAAATAACATTTAACAATACCCATCAAAGTGAAAACAGTGCCAAAACTTTTGTGTTTACTACAACGCGTAAGCGACAAGTTCTCCACGGCGCACTATGGAAAATATAGGTCGGTATCGGATCAAAAATCTGTAACTTCATGAATTTTTGTCGTATCGTGATGAAATTTGGCACAAATATGCAGTAAGGTTTGGAGATTCGAAAGCAGTAGTTTATAGTGTTTTCTTGTATATTTATGTAAGTTTTTTTGCATAGAATGAAAGAAAAGGGGAAAAATCACGAAAAAAGTAGTTAAAAATTTATTTCAAGTGGAATACAAGTTTATAATGACTGAAAAGATTAAACCATGGTTAATTACAACAAGCAAAGTAAACAAAATATATGTATATGAAAACAATTTACTAAATTAAAATCATATTACTTATAGGTACATCCTATACTCTGGCTTCAGGAAATGATGTAGCTAGGTACAAATATAAGTAATAACTAAATGTAAATATTATTTTTAACTTATACCACTTCAGGATCAGGGTCAGTAAATGTGGGTTCACTTTCAGGCGCCACGTTTAAAATACTTAGTGCCTCTTTTTCGAGATTTTTCACATTTCTTAAGTACGGTTTTCTCAAACTTGTTATATATGGATCTGACGTGTATATAAGCGTTTTAAAGACATCTTCATTTGTAGCAGATCGGGAACATTTTCTGGCATGGTGAAGTCGTATGTTTCTGTAGTCTTTGTTGCGTGACTCTTGTGCGTCTTCCGATAGCTGTCCAATAGGAAGCACCGCAAAATGTTTGATAACGTTTTCCCCGTGTATGAGTATTTTATGAACGGAGGATGGCATATAATACCAATCGTAATTACTTACATAGATTTTTGCAGTTTCTATTGCATATTCCCCAAATTTTTCAGGGTCGATCATATCATCGCCAGAAGAAAGAACTTGCAAGATAATTTATAGGCGTTTTATCAATGCCTCATCTACACCTGTTATTTCCAATGAGCAAGTGCTATTATAGAAGAATCTTCGTGCGGTATTCCATCGTTCGTATTCCCGCTAACTTGCCAAGATTTGTCGATGATTAATCCCAACTCCTCCCTGAAACGTTTTTGAACAAGTTCTTTCTTTTCTTTTGTTAATCTCTTATTTTCCTCAGTTGAAGCAGACCAAGTCTTAAACGAAAGATTATAGGAAATATGCAATATCATTTCCATGCAGCAAATCCAGGCGTGTAAGGTCGACAATTCGTATTGGTAGGCGTTTTCGTTTTCAGGTCTGGCAGTTACTTTCGATAGGTCATTTATTAGCCGTGGAGTAGCCCCACATATCGTGCATGTGGAACCAGATGGAGTATCTGTAAGGACCTGAGCCACCATTTCCATCGATCATCGTTAGAAATAGTTCATGCTTCACATTTACTAACAACACCATCTTTGTTTATAAGTGATGCTTGTGCAGCCCTAATTAGTTTTTTAATATCATCGACAACTGCCTTGGTTTTTTCTGGAGTTTTCTTACAAAACTCAATAGAAATCGGTCTGCAAAAACGAACAGATGAAGGTACCGGATTTTGCCAAGTTCCATATTATTCATGTGAATGGTGTCAGTGGTAAACCGCAAAAGATACCAATTTTGGTTCTGACTTTTATGAGTTTTTTTCTCATATCTTCTAAAACCGCAAATATCTGCAGCTGATTTTTATTGCATTCTATTTATGAATAGTTAGACTACTAGTCAACACAAAAAGTAACGCTTGGGCAAACGTGGGTAACACTGAAAACCTTCGACTAAAAAAAAAAATAAGTGAAAATAAGGAATGTCACTTTTTAAGTAATTACTAAAATATTTTTCTTTACTTTTAAAATCATTAAGCTGTATCGCAAAAAGCATAAAATAACTTTTCTAAAAATGTATTATACTGCATATCTGTACCAAGTATTTTTTTCACAATATGGTATTGAAACATGTATACGCAGACTTGAGTTTGGCACTTCTGTCTTCTATGTATTTCTATCTATAAAAAACATAATAATTTCGCGTATTAAGTGAAAAAATTCTAATGAATATTATAATTTGACTATTAGGGAACCTAATAAAATAGCCATATTAGCCAAATTATGATATTCGTAAAAAGCATTTTTGATATGCGCTTGTTCTACCATTTTCCATAGTGCGGCGCTTACGACCTCTTGTTGTTGACCGTTTACATCGCCACAATTCCATTTTGATAGCGACAATAATACGGCAGGCACAGGTTTGAGCACTAATTCGGCTGTTGCCACCGTGAGTGGCGACCGCACCAACACCACTCCGCATGCCAAATTGATACCGTCGCCGACTACGCCTCTCCATAACATACCGAGTTTTGTCACTGAAGATAGACTACGCGAAATACTACAACACGAAGTATCCACAGCAATGAAACTGACCATCCAGCAATTAGTTACTACTGAGTTAAAAAGTATTAATGAAAAAATTACCGAATATCAAGAATCTATGGCTTTTCTAAATACACAATATGAAGATATGAAGACACGGCTTGATGAGACAATGAACTGTATGAGTGAGCTGAAAAAGGACAATGAAAAGCTGAAGACAACTGTCAACGACTTAACAGGGCGGCTATGTTCGGTCGAACTGCATATGAGGCAAAGTAATATTGAAATCAACGGTGTTCCAGAAAACAGATCAGAGAATCTCATCACCATGATGGTCCAACTAACAAAAGCAATAGATAATCCGTTAACTTCTGATGACATACACCTTGTAACTAGGGTTGCAAAGTTATCCAGGGAAAACGATAGACCTCGCGCTATAGTTACGAAATTACGAAATCCCCGTGCCCGCGACACACTTTTGGCGGCTGTAACCAATTTTAACAAGAAGCACCCTTAGGACAAGCTCAGCACTCACCACTTAGGATTTGGCGGCACTCGATCGCCTGTCTTCGTCACGGAACATCTGACGCCAAGTAACAAACACTTGCATGCTGCTGCACGTCAAAAAGCCAAAGAACTGTCGTACAAATTTGTATGGGTCCGTAATGGACGCGTTTATGTGCGAAAAGATGTAAATCACCAAGCTATACCCATAAGAAGTGAAGATAGTCTTAATCTTATTAATTAACTTAGTTCACTGTAAATGTACCAGAATATTGTTACAAAAATGCTTGATATTTATTATCAAAACGTACAAGGACTAAGGACTAAAACCAACGAACTATATAAGAATGTTATATCCTCTAACTATAAGATAATTGTGTTCACAGAAACGTGGTTGAATGCAAGTATATCTAATGTTGAGTTGTTTGATGATAGATATATTGTTTACCGCCGGGATCAAACTTTTTCACAATCTTCTAAAAGAGATGGTGGTGGTGTTATGATTGCTGTGTCGCGCGACTCTGCAAGAGTTACTAACTGGGAGACTAATAATATCGAGGACTTGTGGGTAACAGTTGAAGTTCCTATGAAACATGGTGTGAAAAAATTAACAATTTGTGCAGTTTATTTGCCGCCACCAGTAAAATTAAACCAACTATCGACAATACTAAATTCTATTGACAATGTAATGAATAGCGACGGCAATAACGGCGATTTAGATAGTGTTAACTGGCATAGTATTTAGTATCACTGTAAGGATGTCAATGAAATGGTATGTGAGTTTTACAAAATTTTAAGAAAAAATATAACTTCTCATGTGCCTCTAAAGAAAGCTAAGAAGGCGTGTTATCCGGTATGGTTTAGTAATGTACTGATCAAACTTTTAAAAGAGAAATCTAATAAGTTTAGAAAATACGGTAATCCTTGTGATGAAATTGAATTCCATTTACTACGTAATCGCTGTCATAAACTGTATGATTCATGCTACAATAATTATAAAAATACAATAGAATCTAATATACAAACAAACCCCAGAGCTTTTTGGAGTTACATTAAAAGCAAACGCGGTGGACATACTACACTACCAGCTAAAATGTTCATGAACAATACAGTCGCCCAAGACGGAAACGGTATTGCGAATCTTCTTGCGACTCAATTTCGGTCTGTGTACTCTAACATTTCCAACATTAGCTCAGCATATACAGTAAATTCCTCCACTAATAAACACATATCAATATTCAGCGTGCGATAACAGACTTGATGGCCTAAAAGGTGCAGGACCTGATATGATCCCTCCTATATTTGTGAAGCGGTGTGGTCGATCGCTTGCGTTACCACTCATGTTAATTTATAATAGTTCTCTTTCGGAGGGAACATTTCCTGAAGATTGGAAAAAGGCACGTATCATACCCATCTTTAAGAAAGGAGACCAAGCTAATGTAAAAAATTACCGGCCTGTATCCATACTTTCGTGCTTCTCAAAATTATTTGAATTGCTGTTGTATCCTTCAATTGCAGCATTAGTAAATGATAGTCTTTCAGAACATCAGCATGGATTTCGAAGTGGTCGATCAGTTTTAACCAATTTAGTTGGTTTTGTTACCGATCTAACTCAGGAAGTCGATACCGGACACCAGGTAGATGCAATATATACCGATTTTAGTAGTGCTTTCGACAGGGTGAATCACATGATTCTATTGAAAAAATTGCATGCTCATGGTGTGGAAGGTTCTTTATTAAGGTGGTTTGAATCGTATTTGCGCGATAGATCTCAAAAAGTAGCCATCAATGGCTTTGAATCAGAAGTTTACCATGCATTATCGGGTGTTCCGCAAGGGTCTCACCTAGGACCAGTGCTCTTTCTTATATTCATTAACGATATAAGCTCTCGTATCAAGCACTGCAAAATATCCCTATTTGCCGATGACTTAAAAATTTATCGTTCAATTAAAACCACTAATGATTCAAAGCTAGTTCAGGATGACCTTAATGAGATCTTGTGTTGGTGCAATGAAAACCACATGACGCTTAATGCCAATAAATGCTTCTATATAAAATATACTCGCAAGAAAAAGCCGCTGGATTCAAAGTACGATATTGGCGGAGCATACATGACTGAAGTCAATGAAATTCGTGACTTAGGCGTCATAATGGATACGAAGCTGTGCTTTAAAACACACATTGACCAAACATTGACCAAACTGTCAAAAAGGCTGCGCAAATGCTAGGTTTCCTGAGAAGAAATACAATAGGGTTTAAAAATCATGCCACCAAATTGTCTCTGTATAACACTCTTGTCCGTAGCAATCTCGAATACGCTAGTGTTGTCTGGTCACCATACTATGCTGTTAGTTCGCAACGAAAGCAAGAATGCTCAATCAGTACAATACCATCCAAACTCGCGATGACAACATTGACATCTTTAATGACTCCTACAGTAAATTTAAAGTTAAATTGTTAAAAGTGTTTACTTGAAGTTGAACTCAAAGACTATTAAGCATACTTTTATTCCATTTTTTAAATTTTTAGTTTTCCTGTATTTTCGTAACTGTAAAATAACTAAGTACATTTAAAATAGTTTGGCTACATACATTATTATTGTCAGTGCTATGCATACAGTAATTGTCATATATATCAGATGCAATGCCTTTTAAGTGTTTACCTTAACTGTATAAATATATATGATGTGGTTGTGCTAATAAATAAATAAATAAATAAACACCGTTATGTACTAATACTGTACTTTCTTTATCATTCAGTGTAAATGAAGGCAATAAAATCCGTAACCCCTAGATTAATTTCCATAAAGTCAAGGTCATAATAATTGTGCAACTGAATAATTGTCAAGGTCATAATAACGGTCAAGGTCATAAAATGTGTTACCATATACTTCTCTCTCATTGGTAAGCGTAAGTTGAGCGTGTGGCTTTATCGCCATTCCTCTTACTCTCCGACCTCACCTCCTGATGGTATTCTTGTCTTGCATTACTGCAACTAATGAGATGCAGCTTTTGACATTAAATGCTTGTACTCTACAAAATTGGGTGTTATTATTGGTAATCTTACCAGCTGGTAGAGAGGTGCTCAGTTATACCATTAGCAAACTTTTGCCAGGTGCTACGGTTTGCCTGGTGCTAAATTTACCAGGGCCAAAATTTTACCACATGCTAAGTTTTACCAGGAGTTAAACTTTACCAGTAGCGAAATTTTACCAGAAGCTAGATTTTACCAGGAGCTAAGTTTTACCAGATGCAAAACTTTACCACATGTTTAGTTTCAACAGGACCCGATTAGTACCAGAAGTTAAACTTTACCAGTAGCTAAGTTTTACCAGGAGCTAAGTTTAATTAATTACTAAGTTTTACTAAGTGTTAAGTTATACTGGGTGCTAAGTTTTATCAGAAACTAAGTCTTACAAGATGCTAAGTTTTACCAGGAGCTAAGTTTGAGTAGGAGCTCAACTTCACTAGGTGCTTAGATTTACCAGGTGCAAAGTTTTCCCAGGAACTTAATTTTACCAGGTGCTAAGTTTTACTACGTGCTAAGTTCTACCAGGAGCTAAGTTTTACCATGTGCTAAGTTTTACCAAGCTCTACATACCTAGCTTTTTGCAGCTCAATCTGTCCCTCGAGGGTCTTGGCGAGGTAGATGACGAAGAGCTGCGACAGCGCAACTCCCAGCGCAACTGAAGCTATCGTGTATAAGTTGCGCTCGGCCCAGGAGCGGACGATTTCTATGCAACCGCTTGTCCATACGCGCTTGCTTGCTTCTGCCACCTGGAATGTGAGATTGAAAAAACAGGACAGGTTAGAAGCACCCTGAACAGAAGAGCATGCATGAGGAATCTGATGGGAGTGAATGAAGCAAGAGACATATGTCAGGATCGTTGCAAATGGCGTTCCGTAGTCTCTGCCTAGCCCTCCGGGAAACAGGCGTGAGTCTATGTATGTATCATCATCATCAGCCTTTAACAGTCCACTGCTGGACTAGGCCTCTCCTTTGAAAGGAGGAATTGGCCTACTATACCACGCTAGCCAAACGGGTTGGTATAGGGTTTGTATCAAGTTTTCCTTCTCTTACAGTGCTGTTCTCTGCATAATATGCTCCCTCTGTCGGCTCTTACGACACCCATGGGATGATGTGGGGTGGTGACATTCCGTATTCTTAATCCGTCACCACACGGAATGCGTCACCACACGGAATGTATGGGAGATAATAATATAATGTCCAGCTTTAGGAACTTTAATTTAAAAATTAATAGAAAATTTGGTCACGTTAAAATCACGCAATCAAAAATTTATTTCTTTTGTCTTTTATGCAATTCAACACACACACGTTGACGGTAAACAAAGTGTAATCAACTTTTAAACTGTCTGAAAAACCAGATTCAATGGATTTTTTAAGCAAAGTCTAAAATAAGGTTTTGTCATTATGATCAAAACGTGAAAACGATGACGAAACAGCTTTGGTTTCAATAGGCAATTACTCAAAATGGTCAGGCCATTTGAGTAATTTCCTTTGTAAATTTTTTTTATAGACACGCCTGTATACCCGAAGGTGTAGGCAGAGGTGTAACATTACACCCACATTTCGCCATTAATTTTTAGGTCCCACGTAATAGGGGGCGAGGCTATTGCCGTTACCGGGTACATCACCAGACTCCCGTAAGACCCGGGAATGGAGCCCGGGACCTCCGATCAGCAGTCGCAAGTGCTATCCACTGGACCACGGAGGCAGTCGATTGTCGATTTAGGTATACAAAATCAACATTACACATATAGCGTAGGCATTAACACTTTTTAACACTATGCTGAATGTCGTAGGTTCGATTCCCTTTGTGTGATCCATAAATTGTTGCTTTGTGTCTGAGTATACATTGTATCTTTTGATTAAAAGCCTATAAAAACTAATGCGGAAATTGTCTTTTATAAAACAATTTTGTTTATTACAAAGTCATAAAAACCAAAATACTTACAGGATAATTCTGCACCCCATACCCGCACATGATGTTGACTAGTCCGGAGGATATGTCGGTCGCGTTGATACAACACGAGAACGGAACCCCGCACCGCTCGACGGACGGCGACGAGCAGTTGAAGTACTCGTTCTTGGACCAGTCCATGTAACCGTCTGACGTTAGACCGCAGCAGTGGAACTGGAATTATAGATTTAGGATTAAAATTATCATTATTATATATAAAATCCTTGCATTACTGACTGACTGACTGACAGACAAAACAGTCAAAACTAGTGGGCGCAAGAAGATGAAATTTGGCATGTATGTTTCTTGGGGACCGTAGGGGTTCAATGTTCAATATACTGTTTTGTGCATTAAATAAGTAAGTAAGCTGAAGCTGTCA
The DNA here is from genome assembly GCA_944739405.2 of Euclidia mi. Lineage (NCBI taxonomy): Eukaryota > Metazoa > Arthropoda > Insecta > Lepidoptera > Erebidae > Euclidia > Euclidia mi. The sequence goes on from OX123203.2 coordinate 35,812,006, forward strand.
TTAAAAAAAATATTTTATAATATACAGGGTGTCACAAGACCCATCACCAAGCCAAAGTCTACTCGCTCAGGACATCGTGCCAAGTCGTATTAAGCAAAAATTATACCTGGGAAATGAAATTTTATTTTACGTTTAAAAACATAGGCACATTTTATAAGCCGCAATGTATAGCGCGCGAAATGTATTGTGCCTACACCGGCCGTATCTACCTACAGCGTGAACGTCGGCTGGTACCTAAGGGCGGTTTCAGATTAGCGTATTTTTCGGCGTGTATACGGTTGTTATAGCATACGCGCTTACACGCGCGCTACATTCCGCGCTTCAAAAACCGAATTCGCATAAACGGGCATATTTTGGAATGTTCGCACGAAATGGTAGTGACATCGTGTCAGTGTCAACATGGACTCTGACGGCCAAGCTTATACGAGCTTAGAAGCGCATCAACGCTCGTACGAGTTGCGCGTGTACCAAAAAGGCGCGCCTATACGCGCCTACATGCGCTTCCAAAAACGAGCATAAACGCGCGTATAAAACTCTAATCTGCACCGCCGTAACGGCCGCAGTTTATGTTCACGTGGTCACGCGGCCGAGGGCCGAGGGCAATGCCCTCCAGCCGATTGATAGTAGCGTATACACTGCGTTGAGGGAACTTTAAAACCGTTTTATTTTAGGGATATATTGAAAATTTTGTTGATGTTTACTTGGAAGAACGTTTACATTAATCATTCAAAACACGATTTTGGAATAATTAGAAAAAAATTGGGCAAGTGCGAGTCGGACTCGCGCACAAAGGGTTGCGTACCATCATCTATAAAAGAAAATCACGTTCGTTGTATGTATACTTAAATACTTTATAAGTTTCTACCTGTTTATTAAGATCGAGTAACAAATTGCTTAAAAATTACGTTTGTTGTATGGGAGCCCTCCTTTATTATTTACTTTTTTTAAATTTAATTATTTATTTTGAAAGTTAATATACAACTACAAATTCTGTAAAAATTTAAAGCGTCTACCTGTAAAAGTTAGTAATTTTGAGCAAAAAATACGAAAAAAAAACACGTTTTTTGTATGGGACCGCCCCTTAATTTTTTATTTTTAGTATTTGTTGTTATAGCGGCAACCGAAATACATAATTTGTGAAAATTTCAGCTTTCTAGCTATCATGGTTTATGAGATACAGCCTGGTGACAGACAGACGGACAGACAGACAGACAGTGGCTTAGTAATAGGGTTCCGTTTTTTACCTTTTAGGAACGGAACCCTAAAAAATGTCGTCACTTTGAGCCTTAATATCTCCTGAACCAGGAAATTCCCAGGCATGGTGCCGAAGTAAAAACTGTTCGTACGAAAACTGAAACCCCATATTGTACCAATCATTGGTACAAAATGGGGTTTCAGTTTTCGGTAAGGGTCTTTTTACACCTGTATAATTTTTTCCAAAGCATTATTAGAATGTCGACAAGTTTTTCACAGTAAAAAATACTTAGACCACCCGACCGCCGCTGGATGCAGTATTCACTTTAATATCACCTCGATTGAACCGGTATTCTGTGCAGTGATTTGTGCGCTTCTAATCAAGCCGTATCAGAACTCTAAGCTAGTCAAAAAATATTTATCAAGCATAAATAAAAAATATTAAAACTCACATCACTCTGCGCGAAATCAATAAAGTTCTGCAGATCGGGGTCATCCCTGTAGGCGTGGACTACCCGCTCCGTGAAGCTCAGCTCGAGTAGACCGTGCAGCGAGCGCGGGAAGACGAACCCGCACACCGCGCCGCCCATCTCGACGAGGAATAGGATGAGCAGACATAGGGAGTACTGTGGACAAACGTATAGATATTAATCATCTATAGCAATATTGGACGCGATCCACAAGTGGGACGAAATGTAAGGCGACACCGACTGACCGAAGTTCTCCAAGCCTTTACGCCTTAATCCTCCACTGACCTGAAGTAATGTGGAGAGACTGTTACGCAGAGGATCTCGGGTTCCCATCCTCGGTGCGCACCAATGAGTTTTCGAAGTTAAGTTCATATTAAATTGTTAATTATACGCGTAATAGGTCAGGAAAGTAAGGCAACGCTTGCCCAAGTCTCCACTTGGATGGATAACCGTGTGTGGCTTAATTATAAATACCTACCTATACATCAAACCGCTAGGATAAGAATCGTCAGGCCATGTCGGCGACTTTCAGGCTGTCCGAAAACGTCAACAGAGCTTCCCACACACTCACACGAAAAATAAAGAAGATCATACAGACCTTCGCAGTCCACTGCTAGACATAGAACACTCCTTATTTTCGCCACAATAGCATTGATAGCGATTTTTCGCGTCTCTTGTCAAATATAGGTAGGTATTATTAGCTTTGTGTATTTTCTTTAATCGCCTCTTACGACAGCCACGGAATGTAATGGGGTATGGACACTATTTCTTTAATCTGGGTGTTTTTCGTGTCCGTTGGTCGAATGTTTATATGTAAATAGGTAAGTACATTGATAACATGATAGCCGTACTTTTATGTAGACACTAGTCGACGCCAGCGGCTTCGCACGCACATATTTTCGTAATTCCCGTTTTGCCAGATCCCGTGGGAATTTCGGGAAATCCCGTCTTAGTGCACCCCTACGGACCCCAAGGGACATACATGCTAAATTTCAGCTTCTTGCGCCGAGTAGTTTCGGCTGTATCTTGTCTGTCAGTCAGTCAGTAACGCAAGGATTTTATATAATATACCTAGATAAGTAAAAATTAACTAAGAAACAGTTTACCTGTAGGTAAACTGTTTCTTAGTTAATTCGGATCAATTCTGTCAAAAATTCGGATCTTTCTGTAGAAAGATCCGAATTTTTGACGCTAGGTATGTGTTTTATATAGATACCAGAGGCGGCTCGTGAAAAATTATATTGGGTGTTCACAAAAAAAAAATGACACTGCTTACCATTTATTTTGTGAATGCTTTTACAATTAATAGTAAGACGTGCTAAATCATCGATACCTACCTCAACCGTCCACGCAGTCTCAACTCCGGCGCCACTAAACGAAATACACGGAAAACAAAACAACTTCTTACTTCCTTCGCATTTTCGCAACCACATAACCAAAGCGTTTTATCATATTGGTCGTTTTTTTTAAGTTTTTTCACAATTTTTTATAAATTTTATGCTGTTATATTCCATATAAGTTACACAATTTAACTGTTTTTCTTAAACAAATACACACAATCATACATACAATGAACTATATTTTAAACACCAGTCCTTTTCTAATTACCAACGCACTCGCAGATAAATGTTTTGCTTTTGTTTACATTCAAATTTCAAATGATACCCGCAAAACACTATTAAAAAAAAACGGCGCACGTTTTAATTTTTCTTCGTGACAAATGGTCATATCATTTAGTCGGGTAATATATTCGCGTATGCGCACCTCGTCAAGCTAGCCAGGAGCGGCGCTCCGTATTCGGCTTAATTCTCATACAAATCTTTTGTCTCACGCGCCCAGCGCATAGAACGCTCTCTCTTTCGCACTCATTACATTTCAGTATTAAGCGTTGTACTAAGCTTCCGTCAACGAAGAGCGCTGTTATGAGCGCTCCACTCAACAAAAATACCTATGTAGGTTTCAAGAGTGTTGACAAAATTATGATAAACAGCTTAGTAGTCAAATACTTATTTGTGGATATGCATTATAGAAAAAAGAATAGGTGTGTATTAAAATATTGGGTATGTTTATAGAAAAAGTTTATATGAGTTGTATACATATATTTTATAATTTTGGGAGTTCACTGCTCCAGCGCTCCTTTGAACGAGCCGCCACTGATAGATACTATAAATAACCAGCATATAATACATATTATATATTATACTACAAAATAAATGTCAACGTCGACATCTTATTTTATCGTATTTCGCGTGTGTTATCAGCGAATTGAGAACGGGCGTTATCACCGCAAGCGGTAAAACCCCTGTACATACTTTATACACAGTTAAACATCTATACATGTTATAAAATAAAGTACGACCATCCTGTCTGTATGTACGCGACAAACCCAAAAACTACCGAACGGTTTTTTGTAAGGTTTTTACCAATAGATAGTGTGCCTTCTGAGGTAGGTTTAAGTGTATATTTAACTTGGTAGTAGATAAATATAACGTAGATATTTTGATGGCAATTATGCCATTTTTAAAGCGATAGCGGACAGAGGATAATTTTATGGTAACTGTAGGTACTTAATATACCTTTGATATGCCTATACTATCAAACTATCCTCTGTAAGGGTCGGAACATATCTGACGGAAGATGCGTCGCGTGTTATCGGTCACGTTACGCCAAAACATATAAATATATAGAAAAACATTCAACCTTTCACACCTGACCGATGATCCGTTAGTACGTCGAGCGTACAGCGTCTGTTCCGTTTCCGTCAACGCATTATCCGTCGACGTCGTGCGCACCACGCACCACGTGAATTTTGACTGACGCGTTGGGCGACGTTTGAAAATTAAATGTCATACAATGAACGCAGAAACTGACTAGACGCGTAATGTAGCAGGTCTAATTTGACGGAATAGACGCGACCAATGTAGATACGCTCGACGCATTTTCCGTCAGATGTATACCGACTTATTTGACAGAATAGACGCTACGTTCGACGGATCTTCCGTCAGATATGTGCCGACCCTAAGGCGTGCAAACCTCTAATGCGAGATTGCTCTTACTTGTTATTATAAACTTTATTTTCCTGTGACATCTTAAATCGCGAAAAAGATCTGCTTGCCCACAGGCATAAAATAAACTTTAGTGTCGACAAAATGTTTGACATGAATTGAATAACTAACTAATGATACCTATATTATAACAACTGTTAAAGATCTTTATTCAGCCCGCACTGACGGCTTAACGCGTTATCGGAAGCACAGCGCAAACAATAATTAACCTTTACGCACAAAACTTCGAATAGTTAATGGTGCGCGCGCGTCTAGCCTCTGCATGGCAGTCTGTTGGTAGCTCCACTTGGCTATCGCTGCCTTCAAGTTAGTGCTGTGCGCGTGTGAACCTACGCCCTGCATAGCAATCTGTCGGTATCTCCAGAGGGCTATATCCGCCTCCCCAATTTAAGAAGATTATTATTGAATCTCAATACTATTATAAATGTTCTCGAAACACATGTGAAGTCTGTCAACACGCTGAAGTCTGTCCAGCGTGGTGGACTATGGCCTTACCCTACTCATAGTGTGAAGAAGCCCGTGCCCAGCAGTGGTACAGTTTATACACAGGGCGAATGATGATGATCTAAATACTCACAAATTTAAGTAGACACGTGTTTTCCCTCAGGGCGCCGACGCAGCCGGCGAAGCTGACGATGAACACGACTCCTCCCAGCAGCGCGATCAACAGACTAATGTTCAGCATCACATCGTACACAGTGTCCAGCTGGAAACACATACAATAAAATTATCATTCAAAGCTCTACTATTTTATAAACAACTCACGCTTTAAGAATAAAGTTCGCATCGCGAAAGACCTTATAAATATACACAAGCAACGGATTCTAAGAACATACAGGCTTGTGTCCACTAAGAATAAATCGGTTTGATTGTAGTATCTATAGATTCATTATGATTTTAAGATGTCAATAAAGTTTATTATTTATTATAAAAAGGTAAGAATTATGTTATTTTTAGGATTCTAAAACTAAAAATAATGTATTTATTCTTGTGACAGTGAACACCAATCAGAGAGATTACGTCAAACAGTACGTTCGCCATTCATGTTGCTGACGTTTTAGTAGTAAGTAATACAACTAAAACGTCAAACTTTCTACCTGTCAAATCGAATATAACAAAATAAAAGTGGGTACATCAGACTAGACTTCATTCACGGTTTGTTTTGACAAATTCAAAAAGGGTTTTAGAAAGCCGTAATTACTAATGTTGCTGATCGATTTTTGAAGAAAAAATCTGGTATTTCAGTTTAACATCTAATAAAGGAACTAATCAAACGCTAATTACATTTTAGGATACATGCCTATTTCAAAACAAAGTTATGGGGGTGCGATCCCTACTCGAGACAACATTTATATTACGTGTTTGTCAAACTCCTCCGATTTCTTTCCCTTTCTTTCTGATCTTTAAAACTAAAGCCCTTCTGACCTAAATCAAACTAAGAAGGCTCTTCTTTGCATTAACATAGGTATCTCGAGTTCTCAACTCCAAAGCTACATCGATACTAAAATGAGTCGCAGGAATTCGTGACACGATACCTATGTATCGGGACCTGGATCCTATGGAATGAATGGAATCCTAATGTTTGCCACATCAGTGTTTGAGGCAAGCATACGACCCGACGTGGTTACTTAAGAACTCGTAAGCACTTAGGCAGACCGTTGTTTTCCCTGTCCGTCTGAAGAATCGGACGTGCCAGTGGCAGTACGATTTGTATGACTCAGAAAACAGCCGGTGCATCGCAGTGTCAGTGCACAGTGACTTTTGTGACCGGGTCATTCAACTATGGCCCTCATGACTACGTCACCATGCTTGGCTCATGCACATGGTATACAGCAGGTCATGAACTCACATACGTATTCAAATAACTGATAACAATCGTTAGTACAGTGCACGAGTATGTATTAACACTGTACTGAATTAGCAGTTTCCTGTTTCATTATTAGAATTCTAGCACTGGGAATGCCTAATTAGAAGCTCTCAACATAATTATGCTGAAAGCACAACTTTAAGTTATCAAAAGACATGTCTTGACTGGCATCAACATAAAATGGATTTTATAATATGCCACTACCAAAAGGGGCTGAGGAAAAGTTTAGCTAGCACTATAAAAATGGGGCACCAGCTAGTATAGCATAGTTAGGTAATGTAGATGATTGCCAACAACGAATGACTTCAAAGTTGTTGTTGAATTTTTTAATCGCTTCGGTACATTTATTTTACCAAATGGACGATATCCCACTGATAAAACTTGTGTCACGTTAATAAAGACTATACAGCATAGGTAGGTACATAACGTTTCGACATAAAATGTCCAGTTTGCCGTGTCTTCGAAAACATTTGTTCACGTATTTTCCTTAGCCGACTCTTACGACACCCATGGTATGAAAGTGACACTTTGTATTCTCAAGCCGTCACCGCACTTATAAAACATCATGTTATAAAATAGAGGATGCTCGCGGTTACACCCGTGTTATTTAAGGCTACTGCTCTGCTCCTGTCGCTCATAGCGTGATGTTATATAGCCTATAGCCCTCCTCGATAAATGGGCTATCTAACACTAAAAGAATTTTTCAAATCGGACCAGTAGTTCCTGAGATTAGCGTGTTCAACCAAACAAACAAACTCTTCAGCTTTATATTATTAGTATAAGATTAGTATAAGATTGCAGATTGAGTTTATCGCGAACAGACGGAAATGCAGCGGGCATTTCCGTCTGTTCGCAATAAACTCAAAAACTACTGGAAGAATTTTCACATGGTTTTCACCAGTGGACAGAGTAACAGATAAGGAAGGTTTAGATGTACAATTTATAGCAAAATGAAGGCGTTGTTGTGCGATACAGGCGGCGAAGTCGAATAAGTTAAGATTGTACGACGCCGAACAATGCAAATACTAACCTAAATTCACTCCTTACGCAAGGATTCACTATCTAGCGAGCTTAAGGCGCTGTTATACCTCAGAAGCCGTGAAACACCTAATTTTTCGTCGCGCAACTAGCCATAACGGTACATATTACAAACTAGCAAAAAATTGAGCTTAAAGTCAAAAGTCTGAACAAAAGACTTTTGAAAGAATTTTTCATGTATGTAAAATAGAAACACGGTAAAAAAATCACAAAACCGAGGCAAAAATAATCTTTCATCTCACTGTTTGCAATATTTTGATCGCAAGCTGTCATATTTTATTTAATAATATTGTAGGAAACCTAATGAACTAAAGAATTACCCTATTTATTTTCATATTATACGTGTATATTTTATAAAATTAAATAAACGTCTACGATTTTGACGCTCGGTAGATTCCATCAATATTAAACGCTTCGGCAATTTAAACCTTATTAGCATAAGCGGTGTACTGAGTGTCAGTTGCTAGTTTATGCGCCGCCCAGACCTCATCATTCGGCTATGAGCCCTATGAGAGATAGGTCATGTCACTTGCGTCTCCGCTGCACGATATTTTACGTAAACATGTTTGTTATTGTAATACGCCGATTTGAGTTCGTAATTTCTTGTTTTATGTTATAGACTGAATACTTTGAATCAAATAGGCTTTTCATGCGACTATGGGCACATATAATTAGGACCTAAGTTTATATTCTTGTTGCGTTTAATGTGTTATTGTTTCTGTGCTTATAAATATATAATTAGAAGAATAAAATATGAACAATTAGAGAAATAAAGTTCAACGAAGGATTTGTACAAGCGTTGTAATAAAATAGAAATTCATCCATGGCCAAGTGATTATGAAATATGTAACATAAACTATTTTCAAGAGTCTTTTATGACTGACTATGTTATAGATTATCGATTATGCATAATATAATTATATAAACTATTCTCACAATACGCTATGTATTGCCACAGTTTTCAATATTTGAAAGAGTAATAACATAAAATCGAATCATTTTATGTACCTATATTGCAAATTCATTAGCTTGTCAGAGCGCCTGGAGCGCTAAGATGCCGCCACGGCAAACAATAAACAGCGTGCAGCGCTAATATGGCGCTCCGCAGTCCGCACACAAGCGGTAACGAATGTTGTATTATTGTGTTGTGAACATAAACCTATTTAGGTACATCGGGTAAAACTTTGATTATTCATAAACTATTAGGTATGTCTCAGTACATCTAATATATTTTTAATTTCTAAAATCAATAATTTATAAGCAAGAAGGTGACTTCTCTGTTTGCTATAACACAAGTTATAGTATTATTTTTTAATAATAAAGTACCTAACTAATTATCTTTATTGTTATTACAGCGAAGTTAAAGATAACAGTTCTGCAACGTCTTATACAAATTTGACTGCAGTAATTCCTAACACGATTTGTTCAAGAGCTAGCCAAGAAATGCAGACAATTTTTTTAACAAATTTGACTCAACTCCCTAGTGATAAGCAAAAATACAAGAGGGATAGCAGTGACTGGTTCGAATTGCGTAAGAATATGTTGACAGATTCAAATTTTGGTATAGTGGTAAAAAGAAGAGAGTAAAGCCAACTTAGAAAAATATTTTGTACAAAAAAAATATTTGCAATGTAAAAGCAGTTGCGCATGGAGTCTATAATAAACAACTGGCTTTGTAACAACTGGCGAAGCAAGAAAATGTAACAATGGAGCCTTGTGGATTATCCGTTTATTGGTGCCACGCCAGATGGATTAATAGCTCCAAACACGATTGTCGAAATTTAATGTTCTATAGTTGCCTATAAGAATGGCCTGGAGAATAGTATAAGAGCAAACAAAATACAAATATAGAAACATGATAAAAAAGTGAACCGACTAGTCTAAACAAATACTTATTGTAATTGTTATTACCAAATTCAGGGGCAACGCCACGTTACACGCAAACAAAAATGTTTTTTTGCTGTGTGGAGTGGCGAAAGTATACCACTAAAAATAGAAATTATAGAAAGAGATGATGTTTTCTGGGAGACGTAAATGAAAGAAAAGCTTGTGGCGTTTTATATGAATTGGCAGTTGCCTGAAATTGTTGATTCTTGTGAAGCTCAAGGGATGGCATTGCGAGATCACGGAGAGGAAAATGTTTCATAGTGCTTGAAGTTTCTACAATACCAAGCCGTAAAAGGGAAGTAAATGAAAATGTGCCTCGTGAACAACAGCAAATAATAAGTATTGTAGCCTCATCACCTCACACACTGCCTTTAACTTTCGATGAGAATAAAGAAAACCTGCCGGGTTTGTAGCAGACAGCTACCTTTTGATGAGCTTTAAACTCTGTATTTCGTTAGTAAATGATAAATAAATATAAATAAATATCTTTTAATATTTATTTATTTGAAACAACACATATTTTAAGCGAAAGAAATTTTTTATATTTTTCCATACAAATATGTATGAGGATTAGCTCTGCTCATACATGTTTATATATGGAAAAATAGAAAAAAATTCTTTCGAAAAAGCAGTAACTCAAATTTTAGTTCTATAATTTTCTAAGCGACATAGTAGTATCTCATGAATAAGGTATATCCACATATATTTTTGATATTTCCTCTATTTTGAAAAATAATAATGGGTTGGGTTTCGAAACGAGTCGCCTGAATTTGAGGGTATTGGTGGTGTAGGGGGCTTAACGGAGTTAGTTTTAATCCCCTAAAAATAATATTGCTGCCGGAGTTGCGTCTAAATATTTTTAAACAATTCCCAAAAATTCCTAAGTACTTCGGCAATAGGGTATTACACCATTTTTTGAAAATTGTCTCAAGATGATCCTATGACTTTAAGAAAGTAGTAGAAAAATTACAAAAAATATATTCAGCTGATAAATAGTTTTTAAGCAACTTTTAAATTTACATTTTGAATGTTCGCGGTTTATCAGACAAAAACGTTGGAAGCCATCTTGCTTACGCAACATAATTAGTAAACAACTTATAATGCTTGCATTTTTGACAGTCACGTGGTTTAGTTGTTTAAAATTCTACTAAGTTTATGACGTCATTTGACGTTAGTGACATTCGTCATGGCGGCTGACGTTTTGCGTGATTAAATCACAGATACTAAAACGGAATTCTTTAAAATGGTTTTAAAATTCTATTTGTTCATTTTATGAGCTGTAACCAATATATTCCGTATGTTTTCCGGTAATACTATCTTAAATATATGTTATTATATTTTTTTTCATATGGGGTAAAATACCCTATTATGCAAAACGGAACGTAGTTTTTATACTGTAGTACAGTTTTAGAAATGTCATTTTTAGGTTTTATGTGAAAAACGTGAAACGAAACGCAAACTCGCCACCTTAGAATGATCATTATTGATCACACAAATTTGACATTAGCTGTCAATACAGCTAATGTCAAATTTATGCGTCATTGCTTTCGAGTGCCTAGGGTTAGGTGCGACTGTAATAAGTAACTAAATAGGTTATGTTAGGTTCTTTTTCGACCCTTCATCCGAAAATAGGAGCCCTGCGAAGCAAGGCTCCGTCAACCTTAGTTTATTAAACTAGTGTGAAGAGTGTGGAAGTTGGCAGTGCCATACACGCCGATGTTTAGAGATCTTTTTTTACAGAGGAATCCAAGTATTTCCGGCAAGTAAAAATGGTGAGGGGTGGTTCCGAGACCTCGCCTCTTCCTCCTTAATCACTCACAACCCCTAAAAACGGCGACGTATTTCGAAACCTTTACCATAATAATTATACCTATAATAACAATAAAACATCCATAAAGAAATAAAATAAATCAACTTTTACTAAACTTCAATTATCTCGTAACTCGCTTTACTTGAGATACGGCTTTTGCGCTTAGTACGGCAGTATTGTGGTTTTTAGGGTACCGTAGCCAAAAACTGTAAAAACGGAACCCTTATAGATTCACCATGTCCGTCTGTCCGCCCGTATGTCACAGCCAATTTATTGCAAAACAGATTTGAAAACTGGCAGGAATGGAATTAGATGTAGGTATTCTATGAACCGCTTCACCATTTTTATACAAAAACAAAACAAAAATAATAAGGGCCTCTCCATTCATGGAACTGACTTAATTATTTTTATCATCTTACGGCACATAGGTATTTACCTACTTTCGTCAACTATACCTATAACGTCTAATGGAAACCAGTTTTGCTCATGGCTCCACTGAGAACAAAAATTGCACTATGTCTATATTGTACAAACAGATTGATTTATGTAATATTTTAATATCAGTATCTCAATTCAATATGCTAAAACGCTTTGCTTGCGATTTTGAAATATTGGAATAAGGATGTTGCCAGAATACGGCCGCACGCAACGAGAATGAAGGGGGGCGCCCCGCACAAGACGGAGCTACGCGCCCTTCACCTCCCCTGCTTCACCCCCTCATTTACCAAAACAGTCGCTTAGGACAGCGCCTTAACAAGAATACTAATATCTTGTAACGTAAAGAATCTACCAATCGTCTCAGAAAAGAAACTCGAAAGTTCGACCTCACATTGTGCGTCCGCGTACTTCGAGCGGGCGTCCGGCGTGTGACCGGCGTGCGTTCGGCGTTTACAGAGAGTAAACGCAACGTAGTACAAAGTGAACGCAGGCCGCACGCGGAAAGCACGATGACGCATGCCGAACGGACGCCGGATGCACGCCGAACGCTGCTGGACGCATGCCGGACGGACGCCGAACAGACGTCGGGCGCACGCCGAACAGACGTCGGGCGCACGCCGAGCGCGCCATCGAGTAAGGCGACTTACCCAATGTGAGAATGGCCTAACATCTACCTTCATACCCAAGTTATGTAACTTACACCTATCAGTATTCGATTCAAGTAAACACTTTATATTGTCTCTGCGTATGAATTGACCAGAAGCATTCACTTTTATTGTTTCATAGCTATTGTCGGACTAACCCGGCCGGATGTGCAATGTGCAATGCTTCCTCGGAATTAATTACCATATGACTGCAGCCGACCAAGCTTTGCGATTTTATCTATGTCTTTTGTCTCTAAACTGAAACAGGTCTAAACCGTGGAATTTCGCTATATCCTCAGGGGTTAAACAAAGGATTACAGATTTTGTTTAGACACTAAAATAAATCAAGGAGTGGCCGAGGCCGTAGACAAACCTTAGTATTTATAATATAGGCTAATATGCTTTCGTTACAGCCGATATTGAACAAATTTAATCAAAACAGATTCAGCGGTAAAACGTAAAATCGTAACAAATGGAGCGTTATTTGCGCGTTATCGTCTGTTATTTTATGAAAAGTTTTATTTATTTACTGTTAGTTATATTTATTCGCAATTTTTTATTAAATTCGTTCCTGAATATTTTTGCGTAAAATAAGTAACAAACACCCATCCATCTGTGCTATCCGTGTGGTGACGGATTAAGAATATGGAATGTCACCACCCCATATCATCCCACGGGTGTCGTAAGAGCCGACGGAGGGAGCATATTATGCAGAAAAAAGCACTGTAAGAGAAGGAAAACTTGATACAAACCTTATACCAACCCGTTTGGCCAGCGTGGTATAGTAGGCCAATTCCACCTTTCAAAGGAGAGGCCTAGTCCAGCAGTGGACTGTTAGAGGCTGATGATTCATTTATGCATCATTATAAACTTATATAGGGAGGATGCCCTCAGCTTTGCTCGCACATTTTCTTTATGTTATGGAAATTTCGGGAAATCTCTCCTTAGTCCAGCCCTATAGTCCTAAGGAACATACATGCCAAATTGCACCTTCTAGCGCCCAGTAGCTTTGGCAGTACGTAGCCTGTCTGACTATCAACGCAAGGATTTTATAGCAAACTAGCCGTTTCCCGCGGTTTCACCCGCGTCCTGAGGGAACTACTTCGTGTACCCGAAAAACCCAAATATCTTACGGACCCTATTTCTTCTAAAATAAAATAGCCTATGTTACTAGCTTTCTAATGGTCTTTCACCATTTTTAAAATCGGTTCAGTAGTTTTTGAGTTTATCCATTAAGTACAAACAAACAAACAAACAAAAATACAAATTTTTCCTCTTTCTAATATTAGTGTAGATACAGAAGATTACAATAGTACCTAGTAGGGTGGTGGTTATTGATAGCTAAAACTGCGGTTATCACACTTACTAATACCTAATAAAACTGTAGCTATGAGGAAAACGTGCATCAAATCGTTACTAGGTACATCCACGTTTTATTAGTAGCACATTTTACCCGTATTGCAATACTATTATTGGGTAGGCAGGTATAATTGTAATGGATATTTTAACAAAGTACCTAACTAGTAGGACAAAAACTAGAAACCCGACGTTGGCTTTACCTTACTGTACTACTATACTTTCAATTGATATCAATTTCAAAGTTATTGCAAGGGTAGTGGGCACATGGAGAGGATAGATGACGAAAGGCTGACCAAGCAGATATATAAGGCAAGTGTGAATGGGACAGGACGTAGAGGAAGACCTAGGCGGACGTTTTCTGACCAGATTGGACACATTCTAAAAACAGGACAGGTTAGAAGTACCCTGAACAGAAGAGCATGCATGAGGAATTTGATGGGAGTGAATGAAGCAAGAGATATATGTCATTATCGTTGCAAATGGCGTTCCGTAGTCTCTGTCTACCCCTGCGGGAAACAGGCGTAAGTCTACGTATGTATGTATGCAAGTGTAATGTTTATTAAAAGTTAATTTTCGGTTGGCTTGCCAGCTTTTTAGGGTTCCGTAGTCCACAAGGAACCCTTATAGTTTCGTCATGTCCGTCCGTCTGTCCGTCCGCAGCCTAGCTCAAAGACGCCTGGTGCTAGAAATATTTGACATGAATATAGACATAAGATATTGCAACAAAACTGTAGAATAAAATTTAGGAAAATATTTTTTTAAGGGTATCTCCCCTACATATATAGTGGGGTTGAATTTTTTTTTTGGTTGAGTACCCCATCATGTGGGGCTTCATTGGAAAGGTTTTAAAAATATATTATTAGTTTGCTCAAATCATTTTTCGATCAAGTGATTAGTTTGTCAAATATCAAGCTTTGAAGTGGAAAAAATTGTTAGACTCAAGTGTCCCCCCCCCTCTACCGGCTAAACTATTAATTTGGAAGAGGTGAAAAAAATCACAAATGTAGTACATATAATGAATTTAAAAGGAAAACTATAACGGCTAAGTAGATATCACTAGTTTACGAGTAATCGTCGGTTAACTTATAAATACCTATTTCTGTGAGTTTACATTGGGCGCGCTGGCTTAATCTTAAAGATATACGTACTTTGGTATGTAATGTACTACGGTACTACGTATGTATAGTAGTAGTATATCTTGGAAACCACATTTTATGTTTACAATACATAACTGGATACATACCTAGTATTTTTCTAAACAAAACTTAGGTTCTTATAATAGTGTTATTAAAATTACATATTTTTTCAGCAAAATAAACAGTCGGATTTGTTGTATATTAATACCCTTTGCAGCAAGTCATTATGGGCAACTACGGAACCCTACATTGCGCGTGGCCCGACACGCACTTGGCCGGTTTTTTCAGATAGATTGTCCTAGTGTTATCTCGGTTCAATCTGAGTGCATCCAAAACTTTCACATAAGAGCCCGCGGTCCACTTCCTAGTCAAACCAGATTGTCTAGGTTTGATAGACTGTGAGCTTTTCCACAGAACGAATTAGGCCTGACCTCCAAAACCCAGTCAGTATATTCAAGGGATTCCGAAACCGAAAACTTAACCAGCTCTCTGAGGCACGGGGCATGCAACCATTTATCATCATCAGCCCTGTATTTATATTCTGTCCCACTGCTGGGCACGGGCCTCTTCTCTCAATGAGAAGGGTAATAGTTCACCACGCTGGCCAAGCGCGGGTTGGCAGACCTCGCATGTCTTTCGAGAAGGCAGCAGGTTTCCTCACGATGTTTTCCTTCACCGATAAACAAGCGATAATTAACAATTTTTATACGCACTTCACTGCGAAAAGTCATTGTTGCGTGCCGTGGATTCGAACCCGAGACCCTCTGCGTAGCAGTCTGTCGGTCTATCCACTCGGCTATCGCTACCATTACTAATTATTTAATACGCACATAGCTTCGGAAAGTATGTATCTCCACTAAGCTATCGCTGCATTGAAATCAACACAATGCAATGCCATGTTTCATTTCCGACCAAACATAAATCCATCGCTGATAAATAATACTAACACATTACAGGATTATACCTAAAACTATAAATAATTATGTATCTGTGTCAAAAATAACGACTGAATTAGTCCAAAACACCGATTATACTAAAGATTACATCAAAGTACCACCCAGAAATATAAAATATGTATCTGTGCCGAAATGATCGACCGAATTTGGTGCCTCCCCATATAAAAAATATGATAAGCAGGCAAACTGCATCAAAATGCAATATTTATTCGCCACTCAACATACAATGCACCAATGTACCCAGAATTTAAGTTTATTGGAACCGTATCATGAATTACGTAATGTATTTTTAATACTCGTCTTATCCATAAATGAACAAATGATGCAAGATAATTTTGTGTACCAGTTTATTGCAGGCGAGATTTAAAAAGGCAAGCAGGTTTTCGAAAAGAGGCCACGTCTTGGCAAGCGTAATAATAGGATCTCTCCACCCAGGCTTACCGATTTCAGCAGGATAGTACTCATTGTATGGCGAAAACAGGAGAATTGGTCCTGTGGCGTACTCTGTGGGAGGCCGACACGTCCAGCAGTGGACTGCCACTGGCTGATGTGTTTTGAATGTTTATTGTATTGTAGCGCTAATAACGAGACTTGACTTGCCATTCGTAATAGATCGACAAAGTTAAGGAACGCTTGCACAGGTCACCACTTAGATGGATGACCGTGTGTGGCATTTACATCTGAGCGCTACCATGCTTCGGAAGGCACGTAAAGCTGTCGGTCCCGGTTCTTGTCTATGGATAAGGATCGTTAGGCCATGTTGGAGGCCTTCGGGCGGTCTGAAAACTCCGACACTAGAGTTGGCCATACACTCACACGAAAAACAAACATTGTATTAAACACATATTTCTACGGTTCAGTGGTAAACTAAAAGGAATCCTTATAGTTTCGCTATATTCGTCAGTCTGCCCGTCCGCCGTTTTACGCGGAAACTGTACTGTATGCTAACAGGGGCTTTCGCAACTCCACATACTAGAATATATTTTGCGTTTTTATAGGTCAGGCTCATTATATGGGCCTTTTAAATACACTAAGGTTTTGCTTTAACCTTTTTTATTCCAAGATCCACCTGCAAAATATTTTGCAATAACCACAAAGTGACCCCACCCCCACTCATTATTTTCAAAACCGTATTATCGGGTGTTTGTAAACTATATTTCATAGTTACATTCATAATAAACTGTCAATCAAAAATAGAACAGCTTGTTAGGCTTTACTTATTAACATGTCATAGCCGATTAACTTAAAATTACACTTGTTATATAATGATAAAACTTAATATATTTTATGCTTAGGACTACTTAAGAAACCTACATGGCTTGTCATGCAACTGTCCGGTTTTGTTTGCATAAAATTAACACCAGTCAAACATGGCTGTAGCTTAAAACCAACAATATTCATGACTCATATTTACTTAGTTGAAACATGTGTCACTTACGCAAAAAGCTAACTGCATGTACTGGAAGATGATCATGGTATCTCAACGCCAATCACACCTGAGTTCAAAGTATTCCGCTTATATCGTTAAGTACTAATAGTATGAAGAGTTTTTTGTTTTTTTTTTTGGTTCAACACACTAATCGCAGGAACTACTGGTTCAATTTGAATAATATATTTTATATTGGATACACAATTTATCAAGGAATGCTATAAGATAATGTCGTGCTATGAGCCAGGTACAGAGCTCTAGCTGATAATATTGCAGGTGTAACTGCAGACTCAGAGAGTGAATACAATATGTATTGCTCAGTAATGACACACAATTATACTCTATAGTTTTACTCAAAAACAAGTAAAAGTCAATGTGTGGACTGCAAAACTCACAGTTCGATGACACCAAATACACTATAATTTTACTCTAAGTGAGCCTTCGAGTTTGACTCGATTGAGTAAAACTGTATGGGAGTACGGAGCTTAAAACTTACCTTTATCAGTCCAGTAGCTTGCCATTTGTCAATAAATGCATACAGTCCCACCGCAATCAGCAAGCCGCCAAATAGCTAGAATAATAACATGAAATATATTAACAATTCAATGTTACTTTAAGATTATCATACATAAAATAAATGCAGACTTCTGAATACTAATAAACAAATTTTGATTATTTACTCTTTAACTACCCTTGTTTTGAATATGACATCCGTAAAACAGGAAAGGTTAGAAGTACTCTAAACAGAAGAGCATGCATGAAGAATTGGATGGGAGTAAATGAAGCAAGAGAGATATGTCAGGATTGTTGCAAATGGCATTCCGTAGTCTCTGCCTACCCCTCCAGGCAACAGCTGTGAGTCTATTTTTGTATGTAACTTCCCTTGTTATATTAAGTATTCAATGAATATTGGAAAAGAAAGACATTTAAAACCTTAACAAATATTTTATGATTTTAGCAGTCAATTACTTTTCAGAGTTTTTATTGAATTTTAAATATTTTGATATGTTGCTAATATCAGGACTTTTCATTCATTTTCAGAATAGCGAGGTGACCACTTCTAACTTGATAAATTATGTTACAAATGCTTCTTTCATTAAATTTTTGATTTAAGCTAAAAATATTTTAATTATATAAATACATACATAGGTACATGTTCAAATTAAGCTTTGAGGATGATGTTGCACCAGCTCATTGTAAAGCTTATTTTCCTTAACAAAGTATCCTAATGTAGGTAACAAAGACAAAGGTTGGGAGTGCAGAATATATTTTATACAATATTTAGGAAAATATTAAATTTATTTATTTAGCGGATAATCTAAAAATATATTATTCTCCCACTAAATAAATATAATCTCAGCGCATTCATCTGATAATGACAGGATGTAGAAAATGTTCAATAAAAATAGCAATGTTCATTGTTTGAACAGTCTCAAAGCCGTTAACAATAGTGTACACGTACAGCATGATTACACTATCGCCGCAAATTCAAAACAATGGAGGACGGATGCAGCAGAGAAACAAAACTAGACTGTGTTCAATTCCCATACTGAGAACAGATGATCGAAAACAATGATTCACACACTAACAATGATGAATGAAATCACCATTATTTTCGTGTTTTCTACATAAATAACTATAAATTTCTACTCTTTCATCAATACTACATTTTACTTTCAATTCACCAACCGATAAATACTAAAATAACTCACCCAAAATATGAAATTCAGCACAAAAATCATGTATTTCACACATCCGCTCACGTACGTGAAGTTTGGTCCTCGGCGTCGATGCATTTTACTTATATTATTTTAAACTTACAACCTAATATGATACACAATTCTATTCACTGTTTTTATTTGTTGTTTATACTTGATTATTAATTAAAAACTAAACATTATTGAGGAATGAGTAATCTGCGTCCACCTCTGATTGTTCTACTGTCACTTCTGAACATAGACAATTATAGAGTGTGCGTTCTGAAACAGACGTTAAATCTAACATTGACTTACCGTTTTTTATTGTCTATGGAAAATAAGTTAAGGCTCTATTTCACCGCCTCAAAGCTCAAAGTAAGCGTTATCTTCCAGCTAATTTGAAAATTAGAATGAAATGACATTGTGCAAATAGCATGGGAGAAAAGAAAACCCACGGCGGACAGACATGAAATTGTGAGTATATATCGGTAAATATCTCTAGTTTATCATGGTAAGGGTTGCTTTCTTGTGGGTTGTGGGAATAAAAAAAAAGATCTGGTTATTTAACACTTGTTCGGCGTAATCAATGTCTATTGTGATTTCATCTAAAAATACCGCAGAGGTTTCGATTTCTTGTTGGTGCCTAGGCCAGGATAAAAAATAAACGATACTGGCACTATGCGCGCAACTGGCTATGGTACGGCCATGTATAAACGAGAAGTACCTACCTAATAATCTTCAACACGTTGTCTTCCTGATCTCGCTGGGTATATTAAAATATATTAGGTACGTGTAGTATTGTCGCCCTCAGACATGCCGCGACTTAATTCATCCTGTTATCAATATTTTATTGTTTATAAAATCTTGGTGACGATAGCGCTCTGTCAAGAAGACGCCATTTGGTCTCATATGCTCATGGCAGTACGACTTGTCCAATCTTAGATGATAGCTTCCTAATGTGAATAATATCAGTTCTTCGTATGTTAACTGTGAGAAATCTCTAAAATCTGGATTGTTTCTATCTAATGACATGAATGATCACACGATAGACAGATACATGCACTCGACAGAACCCGTTTTGTAGTAATTCTTAACAGAACGACAACTTAAATTACTTAAATAGAGTATTAGATTTTTACAGTATATGTAAAGGTAAATGCATTTACCTATGCTCTTTCATTTTATACCAAGTTCGTCAATGTCCATGACCGGGTCGGAATACGCCCAATGTCCTTTGTATGAATTAATACGCTAAGTAATTTAATCGGAAGTTATTGGACAGTGTGGAACTGGCCCTAATAATTTCAATTCAGTGGATTTTTTAAGTATTATTATTTTTAAAACGGTTATTGCTCAATGGCGTCGCCAAGAGGGGGTTGAGGTGTAGCCCAGTTCGATGACGTAATAAAAAAGCAACAATGTGATTGTTTTGAAAATTTATTAAAAAAATAACTAACTTCAAAAAAAATTTTTTTTAAATAGTTACTGTTTTATCCTTTTCTTGGTCACTCATTGTGTCATAAACCTAACTTTACCAAAATTTTTAATTTCTGAGACCATAACCCATAAGGCTACACACTGACCCAATGGGAGGCCACGGGAGGCAGCTGACCCTCAAGAGATTCACAAATCCCTACAATTCATACTTTTCTCGTTTTCCATTTCAACTTGAAAGGCCATCGGCTGGCGACCTGCTTAATATACCTACTATTAACCATCAAGTTTTTACTTTGCTTTAGAAGACACGTAAAAACGCGAGGGTGGTAGAAACACTGGTTACAAGACTTACAAGATGAATGGACAATCTTGATCGGGGTAGTACCACCGTCACGGAGAAGGACGACGTCCTTACACACACCTATTCTTGATTTTCTTGATCCGGAGAGTCTGAGCACCGGATGTAAGTAGTGAGGTAGGTCTGTACCTATTTAACGTGCATCTACCTTTCCGTAATTTCTTTCTTTCCTGAGAAAGTGTGAAGAATGGTTGACAAAGAGCAACTGAAAAGTGCTCATCAGCGCTTTAGGGCTACAGTTACGTCCAACAAGCTGTCTAAGTAACTTGGTGAGCAGGTGAGCCAAACGCTGGTCTGCAACCGAACTCAAAAACTTTTCTTTATAGTCTCCTGCCTTTTATCCCCGCAGTGGTATGCAGAGGTGTAATATTACACCCACATTTTGCCATGAATTTTTGGTCCCACGTAATAAGGGGCGAGCCTTTACCGTTACGGCGTTACCGGGCACATCACCAGACTCCGTGCTGCTACTGAGAATTTGGTAAAAACCCAGTAACACTTTTGCACGACCCGGGAATGGTACCCGGGACCTCCGATCAGCAGTCGCGTACGCTATCCACTGGACCACGGAGGCAGTCTTTAACTTGAAAAACTTTTCTTGTACCAATGATTTAGTAGATTGGTAAGGAGTCGTCTTTTTTTGTTATCTGAGATAGATACAAAAATAGGCATTCATTCTTGGTTTTAATTTATTTATAACAAAGTACTTAAGTACAAAAAAAATACTTACATACCGAACTAAGTATAAGTAAGTCATCATTATACTAAACGAAGCATCACAACATCATCACTTAAAGTCACTTATCGATCTAGTTTTAGCATAAGCAGGCACAGTGTATAATATATTTTTTACAAAAATATATATTGACAAAAAGTAATGTACAATTTAAATATGGAAAATGTTTTACGCTCTCACAATACCATCAAGATATCAATTAAGCCCTTTTTTGGCACATTTTTGCCGAATAGGTACCATAGGTAGTTATTGTTAGGGTTTAATAATAAATTCAAGATTAGATAGTTGAAGCGAAACTGTTTGAAAATACCTAGTTAGAATTTCGGATCATTTATGGATTTTCAGTTCTTATTAAATTACTAATTAATACTTGTACCTATAAATATTTCTGGCGGCCTTATGGCAGTCAAGTTATAGGTATGTATCATAATTCGCCTTTGACGTTGGCACTGTATTTCTGGGTGATTTCCATATTAGGAGTGGTGGGCTTCCATTCAGGATCGATCTCCCTGGTTTCTATGATGTTTTTGTAGACAAAAGCAGATAGCCTGGCTGTTCTCTTCTTGGTGGGAGAGTCGAAATCCACTTGGTAGAGTCCGAAGCGTTCGCTGCAACAGCAAAAATTGTTTTACATACTAATATAAATTCAATGCAGTGGTAGCTGAAACGATATTGAACCCGCGAAAGGCTAGTTGTAATGTTGGTTGGTAAAATAATTGCATTCAGTAAAAGTATTTGCTGGCTGTAAACTCTTTATTTGGCTTCACCAGTGGCGTAGCGTGGGGGGGGCCGGGGGGGCCATGGCCCCGGGCGGCACATTTAAGGGGGCGGCAAAAGAGGCCGTGAAAAAAAAATTAATACTTGGCGCGTGCACTGACACGATCCCAGTAGGATCATGCGGCGGCGCGGGCGCAGTAGACAGAACAACAATCGAAAACAAAATCATCATGGTTTTTATTACTTGAAGACTTGCTTGTGTCCGTTTATTAATTCTTGAATAGTTCGCAATATTCCGGTGATCTGCGAGCCTGTTATGAGTAATTTTATTAATAAATCCATATATCAGCGCCGGGCCGCCCCTGTGTGCGATGTGTGCCGCCCCTATCGCCACATGGCGCAATGCGTGCCAGATAAAATAATACAACATAATCTTTATAGTTGAATAGGGAAGAAAGCAGGTACAGGTCTCCTAAGGCAATAGTCACACCTGCGGCTGCAACTATACGCTATTTGAACTTTGACTCCAATATTTATGATATTTGCGTTAAAATCAAAGCCGATTATTTCACATACTACCTTCTGCTAATTTTTGGACGCACCACCCCAATTCCCGGCAGCTTCTTTATTCCCCGGAAAAGGACGCGGTGGCGGGTACGGCGGTGCATGTGTTCTGTAAGACTATAGGGCTACGGTAGGCTACCAAAATCAATTATACATTATACCTTGCGTCTTATAACGAACATAATCTACGGCAAAAGAACATCTCGTCGAGCTCAAGGTAGAATTAAGTCACATAACGTAGCACATACTGCGGTTATCAGAAGTCCCATGACAGGTAACTCTAGAGTCTGGTGACTTTTGCTACCATCGAGAAGGCGACCTACTCTTGGTGTGGCGTCGGTTTACTGGTCAGGAGGAACAGTTTGTGGAAGTCGGTAGTGTGTCGACCCGGATAGTGTACGTCGTACTCAAACTCACCAATAGGGGCAGTCTAAGGGCCTGTTCACGAGATCGGTCTAAGCGGCGCGCGTCGCGGCGGGCGGCGCGGCAGAGCGTCGTGCACGCCACGACCCTACAGCAGCGGTAAACGCAGCGGCAAATGTGGACGTATTTGGGCCGACGGAGTTACCCATAAATATGGCGATAACCAAAATATCTTTGTGTAACTATACGGTATACCTACAAAATTGTCGACATTGGATCTTCATTTCTTACAAGTATTTTATATCAAAGGAATAATACATATTCGCAATTAATGAGGCGTTGAATAGGTACCTACACACTAAGACTATAGAATAAAAGGAGACAGAGCGCGCGGAACACTTGCGTGAAGCCACTAAAGCAAATACAAAATTGAAAAGCGAATACAAACTCGACTCAGTGCGCTGCGAAGCATCGCACAGTTCACACGCCACGATCGATCCTGCTTTTAAATTCATAAAATGCCGTCTTGCGTTTTTAAACATTGTAAAAGTTGTTTCTAAAAGCAAATACGGGAAGATGGAATATATTCTTACAGATAACTATGGATTATTTTACCGTTTTATAATATTATTTCGATAAAATTCGTATTTCTGCAGAAAATATGTAAGTGTTGCCAGTTTACGTCGACACCGTTTTCCCTGAATTAGGGAAAATGCACTTGTCAATTGATTATGTAGGTAATAATGATTGTCATGTTAATGAAAAATACATTAACGTATTGTAAAAGTATATTGTAGATTATATTTTTTCTTATAAATATACTAACAGGATTTCCATTAGTATATACATTGTTTTGAGTTCGATCCCCAAACGATCCAAATATTCGTGTACACGCGGCTACTTGTCAAGCTATACACTTTGACCTTTGTACCGTTGTTAGACCTTTGTACCGTTCTTATGGCGTAGGGAATAAGTATCAAAATCGTACTTCGACTGTTTAGCTTGACTTGGCGCCGTGTGTACATTAAGTACAGAAACAGAAATTATTGATTGTAGCCATTATTTATTTTTAATTGCAATTTTTTTTGGTTACGATTTATGATTATGATATTCATAATTTATTGTATGCATGACAAAATGTTTTTAGCTAATTAATATTTATGACGCAAGCCTATCTATTTATTTCTCAATTTACGAATAAAATTAGTTAAAACCTAACTCGGAGCCTACATTTTTTAAGAAATGTATTACTAAAAGCATACTTTAATGCTATCTTTTATTTGAATAAATTTCACAACAGCATTACATATTAAAAGCATTAATTAAATCTATGGTAAATTCTTCAAAACCACAAACGAATATAAAATATTACCTATGTAATATTTTTATATTCGTTTGCAAAAACTATATGCAAAATAGTGGGAGATTATTCATAATCTGGCAACTTTACACACACATAGACGCGCGTGTCCGTACAGTGCCAGTCGCCAAATGTCACGCACACATAGCTGTCAACGTGCCTCACTTAGTTGGACGAATACGCTACATCTGGTTCTTGTTTGTTAAATCTGTGCCTACACAACGTAGATTACGTTAAGTAGGTAGGTAAACCACCTTTTAACTTTCATAGTAGCTGTGTCTGTACCTAAATATAGTTACATATGTACATAAAACAATGTTTTAATGTTTACGATTTATATTAAAACCTACCATTACATTCTGTAAAACATTGTTTCATTACATCTCGCAACGTTTTATTAACATTTTTGTATTTATACAGCGGATGTGTTGCTATCCACACACGCGACCGTTTTAAAATTTCGACTTTAAATGTCTTCGTATTCATTACCGCCACAAAATATTTAACAAATAGTTTAACCGCCTAGTTCGTCCCTCGCGAAACGCCGTCCGTGCCGCTCGGAGTCGTGGCGTCAGACTCGGTCGCAGTACATTTGTTCCCGCCGCTCGCCGCACCGCCCGCCGCGCCGCACGCCGCGCAGCCAATCGCGCCAAAAAAAACGCGCGCGTTATCGCTGTGCGCGGCGGCTCGTGGCGTGCTTCGAACGTCTTCATACATTTGATCTTACCGCTCGCCGCCCCGCGCTAAGCCGCCGCTCAGAGCGGTAAGGTCGTGACAGGGCCGTAAAGGTGATGATTCAAGTACGTGCGCGCAACTCAACCCACCCTTATGCTCCTGCTACACCTGCGTCTTACGGCCCTGTCACGACCTTGCCGCTCTGAGCGGCGGCTTAGCGCGGGGCGGCGAGCGGTAAGATCAAATGTATGAAGACGTTCGAAGCACGCCACGAGCCGCCGCGCACAGCGATAACGCGCGCGTTTTTTTTTGGCGCGAATGGCTGCGCGGCTCAGGGCGCGGCGGGCGGTGCGGCAAGCGGCGGGAACAAATGTTACTGCGACCGAGTCCGACGCCACGACTCCGAGCGGCACAGACAGCGTTACGCAAGGGACGAACTAGGCGGTTAAACTATTTGTTAAATATTTTGTGGCGGTAATGAATACGGAGACATTTAAAGTCGAAATTTTAAAACGGTCACGTGTATGGATAGCAACACATCCGCTGTATAAATACAAAAATGTTAATAAAACGTTGCGAGATGTAATGAAACAATGTTTTACAGAATGTAATGGTAGGTTTTAATATAAATCGCAAACATTAAAACATTGTGTAATGTACATATGTACCTATTTAGGTACAGACACAGCTACTATGAAAGTTGAAAGGTGATTTACCTACCTACTTAACGTAATCTACGTTGTGTAGGTACCGATTCAACGCCTCATTAATTGCGAATATGCATTATTCCTTTGATATAAAATACTTGTAAGAAATGAAGATCCAATGTCGACAATTTTGTAGGTAAGTATACCGTATAGTTACACAAAGATATTTTGGTTATCGCCATATTTATGGGTAACGCCGTCGGCCCAAATACGTCCACATTTGCCGCTGCGTTTACCGCTGCTGTCGGGTCGTGGCGTGCACGCCGCTCTGCCGCGCCGCCCGCCGCGACGCGCGCCGCTTAGACCGATCTCGTGAACAGGCCCTTAACGCGTCAATTAGCGCGTTAATTTAGGCGCTAAATAGATGTGGCCAACGTTTTAACGCGTTAAAATACAAAATTCCGACGCGAATTTGTTAACGCGTTAACTAACGCGTAGTTGGCTATTGCCATTAACGTTAACGCTAACGCAGGTGTAGCAGTAGCATTACGAGATGGCTGAGGCCATGTAGGTACCAGGACACTGTTGGCAATACCTAGTAAGACCAAAGCTCAGTATTTCAACGCGAAAGCGGAAGTACAAGAACGCAACGAAACGAAAATCGGAGGCCACGCGCGCCGCGTGGGGCACGTGAATCATATGGCCGAATGCTAGTTAACTACCTCGTAGCAGAGGTCCTTTCCTTAATGAACTCCTTTTGTAAGAAGAAGCCTCACAGGCAGTGGACGCCAAGACGCCAGGGATGGCCAAACCGCGATAATGTGACAAGCAAGGTGAAAGACTATATCAAGACGGATCAAAACCACATAATTATTAAAAGACGGTGATCAATACGATAAAAACCTGAAGCGATCACCGACGAGTACGAGGCTGTCTTAATATAAACCTCAGAACTGAAAGGGCCCAGTCAATGAAGCCTTCTCTCAGACTTACATTGCTCCTCCCAGCGACAGCATTAAGCAGAGGACGGCCACAGTGGTCATGGTATTAAGAGATTCGTCTCGAAAGATCTGCTCCGCATAGAGAAAAAAACAAGTAGTCTAAACTGCCAGCCGAGACTCTCGAACTGATGAGGAAAAGACGCGAGATGCCATCCTGTCGGCTGTCTTCGACAAATAGGTAAGTACGAAATCTTACGCAACGAGACCTACGACGCATTAACACTCGGGCCATCGAGGCTGCGATCGAGAAAACCCCGGGGATCAAAAGTCTTCGCTCTGCGGTTGAGGCGACACAATCAAACGACGCTACAATCGCGGATGGCCGCATCGTGAACTCAAAGTTCGAGATTCTCGAAGACGTTGAAAGGTTTTATCGACACTTGTTTACCTCGCGGGCAGACCGACGATCACAGTACTGAACTACTGACGCACCACTACACCGAAGCCGTCCCGATTGTCGAACAGAGTGAGGTGTGGTCGGCTTTTAAAAACAACAAAGTGTTGACGGAAATTCATCGATATTTAACTTATTAAAATCCTTTAAGCCGTCTAGGCCTAGACTAAGCTACACATATATTATATTGCAGCAGAGAAACGGCCGCTGCCGTGCGCGACCCATTAACACCGCTGAGAGCTGCCACGTTTTGCCGTAAAATGATTATATTGTATACTTTATTATGATATTCGAGCAAGTGAAACGAATCAAATGACAACATTTCTTTTTTAATCCTTTAAGCCGTTCAGCGTGTAAAGCCAAACTAAAGGACATACTGATAAGCATACAAACATACCAAAACCCGAAAAACGTTACACTTCTGCAGAAATATTGGGGTAAAAAGGGGGCGGCGAATTGCCGAACGGCCCCGGGCGGCAGAAACCCACGCTACGCCACTGGGCTTCACTAGCAATAAATGCCGAAATGTGTCTAACACCTTGATAGAATATTGAAAACGGATGCAAGTAGGTACATATATTTTTTAACTTGATTTGATTTGTTTACCTAACTATTATATATTTATTTATCTTTTTGCACAGCACAAAAACATGTGGTACATAGGCGGACTTAATGCCTTAGGCATTCTCTACCAGTCAACCTAGGGTGATGCAGAGATAGTAGATACTATATAACTATTCAAATGTTATAATAAATAAGTACCTACCTGGTGCCAGCAGTCCATTCAACATTGTCCATCAAACTCCATGCAGTGTAGCCTTTCACTTCGGTGCCATCCTCCATTGCCAACAAGAGAGCACCTAGAAAATAACAAAATGTTTTGAAGTTCAGCATTTTAAGCAGTCTTTCCCTATTAAGGAATATTAATTTTACCATACCCTGCCAATTTGTTTACTCTGAACTTCTTGGATTTTTCGTAAACTCTGATTTACCTATCTAAAGGCGCAACCAGGCATATTGAGAATTCTTCGCAATTTTAAAGAAATTCTCGTCAGCGTACTAAAGGCGCTGATGTTCTAAACTTGTGACACGAGTTCTCCGTTATCACTGCTGCATATTATTAGGGTACTCGAAATCTCTACGTCCTACAGGAGTAGGTACCTACTACTCGTTTTGTTGTAGGAACAAGATACTTCTCTAGCCTATCTGCACTATATTATTGAACAAATGTTAAAAGTCTATAACAGCCAGATTTAATGAACATGGCGCAGATTGCGGTGTTTTACCTAGGTATCCTCTGATGTTGTCAGCGCGGCTTTGGTCTCCGAGTCCTCCGGCGGTAGACCAGCCGTGTTCCGTGATGATAATTGTGGGGTAGTCATACACCTTGTTCAGGTAGATGCACGCTTTGTACAGCCCGTATGGAGCGCTCTGAAAGTAAGACAACAGTTACTGTAAATCTATGTATACTATCTACAGTGGCGTAGCTAGCTCGGTTGGCACCTGGCCGGAAGTTGGTGGTGTCACCCCATCAGAGGCGAAATAGGAGGTGAAGGGAGTTGTAAGGCGCTCAAGTGCCATTCTTATCTCGCCGAAAGCAGTTGAGCCCTTGCATGATAGATGATTATTAGAGTATTTTTTATAAAACTTACTCTCACATACTCTCACTAGCCTATTGCATAGCTGAACATTGGCCAACCTCAGGGTACTATCTAATCGAACACATTGCCTCCCGCAATGGGCACAGTAGAACAAACAACACATATCATTCGATAGAGATTTTTCTAGTAGAAAGTAGGTATTCATAAAGAACAGCCCCTGTATGCTGAGGAAATCAAGTTCAAGGTCAAGTTGATATGGAAAATGAGAAAAGTATTGAGAAAAGTATAAATTGTAGGTATTTTTTTATCTCTAGGTGGGGGCAGCTGCTCCTGCCAGCCCCCTTGGCGCCGCCCTTGTTTTCTTTCCTTACCCTCAGCCACGCAGACTTGCCCTGCCTCCACTTGGGTCCTTGCGAATACTCCACACCGACATCGTCGATTTCAGGATCCAGCTGACCCTCACTTGGCTTAACCAAGAACGTGGTGTAGTGGTTCATGCCTAGGAAGTCCGCTGAACCTGGAACATGATGGTGTTCTTTAAATTGACTATTAATGAAACGTTAGGTGTTACATTCCTCCCAAAGTGGTCGCAGAAAAATATTTGGCGCAGATACAGCGCATGGTCTTATATTTTATCCCGAAAGCCTTTAAGGGAGGAAGCTTGGGAAGATTCACTCATCTCCTTCGTTCTTCTTTTGCCCGCCAACATAAAGATTCAATTCGGTGAAGTACCTACATTATTTCTTACGCCTCTATATGTGCAGCTTCGATTACAATGAGGTTTTGACAACTATAATTATTATGTTAAAGCGCCTACTCATTTCATATTTGCAATATAAACATAATCATTCATATCTGCAAAATGTACTAACTGAAATTTGATGAATGATGCTATTTGAAAAGGCATTCATTTAACAATGGAACAAACCTTTGAGGAGTTGTATCTCTTCGGCAGTTAACTTGGGCAGTTTAGATTCGGAGTACCCTAGTTCCTTACTCTTTTTTGCCACGGTATCTTTGACTAGTAGGGGAAAGTCTCCAGCCTTCGAAAATATCGGATTCATGTAGAGACCGATCTGGAAAAAGAAAAGGGGATCTTATTTAAACGTGGTGGCATATAAATGCTTGTTGGCAAACAGGGTGGGGCAAAATGAATCAAATTTTGATTTGCTAAATAGAAAAAGATTACTTTTAGTGTTGCTCCCCTAAGGCACACACAGACCAACTTTAAGCCGCCTGCATTGAACCTCTCTTTCTCTGAGATTCTATAAAGATTCATCTCACGGGAGTCCTACCCCGGATGCGTGGTCCGATGCGTGGCCGCCACTCTACAACCTTCCTGCTCCACCAGCTATCAGCACAGATTTTTTAATGCTATCAGTACACATTTCAGACGTGATACTAACCTGGAATTCTCTCGCTCTCTCGGCTGCCTCCGTGTTTGCTGTAGTATTAGTGACGGGGTCGAACCAGTTCACCGCAATACTGATGCCCACGTTACCTGCAATCAATTGTATCAACGCTTATATTTTGAATGAGAACATGTCTATAATGGTTAGATAACCAAAAACTCTCTGCGGTGCACTCCGACATGCGCTTGCTCTTAGATGAGACTACTAGAAATAGGGTAATCCCTACTGCAAGTATTTCAATTACTCGTCGAAATAAGTCCAGGAGAATATTTTGATCCATTAATTAGACTAAGCATGTTAGTTGGTCGTGGGTTTTCCGCACTTAGCCACTTATTTGGGCCATTGTGCGTAAATAGACTAAGCATATCAGGACGTGATTATACTAACCTTGGTGTTTGTCTTTATGTAGTTTCTCATATACCCTGTAGGCTTTAGCGTGAGCCAGCATTAAGTTCTTGACGCAATCGTACGCTCCCTTGCTCTTCAGGTTCATCCCTGGTGCCATCAGACTTGTTCCGTAGCCTTCCATGCAGATTGTATTCGGCTGGAAGTAAAAAAAAAATTAATGTATTTTGCTCAGTTTGTTAGACTTTGAATTACTATTAGGGCCGGTTTTACCACTCCCCGATTATTAAGTAGTTTGCCAAATCCATGTAAGGACTCACAGTGTTACCATTTATTTGACAAACATGGGAAAGGGTTCCATCGATCCACTTACGTGGTTTACGAATAGATGACCAGTTACGAAACGTTGTATCATACCGTAACTTGTAAAGCACTTAAAATCGTCTGTTCTGGCTATGATAAAAACAATGATAGTAGCTAAGGGGGATAATTTTCTTCAATATTATTATTGGATATGTTTGGATATGAGTTATATCCAATATTAAGATTAAAGAGATTAGACGCCAGTTGCTTTGTGGCAAAACTGATATTAAATAATCTGCACGGCGAATGCCTTGAATGTAACCAGGATAAAGTTTGGCTGATAATAATCGCCTGGAAGTGGCTGTAGTGTAGCCTCATAGACAATAATTACTGAGTTGGTAACCTAGGCTTAACACTGGTCTAAGACTACCTACTTGATGCCTTAAACGATCCAGGCTTGTGAGCCTCCTGGTTTTTATTTTGTCGTGTCATGTGCTAGGAATATATATATTTTTGGTGCTGTTTTTGCCCACAAGGGGGATGCCCTAAACAATTCCTTTTGCTTATAGGCAATCTCTCTAACCGGCAATGCCTCCTAGCAATAAGCAATAGTCTTTATGAAACATGGATAAAAAGTCACTAAACCATACCTGGTTAATAGTAATCCAGAACTTCACTTTTGCCGCATATCTTTCAAAGACAACTTTCGCGTAGCCTTCAAACCATTCAATCGACAGGGGGTTACTCCATCCTCCCAGGTCTTGGAGATACTGCGGCAGGTCGAAATGGTACAGAGTCACCATGGGCTGGATGCTGTACTTTAGGAGCTCGTCGATCAGATCATCGTAGTATTTGAAGCCTTTCTCGTTTATTGAGTTGGGTAGACCTGGAAATGACCAGCAAGACTTCATAAGAGACTTTACAAACATTTAATAAGTTATACAAAAAATACCCAAAATCAGAAAAAATCTTGCTACACCACTTGGCTGAGTCGTAAATACTTAAACTATACGACATCGGCACTTTCAAATTCAACTCACAATGGGTGGCAACAGATTTCTAACAGAAATTGCTAATAGTAAGTAAGCTAGTTGCTAATAGCAACCACCTTTATGAAACTGGTGCCATAGGATTGATCCCAACACGAGACAACATTTTGTATGAACCTTTTGACTGCACGGTTGGCGTAGTGGTTTAAGCGGTCGCGTCACCACTTGACACTGCGCCGAGTGTTGTGGGTTCGATTCCCACACGAGACAACAGTTTGTGTGATCCATAATTTGTTGTTTCGAGCCTGGGTGTTCATTGTGTCCGTTGGTTGTCTGTAAAGACCCCGCGACACAGAATTTATTCCTAGTGCGGGAGTTGTCTTTTTAAAACAAAAAAAGAAACATCATATGTAACAGTTGTTGTTTTGAATCTAGGTGTTCATTGTGTCCATTGATCATATATTTAAAAGCCCCCACGACTCAGGGTTAATCCTACAGCGAGTTTTCTCTTTTCTATAGTTCATCATCATACTTTAGACCAGGTAAATTACTAGAACCGACATTTTCCTCCTTGACAGTGTAATGAGTAAACAAACATCTCGAAAGTGTCACACAGTTATCAGACCTCAAGTGCCCTAATCAATGATGAAGTGATCACCCGCGATCACTGTGCTATCTTTCGATATAGCCCCACTGTGAGATGACTCGGTAAGTGGGTGGGTGACATGACAACCAGTTATATAATATAAACTGTAGCTAATGTAGATATGTAATATTTTATCTATTGATATGATATTGATATTCAGCTGGTGTGGTGTATGGGTGTGTACGCAGTGTGAGAATTACCTCGCCACGCGTCGCTAGATTTCGTCGTGCTGTGTAGATAAGATCCATTCCTACTTCTTCCATAAAATTGTTGTGACAGAACATCTAGATTCGGTTTTTTAATGTTATTTTTTATCGTTATTTCGTAAATATGATCTCTTTTTCAGGTATTGCCTACTAAATGAAACAACCATTTAAACATTCGATTTCATATTCAACATTTTATAAGGTAGTTACTAGTTAGTCCTCCTCAAAATGGTACTCTATTAAAAGCAGAACGCTGTTATGTAGAGACGACAGACAACAATATTATTGTCGATTGTAAAAACTAAAATTTAATCCAGTGCTATACCTAGTATAAAATTAAAAATAAATCCAGTGTCCCAGCAGACTTTACAATCATTCAATCCACGGACACAAAGAGCACCGAGACTCGAAACAACAATGAACAAACAAATTGTTGTCTCATTAAAAAATCGAACTCAACACTTGGCGCAGTTCCATTCGAACCCAAAACCAATGAATACAGATTTACATAGAAGCGCAGTTCTTAAGGATTTTGTGTGCCGATTCCAAGTGGAGACTGTCGCCAGTTTAGTTCGTAGTTGGCGTCGTTGGCGGCGCTGGCGTCGTTCTCCGTCTCTCTTGCTCTCGTAGTTGAGATACACAAGGGTAACGTTCGTCTCTCTTGCTCTCGTAGAGACAGCTGTCACAGCGCGACTGCCACGCCGCCAATTAACGCCAATTAAAAACGTTATACAGCTTACGATATTAGGTATTCAAACTTACCAGTAGGCATAACCCTGGGCCAGGATATGGAGAACCTATAGAAGTCTACTCCAAGCTCCCTCAGCATCTCCACGTCCCGTCGCCACTGGTGGTAAGAGTCACTCGCCACGTCGCCGTTGACGCCGTCCTCGATCATATCTGGATTGTCGTGGACAAATCTGTCCCAGATGCTCTCGCCTTTACCTGGTAACAATTGGTATTTTATGAGGTATTTTATGAGGAGGCAGCGATAGCCTAGTGGATATACCAACGGACTGCCATGCAGAGGGTATCGGGTTTGAATCCACGGCACGCACCAATAACTTTTCGAAGTTAGGTGCGTATTAAATTGTTAATTATCGCTTGTCCCGTGCCTCGGAGAACACGTTAAACCGTCGGTCCCGGCTGTCATGAAGATCTTTGACAGTCGTTACTGGGAGTCAGTACCCTCAAATAAACTGATACTGGTCTAAACCATGGAATATCGCTATCCCTTTGGGTTGAGGAGGTCAGACGGCAGTCACTCTGTGGAAAAGTTATTTTCTTTTAGTCGACACCTTACATTTCCGTGCTAACTCTCGAAGGGCTGAGCTAGTGCCTATATTTTTGTACATTGTTCTTAAAGTTGAGTTTTGGGTGTCACCCCTTTATTTGGATGGGTGGCACCCCAAAAAGGGTGGCAAACGGGGCGGACCGCTTGCGCTTTTTTAAACTAGTGTCGAACGGGCGACTGCTTTCTAGCAAGGCTTCTGACTCTGTAAATTCCGCTCCTCGGAACGCTATCCATAATACTAGGGGTAGAGTTTCCCACTGGACAAAGGACGCTCGATTTAAAAAAAAAAGATCTAATAATTCTTCTCGGTATTGCCAGCTATCAGGGTCATCTGTTAAGCAGTAGACTTTCGACTGAAGCCGTACTCGAAGAAGAATGGCATCTTTCATGGTTACCAGCCCAGGCTGAGGCCGCTCGAGACCAAATAAGTCCCCTTACTTTCGTAGCCATGCTCCATGCATGCCGAATATTAACATATTATAGTTTATTTTACCATAAACATTAGGAATTCCATACTCTGCTTATCATTACTACGGATAATTTTATATTTAGAAGAAGTACCCATTAATTAAACTATATTTTAATAAGATTAAGATAGCAATGGTTGACGATTACGTGTCCACTTCCTTTTGGTTGACAGATGTGGGTTAATAAAAAGATAAAGTATAAGATTAATAAAAAGATTAATATTTTGATAGATACCTATAATAGGTAGGGTATTAATTAATTTAAGACTGCCATGTTGGTCTCGCGACATACATGTGCGCGTGGGATTGGGAGGTCTCGGGTTCGATTCCCGGGTCGGGCAAAATGTTATTGGGTTTTTCCGTTAGGAAATTCTCAGTAGCAGCACGGAGTCTGGTAATGTGCCCGGTACGGCAATAGGCTCGCCCCCTATTACGTGGGACCTAAAAAATCATGGCGAAATGTGGGTGTAATATTACACCTCTGCCTACCCCTTCGGGGATACAGGCGTGAGTCTATAAATAAAAAAAATAATTTTAATCCCGTGTTAGCAGGTATTAATCGCGATTTTAAACTTTCGCAAACAAGGTCATTTAACTGGTCTTTTAAGGTTTAAAATAACCAGATTTGTTTATATTGTAAAAAAATACCTAATAAAGAAACGATCTTTTGATGCTAGTTCTCTTGCGCGAGGACCGTACAATAATAAGTAGGTGTATATTCCGTGTATAGTCTCAACTTTGATAGTTTTATTTTTGTCTGACATGCATAAACGGATTCGTCCCAGATAATGATTCGAAGTGGAGAGTAGTTTGCATGACTTAAAAATCTTCAATTGAATTTTAAAAACAATTATATTTAAGATCAAAAGACTATTTTTTAAGACAATTTCACCTAGGGCTGGTTAAGATATTTAGTTATTTACGTATGTAGCGCGTAAGTACAGACGTTATAACACCATTGCCATAACCATCAGGCCAAACGTATTTTAAAATCTTAGCCTCTTATAATCCGTGTAGCGACGGATAAATAAT
Organism: Euclidia mi; assembly: GCA_944739405.2. NCBI lineage: Eukaryota > Metazoa > Arthropoda > Insecta > Lepidoptera > Erebidae > Euclidia > Euclidia mi. Next base: position 35,847,543 of record OX123203.2, read on the forward strand.
ACAAAGTGACAGTATCCCAATCCATTAATCAAATAATATTAATATTTTAAGAGACTGAAATCTCGTTAGTTCTATCCATCCCGTTTGGCCAACGTAGCGTGGTACAGGCGGACAAATCCTACTGTTGACTTACAATTCAGATTACAAATTAAGAGGGGCCTATGTCCATAAATGGACTACGGAAAGCTGATAATAAAAGTGAATATAGCTATAATCACAGGTAGTAGAGCCTTGCTGATTTCAGCATGAATGGGCCGGCTCGACCGGGGAAGTACTACCCTCTCACAGAAAATCGACGTAAAGTAACAGTACCTAAACTGTTGCGTTTCGTTCGGTGAGTGAGAGTGCCAGAGGCCCTATCCCCTATTCCTTCTCCCTCATCCTAATATCTCTTTTCCCAAGCCCAAGGGGCGGCAACGCACTTGTGACTCCTGTGGTGTTGCTTATGTCCATGGGCGGCGGTAATCAGGCGATCCATCTGCTCGTTTGCCGCCTATTACTATAAAAAAAGAATGAATTGCGGCAAACCAAAAACAATTCAATATTTTCACTTACCATCTTCATTCCAGGCGCCTTCCACTTGGTAAGCTGATGAAGCGGCACCGAACAGGAACTGTGGCGGAAACTTTCTCTTTTTCGTGTCCGTAAACCCATCAGCATAGATAAGTATACTGAAAGAATTAAGAGCTGGTAAATCATCATCATCCTCCGAGCGTTATTCCAGTTAGAACCCGAGGCCCGCTTTACCTGATTTGACTGAATATTAGCTTTTCTACAGAGCGACTGCCTGTCTGACCTGCGCAATGCAAAGGTTTAGCTATATTCCATGGTTCAGACTCGTGTTACTCCCTATAACGAGTTTTAAAGATCTTCATGACATCCGGGACCGACGGCTTAACGTGCTCTTCGAGGCACGGGGTAAGCGATAATTTACAATTCAATACACACATATCTTTGAAAAGTCATTAGTGCGCCCCGTGGATTCGAACCCGATACCCTCAGCATGACAGTCTGTCACTGGGCTAAGTCATGGAATCATCGCTACCCCTTTAGGTTGCGTAGGTCAGATGGCACTAGTTCTGTGGAAGCTGATATTCTGTCAAATCTGGATAGACTAGGGTTAGGGTGATAATGATTAGCAAACTAGAATAATGATGTCATAGAAGTAAACAAAATAAAGAAGATAGGTACGTATATTGTTCGCCTGTGACGGTTATGTCTACAGCAGTTATACAAAGAATGATTTTCTAATATATCATGATTGGTCGAACCTCAACATTGGTGTGTAGCGCTCATGGCGAGACTTGGCTTGCCGTTCGTAACAGATCGGCAAAGTTAAGCAACGCTTGCACAGGTTACCACTTGGATGGGTGACCGTTTGTGGCATTAACATCTGAGCGCTACCGTGCTTCGGAGGGCACGTAAAGCTGTCAGTCCCGGTTCCTGTCTAAGGATAAGGATCGTTAGGCCATGTCGGAGGCCTTCGAGCGGCCTGAAAACTCCGACACCAGTTGGCCACATACACACACGAAAAACAAAAAAAAACATTGGTGTGGTCGTGTGGTGTGTATTTTCCTTGACCTTCTAGCCAAGAGCACTGGCAGTTAACACCACATGAGTAGATAAACGGGTTAACACACACTTCATATACTTAGTCAATTATCTAAAAACAATGTACGAGTAAAATCACAACCACACCTGACGATCACACGAAGAATCTAATTGGACCTTATAAGGTAACAAGGATGCTATCTCACATTAATAATGTAGCATAGGTAGTACGTTTACTTAACTACTTATTACATAGATAAAACCAGGAATAAATGTTGTAATATATTTAGTTCGCGTCTTATAAACGCTGGCAATATTTGTCAATTGACGAAGCAATCAGAACGCATCATATTGTTAGTTGTTTAAAAATTCAATTCGCATAGGTATCTAGTTTTGTTTTGAAATTAGTTTTAGTTTAAAAAATTACCACAGAATGTTCTGTGGTAATTTTTCACACGATACCACATCGTTTTCATACAAGAACCTCACGATAATAGCCACAAAATTCTTGCTTATTTTATACTCAGCTTAAATCTAATAGTTAAGAATGAAAACACTTAATTAATGATTTTATTCAAACTTAAAACATTTGCCAATAATCCGTCTTGCCGCACCAGCCATGTGTCGTACGTATCGACCATACACTACGCCGAACAAAAACAAACAAAAAAATAAAAAAATCACAATAACACGTTTTGTGACACAAACTTCACGCTTTTTATAAACACCGATATATTATACACATAACACAGACTAATAAAAAATAAAATGTCTTACTTTAAAAAACACAACAGGACTATCTTCATTGTGACAAATGAACTAAATTGTGAATTATCTTAAGATTACAAACGTAATTATGTTGTTATCAATTGTGTACTGATTACTAGCGGTGATTTCACGAGTGTTGACAGTAGGCCAAGTGTCTGTTGTGTATTATTTGTCCCTGGCTTAGTACGAGTATATAGTACGTAACAGTGGGGGATCCGAGATTTTGCTTTGTTGAAGGTCGTATTATTTTTCGTTTGAGGGGAAGGGGTTCGAACTCATGAACGAAGGTTTTATCCGGGAATACACAAAAGAGTGATTGTCTTTAGAATAAAAGTCCTACTTTTAGATCCTCCCGCCAAAGGTTTTGTCCAGAAATCATTAAAGAGCAATTTATCATTGGAAGAAAGCGAATGCTTCCGGAAGCGTCTTGATAAGTACCGGTCCGCGAAGGCCTCCTTCAGGATCGGCTCTTGTGATTTGCTTTTGCCTGCTGTTCTTCTTATTCTGCTCAGTATAATGCACATGCAAATTTTGCATCTAGAGTTCGCGCAGTTGTGTTAACACAAGCTGTTGTATTCAGTAAGTAGGGTGTTCTGACAAGCGTTAGGTACACACTGACGAAAAAAACGGTCTCTAGTAAGTAGCAGCGTTTTATAAGCCCGGTGCGAGAGGCAAGCTTCAGGCATTTGGCCTTGGCCCTGCCCTTAGATAGAGGAGGGGGGATGAGTGTAAAGGACTGGTTTCATTCAAATATTTGAATGCGACTGCTCGTCAGAACGAATAGGAATTAATGCCGGCGTCAAAGGAACAAGTTCTCATTGCGATAATTTTTTTGCTTCACGTTGACAATTTGTTAAAACCTTGGTATCTTCAGATGCACGTCCATAGGGAGATATTATATGTCCATTGGTCAAGCCAGTGAAACGCACATACAGTCACTCAGCGAAGGCATGATTGGGCGATGCTCACCAACTCAAGTTTAATAGGCACCCCTAAGTCTTCGGCGTGTCCGTTTATTGTATGTATCTGTACCCATAATTGATCGTGGCAACTTATCGTTCTGTAGAATACAAGCTGTAGACTTAACTCTAGAGTCTGAACGGAACTGAGAAGGACGCCATGAAACTAACTGGCGATGACTTCACGCAAATATCCAAGTTCTAAATCATCATCGCAGTGATGCCAGTCTGGCAGTTTTTATAAAATACGTTTCAAAGAATGTCCGTAGGAACTGCATTATCTGATTCCTCTTTCCCCCTTTTACCATCGGCTGCCATTCGTACCAGGCGCCTTTCTTCATCATTTATGTTGATTTACTTTAGAAGATCTTTGACTGTTCGTATGGAAATTTAGTACGGTACCCTTGATTCTGCTGCACTGGTTCATAGACTAACGCTATTCCTTTAGGTTACATCAGCCGTTTCGTAGGGGTGGTCAATGATCAATCTGAGGGTGCGTGGTGGTTTCCTCTTTCCTTCCATTAGTAAACTCGATAGTAAGTATATAGGTTTACTAGAAGACGCCAGCAGCTACCCCTGCAATTTTTTTTAATTTACCCGTTTTGGCCGATCCCGTGGGAATTTCGGGAAATCCCTTCTTAGTGCACCCCTACGGTCCCCAAGGAACATACATGCCAAATTTCAGCTTCCTGCGCCCAATAGTTTCGGCTGTGGCGTATCTGTCAGTCAGTAAGTAATGCAAGGATTCTATATATTAAGATCATTATTACTTCGTTATCTCTTATCATCTCATGCACACACTCGTATCTTCGTACCTGATATATTGTATATTGTGATGTGACGCGCTTCTAACAACTACCGTCATAAATTTACATTAAGGGTCGGTACACATCTGACAGAAAATGCGTCGAGCGTAACATCCGTCTAGTCATCGATTGTAAACTTTCGCGATTTGTATACATCATACAAAATAATTTAGTGGGTCTTAATCTAAAGCTCGGTGCAAGACGAGCGAAACGTCGGAAACAAATAGGTATTTATACCTTAAATAAGTTAAGTCAACGCGATTAAGACCCGCTAAATTATTTTGTATCTGTCTAGTTAGTTTCTGCGTTCAGCATCGACAGCGCGGTTGTGTTATGTGATATTGAATTTTAAAATGAAGTCCATCAAAATAATAGATATTTAATATATAACAAGATTGAAAAAGAAAACGTCGACATTGGGCGCATCCTTTAAATATCAAATGGCCAGTTTCATTGTCTATATGTAACTTTAACGAGAGTTACCAACAAAATTTATTCAGTTTTATCTTACTTACGACAATGCGTTGACGGAAAAGGAAGACGCTGTACGCTCGACGCACTAACGCATCATCGGTTGGGTATGAAAGGTTGAATGTTTTATTACATATTTGTCGACCAATAATACGCGACGCATTTTCTGTCAGATATGTACCGACCCTAAGAGCATGTACAGGGTGTCACAAGACCCATCACCAAGACGAAGCCTACTCGTTTTGGATATCATGCCAAGTCATACTAAGGAAAAATAAAACCTGGGCAACGACTTTCTTTTTAAGTACCTATTCACTTTTTTCAAGCCGCTATAAAAATGCGCGCGTGCGATTTTCGAAATAGGTACTTACTAATCCATGGGTGCATAGGACATCTATAGAACAGGTTGTCGGGGTAAATGCATCGATTTTGTACCTAATTACAAAAACTCCATAGTAACTTTGAGCCTCAATATCTCCTGAACCAGTAATTTCCCAGGTATGATGCCGAAGCAAAAAATGTTCGTTCATTGGTACAATATGGGGTTTCAGGTTTCGTTAAGGGTCTTTTTACACCCTGTATATTTTTACAAATCTGCTGTAGCTTGCAAAAGCCTGATAATCTCATCTACTTTTGACGAGTAACTCAAAATTTCAGTCTGGAATGGTCCTTGTTCTTAGGAAGCGCTAATTTTAGTTGATGCAAAGATACCATGTATTGTCTGATAGGAGTTAGTGCACAGCAATACCGCAGCAAAGTTAAGCAATCGTGACAGAAGATACGCTAGGATGGGTGACCGCTTGATCTGGGGGCCAATTCTCGTATTTTATATGGGTTACATTGAAATTATATTATGAACGAAATAAGATTATATTATAAGCAGCGACAGCCTAGTGGACAGACCGACAGACTGCTACACAGAGGGTCCGGGTTCGAATCTGCGGCGCGCACCGATGACATTTCGGAGTTATGTGCGTATTAAATTGTTAATTATCGCTTGCTAAACAGTGAAGGAAACCATCGTGAGGAAACCTGCATGTGTGAGAGTTCTCGATAATGTTCTCGAAAGACATGTGAAGTCTGCCAACCCGCACTTGCCCAGCGTGGTGGACTATGGCCTTACCCTTCTCATAATGGGAAGAGGCCCGTGCCCAGCTGTGGGACAGTATAAAGGGTTGATGATGATGATGATGATGAGATTATATTTTGAATTGACTCAGAATCGATATTCGCTAACCTAATGTCATCATCGTAGAATTTGAAATAAACAGTACGTCGTTGACACATATTTTGACACTTGTTTCAATTTACGGTCTAGTCAAAATTTCATTCATTTGTGTAAGTGTGACACTGAAATAATATCGAAACTATTTTGAACAAATTCATTTAGGCGAATTGGGCCTCTGACCAAGGATCCGAGGTTATACAAGAGCGCTATTCTGCTTTGGAGTGCACAAGCCGTCAGTCCCGGTTCTTGTTTCAGGATCCTAGTCATTAGGCAGTTATCGTTATCTACGTTGGTCACACACTCATAAAAACCTTTGCCTAAAATCTTGATATATTTTATTTAAGTATGTGCCAAATAACTTGAGATAAGCTGTTATTTAAATTAGTGACAAACATGTCAAGTTCACTGGATCGTTAAATTTGTTTACACTTAGCAATAGGGTCAGGGGTAGTTAATAAGATATAAATATCTATAATATAGTGGTTTAAGCGGCCACCTCGCCGTCTGACACTGCGCGAGTGTTGTGGGTTCGATCCCCACACGAGACAATACTACTTTGTGTGATCCATAAACTGTTGTTTCGAGTCTGTTCATTGTGTCCGTTCGTTGTATGTTTGTAAAGTCCCCTGCGACACAGGATTTATTCCTAATGCGGGAGTTGTTTTTAAAAAAAAAGAAATTGGCTATGTAATATGTAATGCTGATAATATAAATATTGCAGATGCGACAATCGCGTTGGTAATGTCTGTATTTTTAGCCTTTTCTATCTCTAGATTCTCCAATCGAAATCACTAATTTTCGCCCCATCGTTATCCCGGTTGTAACCAAGGCTTACACGCCTTAGAGCCCGAGGTCCGCCTAGTGGTCTAACCAGATATGACAGAATATCAACTTTTCCACAGAGCGACTGCCGTCTGACCGCAACCCAAAGGGATAGCGATATTCCATGGTTTAGACTACTTTAGACTCATTGACATATATTCTAACGATTTAGACTAGTATCAGTTTATTTGAGGGTACTGACTCCCCGTAACGACTGTCAAAGATCTTCATGACGGCCGGGACCGACGGTTTAACGTGCTCTCCGAGGCACGGGGCAGGCGATAATTAACAATTTAATACACAGTTAACTTCGAAAAGTCATTGGTGCGTGCCGTGGATTGGAAACCGATACCCTCTGCATGGCAGTCCGTTGGTATCTCCACTAGGCTAGCCGCTAGCGCTGCCTTGAACTCGAAATTAGTATGCGGTGGTAAACTGCTTAGCATAAGCTCTTGGGTTCATCCACATAGCGCTTGTTAAACATTGGTGGCGGAGGAGGATATATCGCGAGGAAACTTGCATCTCTGAGAGTTTTCCTTACTCTGCTCGAAAGACACGTACAATCTATCAGCCCAGACCAGATCAGTTTGGCCAGCATGATGGACTATGGCTTAACTCATCGTCTTCTCAAGGTCAGTGCGACAGTTTATATTTAGGGCTGGTGATGATGATTTCTGTTTAGTAATTAGGTTTCGTCTTATTTACCTTATGAACATAGACTTAAGTAAGTATTCTTTAGGACTTCACTAAGTAATGCTTAGTACAATATTCTGTAGAGATTAATAAAAAATGATATTACTTTTTTAGGTACATGTTACGTTGATGACATTAAATTGTGATACAAATTATTATATTCTTTGATCTTGATGCACATGTTTGTAATTAATCTTAGTAATTTAGGCAGACATCTTATAAATTAGATAATATCTAAATTGACATTGAACACCTAATTATAATTATTGCCATAAAAAAATGTAATTTTAAAATTTTAACTTGCACATTGTTTTTTGTTTAGGTATAGCGGTCCTGCCCGATCCCGCGGGAATTACTGGAAATTCCTTCATAGTGCGTCTCTGGGCTCCCCAAAAGACATACATGCCAAAATTCAGCTGCTCATTGTCTGTCAGTCAGACAGTAACACAAATAACGTAGTAGTAACGTAATTAATATTTACAGACAATTTATTCGATTCATATGAAATTATAATATAGCCGAAACTATTGGGCGCAGGAAGCTGAAATTTGGCATGTGTGTTCCTTGGGGACCGCAGGGGTGCACTAAGAAGGGATTTCCCGAAATTCCCACGGGATCGGCCAAAATGGATAAATTTAAAAAAAATGCAGCCGTAGCTGCTGGCGTCCTCTAGTACTTGATAAAATCATGCTAATGCAATCATGCTTTCTTCTCTGTGAGCTCCAAGCAGTAAATATACAAAAATGTCAACTTCATAATAACAATATGGCCAGCGTAGAGGACTATAGCACGGTGACTTTGGCATGACCTCATAGTGAGAAGAGGCCCACCCTCGGCAGTGGGACAATTATTAAAGGGCTGATGATGATGGGAATCGGAGGGCTAATGCCAGCCGTCTCGCCCGTCCCTCCCTTAGTCCTTTACTGACATTTCTCTAAATATTTCGTACTATAACATAACTTGACGCCTTTTATCCCTGAAGGAGTAGGCAGAGGTGTATTACGCACCCACACTTCGCCAGTTTTTAGTTTATGTTTAGGTCCCAATGTAATAGGGGGCGAGCCTATTGCCATCTACCGGGCACATTATTAAGCGAGCGATAATAAACATTTTTAATACACACATAACTTTGAAAAGTCGAACCACATCGAACCCGAGAACATCGTCTCGGCAGTCCATTACGTACACCACTGGGCTATCGCCGCCTTTTTATATATTTCGTACTATCTTTTTAAATAATCTTATCTCATACTACCTGAGCACGCGGTTACACTCGTGTTATCTAGAGCTACTGCTCCACACCCGTGGTGCACAGCGTATGTTGCCTTTATCCATCCTCGATATATTGGTTATCCGACACTAATAAAAAATCAAATAAGGCCAATAGTTCCTAAGATTAGCGAATTCTACCAAACAAAGCACTTCAGCTTTACAATATTAGTAGGTATAGATAGTTCTCCCCCCCGGGGGATCTCCACCTTGTCGTGGTGGTGGGCTTAGTAACCGTGGCTTGGACACCCGCGGTGAAGCTAAGAGAGATCCCGGGAGTGGACGCTCCGCATGGGCTTGATGGAGGCCTGCGCAGGATACGTAAAAAAGTGCGGGTGCGGGGGACAGTTCTCTCTGTCCGTCGCAGTCGGGTGCGGTCGCGGGAGGAGAGGCGTGTCGGTGTTGCGTTGCCGCGCGCCCTATCTCCCGCGACCAAATGGGGGCGCACCATCGTTGCGTCGTGGTGGTGCCGCTAAGGAAGAGGAGATGCGGTGTAGTCAGGTAGCCGTCCACCCTATCCTCTGCGGCAGTTTCAGTGCCTGCGGACGGCGAGCGCTGAGGCTGCTCCCCGTCCGCCAAAAGGCAAGGCGGCGGCGTAGGGTCTGCTCCGCCTCCCAAGTCATAACGAGACGGGGCTCGCCAACACCAACGGCGGGCAATCCCGGGCGAGGTCACAGAAAAGAATGCTATCCGCGAATCGCGTGACTCCGCCACTGAACTACACGGGACCCGTAGGGACGCCGCGGTGGTTTTAGTGGGTATGCCCCGTTATAGGGGAGAGCCTCCACTAACCTCCTGCGCCAGTCCATAGCCCGGTCGAACTCACTCCGGCCGGGTTGGTGTCGAGTTGAGATGGCTCATAAGGAGAGTTTCCAACGTAGTGAACAACAAAAAAAGGTATAGGTAGTTACATATGTACATACATAGATACTATGTATTGAAAAATCTTCATGAATTAAAAATATTATAGTCATACAATGGTATGTGCTTAAGACTAAGCGCCTTTTTCAAGCATAGCAATATTGAGAGCTGACTAGCAATTATAAGATAAGTAAGTAGGAAACATTGTTATAATTGTTATATAGGTACAGTTAATAGTTGTAGAGGTAGTCCGTAGTACAATTAATTGAAGATTATATTTTTTTTTTTAAATTAGGAATGGATATATACATTTCAAAATAAGTATTAATCATTAGGTAACATTCATTATAATTTTATCTTATTAGTTATAGCATAAACATAGAATTAGTATTAATAGATCCATATAGAATTAGAAAATACAAATAATTAATTATGTCCTTATTTAAAATATGTCAAAATAAATCAGCTCGTGTAATCAAGAGCTTCGTCATGGTCATATACTTATTATTTAGAGATGTAGGTATTATTATCATGAATATATTACTATTATTATTTTGAATATATTATTATGAATATATTATTATGATTATAAGTATTACTATTATTATTATTACGTCTCTAACAAATCAATAATAATACCACCAGCCATGTACACTACTAAGATACGTTAGATGCTAAATAGATATCTAAGATGCTGTAAGCCGTTACCGTAAAGATAACGACTTACATAACATGTGTTAGAGAGAGATGAACAGTTGTTCAAGTTTAAAGATGAGTTATGTAACTACTTTTATCCACACGAAAGTAATGCAAGATAAGATATTGATATATTAACCTCTTCGATATTGCTTTAGTCTTTCTTCAGATTTAGAATACAAAATATCGCTCGATCGGGGGGATGGGCCTCGTTAGCCTTGGATGGCAACCCGTCTAGGAGAAGGAAAACTCCGAAATTAAACCACTCTCTTTGGGGGGATGGGCCTCGTCAGCTTTGGATGGCAACCCGTCTAGGAGAAGCAAAACTCCGAAATAAAACCAACATTCAGGGAGCATACCCGAAAACAAACCCCAATCCAAGGTGTCAACCGACCCGTGCCGAGGGATTCATGGCCAGAGGGCAAGCTGATCGCTAACGGAGGGTGCATGTGTTGGTGGTCACAGGGCACAGCTAGTATTCCATCTTACCCCGTACAGGGCTCTGCGGGGATCGACATTCTAAATCCCTATTACTCGTGGGAACGCTATGAGAACTGAAAATAATATTTCCCACCCATACGTCTCGTTTCCCGCGAGGGCGAAAAGCGGCCTACGGAAAGCCGGTTTGCAACATTAAATGTTGGAGGAGGAATGGATAGTAAATTGAATGAAGTATGCCAGATGATGGATGATAGAAAGATTGATGTTCTATGTGTGAATGAGACAAAAAGGAAAGGTTGTGGACCCACCAAGCATGACAGCTACACGGCTTATTGGTCTGGGGTAGACAGTACCACCAGAGCCTGCAAGGGAGTTGATTTAATACTGTCTGCGCGAATGAATGAGTGCGTTAAGGAATATGAATGTGTAAATGCTAGACTATTGTGGATGAGAATGCAAGTAGGACTTACTCGTCTCTTTATTGAAGGGGTTTACGCCCCGGTCAAGTATGTCATAGCGGGTATGTCACAGCAAGAACAAGACGAAAGGCAGGAATTTTGGGAGAACTTAAGAGCGATTTTGAGGAAATGTAAGGATAACGAAAGATTGATCTTGTTAGGTGATTTCAATGGATGGGTGGGAGTAAAACGAGATGGATTTGAAAGGGTTTTAGGTGGATTTGGTGATGAGAGTGTGAATGAAAATGGAAAAGTTTTGCTTGAGGTTTGTTTAGAGTGGAGCCTTTGTGTGACAAACACCATGTTTGATCACAAAAGGATACACACATGTATACGCGTGAGGCTAAGAATGTTAGAAGAAGTATGATTGATTTTGTAATTGTAGATGAACGTTTGAGAAAGAATGTGTTAGATACAAGGGTGTATCGAGGGATCGGCATCCACACAGACCACTTCTTGGTGATGAGCCGGATAAGTGGACTCTTTAAAGGATGGCGACACCGAGAACATTATGAAAATAGGGTCCTAGAAAGAATAAAAGTAGAAAATCTGCAAGAAAAATATGTGAAAGATGAGTATAAGCGAAGATTGATAGCAAGATTTGAGAGGTTCGATGGCATAAATGATATGGAAGAATTATGGCAATATTTTAAAGAAGAGATAGTATGTGTAGCGTCTGAAGTATGTGGTGTGATCAAGAGACGGAAAGTACGAAAGGTTAAGAATACATGGTGGGACAAGGATGTACAATCAGCAGTGTCAGAGAAGAAGAAAGCTTGGTTAGATTGGTTGGCTGCCAGAGCAAATGAAAGAATGGGAAAGGCAACGAGTGATGACATAGATGAAGCAAGAAAGGAGTTTGTTAGGTCAAAAAGAATTGTGAAAGAAATTGTTAAAAGGAAAAAGAGGAAAAGAAAGATGAGTTTGATAGCAGACTATCTGAAGATTTCCAGAGAAACATAAAGTTTTTCTGGAAATCCGTTCGTGCAGTTCGAGGAAGAACTCAATCCTCAGAATACACGTCAATCAGAGACAAGAATGGAAAGATACTGAATGGTGAATCATGCGTGCTGAAGAGATGGAAGGAGTATTTTGAAGGTCTATATAAGAGAACGGCGATAGAGACATCGATCGACGAAATTAATAGTAATAATAGCAATGATGAAAGCGATATTGGTGTGGATGAGATTGTGAAGGCGTTGGGAAGTATGAAATTAGGTAAGGCTGCAGGATATGATAGGATTACAGTTGAAATGCTGAAGGCTGGACAGGGCATCATAGTTGGTCAGCTGCAGCGCTTATTTAACTTGTGCTGGAGCACCGGCCGACTACCTGATGACTGGACCACAGCGGTGGTTGTGCCTCTTTATAAGGGAAAAGGCTCGCAACAAGACTGCAAGAACTTTAGAGGCATTAGCCTTCTCAGCATTGTTGGCAAATTGTATGCGAAGGTACTGATTGAAAGAGTTATGGAAGTAACCGACAAGAAAATATGGGATGTACAAGCAGGATTCCGAAAGGGTATGGGGTGCACGGATCAAGTCTTTTCCTTGCGGTGCGTAGCCGAAAAATTCTTTGCCAAAGGTCAAAAGGTCTATTGCGCATTCGTGGATTTGGAAAAGGCTTACGATAAAGTGGTGAGGAATGAAATGTGGTCGGTACTGTCGATGTATGGGGTGAACAGCAGCCTCATACGAGCTCTGAAATCCCTTTATGAAGATTCTAGAGCTTGTGTGAGGATAAATGGGTCGTACACGGATTGGTTTACCATCGAAACAGGTGTTAGACAGGGATGTGTAGTGTCGCCGTGGCTGTTCAACCTCTTCATGGACAGTTGTTTGCAAGATTTGAAAAATAGTGACTGTGGATTAAGGATGAATGAGTTACTTGTCAAATGCCTCCTTTATGCTGATGATCAGGTTATACTTGCGTCTTCAGCGGAGGAGTTGCAGGAGATGGTAACAATCATGCATGGTGCGTTAGAGAGGAAGGGAATGAAAGTAAATGTAAGTAAAACGAAAGTTATGGTTTTTGAAAAGGAGGAATGCGTTACGGCTTGTAATGTTATGATCGATGGACAGCGACTGGAGCAAGTGAATGAGTTTGTATATTTAGGTACCCTGTTTACAAGAGATGGTAAGAATGTAGAAGATATTGAAAGAAGAGTTAATGCAGGTAATAGAGTGAATGGAGCTCTGAAGGCGTTTATGAATAGCCAAAACGTGTCCAAAAAGGCACGTTTGGCTGTCCATAGAGGGGTGTTAGTGCCTACTCTTATGTATGGTAGTGATAGTTGGGTATGGCAGAAGAGTCATGAAAGTAGAATAAATGCTGTAGAAATGAGAGCACTGCGAAGTATGTGTGGTGTTTCTTTGACTGACAGAGTAAAGAATTGTGTGATAAGAGAGTGTTGTGGGGTAAAAGAAGATGTAGTGACAAGCATCGAGAAAGGTAAAGCTAAGATGGTTTGGACACGTGGAGAGGATGGATGACGAAAGACTGACCAAGCAGATATATAAGGCAAGTGTTGAAGGGACAGGACGAAGGGGAAGACCTAGGTGGACGTTCTCTGACCAGATTGGAGACATCCTAAAAACAGGACAGGTTAGAAGCACCCTGAACAGAAGAGCATGCATGAGGAATCTGATGGGAGTGAATGAAGCAAGAGAGATATGTCAAGATCGTTGCAAATGGCGCTCCGTAGTCTCTGCCTACCCCTCCGGGAAACAGGCGTGAGTCTATGTATGTATGTAGAATACAAAATATCGCTACCCCATTTTATTTTATGGGTATCGTAGAAGGAGATCACTCGATGCAAATATTTTTTTATTTATTTATTTATAGACTCACGCCTGTATCCCCAAAGGGATAAGCAGAGGTGTAATATTACACCCACATTTCGCCATGAATTTTTAGGTCCCACGTAATAGGGGGCGAACCTATTGCCGTACCGGGCACATTACCAGACTCCGTGTTGCTACCGAGAATTTCCTAACGGAAAAACCCAATAACACTTTGCCCTACCCGGGAATCGAACCCGAGACCTCCCAATCCCACGTGCACATTTATGCCGCGAGATCAACGAGGCAGTCACATGCAAATATGTATTAGGTATCCGGCAGAAAACTCGACCCTCAATGCCAACCCGTCTGGCTGGCGCGGTATAGCAGGCCAAAACCTCATTGGCTCACAATGATATTGTGAATAGAAAAGGTTGATGATGATGACGATGAAACTCTGGGACATTTGATTAGTTAGTAACTGGCCATAGCTATGCTAAAAACGGAATCAGGGGAACAGCTACAAGTTTGTCAAAGAGCTCTATACACATAATGCAAGCTTCCGCAAAAACACATTTTCGACGTCATCGTCACCACCATGCAGCCTCTCCTGTTTTGTGCCACAATAGCTACCCATATATTAAGAGGATTTGGTCTGTGGCAATTTTACCACGCTGGCCAGATAGGCAGGTATACTGTCTTGATGTTGAGTTTTAATTTTTTTTTCAAGATAATATATAAATTTCGACTGCCTCCGTGGTCCAGTGGATAGCGTACGCGACTGCTGATCGGAGGTCCCGGGTTCGATTCCCGGGTCGGGCAAAACTGTTACTGGGTTTTTTCGAATTCTCAGTAGCAGCACGGAGTCTGGTGATGTGCTCGGTAACGTTAATAGGCTCGCCCCCTATTACGTGGGACCTAAAAATGCCTGGCGAAATGTGGGTGTAACACCTCTGCCTATCCCTTCGTGAGTCTATAAATAAAAAAAATAAAATAAAAATTCGTTGAGTTAACAACATAATTTTGAAACTATAGACTATAGGCGTTGGGTTGAATGTGCAAGACGGGGTGTAATATGTTATGTAATGTGGTATCAATTCCATCCCACCGCTGCATCAAGTTTTATCACTTAAACCCAACGCAATGGCTTACCGGATTATTCTACGGTAGAAAGTACATATTTTTTGCAGTACCTTGACTATCTACAGAATGAAGTGCCGAGGTACTACAGCTTTGTAGAAGATAAATCTAGATACTCTACTATATCAGACGTACTATGTCACGCGTAGTTTTATCAATATCAAATAACATTTTTACTAAATTGTCACTCCCTTTGTGAATCACAAATTGATATTTCGAGTCCATCGCGATAATTATAACATTTTATCAAATGTTGTCTTCAAAAAACCTGGCTGACAATGGTTGTGAAGCTTCTGTGAATCGTAATGTCATCATCTTCATCACAAAATCCCTTGAAGTCCGGGGTCCGCTTACTAGGTAGTCTAACCATATATGACCGAATATTTACTTTTTCACAGAGCGACTGCCGTCTGACCTCTGCCAGCCAACAGGATGGCGATATTACATGGCTTAGACCAGTATTAGTTTATTTGATGGTACTGATTCCCTGTTACGACTATCACAGATTTTCATGGCAGCCGGACCAACTATTTTACGTGCTCTCCGAGGCATGGAACTCTGTTCAACAATTTGAGTTACCAGGCGTCATCCAAAAGGGTTACACCCGGTGCAGACCACGGAACAGGCCTTGCTACACTGTATAGGTACATCTTAATAGTACAGACAAACAGATGGAGATACTTGCTGATACAACAATGACGTTGATAAATTCAAGTGGTTTGTTTTTTCACTCGTCTTGATGAGATAGCAATTTTTCTGCTAATATCTCGACGTGAAAATTTGATATTACTACAAGTTACTTGTGCATGTAGTAATGAGAGATATCTAGAAATGGCTCAAAACGGATAACGAGATTCTGAGAATAGTATGGAGATAGTTGCTGAACGCCTGGCCGGGAGCATAATTATAATTTTCGGCAAAATAATCTCTAAGGGACCGAGATAGGGGATGTAAGATTGATTGAAAACAAAAATTAATTTTAGAAATATTATGTTTAAGGTGGATGAGGTATCTATGACTGTAGGTATCTGTAGCGTGAGCGGAGGCGAGAGCAGAAGCGATAATGGTAGCAATGAATACAGATTTACATAGAAGCGCAGTTCTTAAGGATTTCGTGTGCCGATTACAAGTGGAGATTGTCTCCAGTTTTGTTCGTAGTTGGCGCCATTGGCGGTGCTGGCATCGTTCTCAGTCTCTCATGAGGAACCTTAGAGTATACATAAGCAAGCAAGGGAGGAACGATCATCTCTCTTGCTCTCGTAGAGACAGCTGTCACAGCGCGACTGCCACGCTGCCAAGCGGCAATTTGGGTCACAGAAAGATAATGTTCAGAGCGCCCATAAGAAATGCGCCTCTATGAAAATATCTGAGCTCTTTGACGGTAGTGGGAGTGAAGACCAGAGTGAAGAAGATAAATTTTAGGGTGCGGGGCAGAGATAATGTCTTTCACTGTAGAGATTGTGAGTAGGGACAGAATGAAGGCCAAGCGAACGATGAAGTACTTTTCTATCTTTTCCTAGTGAATGCGTGGCTAAGTCTAGTCTGTCGCAGAGGTTACATTTGCAGGTTACCTCTGCAAAACTTGATTAACTTTGAAGATCGATTAATACTACAGGTATCAATAGATAATCAAAGTTAATCAAGTTTTAGCACCCATAGCGCTGAGCGCTACAAGTATTAATAACAAGCGAACGAAGTTGTAAGTAACAGCTAGTAAGTTAATGTTTTTGTTTTAAAGATAAGGAGAATATTGAATTCCGGAACTGAGTTACGATATTGGAGTGTCAATTCCGGAATTCCGGTACTGGTTCCGGAATCGGTATGCACTTCAAAGATATATATTTCTAATATAAAATAAACGTGTATAATGCCAAAATTAAACAGGTTATATACTTTTCAATAAGTAGTCTATTAATTCATTATACGTTGGATGGATCAAGATTTTAACATTAAATTTGAATACCTCAACATTTTTTACAGTTTTTATTCATTAACATGCCATGAATAAAAATAGTATAATTATACATTGTTATAAAATCAGGCATCTATTTAACATTAAGATAATAACAAAACCGATTCTCAAAATTCCTAGCTCATGGTTTGCCAACGTGTCATGTAAAGTAGCGTGTTAGGTATACCGTGTAAGACTGTCCAATAAAATTCAAAACACTGTTATACACTAAAAACAGCCATAATCAAAGTGCGCGTCAAAGCAGCGAAGTTAAAATAGGATTGGGTGGGATTGTCTGTAAGATACATCTCGAAAAGTGAACATACATCACTACACAATGGAACCCTGAAGACGACACAGGGACAGGCCGAAAACACAATGGCGGCATGCATGGCTTGATACTTTTCTAGCAGACTGACAAGATGAAGTCAAAGATCGGCATTAAAGGGAGAGTGTGAAAGAGACCTTAGCCCATCAGTGGGACAGTAACGGTTAAAATAAAAACAAATATTACTAAACTTATAAAAATATTTGAGAAAAGTGAGAATTTATGCACTTTCCTCGTTTAATGGGTAGTTGATTGATTCAACGGTTGAAAAAATTGTGGGGGCGAGAATCAATAGACTCTTTGAAATCGATATTTCCCTTATGACATCGTTCAGTTTCCAAAAAAGTGATGATCTATTGGAGCAAGTTACAGGCACTAGGGGGTATGGCGGGTGACAAAGACTTTCTAACCTCAGCTCCCTATAATTTAGCAACCATCTTTTGCGAAGTACCTATGTGATCTAAGTGTCCGTTTTCCTCAAGCAGCAGTAAGCTCTAACGAATAAAGATATAATTATGATTATAACGATTGTGACAGGTGTCGGTTGTCTATCATGTACCTTTCCATGTTTGCAATTGTTATCAGTGAAATTTGCGACTGTAATATGCTGTCCAGATCTTGGGAATCTGAAGTGCATGATACCAGCAGTTCAGACCGGACCCATTTTATCATTACAAGAAACGATAGGTTTCAATATTCCCTCTATATTGTGACGGTTGTGTAAACATAGCACTCAATGCGTGTTTGTACTTCGCTTAATTATTTCTGCACTTGTTTCCTTTCTAATTTATTTTAAGCGAACTAGAATTGTTTCATAAAACGTTAATAACACCGAAGCTAATTCTGATGTGGTTTGCATTAGATCTGCTTCGATGATTACATTTAATTCTTCATTGACAACTATGGTCTCCGGTCGTTCACGGAATTAGCAAAATGTCGGGGACATAGAAAACACTCAAGGGGGAGCGGGAAGTCGCTGGGGAAGGAATGGTGACATAACACTGTGTATTATTGGCTACGTTTCAAAAATGTTATCTAGAAAAAATACTTTGTATTATTTATGAATACCGGAATTACTATATTTGGGCGCTCAATTCCGGTATATCGGAAAAAAACGTCCGAAATTCCGGAATTACGAAATCTCGGAACGCCGGGATCCATGCCCTAGTCAATAATAGTTCTGTCAAAGTCATCATCATCTTAGCTGAAAGACATCCAATGCTGGCCATAGCTATTCCCAGGGCTTTCCACACATACGGAACCTTGTACCGCCCGCGTCCAACTGCTTCCTGCAACGCCAATATGATCGTCGGTTCACAGTAGGTAATGTTGACGTCATGGAATTATTAATAGATCGACCCTGTCATCCGATTGCTATTATCATAATATGAATCATATAAGTAATTAATACATATTTCCGTCCACACCTAGCATCGATAAGTACCTACCAAGTAGCATAATATAAAAGATTTTAAGTAAACTAATTTAAAAATTGTAAATAAATAAAAATAAACCTAATATAAAAATAGATTTTAAATAAAATAGTTTTAGACTTGCTGCCGCTGTCTTCAACTGAACTTCTCTACCTCAGTACACTTTAAGTGAAATTATGGTTTCTTCTAGGTAAGTGTACCAACCGTTATAATTTTGCTGAAAAGAAAGGTTATCGGCAGGAGAGGCATACCCACTGCAAGTAAATCTTAATGCACAACAGCAAGTAAGACACCGTGATGAAAATTACACTCAAGTTATTTTAATTATCTCCTGTAGCTCCTAGGCTCTTGAATCCCAACTGGGACAACGCTAAGATGATGATGATGACTAGATTGATAAAATAAAAAATATTAGCCGTGTGTAGCTACGAGAAAGGGTAGATCACACATTGGCGTCGGTAGCAAGCAGGGTGTGGCAGAGTACGTCTGCAGACCTAAGATTAGGTGGCAAATTGATTTGAAACTCTATAATGAATAGTGGACAACAACAGCTCTCGATAGAGAGAGGTAGAAAGAGGGTAGGGAGGCCTTTGTCCTGCAGTGGGACAAGGGCAGCTTTGTGGCGAGCTGAATGTGTGTGGCGACACTGCGGTCCCGAATGATTCAGAGAGTCTATCAAGGCCTCGTCTCCGCCTCTCCTTTATTGGCTGGCTGGAGTGGATTTCCAAGAGTGCCCGCAGGACTCTCAACTCTGGCTTGCCTTGGTCGGCCGGCCAGAGGGAAGCCGCAAGAGCTATTAGCTCGGGGGTGGATGTGTCGTTCTCAAGGGCGTAACTACGGGGAAACCCGCTCCACGTCTCCGTTGTCATGAGGCCCGCGATGGCGAAACTGGTGCCGCACCGCTCGACACCCCTAGCCACTCGCACCGGTTTTGCCCTCTGGCTGCCTTTATGGCAGAGTTTGTTTGCTTAGGGCGGCTGTTTAGAGAGGGCCCATCTAGTGAGTTGGCGAGTCACCACCTGCCACGCAGACGGATGCTATAGGAGTATCACTGGCTGGTGCCGTTTATTATCCATAGTCTCATTTTCAGTCCATTCAACACCCATCCCCATAATCCAATTGAATTAGGCTCCACATCATTACAATAGTCCTACACGTGCTGCGGCTAGTCCATAGCTGTACTCAGTAGTGCAGTTGTGGAGGCTCCGCGGCGTGTGTCTCATCACTCTCATCCCATTTTAGATTAAAGTTCTCTACGGGCCTCTGCACGTTGGATCCATATCCCAAAGGTCAGGTTATTCTTCTAACACCATGTTAGAAGAATAGCCGTGAAAAAGAGACACAATAATAATATAATAATATTCTACTACATTCACACAACACCATCTAGTCCCAAACTAAGCAGAGCTTGAACTATGGGTACTAGATAATGAATAAACATATACTTGGGCATAAGTTGCAGTTAGGTAAAGTGTGCAGTATGGCTTTTGGAAAGTTGCAACATTTCTTCAAGTCATGTTTGCCATAATATTTATTTTATTTATTTATTTATTTAATGTCTGAAAACCATGATATTCGGTCAAAGCCAATCATGACTTACAGAGCTAAGACGTGGAACTTGACGATGAAGCTAGCCCACCTACATTATGTCATTCATGTCACTCACAGAGCTATGGAAAGGTAAGGGATCTCGCAAAGGTCGGAGCGTAATCGTACGGCAGAAGGCCAAAGTTACTGACGTAGTTCTGAAGTGTAGCGAATTGGAGTGTCAGTGAGCGACCCAAATTTGTCGTGGAACCGATGGTTGGGGTAGTAAGCAGGTTCAGGTCAGTCTAATGGAGACAAAGTCTGGGCAAGCGTGGTGTTGAACGCTGGCTAGATGGTTCATTGACTTGAGCCACCATTCTAAGGTAGACTTGCAGATAATGCCCATGGCATTAAGTTCGCATATATGTATACGGTGCGTACATGAAAAATAAATAAAAGTTGTATTTTCGGTGCGCACCGCGAGTGTTAATACTAAGTGTTCGTCTTTCCTCTGGAACACCGGACATTTTAATTAGCAGCACTGTAGAGAATTAATGTATGTGGAAAACTGATGAAAATCTCTTACTCTCTAACTATCCATGCAGTCTTGTCTTGATTATCACATTGCCATCATCAGCCTTGTATAATATACCTATTGTCCCACTGCTGGGTACGGGCTGCTCACTGTGAGAAGAGTAAGGCCATATTCCACCACGCCACCGCGCTAAATATTTGTGAATGGCGAAATATGTATGAGGAAACAAGTGACATGCAATCTCACGAGTCTCATGACAATAGGGGCTAATTGAATAATTTCAGTTGATTTACTAGCGATGTGAAAATTGGCGAGAATTCGTACATACTTAGAACATTAACGCAAGAATTAATGTTACGAATTACTTATTGCCCGACAAGTCTGAATAGAGATTGTGTCTTTATAGTAAATATTAGGAATATGATGATAATAATTATAACTATTAAGAATTTTTGGTTAGACTAGTGCGCAAACAACAAGCTCAGAATTATCTACAGAATTATCCTTATAAGTGAAGTAATTAATAGAAATCAATGTTAACCGTTTATCGGTAAGACACGGGCATTTACGGGACGGGCACTATCCATTGAATATGTGAAAGGGTATCAGGTTCGAATCCATGACGCGCACCCTTGACTTTTCGAAAAGAAGTAATTTGGGTCTTTAATTGTAAGTAATCGCTTGTCCCGTGCCTCGGAGAGCACGTTAAGTCGTCGTTCCTGGCTGTCATGGAGATGTTTGACAGTCGATATGGGTAGTCAGTATCTCTGAATAGTGACAGCAGTCTAAACGATGGAATATCGCTATCCCTCTGCGTTGTGGAGGTCAGACAGGCAGTCGCACTGTGTAAAAGCTTCTTCACTTCAGTCAAATCCGGTTAGACTAGAAAGCGGTCCCTGGGATCTAACTGGGATTACTGTAGGTGGATAATGTCATATCTTCTAAGAAGCTTAACAAGTACTTAGCCAAAACCTAGCAAATTATCTAACTACATATCTGGTAGGTACATAGCAAATCTTTGCGGAATATCGCCATTGAGATGAGATAAATGCTTGTATCGGTTCGCGGGGAGCGTTATCAGATAAACTAATGCACATAACTTCACATCTATGTAACACTAGTATATAAACTAATACATGTGGCGAGGTAAGTCAGTATCCCTCTGACATGAAGCTCGTAGTGTTACTTAGGTAAGTGATATTTACTTTACAATAAGTGTAATAAAAATCAATAAAAAATATGTAAATATTAAATACAGGAAACTGCTGCTTTCATATTCTGTCGTTAATGTTTATCTTTATTTATTTGACAATAAAAATAAATAAAGAAAACCTTTACCTTTTGAATTCACAATAATTTGAAATGGTAATTTATTCTATTTAAGAAAGCGCCAGTCATGTTCCTGTATCTAATTTTATTTTTTTAATTTCTATTTTATATTAAAATGTGAACTTATTTTAGAATAGAATCTAATGTATTAAGTAAAGTAATAAAAGCAAAAGTACCTACTGAGTTATTAGATTAATAATAAGTTGTTATGGTCGTAACCGTGGTTAAAAGGAAACCTTCGAAAATCTATTGAAATAGGAAGATATTTAACATCTAGGTACTAAAGTTATAAGAATATCTTATTTTCTATTAGAAACAAATAAATCTATCTTTATCTTTATCTTATCTATTATTAATCCAGAGTAATTGAACCACGAACGTCAATCTCCGCTTTTGGTACCGTGGCTAAAGCGCCAAACTCTGAATTTAAGTTTGGAGATCATTGTAGGCTCCTCTAACGGAAAAAATTGGAAACGGAAAAATGCGTTGGAACGTAGAAAAAACGCTCTTCAAAATTCGGGAAAAAATAATTGTTTTACATGTTTTGTAAAATAAATAATGACTGCCTCGTTGGTCTCGCGGCATAAATGTGCGCGTGGGATTGGGAGGTGTCGGGTTCGATCCCCGGCTCGGGCAGTGTTATTGGGTTTTTCCATTAGGTAATTCTCGGTAGCAGCTCGGCGTCTGCTAATGTGTCCGGTACCGGTACGACAATAGGCTCGCCGCCTATTACGTGGGACTAAAATAAATCTGGCGAAAAGTGGGTGTAGCAATATATCTCTGCCTACCTCTTCGGTTATATAGGCGTGAGACTATGTATGTATGTAAATACTATAGGTAGCTCCTATATCATGGGCTAAGTAGGTACATACTTTTCGGGAAAACACTGACTTAAAAACACGATGTATAATGCAATGAATAATAATAATTATGTATACTTACTTACTCGTACTTATTAACTTGACTATGTTAAGCTAATCTGTGACATAATTATAGCAATTTAAATAGATAATTTAAACTATAGATCTATAGTTGGAGCCACGAGAAGATAGACTTTTTGTAAACACACATTCAGGGCTTCACAACCTTTTTTCAAACAGTTGTGTTTTAGGTTTTGTACTTTTTGAACAGTCTTTTTTTTCAATGCCTAATTATGCCACTATGTTTTTTAAAGGATGACGGGCGGAATGTACCCACCGACCAATAACGACCAAACGTATGTCGTTAGAAAGCTCTTTTCATGACTATCATTTGTTATTATGGGGGCTAGTCTCAATTCGTTGTGGGGAAAATGTTATAGCAACTTAAATGATATCTATTAAAATAAAAGTTGTTAATTCTAGATATCTAAAAAACAGTTTTTGTGTGGATTCCATGTACTTTCAGCGTTATAATGTTAAGTATGAGGTCAGTCGAATCGTGAAAAAGAAACTTAAAATAAAAAAATACAGTTAAAATCGTTTATTACTAATTTACAAACACAATTCTTACTATTTAAAAACAGAACTAGTAATATAATAATATCTTGTCTACGATTCCATTATTATGCTGGTGGAGGATTGAACACTTCATGCCTTGCGTAACGAATGTACCTGCCATATTATTTACGTTATGTGTGCACAGCTGCCTACCGTTGTTCGCCCAGTCAAACAAGTGCAGTAATACTGACATATTGCATTAATGCCGATTTGATCCCTGTTTTATTAAAATATAACAGTAATATGTCCTCTATCTAACATGTCTGGACTGAATGTGTCCTCTTAATAGCCAACTGTTTTGAGGCATAATGTATAACTGCATGTCACCGCGTACATCCTTCTCAAATACATCTAAGTATCATATACAAGCCGTTTTGTATATGTTCACCGCAATAAGATTTTGCAAGTTTCACTTGGTAGGAGCCCAATGCAAACATTTTTGTGCCATGTTCTGTGACTCGCGGAAAGTCCAATAAACAAGCACAAGTCACACAGTTAGCAGATAACAAGTCCGGTAGGAATGCAAAGGTCAAGTTTTTGTAGGGATTCAGTAAAAACACAATGACGTAGTAATAATAATAATAATCTTTATTTCTCAAATTAATACAAACATGTTACACATCACAGTTTTGTCACAGATAGAACATTGTTGTTGTATTGCACTAAATGTACTGACGCTGTTCCCCCAAACTAGGCGAGTGCCTGTATTTTGGGGGTCAGTGATGATAGACAAATTATAGTCGCTTAATGTCTATTTTAATTTCTAGATTTAAATGGGGTGCAAAAATAAGTATTGTATTGTTTTGAAATATTACTACCGAAAACGCAATTATTATTATTATTACTATTATTTAATGTCGTATGATGTATTAGTAGTGCTAAATTTATTAGATATATTACTAACTAACATGGTCGCAACGGAAGACCAGCGCTAGTTTTTTCAAAACTAGCATTTTGCTGAGTTGCGACCATTTTGCAGTATGTTATTTTTTTTTCTTTCCTTTTTGTAATTAAATTAACTGTGTTTTGTGTATTACATAATCTGCTGCAAATAAATGTATTTTCTTTCTTTCTTCTTCTTTCAGTTACACCTTCCATTAATAGTTTACGTAGGGATTATTAAAATAATTATACTACCGAAAACGCAATTATTATTATTATTACTATTATTTAATGTCGTATGATGTATTAGTTGTGCTAAAGTTATTAGATATATTAGTAACCAACATGGTCGCAACGGAAGACCAGCGCTGGTTTTTTCAAAACTAGCATTTTGCTGAGTTGCGACCATTTAGCAGTAGGTATGTTATTTTTTTTTCTTTCCTTTTTGTAATTAACTGTGTTTTGTGTATTGCATAATCTGCTGCAAATAAATGTATTTTCTTTCTTTCTTCTTTCTTCTTCTTTCAGTTACACCTTCCATTAATAGTTTACGTAGGGATTACTTATTAACTTTCAAACACATGTTTTTATATTACCTGGAACTAAGAACTTTTATTTTAATAGATATCATATAAGTAACTATAACATTTTCCCCACAACGAATTGAGACTAGCCCCCATAACAACAATGATAAAATATCTGGAACGAGCAACTTTAATTTTAATAGATACCATTTAAGTAACTATACCATTGTCCCCACAACGAATTGATACTAGCCCCCATAATAAAAAAATATAGTCATGTAAAGAGCTTTCTAACGACATACGTCACATACGTCTGGTCGCTATTGGTCGGTGGGTACGCGTCCCATACATTTTTGCCCGTCATCCTTTATATTGTTAAATTTTACTGAAATAAAAATATTTGATTTTGTGTTTGAATTTTGAATGGTCGAATGTTCATAAATTTGCCGATTTATTTGTCTTTTTACACGTAATTTATTCTGTTAATTAAGGCAAAATAGAGTACCATGTATTTTAATGATAGAGTACATACCTACTTACATGTTACTCTATTAAGGACATGGTTTTTTAAAATCATAGACAATAAATCATTTGCTCAAAGTAGCCTACCTGTCTTAAAATATTAAATTATTGACCAACAATGAATAATATTTCACATAACTAGCTAGAACATTGCATAAAAATTTCAAGGCATGGAGATTTTACGTTGTCTGTGAATGAAATCGTCAGAATGAACTCGCTGCCGCCCGCCGCTGTAGGCCGTGACCGGGCCGTTAGGGTGGGAAAGGTAGGTATAGGAGGAGCGGGATGAGGGAGAAATGAGTACAAGGTCTTGGGCACTCTCACTTACCTAACAAAACGCAACATTAAAGATACTGCTACTTTACGTCGATACTCTTTAAGAGGATAACACTTCCTCGGTCGAGGTAGAGCTTTGATTCACGCTGAAATCAAAGCTCTTCTGTATAGGCCAAAACCATACTTACCAGATACCATCTTTTACTTGTATTTGGCCTTAACACTACCTTTTTAAATTTTCCTTCGGTATTTAATAATCATAATATTCTAACTACATTCACACAACACCATCTAGTCCCAAACTAAGCAGAGCTTGTAATATGGGTACTAGATAATGGATAAACATACGTATATACTTTATTTTTGTAAATATATACATATTATACATAGAAACACCCAGACCAAGACAAACATACATGTACATGCACACAAATGTTTGACTTGAGCGGGAATCGAACCCGTGACCTTCGGCGTAGCAGTCGCTTACACTCCCGCTGTGCCAACCGGCCGTATAAATTATACCACGTGTCTTTGTTTCGAGTTACCAATATTTCGACATTGTTGCAAGGGTCATGTTCTCTGATGTACTGAAGTATGGGATCGCGGATCTTAATCGCATTAACTTAACTTATTTAAGGTATAAATACCTATTTGTTTCCGACGTTTCGCTCGTCTTGCACCGAGCGTGGTCGCGGAGAGACTAACAAATAGGCAGGCTATGAGCCAAGTAATCGCGGACTCATCTAGTGTATTCCTAAACATGTACGTTGTGTTGTTACAGTTTGGTGGCAGTAGCCAGCCACGCGGCCAACGTGAAGCATCAGAGAAGCTTCCCTAAGGACTTCCTGTTCGGTTGCGCCACCGCTTCCTACCAGGTCGAGGGAGGCTGGAACGATGATGGTATGTGGAAATTCTTGATTGTTTTTTTTATAGTAATAGGCGGCAAATGAGCAGACGGATCGCCTGATGGTAAGCAAATGGACACAAGCAACACCACAGGAGTCACAAGTGCGTTGCCGCCCCTTGGGGCCTCCTATAAAACATGAGTTAAATATTAGTGTACTCTGCAGTCTAGTCCAGGGCCACTCCGTATAAAATTGATTAATCAAGGTGATTTATGACGCATTTTACTCCAAAATTCGTTGGAATAAAGGTCGATATATAATATAAATGGATTTTCTTTGATAAATGTTCTCGAATAGTCCATTTAATCAGATTTGGTGTTAAAGCCTACTTAGACCTTGTTCCGTGATAAAGCCATAGGTAATACTTAGTAACAAAACATTTTTTCGTACAAGTTAGCCTGTGCCTGCAATGACCTAGAATTGCTGTAGAGCAAAAAGGTTCATCAAACAAGCATTCATCACACTTCATCAAAATTAAAATTGGTTTATTAGGTACTTCAAGCAAAGAAATAAAAAAAATACGTACAGGAGAAAACATAATAGACAACACAGACAGACTGAGTTTTGTGCCTTTCTTTTGGTTATGTTCGTATTTAAAAATGTAATAATAATAATAATAATTGTTTAATTGCAGAAAATGTGGTAATTACAGTACAGGTTGTTAATAATTTTAAAAGCACAGGAAACATTTTGCCATATTAAGATAGCATGCAAATATTAAGATGTTACAAATGTTAAATAAGAATTATGCTAACGTATTTACGTAAAAAACATTGTATTTATATTGTATAGTTTAATTTATGTTATGCATCTTCTACAGGTAAGGGTGAAAGCATTTGGGACTACATGACCCACAACAACCCCGGCGTTATCACGGACGGCAGCAATGGTGACATCGCTGCTGACTCTTACCACAACTACAAGCGTGATGTTGAGATGATGAGGGAACTGGGCTTGGACGCCTACCGATTCTCCCTCTCCTGGTCCAGAATCCTGCCCACTGGCTTCCCTAACCAGATCAACCCAGCTGGCATCGCCTACTACAACAATTTCATCGATGAAATGCTGAAATACGGCATCACACCCATGGTCACCCTTTACCATTGGGACTTGCCTCAAAAACTGCAAGAGCTGGGCGGTTTCACCAACCCCCTAATGGCTGGCTGGTTCGAAGACTACGCTAGGGTGGTCTATGAACATTTCGGAGACAGAGTCAAGCACTGGATCACCTTTAACGAACCTAGAGAGATCTGCTTCGAAGGTTATGGCTCCAATACTAAAGCTCCTCTGCTGAATGCCACCGCTGTAGGCACCTACTTGTGCGCCAAAAACTTGGTTCTCGCTCATGCGAATGCTTACCATGCATACAACAACGACTTCAAGCCAACGCAGGGTGGACAGTGCGGTATCACAATCAGTGTCAACTGGTTTGGACCTGCTACCGATTCCGCTGAGGATCAATTTGCTGCTGAAATCAAAAGACAGGGTCAAGTAAGAAAGAAGTTTCACTAATTTATATATCTTTTGTTTGAAATTGACACAGGGTTTATCACCCATCACTTTCGTCACTATCATACTCCCTCTTTCTGCCGATATTCGCCCAGTAGGCAGTGATTTGGATCTTTCTGAGCCACAGCTACCATTTACAATGATAATCTTTCAATATATTTTATGTTGACTTGACATTTGTTTTTAATTCCAGTGGGGCATATACGCTGAACCTATTTTCTCCGCCGAAGGTGGTTTCCCCAAAGAGCTTTCTGAGAGGATAGCTGCGAAGAGTGCTGAGCAAGGCTACCCCTGGTCTCGTCTGCCTTCCTTCACTGAAGAGGAGAAGGCTTGGGCCCGTGGTGCCTCAGACTTCCTTGGAGTCAACCATTACACAGCTTTCCTCATATCGGCTACGGAGCACAAGGAACCTGCTGTGTCCCCATCTCTGACGGACGATGAAGATGTTGGACAATATAGGCCTGATGACTGGCCTGTGGCTCAGTCGTGGTGGTTGGCGGTAAGTTTTAAACTTTTTCTACATTTTGCAGGTAGTAGAGCCTTGCTGATTTCAGCATGAATGGGCTGGCTCGACCGGGGAAGTACTAGTGAGAGTGCCGGAGGCCCTATCCCCTATTCCTTCTCCCTCATCCCGATCCTCATCCTATCCCTTTTCCCGACCCCAAGGAGCGGCAACGCACTTGTGACTCCTGTGTGTTGCTAGTGTCCATGGGCGGCGGTAATTGCTTCCCATCAGAGGATCCGTCAGCTCGTTTCCCGACTAATACTACAAAAAAAAACCGTATAATATAAAATTGTTGCGTTACTGTCTGACTGACAAAGGACGCACCGCTAAGACTATTGGGCGCAAGAAGCTGAATTTTGGCATGTAGCTTGATATTTAGGTAAACGAGACTATGAGGGTACTATCCAGTCGACAAAAGCTTATAAGGTAGACAGTGTCTACCCAAAAACATGACTGCACGATTGGCGTAGTGTTTTAAGCGGTCCACTCGCCGTATGATACTGCGTCCAGTGTTTAAGAGGTCCCTAAATGGTTGTTTGGTGTTCTTTGTGGCAGTTCGTTGTACGTTTGTCCCCGTAAAGTTCCCGCAACACAATATTTATTATTCTTAGTACGGTAGTTGTGTTTAAAAAAGAAGGACAGGAAAAACAATTTTTCAGAAACAACTTCCATGATTTGAGTATCATAGCAGTATTATATATACACTTCAAGCATTCCTTAGGAATATTAGTAAAAAGTAGGAAAAGTATCATTTTTCTAAGCTTATCATTTTCTTTTCACAGCTGGCTCCAAACAGCATCTACAACGCGCTTACAGACCTCAAGAGGAGGTACAATGACCCCGTGATGTACATCACTGAGAACGGTTGGTCCATCGCGCCGGATCGTGATTTGATTGATGACGACAGGATCACGTACTACAGAGCGGCGCTTGAGAGTGCCCTGGACGCTTTGGATGCTGGTGTCAAGCTGAAGGGTTATATGGCGTGGAGTCTTCTGGACAACTTTGAGTGGATGGAGGGATACACGTAAGTTTTTCTTGTAAATATTGTTATGAGAACTAGCTAGTGCCATTTTATTCAAACTGGTACTACTTAACGTAAGTAAAGGATATTTTCATAATCCTACTTGAGGTTTTAAGTCTACTTTAGTGAATTTTATGTGGTACTAAGCACACGTCCTAAAAATAATTTAACAAGAATCTTGGCCTCAGCAAAAAAACTCACTGAATACAAGTCGTCCAATATGTCGTGTAAACCAGAAATCTGGAGGCACAATCGTACCCTCACCAAGACGAGACAAGCGATGTGCAAGGGCACCTACCTTTTCTCGAAGTGGATTAGTTTATGACTTGGCTGTTTTTTGACAACAGAAACTATATATTAGCATAATTCATTGCTTCAGCGAAACGGCCGCCCATACATTTTGACTGAGATGTAGAGTTTGTGAATGTGAAGCTAGGGTTGGTAGAGTTAGGGCGTGTAGATTTAGTAGCTTGGCTCTAAATAAGATCTGATATCTTTTTCACAGGGTGAGCCATTTGCACTCGTCTTGGCAACACTTTACATGAAAATGTTTTTGGTGGGTTATTTATTATTCAAAACCTAATAATGTCCGTGTGGTGACGGATTAAGAATACGAATTGTCACCACCCCATGGGTGTCGTAAGAGCCGACAGAGGGAGCATATTATGCAGAGAACAGCACTGTAAGAGAAGGAAAACTTGATACAAACCCTATACCAACCCGCTTGGCATGCGTGCTATAGTAGGCCAATTCCTCCTTTCAAAGGAGAGGCCTAGTCCAGCAGCGGACTATTAAAGGCTGATGATGAGATGAATAATCACCTATTAATTTCTTTCTCTTCAGAGAACGTTTCGGCCTCTACCACGTAGACTTCGAAGACCCCGCGCGCACCCGCACGCCCAGGAAGTCGGCCTTCGTGTACAAACACATCATCAAGCACCGCCACATCGACCACGACTATGAGCCCGACACCATGACCATGACCATCGACGACGGCAAATAGACTCAAAGACTGCTATGTTAAAACTTGGCGATTTTTACGCATACTAATATTTAAGTAATCAATCTCGAACTAAAATCCGAGAAAACAGAGGTTTACCCATACCATATAAACTTAAAAAGCTGAAGCGAGTGTAGATTTAACCAGGGTATCACTAAAAAGTCAATGATCATGACTGTGAGGCCCTAGATGCTCTTGCTGGGGTCAGCTAGGGCTAGTCAGCCATGGGTGTCGCCAAGGGGGGTAGAGGCGGGGCAGCTGCCCCCTCCTGGAGACTCAAAAACCCCTACAATTCATACATTTATCGGTACTTTT
This sequence comes from Euclidia mi, assembly GCA_944739405.2. Classification (NCBI taxonomy): domain Eukaryota; kingdom Metazoa; phylum Arthropoda; class Insecta; order Lepidoptera; family Erebidae; genus Euclidia; species Euclidia mi. Next base: position 35,878,529 of record OX123203.2, read on the forward strand.
CCCATTTTCCATATCAACTTGCCACCCCCCCCTAGGCCCTCGGCTGGCGACTTTGCCCCCACCCTAGGCAATCGGCTGGCTGCAGCTCTTGTCATACGAATGAGAACTTTTCATAAATATTAGAGTGATACGTTTCGCAAAAACCGCCGAATACTCGTATTATGTTACAGATTAAAATAAATTATATACTTAAATGTAAATAATAATATACTTACAGTTGTTTTATTTCATTTAAGCAAGCTACCTCTTCATTTTAAGACCCATCAACCGTCTGACACAAACCACAACCAGATTGGAAACAACTCTTTTTAAGGCATAAGTCGCCTCATGTCTCTCCTTCAATCGATGGATGTACATCACTGTGATAAAACTCGCAGTAGAAGTCTTGGGGCTTTGGACCAAGTGCCCTACGAATCACGGCAGTAGCGCTTTGAGCCCCTAGTGTAAGATTCTATCGGATTCAAGTCGATGGTCGAGGGGAACAATTTTCATACATTTACAAAGGCGCTCTCTAGTGGTCTTTATTATTAACAGTTACTAAAAGCGCTTTTAAAATTCCATGGAAATTAGAGGGTGTAGACAAAGTCTATTTTAGTCAGTGGATAACTAGACTAGTATTGTCTTATCTGTGACTAGACCAAAAGAATGACGAATATTTAATTTAGCGGCATCTTACTGCCTTTATAGAAACTATTACATAGTTTTGTTTAATGTATAACTATTGGTTGAAGTAATTTTAGAATACGACCATAGATGGCGCTGTTCATAATTTGAGAACGATGTTATCGAATTTAGCTAAGAGATGTCGCTAGTAATACGTTAAGTAAAAATGCTAAGACATGCTTTTAGCACTTGGCAGACGATGGACTTTTGTGTGCCGCCGGACTGGAATGTGACTGTCCGTTATTATCGCAGGCACTTTCGGCAAGAACTCAACGTTTATGAATGGACGAATACTTTAACCTGATTAATGTTTGATTAGGTACATCAGCCTTCTTACTTCTTATTCTCAGTTGTAGAAGCGACAAGTTGTAGACGAAATAGTAGACGGATAAGTTGACATAAAAACATATACCAACTCGGCTGGCCAGCGAGTTAGGTATGGCAGGCTAAATCCGTCTAAGTACCTACCTATTGCTTCGGAATGCTCTTGTAAATTAGGAGATTTCTATACAAATTGCTGATGATGATTCTCAATAAAATTATGCTTCTAATATAGCGTAGCGCAGCTTTATACTTATGTCAGTTCTTTAAGATTTTTGTTAGTTTTTAAAATAAGAGTAGGTAGGTAGGTATGTACCTACCTACCTAATGATAGTGACGATTGGATTATTTTAGAGATAAGTAATTTATCTTGCCAAACCAAAAGAATGTCTGGGGCATTGGTAAATTATAGAAATACACACAAGTCTGGGCTCTAGCTGCTACCGTCCAATAGATACCTATAGTCTGCTGAGTGCTGTCAGACAAACACCTTATATGCCGTATGTCCAGGCTGTCATGAAGATCTTTGACAGCCGTTTTAGGGACTCCCTAAAACGGCTGTCAAAGATCTGAATAGGTAGTTAGTACGTATGAATAAACTGACACTAGACTACTTAAACCATGAAATTTCGCTATCCCTTCGAGTTGCAGAGGACTGACAGGCAGTCGTTCAGTGGAAAAGCTAATATTTTGTCGAATCCAGTAACTAGAAAGCTGACCCCGGGTTCTAACTGGGATAACGCTAGGTAAATGAGTCAGTAACTCAGCAATGCTTTCAGCATGTTTGCAGGCATTCCTGCAGCATTCTGAGGGCTTAAAAAGCTGTCCGTATTCTTTGGCATCATGCCTTCACATCCAGTCAACGTAGGTACCTACATACTTCGATAGCCATCAGTTACAAAGCCCATCAGGAGGTCCATTGCCTCTCCCACTCCAACTAACAAAACAAACAAACCTACAGCCAGTAGCCGTTTTTTACAACACAGACACGATACAATTACATTTCATCGCTTCAACTGACCTAGTCGTATTAAGGACGCGTTTACGCTTGTATCAAAAAACCACATATTTCCGGTACATTTTACGACAATTTTAGATAATAACTAATAAAACTAATGATTACGATAAATTGATTACTTTTTTATCTATAAATCAATTTGAAAATAAATAAAAAATATTTAATTAATATTAATGTAAAATCGATTCGAAACGGCCTCTTAAATCAAAAATAGGCATATACTGCTATTTTTGGGTACAATTTTCTCTCTATTTTTACATTTATTTAGATTTTCAAAGATAGAATAGGGTAGTAAATATAGTCAACTCAAAAACAATTTAATTTTTTTTTTTCAAAATATTGTAAATTGACTCAAAAAAAGCAAAAAATCATCTTACATTTTTCTTCTATTTTGCTCGCATACGTGTGTCTTAATATTTGGCAATAAGGTTCGTTTTATTTAGCCACTTTCTTGATTTATATATCCAAATTCTGCAATGAGATCTCAGTCTGCGCTTGAGCGCCGTCGGGAGTGGACTCTATGTCGCTTGTCGCTGCAGCCCGAAGACGAAAAAAGCAATATACGAATACAACATATTCGCTAAAATCAATTTGATACTTCTCGTATTTTGTGCGAATTACGTACAAGTAAATTTCTTTTGTATAAATTACACATTATTACTTTATTTTCTCCGTTATGTTGAGTCAGGATATATTTCGGTAGGTATTTAGATATTATTTTGTTTCTTGCGTTGAAATCCCGTTCAAGTGTTGCGACTGGAACTCATAAAAGAGTAGACCTAGTTATGCCAGGTTGGGGCTCATTTTATTAGTTTTGGTGAGACCCTACCACTGGTACTAGTGAAGTAACCTTCCAAGGTTATTCGATGAGTCGTGCTGGTACTCATATGTGAGTAGAGCTAGGCATGCCGAGTTTGGGCTTATTTTGTTTGTACATAAGAGACCCTACCACTGGAACTTATGAAGTAACCTTCCAGGGTTATTCAATGACTCTTGCTGGTACTCATGTGTGAGTAGAGCTAGGCATGCCGAGTTTGGGCTCATTTTGTTTGTACATAAGAGACCCAACCACTGCAACTTATGAAGTAACCTTCCAGGGTTATTCGATGACTATTGCTGGTTCTTATATGTGAGTAGAGCTAGGCATGCCGAGTTTGGGTTCATTTTGTTTGTACATAAGAGACCCTACCACTGGAACTTATGAGGTAACCTTCCAGGGTTATTCAATGACTCTTTCTGGTACTCATGTGTGAGTAGAGCTAGGCATGCCGAGTTTGGGCTCATTTTGTTTGTACATAAGAGACCCTACCACTGGAAATTATGAAGTAACCTTCCATGGTCATTCAATGACTCTTGCTGGTACTCATGTGTGAGTAGAGCTAGGCATACCGAGTTTGGGCTCATTTTGTTTGTACATAAGAGACCCTACCACTGGAACTTATGAAGTTAACTTCCAGGGTTATTCAATGACTCTTGCTGGTACTCATGTGTGAGTAGAGCTAGGCATGCCGAGTTTGGGCTCATTTTGTTTGTACATAAGAGACCCTACCACTGGAACTTATGAGGTAACCTTCCAGGGTTTTCAATGACTCTTTCTGGTACTCATGTGTGAGTAGAGCTAGGCATGCCGAGTTTGGGCTCATTTTATTTGTACATAAGAAACCCTACCACTGGAACTTATGAAGTAACCTTCCATGGTCATTCAATGACTCTTGCTGGTACTCATGTGTGAGTAGAGCTAGGCATACCGAGTTTGGGCTCATTTTGTTTGTACATAAGAGACCCTTCCATTGCATTTTATGATGTAACCTTCCAGGGTTATTCAATGACTATTACTGGTACTCATATGTCAGTAGAGCTAGGCATGCCGAGTTTGGGTTCATTTTGTTTGTACATAAGTGACCCTACCACTGGAACTTATGAAGTTAACTTCCAGGGTTATTCAATGACTCTTGCTGGTACTCATGTGTGAGTAGAGCTAGGCATGCCGAGTTTGGGCTCATTTTGTTTGTACATAAGAGACCCTACCACTGGAACTTATGAGGTAACCTTCCAGGGTTTTCAATGACTCTTTCTGGTACTCATGTGTGAGTAGAGCTAGGCATGCCGAGTTTGGGCTCATTTTATTTGTACATAAGAAACCCTACCACTGGAACTTATGAAGTAACCTTCCATGGTCATTCAATGACTCTTGCTGGTACTCATGTGTGAGTAGAGCTAGGCATACCGAGTTTGGGCTCATTTTGTTTGTACATAAGAGACCCTTCCATTGCATTTTATGATGTAACCTTCCAGGGTTATTCAATGACTCTTACTGGTACTCATATGTCAGTAGAGCTAGGCATGCCGAGTTTGGGTTCATTTTGTTTGTACATAAGTGACCCTACCACTGGAATTTATGAAGTAACCTTCCAGGGTTATTCGATGACTCTTGCTGGTACTCATATGTGAGTAGAGCAAGGCATGCCGAGTTTGGGCTCATTTTGTTTGTACATAAGAGACCCTACCACTGGAACTTATGAGGTAACCTTCCAGGGTTTTCAATGACTCTTTCTGGTACTCATGTGTGAGTAGAGCTAGGCATGCCGAGTTTGGGCTCATTTTGTTTGTACATAAGAAACCCTACCACTGGAACTTATGAAGTAACCTTCCATGGTCATTCAATGACTCTTGCTGGTACTCATGTGTGAGTAGAGCTAGGCATACCGAGTTTGGGCTCATTTTGTTTGTACATAAGTGACCCAACCACTGCAACTTATGAAGTAACCTTCCAGGGTTATTCGATGACTATTGCTGGTTCTTATATGTGAGTAGAGCTAGGCATGCCGAGTTTGGGCTCATTTTGTTTGTACATAAGAAACCCAACCACTGCAACTTATGAAGTAACCTTTCAGGGTTATTCAATGACTCTTGCTGGTACTCATGTGTGAGTAGAGCTAGGCATGCCGAGTTTGGGCTCATTTTGTTTGTACATAAGAGACCCTACCACTGGAAATTATGAAGTAACCTTCCATGGTCATTCAATGACTCTTGCTGGTACTCATGTGTGAGTAGAGCTAAGCATACCGAGTTTGGGCTCATTTTGTCTGTACATAAGAGACCCTACCACTGGATCTCATGAAGTTAACTTCCAGGGTTATTCAATGACTCTTGCTGGTACTCATGTGTGAGTAGAGCTAGGCATGCCGAGTTTGGGCTCATTTTGTTTGTACATAAGTGACCCTACCACTGGAACTCATGAAGTAACCTTCCAGGGTTATTCGATGACTCTTGGTGGTACTCATATGGAAGTAAAGCTAGGCAAGCCGAGTTTGGGCTCATTTTGTTTGTACATAAGAGACCCTACCACTGGAACTTATGAAGTAACCTTCAGGTTTTTCAGGTTTATTCGAAGACTCTTAGTGGTACTCATATGTGAGTAGAGCTAGGTTTGTTCCAGTGGTAGGGTCTCTGATGTTCATACAAAATGAGCCCAAACTCGGTATGCCTAGCTCTACTCACATATGAGTACCAGCAAGAGTGATCGAATAACCCTGGAAGGTTACTTCATAAGTTCCAGTGGTAGGGGTCTCTTATGTACAAACAAAATGAGCCCAAACTCGGCATGCCAAGCTTTACTTCCATATGAGTACCAGCAAGAGTCATCGAATAACCCTGGAAGGTTACTTCATAATTTCCAGTGGTAGGGTCACTTATGTACAAACAAAATGAGCCCAAACTCGGCATGCCTAGCTCTACTCACATATGAGAACCAGCAAGAGTCATTGAATAACCCTGAAAGGTTACTTCATAAGTTTCAGTGGTAGGGTCTCTGTATAAACAAAATGAGCCCAAACTCGGCATGCCTAGCTCTACTCACATATGAGTACCAGTAAGAGTCATCGAATAACCCTGGAAGGTTACTTCATAAGTTCCAGTGGTAGGGTCACTTATGTACAAACAAAATGAGCCCAAACTCGGCATGCCTAGCTCTACTCACATATGAGTACCAGCAAGTGTCATCTAATAACCCTGGAAGTTTACTTCATAAGTTTCAGTGGTAGGGTCTCTTATGTATAAACAAAATGAGCCCAAACTCGGCATGCCTAGCTCAACTCACATATGAGTACCAGCAAGAGTCATTGAATAACCCTGGAAGGTTACTTCATAAGTTGCAGTGGTAGGGTCTCACTAAAACAAATAAAATGAGCCCCAACCTGGCATAACTAGGTCTACTCTTTTCTGAGTTCCAGTCGCAACACTTGAATGGGATGGTATACCATCAGTCCACATAATCTTACCAGATTTCAACGCAAGAAACAAAATAATACGTTCCAGTGGTAGGGTCACTTATGTACAAACAAAATGAGCCCAAACTCGGCATGCCTAGCTCTACTCACACATGAGTACCAGCAAGAGTCATTGAATAACCCTGGAAGTTAACTTCATAAGTTCCAGTGGTAGGGTCTCTGATGTTCATACAAAATGAGCCCAAACTCGGTATGCCTAGCTCTACTCACATATGAGTACCAGCAAGAGTGATCGAATAACCCTGGAAGGTTACTTCATAAGTTCCAGTGGTAGGGTCTCTTATGTACAAACAAAATGAGCCCAAACTCCATATGAGTACCAGCAAGAGTCATCGAATAACCCTGGAAGGTTACTTCATAATTTCCAGTGGTAGGGTCACTTATGTACAAACAAAATGAGCCCAAACTCGGCATGCCTAGCTCTACTCACATATGAGAACCAGCAAGAGTCATTGAATAACCCTGAAAGGTTACTTCATAAGTTGCAGTGGTTGGGTTTCTTATGTACAAATAAAATGAGCCCAAACTCGGCATGCCTAGCTCTACTCACATATAAGAACCAGCAATGGTCATCGAATAACCCTGGAAGGTTACTTCATAAGTTTCAGTGGTAGGGTCTCTTATGTACAAACAAAATGAGCCCAAACTCGGCATGCCGAGCTCTACTCACATATGAGTACCAGCAAGTGTCATCTAATAACCCTGGAAGTTTACTTCATAAGTTTCAGTGGTAGGGTCTCTTATGTACAAACAAAATGAGCCCAAACTCGGCATGCCTAGCTCAACTCACATATGAGTACCAGCAAGAGTCATTGAATAACCCTGGAAGGTTACTTCATAAGTTGCAGTGGTTGGGTCTCTTATGTACAAACAAAATAAGCCCAAACTCGGCATGCCTAGCTCTACTCACATATAAGAACCAGCAAGAGTCATCGAATAACCCTGGAAGGTTACTTCATAAGTTCCAGTGGTGGGTTCTTTTATGTACAAACAAAATGAGCCCAAACTCGGCATGCCTAGCTCTACTCACATAAGAGTACCAGTAAGACTCATCGAATAACCTTGGAAGGTTACTTCATAAGTTCCAGTGGTAGGGTCACTTATGTACAAACAAAATGAGCCCAAACTCGGCATGCCTAGCTCTACTCACATATGAGTACCAGCAAGTGTCATCTAATAACCCTGAAAGGTTACTTCATAAGTTTCAGTGGTAGGGTCTCTGTATAAACAAAATGAGCCCAAACTCGGCATGCCTAGCTCTACTCACATATGAGTACCAGTAAGAGTCATCGAATAACCCTGGAAGGTTACTTCATAAGTTCCAGTGGTAGGGTCACTTATGTACAAACAAAATGAGCCCAAACTCGGCATGCCTAGCTCTACTCACATATGAGTACCAGCAAGTGTCATCTAATAACCCTGGAAGGTTACTTCATAAGTTCCAGTGGTGGGTTCTTTTATGTACAAACAAAATGAGCCCAAACTCGGCATGCCTAGCTCTACTCACATAAGAGTACCAGTAAGACTCATCGAATAACCTTGGAAGGTTACTTCACTAGTACCAGTGGTAGGGTCTCACTAAAACAAATAAAATGAGCCCCAACCTGGCATAACTAGGTCTACTCTTTTATGAGTTCCAGTCGCAACACTTGAATGGGATGGTATACCATCAGTCCACATAATCTTACCAGATTTCAACGCAAGAAACAAAATAATACGTTCCAGTGGTAGGGTCACTTATGTACAAACAAAATGAGCCCAAACTCGGCATGCCTAGCTCTACTCACACATGAGTACCAGCAAGAGTCATTGAATAACCCTGGAAGTTAACTTCATAAGTTCCAGTGGTAGGGTCTCTGATGTTCATACAAAATGAGCCCAAACTCGGTATGCCTAGCTCTACTCACATATGAGTACCAGCAAGAGTGATCGAATAACCCTGGAAGGTTACTTCATAAGTTCCAGTGGTAGGGTCTCTTATGTACATACAAAATGAGCCCAAACTCGGCATGCCTAGCTCTACTCACACATGAGTACCAGCAAGAGTCATTGAATAACCCTGGAAGTTAACTTCATAAGTTCCAGTGGTAGGGTCTCTGATGTTCATACAAAATGAGCCCAAACTCGGTATGCCTAGCTCTACTCACATAAGAGTACCAGTAAGACTCATCGAATAACCTTGGAAGGTTACTTCACTAGTACCAGTGGTAGGGTCTCACTAAAACAAATAAAATGAGCCCCAACCTGGCATAACTAGGTCTACTCTTTTATGAGTTCCAGTCGCAACACTTGAATGGGATGGTATACCATAAGTCCACATAATGTTACCAGATTTCAACGCAAGAAACAAAATAATATCTAAATACCGAAATATATCCTGAATCAACATAATGGAAAAAATAAAGTACAGTACTTGCCAATCTTTATGGCCGCTCTGAATGTAGCCATCGGTACGAACTTGCGCATGGTACAGTCGGGTGGACATTTCATAACCAAGAAAAATATTTGTAATTATTGAAAATTTAAATCTTCAGTTACGTTGTTAGTTTAGCTATATTATATTGTTTAATTACATATTCAATCCAATTCGATTAATATAAACTCAGTTAGGTGAAGCGACTTCTAAATAAAAAAACACATTGGTTACGACAAAACAAGGGTTTAGATCGGGATGGTAAGGTGGAAGGCGCAACAGACACACCTGTAGCTGCTGCAGTCCGCTTTTGGACTGACTTCAAGTTATACTGAAGGCCACTTCCTCAGCATCCTTCTTTATAAACGTTAATACGTCTAACACCATTTTCCGTGTTTGGCGACGTAAAACATTAAAACGACCGCGAGGCAGGTTAAAAAATATGGTAACTATATATCAATACAAATAACAACAAGAAACAATAACGATAGCATCGAGAAACAACAAAGAAGTAACACTATGAAACTATTCTGAACGCGACGATACTGTCAGAGCTCAGCGTATATGTGATTCGTGTACGAACGTAGCACTCACACTAACGCACGGGAGGCGACAGGACGCTAGCGGGTGGAAGACAGCGCGCGCGGGCGTGCCCTGCCTCCACGCCCCGCGAACGTCCCGCTGATACCTGATTTTGTGTTCTGCGCAGTGTAATGCGACTAGGTTCGGAGCGGCCATAAAGTTTGGCGAGTACTGTAATAATGTCCATTTAGGTATATAAAAATAAGAAACTTATTTGTACGTAATTTGCACAGCCAGGCCTATAACACATAGATACATATCACAAAAAAATCTAAGTCTCAAAGTTATTTAGTTGAACTACATTTCCGCAAATTACCGTACGTAGTACGTACTGTTGCCGGCGTGTCGCTGTAGTGACGCGATTTTGTACCTACTAATTTTGTAAACGCGTCCTTAATCGCAAAAAATCGCTTTTACAACAAATATAACAAAAGATTATCACGACGGGCCCTCATTTTTACTCTCATTACATACGGTGTTTACTTTCGCTAAATAATAGTGTAAAAAAAACTCAACAATGACTTAAAGTATCCCTATTTTCAAACAACCTCCGCGGGTGGTACAGAGACTAATTCTGCTAAAGTAAATGTAGCTTTATTTTTTGGGGAGTAAAGTTGATTATGACTTTTGTGTTTCGTGTGCGTCCATTCGTTAAAGCTACCTAAATAATCACTAAATGCATTGTACTTGATGGCAAATCCTATCAATTTGATTTGCTATGGTATGTAAGAGCTGTACGCGGGTATTGAGATATGATTACGCAATAGTTTTTAAGGAGCATACGGTTTTGGGTTGTTTTAGAATTGAAAGCGTTTAGTTGTTGTGAAATCGAAAGTAGCTTGAGAGATTTACTTTCTGAACTAAGTTTGGAATTAGATTATAGACAATGAAACACAAAACTAAAGACTGTTTTATTGTATGTATATGTTAATACATCAGCATGTTTATAATGTATCCCACTGCGGACCACAGGCCTCTTCTCATTATGAGAACAATTAGGCTAAAGTCCACCATGCCAGCCAAGTGCCGATGGCAGACTTCACTTGTCAGGAGATCTTTAAGGAAAACTCTTAGACATGCAGATTTCCTCATGACGTTACCTTCAACAATTAACAATTAATAAGATACGAACGTGACTTCGAAAGGTGTTTAAACTTCAGACTCTCTGCGAAGCAGTCACTTTGAGGCCGGTTTCATATTAGCGTTTTTTACGCACGTATAAGCTCGTTTTTGGAAGCGCATGTAGGCGCGTATAGGCGTGCCTTTTGGCACACGCGTAAGTCGTACGAGCGTTATAAGCGCGAGCCGTCAGAATACATGTCGACAAGATGTCACTACCGTTCCGAGCGAACACGCCGAAATATGCCCGTTTACGCAGGTCCGGGTTATGTAGCGCGCGTGTGTAAGTGCGTATGCTGAAACAACCTTATACGCTAATCTGAAACCGGCCTGACAGTCGTCACGGGCAGTCAGTATTCCCAAATAAACTGGATACTGGTATAAACTATGGAATATCACTCTCCCTTTCGGTTGCGGAGGTCAGATGACAGTCGCTTAGTGGAAAAGCTGATATTCTGTCATACTGGCCAGTAGGATAAGGCTAGAACCATTATGATGATGACTCTCTGCGTAACAGTGTGTTGTGTCATCCACTAGACTAGCGCTGCCTTTCGCATTAGTGTACACAAATCGCGAGAGTTTGAAAAGCTTGGTACTGATCTAGGTCGCGGTGGTAATGAACTCCTTTTGAATACGATCTAGAGTAAGCTGAATGTACCTAATCCATATTTACTATTCAAGACTTCCCCCATCCCTTTCAGGTTCCATATCTAATCCTGTAATATACATATAAGAACAAAAATTCACATATAAACGTTACGTTACATTAAGTAGCAGCCATCACACATATAAATATAAAAGTGTGCATGTACGTGTGTGTGTGCACAGATAAAGAGGCGAGGGGAGACCGAGGCTTTTATTATATTTGCAGGTTTGCGTGAAAAATGTATGGGATGATGTGACGCACTGCGTACCGTACATATTTATATGATAATGGATATGGACAAGGGAGGAGACGGCGTTTTTGTTCAATAAATCATACCTATTTTTATAAAAAAGCGGACGAAAAATTGTATTTGAGGCCAACCTAATTATTAGTAGGTATACGGCTAATTGACTTTTCATCTTCTACCTACACTTCTTTCAAAATTACTTTAGGTTCCCTAAGTCACTTTTGTCATTTATGCATTAAATAAAAGCGCCAGAAATATGTTTTGTGTATTAGTAGGTATAAACCAACAGGAACCTAGTGCAGAAGTTGTTTTTATAAGTCTGACATTTGTCCCAGTTCGGGCGCCAACTTCACATGTGATTGCTTAAAATTTTAATGTTATTATTAAAAATATATATTTCTGAGACAGTGCCAAAATCGCGAAATAAAAATCAACTCTTTCATAAATCTTGTCATGTTTGAAAAGTCAATTTTTCTGCGATTTCGGAAATGTTTCAAATCAAAAGTTGTTGATTATAATAACAAATAGGTACAATCATCTCCTAACTAAGAGGTCAGCACTTTACTAAAAATTGCTTTATACATATTCATAAAAAACTACATTAAACAAAAAGGACTTCGGAAACTCTTCTATAAAACAAAGGCTCTTCTGTCTGTCTTTCCATATGCATGCTTAAAACTTAAAAACTACGCAACGGATTTTAATGTGTTTTTTTTAATACATAGAATTATTCAAGAGGAAGGTTTATATGTATAATTGACGCAGGCGAAGCCGCTGGCGACGTCTAGTTAAAATATATTAACAAAAAAACGTAATATTAAAGATAACTCAAGAACTACCTACACGTAAGACCTTGATAGATGGCAAGACATGAGAGGAACCGGCATTCAATTAAAAAAACATTCTCAAAATCGCTCCACCGGAATGTTCTGAGGTAACAAATATAAAAAAAAACCATCGAATGGAGGAATCCTCCTTTTTGAAGTCGAGTAAAATAATCCGTATAAAGGTGAAGAGTTTTATTTGTTTCTTTGTTTGGTTGAAAGCACTAAGCTTAGGAACTGCTGGTCCGATTTGAATAATTATGTTTGTGTTGTATAGCCCATTTACCGGAGAAGGCTAGGCAGATGCGGAGCAGTACCCCTAACTAGCGTGGGCTTTACAGCGGACTCGGCTACGTAAAAATATATTTTTTATAGGCTCACGCCTGTATCCCCGAAGGGATAGGCAGAGGCGTAATATTACACCCACATTTCGCCATGAATTTTTAGGTCCCACGTAATAGGTGGCGAGCCTATTGCCATTACCGGGCACATCACTAGACTTCATGCTGCTACTGAGAATTCGGAAAAACCCAGTTACACTTTTGTCCGACCCGGGAATCGAACCCGGGGCCTCCGATCAGCAGCCGCATGCGCAATCCACTGGACTACGGAGGCAGTATAAAATAATCATACTTGAAAAAAAAGTTCTCTCCTTTCTAACTGATCCCATCTTAGCTGGTATGATACAATGGCATGCCCCGGCCGCGGCTCAATCCCTCAAAACTTCAGATCCACTAAGTAGCGCTCCTTATTATATTATAACATGTCTTTTTGTTTGTTTGTTCAATATAAATGCTGATGGAACAGAAACATCTTGTTTGCTGGGGTGAACCTATGAGTGTTAAGATTGAATCATAACTTGCTTGTCTTAACGCCTTCAGCTTTGAGATTTGGGTTTGATTTCCATTTGAGGTAATATTTGTGTGAACTGTAATAGTGGTATACAGTTAGTGTCCTTTGCGTCGTAAAATTGAATATTAGATAATATTTATGAACCAGATCTAAAACTAAAACGCGCTTCGCATTCACTCACTCGCGGCGTAGATTTTCAATTACAAAATACGTGCGTATACCTACAGGGATAAGTCATAAGTGTAAGCTCTGCTGAAATGTCGGAGCAAATATAATGTACTAGAGAATGCCCACGGTTACACCCGCGTTATTTAAGGCTACTGCTCCGCTCCCGTCGCTCATAGCGCGATGTTATATAGCGTATAGCCTTCCTCGATAAATGCGCTATCTAATTCTGAAATAATTTTTCATCGGGCTAGTAGTTCCTGAGATTAGCGCGTTCAACCAAACAAACAAACTCTTCAGCTTTATATATTTGTATAAGCTTTCATATTGTCATCTAATTATTTTGATTAAGATACGTAACTATTAGTATTTAATCAAAATGTCAAAATAAGAGGTTGTCTATACGTTAAGTCTATATCATAGAAAATAGTATAAAATTGCCTACAAAGTAGCAAGAAAAGACATATTATACCTAAGTGGTAGAGGTAGAGCACTTCTCTAATTTATTACAACTACATATATATACGTTTGTGGAAAGAGCAGCGAAAGCCTAGTGCAGAGACCGACAGACTGCTACGCATAGGGTCCGGATTCAAATCCACGGCGCGCACCAATGACTTTTCGGAGTTATGTGCGTAGGTATTCAATTGTTACTTATCGCTTGCTAAACGGTGAAGGAACACATCGTGAGGAAACCTGCATGTCTGAGAGTTCTCCATAATGTTTTCGAAAGACATGTGAAGCCTGTCAAACCACACTTGGCCAGCGTGGTGGACTATGGCCTTACCCTTCTTATAGTGAGAAGAGGCCCGTGCCCAGCAGTGGGACAGTTTATATACAGGGCTGATGATGATGATGATGATATACGTTTGTCGTTACGCTTTAAATTGATCAAGGTAAAATGTCTTCGAATTGTCTGTATTTTCTGATGAGTGGCATTTAATATACCTACAAAATATTAGGGGGACATATCTAGGTAAGCACTTCAATGCCATAAAGTATGCCTTTGAACATTATTGTATTGTGTTCAAAGTTGAATAATTATATAAAATATAGTTGATTGGATCAGGCGTTACCTACTTGGCGGCAGTTCATGGTAACCTAATGCAAGGAAAGAGGAATCCACCACGCACCCTCGGATTGACCACCCCAACTATTGAGATAGAAAAAGGTTTACAATACCGAGCTCCTCTAAAAGGATAAGGGATATAGGAATGGTTTGGGTTCCAGGAAGATACCTGACTTGCAGTATCCCGCTGTATGCGCCGACTATTCTTCGACACGTGTTTAGCCTCTGCACGAGGCATCCTCAGGAGCGATGGGCAACGACTGAGCTAAGAGATTAAATAAAACACACGTGTGGGCTGGTTTAAGTGATAATCTTTTTTTTTCTTTTTTTTTTCTCCTTGCGCTATCCCGGTTACGTCCAACACTTCCTTCTTGGAGCCCACAGTTCACTTACAAGCGATATCAGTCTTTTAACAGAGCGACTGCCGTCTAATATTCGCAACGTTTATGCTGTATCATCATCAGCCCCTTACAGTCCACTGCTGGACTAGGCCTCTCCATTGAAAGGAGGAATTGGCAGCTACTATACCATGCTGGCCAAACGGGTTGGTATAGGGTTTGTATCAAGTTTTCCTTCTCTTACAGTGCTGTTCTCTGCATAGTATGGTCCCTCTGTCGACTCTTACGACATCCATGGGATGATATGGTGTGGTGACATTGCGTATTCTTAATCCGTCACCACACGTAGCTATTTTTTCTTATTATGCTGTATAAGTAAGTGGAACAGCTTAGATGCTTGTAGCGATTGCTGACGCTAAAAATTAATACATTTTATTAATATATTTATATAGATACAAGGCGCGCTTTTTGTTAGTGCGGCGTAGCGGTCTGTTCCTCGCACGTATAGGGTTAGGTCGTAATTACACAGTATATTTATACCTATGAACTAGCTAGAAAGCATATATATTTCGTTTTGTGGAATATTTCTTTTATCACACTCATCTCATCTTCTCATACACATATACATACATACATAAATAGACTCACGCCTGTTTCCCCGAAGGGGTAGGCAGAGGCATTTTAAACGCCCACTTTTCGCCAGTGTTTTGATCCCACGTAATAGGTGGCGAGCCTATTGCCGCTTATTGGGACATTTTATTTGCCAGAGCCTCGTCCGTTGATCGGCAGGTGCACCACTTGCAGGTGAGGTTGGCTTGGGACCCTAAGTTCTTGGTGGGAACCCTATGCACACATATACCATATACCATCATACACATATACCTATGCTAAAACCATTGCTGCTAAAATCATTGAAGAGGATTACCCACTCCCCATAGGAAAAGCGATATGCCATAAACCAACAGGTCAATATTGGATAATATTCTCAATAATATCAAAGAATAAATAATACCTACAATGCCCTCCCCCTAGCGTTTCCTTACAAACAAATTTAATTTACTTATATCTCCATTATTGGCGATATCGTATGAGAATACAGCCTTTGATGTTTCCTTTGCCATTTTAATGTTATTATATCAGCCATATCTGTTGTAAGTTGATTGAATGGATAAGAAAGCAGAAAATCTAGTGGGGAGTAGAAAATAAGTTATTGATATGTATTTTGTATACTACAAAGAAGTAGCGTTGTAGCCTCGTTGGTCTCGCGGCATAAATGTGCGAGTTCGATTCCCGGGTCGGGCAAATTGTTATTGAGTTTTTCCGTTAGGAAATTCTCAGTAGCAGCACGGAGTCTAGTAATGTGCCCGGTACGGCAATAGGCTCGCCCCCTATTACGTGGGACTAAAATAAATCTGGCGAAAAGTGGGTGTAGCAATATACCTCTGCCTACCTCTTCGGGGATATAGGCGTGAGACTATGTATGTATCTACAAAGAAGTTACAGGAAGCAGTGATAGCTTAGTGGAAATAACGGTCGACCGGGCAGAGGGCACCGGGTTGAAACCCACAGCTAATACACACGACTACTCGTCAAACTAGCAACTTTGACCTTTGTACCGTTCTTATGGCCAAGAAAATAAGTGTCATAATCGTACAGCAAACGTTAAGCTTGAGATGTCACCATGTTACTGATAGTTCATGGTGAAAAGTTTTTAATCGATCCTGTAGTTATTGAGTTTATTGTTATAAGCAAATATAAATACTTATATAAGTTTATAATAAGATACAAAAATGGAAACCATTGATTATCATGACTAATATTCAATCATCCATGATTACAACTGTCCGTGTGGTGACGGATTAAGAATACGGATTGTCACCACCCCATATCATCCTATGGGTGTCGTAAGAGCCGACAGAGGGAGCATATTATGCAGAGAACAGCACTGTAAGAAAAGGAAAATTTGATACAAACCCTATACCAACCTGTTTGGCCAGCATGGTATAGTAGGCCAATACCTCCTTTCAAAGGAGAGGCCTAGTCCAGCAGTGGACTGTTAAAGGCTGAACTTATCTTATCATAATAAAAAATAACAATATAGAGCAGAAAAGTAACAGAAACTAAAAGTGATATCTTCAAGCACAAAAAACTTCAGAAATCGTCGGCACGCTCACAAAGGCGATCTGAACGTGCCTTATAGATATCTTTCAATAATTTCACAAGTACTTGACAAAGACGTTAATACCTTTAAACCGTGGTCGATGTGTCTATTGTGTGTCCACTAATAATGCACAAAAGACGAGAGTGTTGGCATGTCCGTCTGTCCGGCTAATCCGCCTCTCAAGTAGATAATCTTATTGATACGAAGTAAGGGTGCTTCAGATTCGAAGCTGTTCGGTGCGATTTTGTGGAGGTGTCTTGTTGCGATTTTATTGAAGTATAGGTATGTAGGTAAGTTGAAGTTTTGTAACGAAATAAAACTCTTAACGAGTCAATTTTGAATGAACTGTCTGCACTTTTGTAATGTAGTTCAGCAGTAACGAAATTTTGTAAGCGATTGAGTCATCTAGCAATGCTACGATTGCTATGATGTAGGTATCTACTAATGATATATTCAGTGACATCTACACGCAATTCCAGAATACTAAGCCCGAAAAGCCAATAGATAATTGGGTAAGTGCGAGTAGGACTCGCGCACGAAAGGTTCCGTACCATCATCTATAAAAGAAAATCACGTTCGTTGTATGTATATACTTAAATACTTTATAAGTTTCTACCTGTTTATTAAGATCGAGTAACAAATTGTTTAAAAATTACGTTTGCTGTATGGGACCCCCCTTTATTATTGACTTTTTTTATATATAATTATTTATTTTGAAAGGTAATATACAATTACATATTCTGTGAAAATTTTAAGCGTCTACCTGTTACAGTTAGTAATATTGAGCAAAAAATACGAAAAGTACACGTTTTTGTATGGGACCCCCCTTAATATTTTCATTTTTTTTATTTTTAGTATTTGTTGTTATAGCGGCCACCGAAATACATAATTTGTGAAATTTCAGCTTTCCAGCTATCATGGTTTATGAGATACAGCCTGGTGACAGACAGACGGACAGACAGACAGACAGCGGAGGCTTAGTAATAGGGTTCCGTTTTTTACCTTTTAGGTACGGAACCCTAAAAAGTAAGTTAAAGACAAACAAATATTCGCTTAACAAAGCAGCCTCAGCAGTGACGAATTAAATTCGTCGTAATCCTTTTGAGAATGCGACAAATTCTACAAGAAATCATCCAAAGCTTTAAGATTTAATAAAATATAAATCTTGCAATCGGTTGTTTTTAATGAAAACCCTTCGACCGCCCATTAATTGTTAAATAAACCACTATCACCAAATCTCGAAGACCTCAGTGGATCACACTTTGGTATTTATAATCGCACAGCAAAACCAGTATGAAGCGCCCTTACCCGGCAAATTTCCTTGAATTACGCAAGCATTAACCATTGTGCGTAATGGCCATTGTCGGTTATTTACATGAATGCCCGCTCGAGTGTGAACTTAATACGATATGCTACTTAATATTGTGAGAGCTTAGCTTTTATGTGGCCGACTCTATAGCGTAAGTTTTTATTAGGGCTTGTGGCAAATTATAATGGAGCGATTGGTAGAAAAAAATATCTTAAGAATTGACTATTTCGGTAGAAAAGGCAGATTGTTTCAGTTTAAATTGCAAATCTGTAAACATATCGATGTAAGCAGAGTAATTTCTATTTACTAATGTTGTTTTTTGAAGGCGACTCTTCTGAAATATTTCGTAAGAAGGCTGTTTTTTGTTTAATTTTAGATTTTAAATCCATAACACCATATACTTATCTAAGTTATATTGAAATAATTGTAACAGATTTTTAGTTTATTGCTTTTTAAATAGTGACGTGGTGATCATAAACTACTCTAAGTGCATTCATATTTATAACTGACTAGAGGACGCCAGCAGATACACCTGCAATTTTTTAAAATTTACCCATTTTGACCGATCCTGTGGGAATTTCGGGAAATTACTTCTTAGTGCACCCCTACGGTCCCCAAAGAACACACATGCCAAATTTCAGCTTCCTGTGCCCAATAGTTTCGGCTGTAGCGTGTCTGTCAGTCAGTCAGTAACGCAAGGATTTTATATATTAAGAAGATTAGCTGAGCCCGCAGTTAAACTCTCGTTATTTAGCGCTACTGCTCCGCACCTGTGGCTCATAGCGTGATGTTATACTGTCTATAGCCTTCTTAAATAAATAGGCTATGCAACACAAAAATAAGTTATTCAAATCGAACTAGTAATTGCTGAGATTAACGAGTTCAACAAACAATTAAAATCTTCAGCTCTATAACATCAGTAGGTATAGATGAGAATGCATTATACTTTAAACAACTGGAGTAGGTTAAAATAATGCTAATATTTCTCAAATTGCTACTAACTTTACAAAAAGTAGTTTCCATGGTAACAACGCTATTCCCAAATACTTTTAACGCAATCTATGTAATTCAATACTCATGTTTTGCAAGTTGGTGATAAGTCGACGACAATCACAAGATCGCTCTAAAGATTAACAACAATGCAGATTAGCGCAGCCGTTTTTGAGATAGGCGGGGACAGATAGCTGAATGTTGACGCAATTTGCGTGCTTGTTCACGGCTTCTTAGATAAACAGAGGTTTTGAAATGCAATACTTTTATGTTAAGATTTTTTTCTATTTATCTGAAATAGTTTTGTTCCAAGAAATCGGATTTCTATGTGAAAAGTATGCCATTAGATAATACTTTTTGGCAATATATCTTTTTAGATACCATTGTAAGACATTGATTTTACTAAATAATTGCTACCGAATTTTACTTCATTTTAAAAAGACCATGTCCGTCCTAGGAATAAACCCTGTGTCGCGGAGGAATTTACAAACATACAACCAACGGACACAATGAACACCCAGACTCGAAACAACAATTTATGGATCACACAAAGTGTTGTCACGTGTGGGAATCGAACCCACAACACTCGGCGTGGTGTCAAGCAGCGAGGCGGCCGCTTAAACCACTACGCCAACCGTGCAGTCGTCTAACTAAATATACCACAAATTCTTTGCACACCATGGAATCAAAAAATCACCCTGCTTTACGTAGGAAGCATAAGATACATAATTGAAAAGCAAAATAGTCTAAACGAGTATATTTCCTGCCGATTTTTTATCTCAATACTATTTCAATCTCACAGCACTTTAAGCAGTGTTCCCGTCAACAAAAGCACTTTTACCTTCACTCGGGAGAAGTACCCCATTGTTGTGTTAAGTAAGTGTCGGCCGGCGACAATCCAACGTACTTAACAGATTAGCTAGAACTATCTTATATTGTTTGTATGGATATCGGCAGATAAGTTGCTTGCGTCAACTTGACCGCTTTGGTTGGATTTGAAAGAGATTTTTGTAAAGTGAAATACACTTTCGCTCTCAATGGACATCTCTGACTCTTCCATATCCGTATTTTTATTAGTTTTCGCCTAATAGAAGGCAGCGAGCCTAGTGGAGATACCAACACACTGCCATGTAAAGGGTATCGAGTTCGAATCTACGGCGCGCACCACTGACTTTTCGGAGTGATGTGATTGTTAAATTGTTATTTAGCGCTTACCCCTTGCCTCAGAGAGCACGTTAAGCCGACGGTCCCGGCTGTCACGAAGATCTTTGACAAACGTTATGGAGAGTCAGCACTTCTGAATAAACTGACACTAGTCGTATGGAATATTGCTATTCCATTGACTTGCGGAGGTCAGACAGGCAGTTGGCCTGTCGAAAAGCATCCAGTCAACTCCGGTTAGACTACTTACCGGATGGGTTGCAACTAGAATAAAGCTAAGAGGATGAATTGCTTTAGTTTTCGACATTTACTCAATCAGGAAATGTTCTTAGTATGACAACAGGAACAACTTTTGGTATCTACTCGTTAAAGAAAGCAGAGTTAGGTTCTTGCGATGACAAAGACGTCACTGTTTGCCGCGAGGAAGAAATGATAGGTTAAGGAAAATGATGCTGTTTCATAGCTAAGACGTTCACGCCGAAATTTTGTGAAAGTGTAATAGGTACATATCTCAGTTAAGCTCCATACAAAATGAGTAGGTATGTCAAATATCTGTAGTAGCTAACTCCAGGGATAGATCAAACATTACGACCAGCCGTAACAACAAAATGGACCACATACAAATGTTATTTGTAATTTATTACAGTTTTTCTGTCTTTTATTTTGGAAATTTAAGAGTGAGTTGTCACGCAAATCAGTATAGTGATGTACCGAAGCGTTCGTGTCGATATCCGTTCGATAATCTCAACTCTAGTGTTGTGTTGTCGATAATCTGTTGTGTATATACGCGGTAAACATTGGTGTCGTGTTACTAAATAATGGCTCAGTGCTCGACACCGATCGTGAGATAACGCAGGGTGGCGGGTACTGTTCTCGGAAGAATTATATATTATAGGGTCTTTGTTTGAATTCTAAAATAAAATAATTTTAATTAAATGTAATTTGGAATCATACCTAAGATGTAAGTAAAATATCCGAGATTGGGTTAAAAATTAAAAAAAAATTGATTCGAATCCTAAACTTCTTCTAATTTTTGGCGTAGAGTTTCGTTTGCAGTCTCTGCAAATAATTAGAACTATTTCGTCAGATTTCTGACCGCATAAAGTTGTAAATGTAATTTTTGCTCCCAAAAGGCTTGGCATAGTAACCAAAGGTTTTAACATCTAGTAACGGTTACCTTTTTAGTTAAACGTCGATGTAAAACTCAAAAATTATATGTAACATAGATATTAACCATGCACATACTGTCAATTGAATTATAACCGAACATACAGTGTCAGTAAAATCAAAATCGAGATTGTACCTTCAACTGGTAAAGTCACCCTACTTTCGGTCGAACAGTTTGTCACAAAGTGCGCGTACTTAAGCGCGTTGTCATCAGTGGACCATATGCCATGTTTTCAGAGATTAGCGAGAAGAAGCTGTTAGTGGGAATTAAGATGAAGCTTCTTTTATTTTTTATGGTTACATTGAATAAGAGTACTAAGTCTTATAATATCAGTGGTAATAGGTAGAAGTAGTTTATTCAACACATTAATATAAGATGGGTACTTTCAGGCTTGGAACAAGAGTTATTATATAGGTAGGCTAAGTATAGGTACATACATACATACATACATAGACTCACGCCTGTTTCCCGGAGGGGTAGGCAGAGACTACGGAACGCCATTTGCAATGATCCTGACATACCTCTCTTGCTTCATTCACTCCCATCAAGTTTCTCATGCATGCTCTTCTGTTAAGGGTACTTCTGACCTGTCCTTTTTTCAGGATGTCTCCAATCTGGTCAGAGAACGTCCGCCTAGGTCTTCCGCTTCGTCCTGTCCCATTCACACTTGCCTTAGGTATATATCTACTTTGTAAGTCTATCGTCATGTGCCCAAACCATCTTAACATGCCTTTCTCAATGCTTGTCAATACATCTTCTTTTACCCCACAACACTCTCTTATCACACAATTCTTTACTCTGTCGTTCAAAGTAGGCTAAGTATATTATAAATTTACTTTGTACAACTTCAATCAATGTACAATCTTATGTGTTTAACAGTTTAACAAGGGTACTAACAGTATTTTAAATATAGTGCTTGAATGAAAAGCAATAGTTAATTAAAGAGACCAATAAACTGCCACACCAAGGATCTAGGATTAGTCCCACTGAGTTTATAAAAAACTAGAGGACGCCAGCAGTTACGCTTGCCATTTTTTTTTAATTTACCCGTTTTGGCCGATCCCGTGGGAATTTCGGGAAATCACTTCTTAGTGCACTCCTACGGTGCTCAAGGAACACACATGCCAAATTTTTTGCTTCCTGTGCCCAATAGTTTCGGCTGTAGTGTGTCTGTCAGTCAGTCAGTCAGTAACGCAAGGATTTTATATATTAAGATATGCTTTATACATATTAAAGTATCACTTACACTATGGCTCTAAAATCACGTTAAGTAGTTGGTCACTGCCTGGAGTTTCTTATACAGATCTTTAACAATCGTTACGGAGAACCGATATCCTCAAATACGCCAGCAGTACCTATTACCAGACGCAATTACACATACTTAACGTGGACAGATTCTTTCCTAACATAAAAAATACAATATCAGGCCATTTTAATAACAATCCGGATCCTCCGATGCAATCCTATATCCGTACATAATCATAAAACCCTTTAAAAAAAGCGCTCGTTATCCAAAATGTTCCCAACAATTAATACGGCTATCAAAAGTGAAGTAGTTACAACTATTACAACATCACAATAGTGCAGTGGGTATTAGTAGTCACTGTGGGGTGGCGAGTACCGCCACGTGGCGTCCATTAACGATTTAATTAGATAAAATACACGAATATGTTGTACACCCCCGTGTGAAATGGACTAGGGCTTTAGTGGGCCTTTCCGGCCCTTGAAGATTGCTTTGTGGGCCCTTTTAGTATTGCAAAAATGTGTGGTCGTCATTAGGGTTTATTTTTTTATTTATATTATCCTTGTACTATAAATATTTTTTTTTAGACTCACGCCTGTATCCAAGAAGGGGTAGGCAGAGGTGTAATATTACACCCACATTTCGCCATGATTTTTAGGTCCCACGTAATAGGGGGCGAGCCTATTGCCGTACCGAGCACATTACCAGACTCCGTGCTGTTACTGAGAATTTCCTAACGGAAAAACCCATTAACAATTTGCCCGACCCGGGCATCGAACCCGAGACCTCCCAATCCCACGCGTACATTTATGCCGCGAGACCAACCAGGCAGTCACTATACTATAAATATATTTGTATATTAATAGCTTTCACCCGTGGCTCCGACCGAATTATACACCTGAACCTTCCTCGGAATCCTCGGGAATTACACTAACATCATCATCATCATCTCTCTAGCGTTATACCGGTGGCATCCAAGACTTTCACGCCATGGAGCCCGAGGTCCGCTTACTGGTCTAACCAGATATGACAGGATATCAACTTTTCCACAGAGCGACTGCCGGCCGACCTCCGCAACCCAAAGGTATAGCGATATTCCATGGTTTAGACCAGTATTGGTTTATTATTTTAGGGCACTGACTCCCCGTAACGACTGTCAAGGATCTTCATGACAGCTGGGACCGACGGTTTAACTTGCTCTACGAGGCACGGTGCAAGCGATAATTAACGATATATTACACACTTAACTTCGAAAAGTTAGTGGTGCGCGCCGTGGATTCGAGCCCGATACCCTCTGCATGGCAGTCCGTCGGTATCTCCACTAGGCTATCGCTGCCTCAAATTATTACACCAGCAATTCATGTCAAATGTATGTACTTAGATCATCATCATCAGCCTTTAACAGTCCACTGCTGGACCAGGCCTCTCCTTTGAAAGGAGGAAGTGGCCTACTATACCACGCTGGCCAAACGGGTTGGTATAGGGTTTGTATCAAGTTTTCCTTCTCTTACAGAGCTGTTCTCTGCATAATATGCTCCCTCTGTTGGCTCTTACGACACCCATGGGGTGATATGAGGTGGTGACATTCCGTATTCTTAATCCGTCACCACACGGACATGTACTTAGATACAAAAAGCAATTGATCGCGTGGTAGTTTCTGAGTTCATTGCGTTCCTACAACCAGACAGCTTGCGGAGGGGACTTCAGTTCATAATATTTACCTATTGATAAACTCGAAATTTTGTGAGGATAGAATGATTTCACGCAAAAACTACTACACACTTTTGATAAAATTCTTATAAACTGAAATAAATCCTAACAAAGGTTATATTTTGATGCAAAGCTTCGAGTAGAATGTATCAAAAATGTATATAGTATCTAAGATTCTCGTATTATTTTTAGCAACTATACCACCGCTCCACATTTTTGCTCATATCATTCCTGACCACCTCAAGGTTGCCTGGAAGAGATCGCCCTAGGCGATAAGGCCGCCGATTGTACATTATCGTAGTTGTAAGTCTCTTTACAAAATATGTACTGTTTAATGCTATGTTGGTGTGCAATAAAGCGTATATCTATCTATCTAACATAAATATATTTGCGGCAAAATCAAAGATCAATTTCCAGGCTGGGAACCTACCACAGCAAGTGAGGCATAAAAACTACAACTAACAACGTCCAAGTGCCCTTGAAACGTACGGGAATCGAACCCAACAATAACTGCTCAAGTAGTGTACAGAACACACGTCACCACTCACTGAAGAGCATTAGGGGAGCATGTGAAATACCATTGTGGGTATAAAGGTATCTCTTACAAAGGACTATTATGTTTATTAAAAGCCGAGATTTCTGCTCTTATGAAATATACTTGTAATTGTTAATGTTTGCGGGTTTGATGCTAGGTTTTTGAGGTTTTATGTGAAGTATTTTGGTAGTGAAACTAAATATATTTTTGTTTCGATTCAGTGTTTTCTTTGTGGCTGTTAATTACATGTTTTTATGTACATACCTAATAGCCGGCAACGAGCAGGCTGATCGCCTGAGGGTAAGCGATTACCGCGGCTTCACACAGGCAATATCAGAGAAGTCACAAGTGCGTTACCGCCGTTTGGGTTGCAAGAAGGAATGGGACAACTAGGATGAGGGAGAAGGATCAGGGGATGGGGACACTGGCACTCTCACTTACCTATGTTTGCCAAGACCCTCGTGATACATAGTGCAGTTGTTGTATTTATATGAGATGTAATTTGTGAATATTACAAAGTGTTGTCTCGTGGGGATCGAAGCCATAGCACTCAACACCGAGTTAAACGGCTAAGGGGCCGCTTAAATGTTACCAGATGTCAAAGATCCTGGGCAATGAATACAGATTTACATAGAAGCGCAGTTCTTAAGGATTTCGTGTGCTGATTACAAGTGGAGACTGTCTCCAGTTTAGTTTGGCGCCGTTGGCGGCGCTGGCGTCGTTCTCCATCTCTGTTGCTGTCCTAGAGACAGCTGACACAGCGCGACTGCCACGCCGCCAAGCGGCAATTTGGATCACAGAAAGTTGGTCTTCAGAGCGCCCATAAGAAATGCGCCTCTATGTAAATATCTGAGCTCTTTGTTCTGGGTCTCAATTTTGACGTTTAGAACTGTTATTTATATAAAAACACTTTACCTTTATCCTAATATTACACGAGACATAAACGTATGCCTTTATTTCAGGAATTTAAGGGTAGGTAGAATACATTTTTGTTGCCTATTTTATTACCAATCTTTTTTTCTTACATTGCTGCAATACTGTCTTTACTTTTCACCGTAGTCCCTAATATCAATTAATCGACATCAAGTCTCAATGAGTCCCGAAGTAAAGAGGTTTAACCAGCGTTTCTCCCCCCTAACAACCCTCTACCCCCACCCGCGAAAACCCGCGAATTACCGACACTCTCGTTATCCTTAACATGGCCTTATTGTGTATTGTGAATATGATCCAGACGGTCCTGGGATATTTCATACAAATACAGAAATAAACGAGAAAAATGCCATTTATAGATGCCTCGCATTATCAATAATTTATCAGAACTCATGTGTTCCATGAGTTCTGCTTCAAGCTTCTAACTCTACGGTTCCTAACTCTACAAGCGATAACTTAATAACTCTACTCCTTAATCAAACAATCACAAGGTAGTAGAGCCTTGCTGATATCAGCATGAATGGACCGGCTCGACCGGGGAAGTACTACCCTCTCACTGAAAATCGACGTAAAGTAACAGTACCTAAACTGTTAAACGTTTCGTTCGGTGAGTGTGAGTGCCGGAGGCCCTATCCTCTATTCCTTCTCCCTCATTCCACTCCTCATCCTATCCATTTTCCCAACCTCAAGGGGCGGCAACGCACTTGTGACTCCTGTGGTGTTGCTTGTGTCCATGGATGGCGGTAATTGCTTACCATCAGGCGATCCGTCTATTATCATAAAACAAAATATGTGCCGTATTTCTCAAATTACTATCGACACTATTGACATGGTAGGTACCACGAGAATTCTGTTTATTTGATATTAATCCAAATCCAAGTTATGAGAGTTCTAAAAACTAGAAAAGGTGGATAGAGCCTTTGCGCTTTAATTAGCTCGTCTTAACAGGCATTTTTATAATTTTCCTAAAGTGTGGATTGTTGGCAAACGCATACTTGATTACTTAATATATAAAGTAGTATGTTTGGCAAGTACCTTCCAAGTCTTGACTTTTTGGTAGTGACGTCGGAAGTGTACTGGAGTATCATCGTACTGGCATTATCACGTATGCATACATGTCCTTGGAAACCGTAGTGCGCTTTCTAATCTAACCAGATATGACTGAAAATTAGCTTCATTAATTCATCATCAGCCTTTAACAGTCCACTGCTGGAATCGGCCTCTCCTTTGAAAGGAGGAATTGGCCTACTATACCACGCTGGCTAAACGGGTTGGTATAGGATTTGTATCAAGTTTTCCTTCTCGTACAGTGCTGTTCTCTGCATAATATGCTCCCTCTGTCGGCTCTTACGACACCCATGGGATGATATGGGGTGGTGACATTCCGTATTCTTAATCCGTCACCACACGGACAATTAGCTTACAGCATCTATATTAAAAATTTCTACCAATATAAGTGGAAGTCCCTGATTTTCCCGCTATGTATGCACCCTTGTCATACGGTTGTTTTACTTGGGATTCCAATTTAGCTGGTAATGTCCCGGCCCGTGAATGGCCCAATGTTATTTTGTACCGGTGCACTTACATTCTACGACACCTATTAACATCATTTGATGTTTCGAATCGTTTATACGTATAAGGAGGAATTATAAAAAGGAATTATTTCAGGAGCCCTACTTTTAAGTACTCTTGAGTAACTTACTTATTTTAGGCGATCTATCAAAGATCGTCATTGCTTTTTAGGGTTCCGTACCTAAAAGGTAAAAAACGGAACCCTATTACTAAGCCTCCGCTATCTGTCTGTCTGTCTGTCCGTCTGTCTGTCACCAGGCTGTATCTCATAAACCATGATGGCTAGACAGCTGAAATTTTCACAAATTATGTATTTCGGTTGCCGCTATAACAACAAATACTAAAAATAACAAATAAAAAAAATATAAGGGGGGTCCCATACAAAAAACGTGTTTTTTTTTCGTATTTTTTGCTCAAAATTACTAACTGTTACAGGTAGACGCTTTAAATTTTTACAGAATATATAGTTGTATATTACCTTTCAAAATAAATAATTAAATTTAAAAAAGTAAGTAAATAATAAAGGGGGGCTCCCATACAACAAACGTAATTTTTAAGCAATTTGTTACTCGATCTTAATAAACAGGTAGAAACTTATAAAGTATTTAAGTATACATACAACGAACGTGATTTTCTTTTATAGATGATGGTACGGAACCCTTTGTGCGCGAGTCCGACTCGCACTTGCCCAATTTCTTATACCTATTTCTTTATTCTTTATACATCGTCATAAAGAAATAGAAAAAAGCGTTATCCTGGTTGCACTTTTTGGGTTTTCTTGGTACCTACCTATTGTTTAGTTTTGTAGTATTAATCAAGGTATAATTCAGTCCATATTACGTACCTAATCATAATTATAAAAAGTAATTCTGAAATATGGAATCTTTACTCATCTACTATGTTGTTTCATTTTATATAAAAAATCCAAATATTCGATGTATCTAAATGCTTCCTTTAGGTGGCCAAATTAAAAGTACCTTTCCAGAAAACCTCTAGCAAGGTCTTGGGTATCTATATGTGTATGTGTAGTGAGAAATGCAGCGTAGAATCGGCATCGCAAACTATTTTTATTATAACTACGTATTTGTCTGAATGTACCATCAAAATAATAAACAAGAAAACTCCTTCAATAAAACTTTTTTTTAAAGACAACTCCCGCACTAGGAATAAATTCTGTGTCGCGGGGGACTTAACAAACATACAACCAACGGACACAAAGAATACCCAGACTTGAGACAACCATTTATGAATCACACAAAGTGTTGCCTCGTGTGGGGATCGAACCCACGACACTCGGCGCAGTGTCATGCGGTGAGGCGGCCACTTAAACCACTACGCCTACTGTGCAGTCAAGCTGTCAAACTGTAATACACTTTATTTTTTGTATGTTTAACAGATTCAAAGTGAAGTGTAGTTTTTATCAAAACTTTGCATGCCACAAGTGAACTTGATAGCATTGTCATCGCACTACAATCACTTCATACAACAATACGATGTCCTGATGAACAATAAACCGCCACATAAACCCTAAACAACTCCAATTACAATATTTAACGAAGCCATTAAAAAAAGAGTCGCATCTCCACAAAAATATCACGTAATAAACACGAAATGAAATAAATAAATTGTGAACGTAAGCTAACTGGAAAACGGCGACACCGTTGTGAAAGTTAATTTGAAAATGGAATAAGAACCGACCAATGGCGGCAGGGCCCGAGGGACCGTCGACCAATCGCGACGCGGGGATTTTCGCGCGCTGAATTTTTATTAGCCAAGATAATAACCGCGCCATTTTGCGACAGGTCCCCTTTTTCGTTTAGGATTCGGTCCGCGAGAATTTGGAACGGATTTTTAGATGCATGAATACATTTTTTCTTGGGACCAACAAAGATTTCCAAGAATATTGGTATGTTTTACTTGTGGAATATTGAATACGGATGGCTATAATTTTAGCCATTCCATGTAGGTAACGCTCAGTTAGTAATATTTCTGCATACATAATATGTAGTTTTGATTCCTTGAAATGACAGTTTTCCGAATATTCTGGAAATTTGTGAGAAATAGAAATATTCGCAGGGTACAAATTATTTCATGAGTATATAGGTAGGCTACAGATATTACAGACTTATTCGGGGTTAGTATTAGGTATATGTGTAACTCTTATTATATTATTATACGATACCTAATAGAACTGTCAAAAAATAGCAAACATGTATTTTTTCAAATCTCGAAGGCCATGAATAGACCGAATATTGAAACCGCCGGTAAATATGTAGGTTACGATCTAGATTTCTGATACAAAACTAAAAACCTGCCAGGTATTTTTTAAGTAGGTACCTACTTATTCCAAAACCTACAGATTGTATAGAGGTGATTGGTGTGTGGTAGTTAATGTGATCGACTGCTTATTTTTTATTTCAGTCATCCAATTATGGGCTATCTTATATCCCCACAAAGTTTGTACTTACTTACCTACTCATAGTTAGTACATTTCTGGTGCCTGTTTTCGAAATTCTACGGGTCGAATCCTAAATACCTAAATAGTTGGCTTCAAGAAGTGATTGGATCGAAAGTATAGGAAAAACGCAAACGCTTACCTGTAAAATTTCTAGTCCACGTAGGTAAGTATAGAAATCTAATATCATAACAAAGGCAATAGTAATGTATCTCCGTGGTCCAGTAGTATGCGACTGCTGATCGGAGGTCCCGGGTTCGATTCCCGGGTAGGGCAAAAGTGTTACTGGGTTTTTCCGAAGTCTGAGTAGCAGCACGGAGTCTGGTGATGTGCCCAGTAACGGCAATAGGCTCGCCCCTATTACGTGTGACCTACAAATTCATGGCGAAATGTGGGTGTAATATTACACCTCTGCCTACTCCTTTGGGGATACAGGCGTGAGCCTATAAAAAAATATAAAAAAACAAGTTACTCGTCAAGCTAGACACTTTGTCCTTTGTACCGTTCTTATAGCGATAGGCAATACGGATATAGATATAGGCAATACGGATCAAAGTCGTACCTACTGCTAATGTTAAGCTTGGCTTTTCGCTGTGTGTACCAATTATTTTATTCTTCTTTTTCTTTTATATAAGATAACTCCCGTACTAAGTAATTATTGTGTGGCGGGCAACTATACAAACATTCACAAGTACACAAAACAAATACTTTTATACAGAACCCACTTATTTATGTATGAGTCGCACGTTACCTCCCCATCTCTCAATGTTGCCATCGTCGAAATGCGAAGTGACACGAATGTGCTCCAAGCGTCGATTACCAGGATTTCTATTCGATTTTCTGTGTTTGCAACACGGAGATTATAACTAGGAGGGTGGGACCAGTATAAAAAATAAATATTTATGGTTAACTTTTAGCGTGGGGGAATTTGTGATAGCTTTGCGGTACTGTGATTGTATTTTAAGATTGCCAGTTTTGTAAATAGTATATAGAGAAGATAAAATGTATAAGAGGTTGTCTCGTCCCCCCATGTCAAAATGTCGGAAAGGGTTTGACACCAAGTCGTATATAGCGTTATTGAGATTTTGTTAAAAATCCCACTACTATAACAAGAACGAAAGTTTGTGGTAGAGTGGATAGGTGGTTACTCTTTCACATAAAAAGTACCATATAACGGCTGTAAGATCTGGTACCTGTAGGTATCTATATAGTGTAGTGCACCTCTACCTCACTATTAGTATATAGGTTTAAGTATTGCATTGTATTAAGACACTCAATAAACGACAGTCGAACCAATCACTTATTTACATTAGACTCCCGTCACCCATCGTAACAGTGCACTACCTATAAAATAAATGCAGTAGTTTGTATGTGTGCATGCTCTGTTTTTGCTTCAAAATGGCTAGACTGACTAACAATTTAGCGTAGACACTAATTAGACCTTGGAGGTAGATATAGATTATACAGGTAGAGTATTTGAGATGATAATTGTCGCTTGCTAAACGGCGAAAGAAAACATCGTGAGGACCTACATATCTGAGAGTTCTTTAAAACGTTCGCGAAGGACATGCGAAGTCTACCAAGCCGCACTAGGCTAGCATGGTGAATAATGGCCTATGCCTTTGTCCAGTTAGCAGAGGCCCGTGCCCAGCACGTTTATTAATAGGGCCGATATATATCCATATATCCACTTAATATACATTCGAGATGGACCGTTGCAACAGGTTCCAGTTTTCTTAATCTCCGCATTCTCCGCCGCAATTTGAAGCAACACTTTGATGGCACTATCATTGTGCTAGATATTGCTTGAGAATTGAGACAGGCATTGATGAGACGTAGCCGGCTCAGTTTCCAGGGAGCCTTACTGGAATTAATTGTACGCTTGGTTTCAGGAAATCAACGGCAACACGTAGGTACTAGCCCTAACTAATATTATAAATGCGAAATTGTATATACTTACCTACATAATATCTTTGTACCATTTTCGTCTCAAAACGGCTACTATATCGACTTAGATATAGACTGGCAGTGGCCCTCACTATAGGTACTTTCACCTCCATAGAAGCGGAATAAAAATAGTTATTTGTGCAACAAGAGAGCAAAGTTGTTTTTTGTTTCGAGTGCTGATTTTGAGTCCCGAGCAAGCGAAGGATTCTATGATTGATTCACGAGCGTAGCGAGTGAATCAAAGTTAGAATCCTGAGCGTGGTGAGGGACTCAACAGCACGAGATACAAAAAACTTTGCTCTCGTGTAGCACACATAACTTTTCACCACAGCAGTGAGAACATATATTATAAGTATATTACTTAGGAGTCATAGAAATGAACAGGAATAGATTGAATTCTGCATAATCACTTGTTGATTTAACTCTTCTGGTGTTAAAGTACAGTCATCATCGCTAGTTTCACTCATCTTTCTAGATTATTTTATATATTCATATAATTCAACACGTTACGCTATACCTACTGTATCAGCATCAGCGAAATTTTTATTCCCGCTACTTTTTTAAATCACGTTTTAATACCGCGTCCCTGATGTTTATTTTTCAAATGTATCATTGTTGTAATTCTAAATAAAAATGTATTGGTTAAATACTAATTTTATACTGTTAATTAGACTTATTTTTATTAAAATCCAATAATAAATAAAATTAAACATGTAAACAATAACATATAAAAAAAGTAATTTCTTTATTACAAATATCTTTTTTTTTTGCGTTGCGTGTTTTCTTTGAGGTCGAATTCCAAAATCGAATTTCGAATTCGAAGGGGTTTGTTTTATCACTCACTTTTTATATGCATGTGAAAGAGACAGAGCACAGTAAAATTCGAATGATTCAAATTTATGGCTGAACAATGTCAATTCGTGACACTGAAGATTGAAAAATTAAAAAGCTACTTTTACTCACGCTCGAATCAAAATCGCGTTTTGTTCACTGTTGTCTCGTAGCAAAAGCGGCATGTTTGAGCTGCAGTGGTGAAAAAAATATTTCCTTAGCAATAAGATTGGGTTTTCGGTTCAGTTGCAATGCATGCGTAGATACCTATGGAAAAATACAATGAGAGGATCAGGAGTTTTACAAATACGAAACAGGGTAAACTCCAATAAAACCTCAGTCATTTACCTACATGGCTCAGTAACTAGTTAATGTCGTCACAATACGGTAAAAGTACAGTATTTTCAGTTGACGTTTACTTTCGGTCGTCAAAATCGATAGAATTTATTCAGCCCACACATGCTAATCTTAAATCAGATAAACTTTGGTATACAAAGTAATCCTCTTTAATCAAAAGTCTACCTGACCTAACAAAAACTCAAGCACCACATTCTGAAAAAGTTACTTTAAAAGCAACCGCTGCTCTATGCTATTATCTACCTTATTTAAAAAAAGAACAATATGGCCACTTTCAAACTGGCATAATACAATTTCGCGGGGGTTAAGTTCTAAAATGTTTTTGTTAAAAGTTGATAGCGAAGTTTCTATCCGGACATTTTCCGGGCCGGTTCGTTCAATGGGGGATGAAACAAAGCAACCGAGACGTACCCTGGATCCGGTAATTGTAAACAATTGTTTTAAAGCTTTTTAAGTTATTATTTTTGCTTTTGTTTTGAGACATAATGGGTTAAAATGCTCACTAGTGGTACGCGCTTATTTCCCAAAGGAATTGAAAGTGACTCTTAGGAACTTGCACCTTTTAGTTTAGCTTAATTTGTAGGTAAATAAAATTATAATCTGAAATCTGTTCGCATCGAAAATTTATAAAGATTGCTAAGAAACATTAATATTTATAAACGTATTTTAACAAGATATAGAAAAGAAGGTAGGCTCTTCTCGTTCTACGTGAGATATAGCGCAATGTATTAATGAAATGCAATCTTGAGCCAAAAATGTTAAGTTAAAAAGATTTCGCGAGTTTAATAATTTAGATTTCTGGTGATCTGACCTCACGATTATTAGAAAAGTGACAATTTCTTCGTGTCACATTTACTTGTATCAAAGTGCTTTCGCCGTCGCTTACGTACCTACGAAATATTAGTTTAGTCATTTGATTCATCTATTTTTCTGACTCATCTGTAAAGGAATATGATTAAAAATATAAATTACACGAAAGTACAAATAGCATATACAACTAACCGACAATGTTAACAAAGCATCTAGTATTGAAGCCAAATTGTACCTCGTAACAAAGCCAAGATAAAACCTGCCAACTCCATAAATAACGTCTCATTAAAAAACTCTACAATCTAGGCAAAATATAAAAAAGTGTGAATCCTAAAATTCACAACTCGTTCGTTGGAAGAGAGTTACAGCGTGGCTGTATGGGATGCTTCCTTAGCCTGGGGCGCTCGCCGGCGACGGCTAATTATTTCCCGCCCTTTCCGTTTCCAGCTCGATCAACGGTTCCGAACTCGGCGAAAATCCAAATTCGAATTTGTTCATTTTGAATATGGGACGTGGGAGTTTTTAATAATTTCAACTTAAGTGGATAGGATACTTACTTTATAATTATGTGGGTAGGCAGATTGTGTTTCTTGGAAAGAAGGAAGCGGAAGGATTCATTATTATAGGACTAAAAGCAATTTTCTATTATGCTAAGTTCATAGGCTTCGTATTATACGAAATGTCTTATTTGGTATAACTTACTATACATATGTGGTGCGGCAAAACTCCCACAAAAAATCTATGTGTGCCTACCTACCTAGCAAATTTTTCATATTATTTATTTTTTATAAATTTATTAACGTTGCTAATTACAGTGGGCAAAAATGTATGGTCCAAGCGTCGCCACGGATGAATCATAATTATACCAAATGAAATGTATGTAATGATCAAATATGTATCAAAATCTGTCGGAAAGGTTTCGAGAAATTAAAGCTTATTTTTGCCTAAGATACTACGTATTTTCTTTTCGTTTTTGGTTTTTAAAGCTTTTTTATTATTTATAGTTGAAAATCATTACTTTATCTTTATTATCATCATTATTCATCATCATCAAGGTTACTAATGAACTTATCGTTAGATAAGTTTCGCTTTTACTATAACCTAAGCTTCTAAGCATTGTAATATGGGTAAGTCATGTCGAGTTTCAGTCCAAAGTGACCTTTTATTTTGACATCTCCCGTACAAGTAATAAATCCTGTGTCGCGGGGGACTACACAAACATGTAACTGACGGACACAATAAACAACCAGACTCGAAATAACGATTTATGGATCACACAAAGTGTTGTCTCCGGTGGGGATTGAACCACAACACTTGACGCTGTGTCAAGCGGCGAGGCGACTGCTTAAGCCACTATGCCAACCGTGCAAATCAAATCAAATCATCTTAATTGCTCAAATTGTGGTATTACAAAGATCTTAAAAACAGAGTAAAAACATTTATTGCATAATAATTTGTGTAGTTGTTTCTTAAATTTATAAAATGGCAAGTCCCTTAAATCCGTGGGCAAGTGGTTTTGCAGTCAGTTTGTATACTTTTAATCCGTTACACGGACCTAATAGGTATCTGTATATATAAAATTCTTACGTTACTGACTGACTGACAGACGACGCTCAGCCGAAACTATACGGCGCATTTACTTTCTTAGGCGACCGTAGAGGAGCACTAAGAATTACCAGAAAGTACACGGGATAAAGAAAACGGTTAAATCAAAATAAAATGTGGGACCCCAGCTACGGGCATCCTCTATCTAGTACTCTATATATTTCTTCTTCTCCTTCTTCAGCCTTTAACAGTCCACTACTGGACTAGGCCTCTCCTTTTAAAGGAGGAATCGGCCTACTATACCACGCTGGCCAAAAGGGTTGGTATAGGGTTTGTATCAAGTTTTCCTTCTCTTACAGCGCTGTTCTCTGCATAATATGCTCCCTCTGTCGGCTCTTACGACACCCATGGGATGATATGGGGTGGTGACATTCCGTATTCCTAATCCGTCACCACACGGACATATTTATGTAAGATATATTGATGTAAGTTCAAACTTACTGTTCTTTACATTATAATTATATAGCATCTGCATCTTTTCTCTCTACGCCACTCAAAGGTAGACTGGGAGATAATAGCCATGGCGTTATACGCTGTGTGTATAAAAAAATAATAAAAAATAAATGAACATTGTTCACAGATCATACAAAATAAGTTAGCGGGTCTTAATCGATAACTTAACTTATTTAAGGTATAAATACCTATTTGTTTCCGACGTTTCGCTCGTCTTGCACCGAGCGTGGTCGCGGAGAGACTGATGAGAGCTCAGCGCCGTCTTGTGGAAGTGCGGGTTTCGGCACCTACCCTCACTTGGTCTTTATTTAAGTTCGCAATGTCGATACTCCGACACACTACACTAATGACGTCTACACACTGTTGAGATTTATCACTGCGGCGGTGTTTACATTTGCTGATGACTGGATTCCAAATTTAAAATCGATTGTTCACAGATTATCTACCTACGTAAAATTAAGAGCCCAGATCTTAGGTATTAAATCAAGAAATATAACAAAGAAAATATATAAGCAACCTGCTACAAACTGTGGCGTGTATATCGAGGCCACATGATCACGGGAAGCCAGCCTCCGTGATCAGTTGGTTCAGAACTCATCTCAGCACGCGTTGATTACGACGCTTTGTCTTAAAGTTTTCTCCTTCGAAACGCGCTTGTGTGCCTTACTTCGAACAAAGATGGGAAATCTTTAACCTGTCTTAAATATCTGTGTACTCGACTAGACTTCACCCGTGGATTTGCCTGCATGAATGTCCAATCAAAATAGTTTATTCACTTAGGAAATGAATACAGATTTACATAGAAGCGCAGTTCTTAAGGATTTCGTGTGCCGATTGCAAGTGGAGACTGTCTCCAGTTTAGTTCGTAGTTGGCGCCGTTGTTGGCGCCGTTGTTGGCGTCGTTCTCCGTCTCTCGTGTTTAAGATACACAGGAGGAACGTTCGTCTTTCTTGATCTCGTAGAGACAGCTGTCACAGCGCGACTGCCACTTTGGATCACAGAAAGTTTGTTTTCAGAGCGCCCATAGAAAATGCGCCTCTATGTAAATATCTAAGTTCTTTGACTTAGGTAACAAGATGACGCTTAGAAAAGTCAAGTCTATAAATTAATGACTTATCGATTCTACATTTACATTCAGTGCCACGTTCGCAATGCCAGGGCGTAGAACCAATGAGAAAGAACGGGCAATAAAAGTCATGACCACTCTTTTCCATCGTCACATTTAAATGTTTGCAGGGAAAACAATATAGGCACTCGACCTATAGCACGCTGGCCAGATGGATTGGTCTAGTTTGCCGTCCCTTCACACAGATATTATTTGCTTAATATAATTAATTTAGAAGACTCTTTGAATAAAAAATAAACTGGTGAACTAGTACCTATTACGCGACTGAAATACTAAACTAATCCCAATCAGCTAGTAAGTAGTTGGTAGGTATATATGTACAAAATATAATAAACAGTTTGATAATGAGCGCTGAGCAAACATCGCAGTATCAAAGGCCCAAGTCGCGTGTAAGTAATTAGTGAATCTCTCGCAACTTATTTATTTCGATGGGTCGCCTCGCTCTGAGGCGGCCGCTTAATAACCACGGATGGTTTTGATACTTGATAATATAAAGTAGTAGACGAGTTTTATGCCTGTGAGTTTTGCTTCGTAAGATCCTGCTACGTTGCGTGTCGTGATGTCGATTCCCGGATTTATTTATTCTGTAGCTGACTGATTGATACACAACGAAACTACAGGGTGCAAGAAGCTGAAATGTGACATGCATGTTCCTTCAGGAATGTAGAGGACCAATACCAGAGTGTTTGTGAAAATCACAGCAGAGGTTGGCCTCCCGTAATGTGGAACGTCGCTATCGACGTTCCACATTACGGGAGTTTTGCCAGTTTTGCACAGTTTTGCCGCACCACATATGTATAGTAATGTAACGGATGCCAGGAATCGAACCTTTGCTAGTCCGCTACAGTGCGCTGGTGGTGTGTTGCTGACGTGTTCCTACGACGATGTGTGTTCTTCTATATGTGTGGACTGTATGGCTTCGATGTATTGGGGCTTCAGAAATAAAACATCTTCATACGTTGAGAGCGATGCTGTTCAGGTGTTCGGTGCTTGATGGTTACATAGGTCACAAGATGGTGGTTGGGACGCCAACGAACTGGCCGAATACATGGTCGCTTAGGTACTTCGAAACTTTACCTTAACGACGACCATCGCACCGAACACGTGCACAGAGAATCTTAGTTTATTTTTAATTTTCTTTACAGTACAAATGTCTATTTATATTAGGTACCATGATACATACATATAGGTTCTATATATCGTTAGATAGGTCTTATAAAGTTCTATCTATCGGTATACAATACCTAAACCTAACTACTAGCGTTACTAAGTTATTCCATAAAAACTCCCAAAAAATGCCGTCACACAAGGGCCCGCCCGCTATATTTTCTATTGAAAAACTATTATTTACTAAATTTATATATGTAATTTTGGTAGGCCGTTGTGTGCAACTATATGGGGCATCTATTAAAACAAACACCATGAAAATATCTTTATTCAATTCGAACTTATTACATGAAAACCTATGATGCATAAGAAAAAATACAGATTTTCTTAAGTAAACACTATCGTACATAAACAAAGTTTATGATAAACATGCAAATGTTTATTATTATGTTTATTTTAACTATATAAGGTAATAATTAGCAATAAGAAAGTATCTAGACATGATTGGGAGCGCGGACAGCAGATGGATCCGGGCGGCTCAAGATCAGTGTATATGGAGAGCCTTAGGGAAGGCCTATGTCCATCAATGGACGTCTATTGCCTGTGATGGTAGATACGAGTCTACCTTTTAAAGCAGAACTTTTTTCGTCATACCTAATATTATTTTGCAAAACAACGCATAGCATAATCTTCATTTCGCAGAAAGTTGTTTGGCATACACTCACTTATCATAAATTCGAAACTCATAATTTTGTTAGTCCGAATCATCTTTAGGCATAAATTTCATGTCCATAATAATTGAAAAGCAGGCATGCAGCATGCAGCAAGCATCGTTCTGTCACGGCTCCGGCGCTGCAGGGTTTGGGCGGCCCCACGCGAACTTATCGTCGCAGATGGTTTCAACGCTCACCGCTGCAGCTTCGACTTGCTGCAGCCTCAGCCGCGGCGGCGGGCTTTCAAACCACCTGCTCCTCAGGTCACGGGCCGCCCTACCCCTCCGCGCCTACACGATTTTAAATTACACTCTAGGGGCAGTGCTGACAAGACTACGTAAAGTTGGTTTTGCGGCGATTCGTTTCTGTCAAAACTTCTGCCATTTTAAAAGTATGCCGTTGCAAATTCGGACATGTAAATATTCTGCCAATCAATAGTTATGCTAAATAATTTGTATCCCTTAAAAATATTCGATTAAAGAAGATTATGCCAAGTGTGTTATGCCAAATAAAATTTGGAGTATCAAGATTCTGCCAAATAGAAAGAACCCTCTGCCTACTTATGGATTAGATGGCTTTGTGCAACTATTCCAATGTTTTAAAATGTAACTTAATAAGATAGAAAATACAATATAATTAAATGAAATAAATGTATCTAGTAGTATCGGTCGCGGTACAAGAGTTTATTCATGCTCTTAAGAAGAATATCTCAAAGGTGTAGCTAACTTACAATATGCGGTGGGTACAGGCGAACACGCAAGCGTTACACTTGATCATTAAATATAATTATACATAATTATTATAAGCATTGTTTATAATGAATCTCACTACTAGGAGCGAGTCTTTGCCCGCTATACAGAGGTTTAGGCCATAGTCCACGAAGCTATAAAAGTGGAAGTTGGTACACTTCACATGTATTTCGGGAACATTATGATTTATGTCATTATGATGTACTCCTAGACACGTGAGATATCCTCGTGATATTTCCCTTCATCCTTAAGCAAGCGATAATTAACAGTGCAATACACGTTTAACTTCGAGACGTGGGCAAAGTGCATGGTCAATTTTCAGTTTTAAGTCTATTTTCAGACTGCTACGCAGTGGATTTCAGATTTACCTACTGAGATCCTCTTTGTAGCACTCTGTCAGTCTTTCTACTATAGTAAATAGGTAATATACTCTAACATATATTGAACACTTGTGTGTAACACTGTACTGAAGTAAGACGTCGCCTCCCACCCACAAATTCGGGCGTTGCTTAACATTTAAATGTTGAATCATACTCGGTATCTACCCCACAAGCCCCCGCGGCGGCTTAGCGTGGATAACCCCCGGATTATATGCGAATACCTACTAGGTATGGAAGAGATTTTTATATATATGTAAAAAATAAATATGGTATAAGTAATGCATAGAAAAAACAATATTAGATCTACATAGATGTACCTAAATATTGATATTGCCTATATTACTGCGACAGTTTAGTGGACACTGCCTTGCAGGGAGTATCGGATTCAAATCCATGTCGCGCACCACTGACTTTTTGAAGTTATGTTCTTATTGATTTTTGAGGAGGTGCATAGGGTGCCCACCTAGAACTTAGGGTCCCAAGCCAACCTCACCTGCAAGTGGTGCACCAGCCGATCAACGGACGAGGCTCTGGCAAACAAAATATCCCAATAAGCGGCAATATGCTCGCCACCTATTACGTGGGATCAAAACACTGGCGAAAAGTGGGCGTTTAATATGCCTCTGCCTACCCCTTCGGGGAAACAGGCGTGAGTCTATGTATGTATGTATGTTCTTATTGAAGTGTTAATTACCGCTTGTTTTGTTAAGCCGGCTATAATGAAGATCTTTGATTGTCATTATAGGGAGTCAGTACCTCTAAATAAACTGACGCTGGTCTTAGCTATGGAATATCACTATCCCTTTCGGTTGCGGAGGTTAGGCAGGCAGTCGCTCAGTGAAAAAGCAATATTCAGTAAACGATTTTAATCACACCTCAGCGCTAGTATATTTTTGGCAATATTTGTTAATTAAAAAGTAACATCACGTCCTTTTTACTATCCTAAAATTAAATGAATCCTTTAATTAATCCCATCCATACTAATCTCAACAGATCTTCATTCCCGTAAAAAGCGTCGCAAGAAAGTAAACACAAGTAAATTTTAAGTAATAAGGAACCCTAATCAGGCAAGAGTTGGTTAATTACAATTAATACGCCCCCGATGTCCGAGTGGGACCGGAGATGCACGAGTATTGCCGAGGATTGCCGAAGTGTCTCGAGAGATGAGTACCGGTTTCGTTCTAATTTGAAAATGCTAATATTAGAATTTTATATATCGAAGTCGAGTTTTGAGTTTGGATTGAATGCTTATCTAACTATAGTGACAAGAATAGAAGCTGTCCCTTATTTGCTTTTGGCAATGGAATGTACAGATACAGATGTAGCAAAAAGATTAGCTAGTTTGTAATAAAAAATTACCTACAGCTAATTTTCTTTTTTAATTCTTAACATTTTGATAGCATTAGACTTTTGTGCGTAACTTCTCCTGAACAGACCATCTTCCAAACGTACATTTTTAAAATTAAGAGTCAATTTTAGTAGACCCTGTTTTATTATATCTTCTTCATCTTCTCGAGTCGGAGTAAGCACATAGATGCATATTCACACCAATAATTAAGAACTATTAATTCTTACCTAACAACTTAATTATTAAGAGTAAACTAAAAGTATGCTTTGTCTCATTACTATCGTAATGTCTGACAAGGACAGAAAAGAATAAAGCTGTCATTACGTCACTAGTCTAATCCCGACATCACTCACATTTGTACAATTCTCCGTCTACCGTCAGACTAATCTATCTTCCAAGTTTAAATATCGTCCCTCAACCGAATAATTCGAAAATTTGAATTAAGAAATTGGATTGGTGTTCTCTTGTTTAACGTTTCATCAAAATGATTAGAGGGGATAAGCCAGTAGGTACTTGTCACTCGACGGGGGAGGTACTTCGTGTTGTATTAAATCGTGTTATTTTATGTCGGTCTCTGTGAAAGGGGCGTTTGTTTGCTTAAGATGTTATGATAGTCGTGGCCTATACGGATTTATATTATGTTATTTGATACTGCGATTTTGTAGGTTTGGTTTACCAAAATATGACTTTTAAGGTTTGTTAGAGTGTATGAAACAAATTAGCTATATGGATACTACCTACTTCTTTGAAATAATTTGCTTTTATAGTACCTAAGTATAAACCTATACCCGGTATATATCTTTGTTTCCCTATGTTGCACTTAACTTATTGCCAATATTTAAAAGGATACTAAGCTTTTTTAAATGAAATTGTTTATTTTGCGATACATGGGTAAATAGATGGATACAGGTAAGGTAGTGTGTCACCATGATCAACCGAGCTAGAGCGGCATGCAAAATGTATTACCTTATAAGGCATACAATTTACTATGAATTTAATACAATAAAAAAAATATTACAATACATTTGAAAACATAATAAAAATTGTAATGACCAAATAACATAATTTTAGTCAGATTAATATGTATGTCAGTATATAGTAATTACAGGCTATATATGTCAAAAATTTAAATTAAATTAAGAAATTAAATGTCAATACAAAATAATAATCAATGAATAATTGACGACATTAATATTACTATTTACCAACATTGGCATTCTCATGATTCTAACATAATTATCACAATTCAATGTCTTCGAAGTAACTTGCAATGGTATAATATGATTTTTCAATTAAGAATGCAAATAGTTCGTTTTTAAATTTGCTAATGCTCTCTGCTGTTCGTATGTATTTTGGAAGATTATTATAAACTTTTGGGGCCATTACAAAAATGCTATTGTGAAAAAGGCTACTTTTACTCGGTACCAAGCGTAGTTTGTCAGCCCTTCTTTGGCTAACTCCTTGTAACTTTTATGAATTTACTCATATTGCGGCGCACGAACATGGCGGTTTCATAATATATATAATAGCTTAATTCAATCTTAATATTTACTCTAAGAATAGAGTATATATTTAGGAGAAAATTGTTTATGAAGGAGTAAGATAGTTGGCGAAAAGCATGTACCTAACATACTTCTTTGTATTCCTAGATGTAATAAGCAGAATACAAACCTGTGATATTATACATTGTATGGTATATATGTCACCGGAAAATAACGAGAACCGCAATTTTATAAATTTCGTAGGCAATTTATAAACTAACCTAACCTAACCCATTTTCTAAACTTGCGGATCTTGTTATTTTCTGGTGACATAACTATCGCCTAGCCCTCCGGCTACTTGGAGTAACGGTATAAGCAAAGGGGCCGGCGGTGCCTGGCATCAGTTCACCAGGCATCATCAGTTTGAAATCGTTATATTAATCACCCAATGGTACTTAACTAAAAAATGTTTGCCAAACGTTCAAAGTATTAATAAATGATGACTTAACGTTACCGCAAAGTAAAACTCGAAAAATGGACTTATCAGAAATAAAGTGAATTAATTGGATCTAACTGGATCCAAACCAAAGCTAAAAAATCCAGCCAGTGAAGTCTGATGTCGGCTCTGGGCCGAGATTGAAAGAAATTAAACGAATTGAATAATATTTACATAAACATGTTCATTTTTACTACCACACGATACACTATTGCCATCAAGGAAACTTCGGGCTTAGCTCTATCCCAAGAATACCGTCAGATTGAAATTTATACTGGCATAACCTATTCTATCCATGTCTTAGCCAAAGAGGATTATCTCTTCCCAACATCCCATACTCTCATAACGGTACACGTAAAGTTATTCTTGATGTACAGAAAGCTAAAGCAAATATTCGTGCCGAGGCATTGGCGTCACAAAATCCGAATCAATAGGAGATATATTACTTATGTAGACTTAGACGGATCGGTACAGAATGGATGTGAAACAGCACACACAAAGAGATACACGGGAACGCCATCAGTCGCGTGCTGCCTGCTTGTACCCGACACACACTACGCGCGATGATATGTCGGGCTATCAAAGATAAAGATAATAATAATATACCTTTGTAGGACTTCAGCCTTATTGGCGGCAAGTAAAAGAGGGCACAACTCACTAAGTTGGCAAATTAGCGTCTGTCT
This sequence comes from Euclidia mi, assembly GCA_944739405.2. NCBI lineage: Eukaryota > Metazoa > Arthropoda > Insecta > Lepidoptera > Erebidae > Euclidia > Euclidia mi. The sequence continues at coordinate 35,922,395 of OX123203.2, forward strand.
ATTCCAAACTATACTTAGATAAGAGTATTTCGCCTATTGATCTGTTAATCTGCCAGCAAAAGTAGTGGCGATACGGATAAGTTGCCATGCAAAGGGTGTCGAGCTACTCTCGGCAGGCACCACTCACTTCTTTAAGTCATCATGTTTATTTTAACTATATAAGGTAATAATTAGCAATAAGAAAGTATCTAGACATGATTGGGAGCGCGGACAGCAGATGGATCCGGGCGGCTCAAGATCAGTGTATATGGAGAGCCTTAGGGAAGGCCTATGTCCATCAATGGACGTCTATTGCCTGTGATGGTAGATACGAGTCTACCTTTTAAAGCAGAACTTTTTTCGTCATACCTAATATTATTTTGCAAAACAACGCATAGCATAATCTTCATTTCGCAGAAAGTTGTTTGGCATACACTCACTTATCATAAATTCGAAACTCATAATTTTGTTAGTCCGAATCATCTTTAGGCATAAATTTCATGTCCATAATAATTGAAAAGCAGGCATGCAGCATGCAGCAAGCATCGTTCTGTCACGGCTCCGGCGCTGCAGGGTTTGGGCGGCCCCACGCGAACTTATCGTCGCAGATGGTTTCAACGCTCACCGCTGCAGCTTCGACTTGCTGCAGCCTCAGCCGCGGCGGCGGGCTTTCAAACCACCTGCTCCTCAGGTCACGGGCCGCCCTACCCCTCCGCGCCTACACGATTTTAAATTACACTCTAGGGGCAGTGCTGACAAGACTACGTAAAGTTGGTTTTGCGGCGATTCGTTTCTGTCAAAACTTCTGCCATTTTAAAAGTATGCCGTTGCAAATTCGGACATGTAAATATTCTGCCAATCAATAGTTATGCTAAATAATTTGTATCCCTTAAAAATATTCGATTAAAGAAGATTATGCCAAGTGTGTTATGCCAAATAAAATTTGGAGTATCAAGATTCTGCCAAATAGAAAGAACCCTCTGCCTACTTATGGATTAGATGGCTTTGTGCAACTATTCCAATGTTTTAAAATGTAACTTAATAAGATAGAAAATACAATATAATTAAATGAAATAAATGTATCTAGTAGTATCGGTCGCGGTACAAGAGTTTATTCATGCTCTTAAGAAGAATATCTCAAAGGTGTAGCTAACTTACAATATGCGGTGGGTACAGGCGAACACGCAAGCGTTACACTTGATCATTAAATATAATTATACATAATTATTATAAGCATTGTTTATAATGAATCTCACTACTAGGAGCGAGTCTTTGCCCGCTATACAGAGGTTTAGGCCATAGTCCACGAAGCTATAAAAGTGGAAGTTGGTACACTTCACATGTATTTCGGGAACATTATGATTTATGTCATTATGATGTACTCCTAGACACGTGAGATATCCTCGTGATATTTCCCTTCATCCTTAAGCAAGCGATAATTAACAGTGCAATACACGTTTAACTTCGAGACGTGGGCAAAGTGCATGGTCAATTTTCAGTTTTAAGTCTATTTTCAGACTGCTACGCAGTGGATTTCAGATTTACCTACTGAGATCCTCTTTGTAGCACTCTGTCAGTCTTTCTACTATAGTAAATAGGTAATATACTCTAACATATATTGAACACTTGTGTGTAACACTGTACTGAAGTAAGACGTCGCCTCCCACCCACAAATTCGGGCGTTGCTTAACATTTAAATGTTGAATCATACTCGGTATCTACCCCACAAGCCCCCGCGGCGGCTTAGCGTGGATAACCCCCGGATTATATGCGAATACCTACTAGGTATGGAAGAGATTTTTATATATATGTAAAAAATAAATATGGTATAAGTAATGCATAGAAAAAACAATATTAGATCTACATAGATGTACCTAAATATTGATATTGCCTATATTACTGCGACAGTTTAGTGGACACTGCCTTGCAGGGAGTATCGGATTCAAATCCATGTCGCGCACCACTGACTTTTTGAAGTTATGTTCTTATTGATTTTTGAGGAGGTGCATAGGGTGCCCACCTAGAACTTAGGGTCCCAAGCCAACCTCACCTGCAAGTGGTGCACCAGCCGATCAACGGACGAGGCTCTGGCAAACAAAATATCCCAATAAGCGGCAATATGCTCGCCACCTATTACGTGGGATCAAAACACTGGCGAAAAGTGGGCGTTTAATATGCCTCTGCCTACCCCTTCGGGGAAACAGGCGTGAGTCTATGTATGTATGTATGTTCTTATTGAAGTGTTAATTACCGCTTGTTTTGTTAAGCCGGCTATAATGAAGATCTTTGATTGTCATTATAGGGAGTCAGTACCTCTAAATAAACTGACGCTGGTCTTAGCTATGGAATATCACTATCCCTTTCGGTTGCGGAGGTTAGGCAGGCAGTCGCTCAGTGAAAAAGCAATATTCAGTAAACGATTTTAATCACACCTCAGCGCTAGTATATTTTTGGCAATATTTGTTAATTAAAAAGTAACATCACGTCCTTTTTACTATCCTAAAATTAAATGAATCCTTTAATTAATCCCATCCATACTAATCTCAACAGATCTTCATTCCCGTAAAAAGCGTCGCAAGAAAGTAAACACAAGTAAATTTTAAGTAATAAGGAACCCTAATCAGGCAAGAGTTGGTTAATTACAATTAATACGCCCCCGATGTCCGAGTGGGACCGGAGATGCACGAGTATTGCCGAGGATTGCCGAAGTGTCTCGAGAGATGAGTACCGGTTTCGTTCTAATTTGAAAATGCTAATATTAGAATTTTATATATCGAAGTCGAGTTTTGAGTTTGGATTGAATGCTTATCTAACTATAGTGACAAGAATAGAAGCTGTCCCTTATTTGCTTTTGGCAATGGAATGTACAGATACAGATGTAGCAAAAAGATTAGCTAGTTTGTAATAAAAAATTACCTACAGCTAATTTTCTTTTTTAATTCTTAACATTTTGATAGCATTAGACTTTTGTGCGTAACTTCTCCTGAACAGACCATCTTCCAAACGTACATTTTTAAAATTAAGAGTCAATTTTAGTAGACCCTGTTTTATTATATCTTCTTCATCTTCTCGAGTCGGAGTAAGCACATAGATGCATATTCACACCAATAATTAAGAACTATTAATTCTTACCTAACAACTTAATTATTAAGAGTAAACTAAAAGTATGCTTTGTCTCATTACTATCGTAATGTCTGACAAGGACAGAAAAGAATAAAGCTGTCATTACGTCACTAGTCTAATCCCGACATCACTCACATTTGTACAATTCTCCGTCTACCGTCAGACTAATCTATCTTCCAAGTTTAAATATCGTCCCTCAACCGAATAATTCGAAAATTTGAATTAAGAAATTGGATTGGTGTTCTCTTGTTTAACGTTTCATCAAAATGATTAGAGGGGATAAGCCAGTAGGTACTTGTCACTCGACGGGGGAGGTACTTCGTGTTGTATTAAATCGTGTTATTTTATGTCGGTCTCTGTGAAAGGGGCGTTTGTTTGCTTAAGATGTTATGATAGTCGTGGCCTATACGGATTTATATTATGTTATTTGATACTGCGATTTTGTAGGTTTGGTTTACCAAAATATGACTTTTAAGGTTTGTTAGAGTGTATGAAACAAATTAGCTATATGGATACTACCTACTTCTTTGAAATAATTTGCTTTTATAGTACCTAAGTATAAACCTATACCCGGTATATATCTTTGTTTCCCTATGTTGCACTTAACTTATTGCCAATATTTAAAAGGATACTAAGCTTTTTTAAATGAAATTGTTTATTTTGCGATACATGGGTAAATAGATGGATACAGGTAAGGTAGTGTGTCACCATGATCAACCGAGCTAGAGCGGCATGCAAAATGTATTACCTTATAAGGCATACAATTTACTATGAATTTAATACAATAAAAAAAATATTACAATACATTTGAAAACATAATAAAAATTGTAATGACCAAATAACATAATTTTAGTCAGATTAATATGTATGTCAGTATATAGTAATTACAGGCTATATATGTCAAAAATTTAAATTAAATTAAGAAATTAAATGTCAATACAAAATAATAATCAATGAATAATTGACGACATTAATATTACTATTTACCAACATTGGCATTCTCATGATTCTAACATAATTATCACAATTCAATGTCTTCGAAGTAACTTGCAATGGTATAATATGATTTTTCAATTAAGAATGCAAATAGTTCGTTTTTAAATTTGCTAATGCTCTCTGCTGTTCGTATGTATTTTGGAAGATTATTATAAACTTTTGGGGCCATTACAAAAATGCTATTGTGAAAAAGGCTACTTTTACTCGGTACCAAGCGTAGTTTGTCAGCCCTTCTTTGGCTAACTCCTTGTAACTTTTATGAATTTACTCATATTGCGGCGCACGAACATGGCGGTTTCATAATATATATAATAGCTTAATTCAATCTTAATATTTACTCTAAGAATAGAGTATATATTTAGGAGAAAATTGTTTATGAAGGAGTAAGATAGTTGGCGAAAAGCATGTACCTAACATACTTCTTTGTATTCCTAGATGTAATAAGCAGAATACAAACCTGTGATATTATACATTGTATGGTATATATGTCACCGGAAAATAACGAGAACCGCAATTTTATAAATTTCGTAGGCAATTTATAAACTAACCTAACCTAACCCATTTTCTAAACTTGCGGATCTTGTTATTTTCTGGTGACATAACTATCGCCTAGCCCTCCGGCTACTTGGAGTAACGGTATAAGCAAAGGGGCCGGCGGTGCCTGGCATCAGTTCACCAGGCATCATCAGTTTGAAATCGTTATATTAATCACCCAATGGTACTTAACTAAAAAATGTTTGCCAAACGTTCAAAGTATTAATAAATGATGACTTAACGTTACCGCAAAGTAAAACTCGAAAAATGGACTTATCAGAAATAAAGTGAATTAATTGGATCTAACTGGATCCAAACCAAAGCTAAAAAATCCAGCCAGTGAAGTCTGATGTCGGCTCTGGGCCGAGATTGAAAGAAATTAAACGAATTGAATAATATTTACATAAACATGTTCATTTTTACTACCACACGATACACTATTGCCATCAAGGAAACTTCGGGCTTAGCTCTATCCCAAGAATACCGTCAGATTGAAATTTATACTGGCATAACCTATTCTATCCATGTCTTAGCCAAAGAGGATTATCTCTTCCCAACATCCCATACTCTCATAACGGTACACGTAAAGTTATTCTTGATGTACAGAAAGCTAAAGCAAATATTCGTGCCGAGGCATTGGCGTCACAAAATCCGAATCAATAGGAGATATATTACTTATGTAGACTTAGACGGATCGGTACAGAATGGATGTGAAACAGCACACACAAAGAGATACACGGGAACGCCATCAGTCGCGTGCTGCCTGCTTGTACCCGACACACACTACGCGCGATGATATGTCGGGCTATCAAAGATAAAGATAATAATAATATACCTTTGTAGGACTTCAGCCTTATTGGCGGCAAGTAAAAGAGGGCACAACTCACTAAGTTGGCAAATTAGCGTCTGTCTATTCCAAACTATACTTAGATAAGAGTATTTCGCCTATTGATCTGTTAATCTGCCAGCAAAAGTAGTGGCGATACGGATAAGTTGCCATGCAAAGGGTGTCGAGCTACTCTCGGCAGGCACCACTCACTTCTTTAAGTCATCTATATATTAAAAGAATTTGTGTTTTATAATACGAGTTGGCCAGCCCGTTCTACCTAACCGATTCGCATGATTATTTTTTTAAATGAAAGCTTTCGCTGCGTGGATTTGTCATCAAGTATTAGAAATTACCCAACTAGCACATTCATCAAGTTATATGCAAAAACAGTTTTCTCCCATACAATTTTTACGTTTTCGTAGCCGTAGTCAATGACTTTCTGCTTCTATATATCTGGTTCTCATTGAGGTAGGCGTTTCGTTATAGGCCTAAAACACGCGCTGAAAAGAGCTCTTTCATTTGATGGTATGCTCATTTAAATTGGGTAAGTTTGAAGGAAGATAGGTGTGGACATTGAACTTATTTTTCAATATTTTCCTATAAATTTCTTAAGATTCCATTGCTTTCTCTCTACATGGACGGTTCTAAATTCAAAAATATTTTTATGGCATCTAATAAGTTCCTAGCGGTAACTGCCAGGGAAAAACGTTATGCCTCCTTAAGGTGACCTTGCCATACTTTCATACGGGTGAGTATGGTGGTGTGTAAAATTATATCCGATGTTGCTCAAATTATCACTATAGTGAATTATCGCTGATGGCAGGTAATATTCCCCGAATGTTACCAGTTAACCCTTAATGTTGGGTGAACTGATTTTACGTGTTTTAAATTACGGACTTTCTTCGGGCATCTTATTTTTTTTTATGTGGAACATACAGCGGTTCATAGTACTATTGTCATATACTTAATTATATTATTACAAGTGGTAGTTATGAAAGAAATTGTAGTTTTGGTAAGAAAAGTAGTTTTGAGAGAAAAGGTAGGTACTTTTGACAGCACCGGCGGTTTTGGTAGAAATTGTAGTTTTGAAAAAATGGTAGATATGATAGTGTTAGTACGAATAGTAGTTTTGATAGGAAAAGTATTTTCGGTAGGAATAGTAGTTTTGGTAGAAATTGTATTTTTGGCATATATTGTAGTTTTGGTAGCAATATTACTTACGATTGCTACCAAAACTACAATTTCGACCAGAACTATAAACGTCATTATTCCATTATTTTCTAAATTATGATGGATTAATCACACCCATACACACAACAAAATAAATCGTGCTTCTCACAGACTTATTTAGCTAGGTAACAGAAATAAAACCTATTTTCTTACTTATAAAAAATGTTGCTTTTCTCTATTTTTAATTTTGATAGTAAAATATTGACAGATACTTAAAGAAAAAAGTGAAGTTAGTGTAAGTTTTACTTAAGTATCTGATTTAATAGCGTATTTTTTGTGAGTAGTTGTGTTTTCAATTATAATTATGGTTCTTGATAGGAAATTGAAAAATGCTCAGAGAAAGTTTGAACAAAGAATCTTGGTTAATGACAAATCGCTGTTGGAGATTTGGTACCGGATGATCCTCCTATTGCTAAAATAATACGCGTGGTAACGGGTTCAGATTTGAATAATTCTACCATCAACAATTTTATTTTCAAGTGATTTCCATTCTTGGTGACGGTAATTATTCCGCGCAATTTCTTATTGTTTATATAAAAGTGAGAATAAAAATTATGAAATTCGTTTGGCCACTGTTGATAACATAGTCAATAAGTAAGTATATAGTAACTTCATTGTTGGGGACGAAGCATATGGCCAGACCATTACAAATGCAACAGATTACAAACGTGTGATGGGTGCCAATGGACAGTACGCAGGGCATGCTGAACTTCAGAGTGTAAGTAAGCTATATACCGAGTGTCAATTCAGAGTTCACCTGGAAAACAGTAATACGATTACTGACTATGGTACTGGCGAAATTGTTCATAACTTGCTATTTTCTGGGCACCTGGACGAAGGACATTACAGTGTACTAATGGAAAGAATGGTAGGGCAGCACAGTCCTATTGAAGAACTTTCTTTCGTCAATGTTCAGTTATACATATTATTGTAAATATCCTTATTGCGCGGCAAACTATTCAGTAATGCCAAGGTGGAAATTTCACGATACCTAAGGTGCAAGGCAAAGCCAATGTTGTGAGAAAAGAAGTTTTGTGATATATATATTTTTGGTTAGAATATCATCTTTTTGGTTATTAGATAAGGCTACAATGTACTCATCATACCTATATGTAAGAGCTTTTTTATAATATTAAAATATGCTGTGGAGCAGCACGGGTCCTCTAGTCTATATATTAAAAGAATTTGTGTTTTATAATACGAGTCGGCCAGCCCGTTCTACCCAACCGATTCGCATGAATCCTCTCGCTGCATAGATTTGTCATCAAGCATTAGAAATTATCTAACTTGCACATTCATCAAGTTATATGCAAAAACAGTTTTCTCCCATACATTTTGTACGTTTTCGTAGCCGTAGTCAATGACTTTCTGCTTCTATATATCTGGTTCTCATTGAGGTAGGCGTTTCGTTATAGGCCTAAAACACGCGCTGAAAAGAGCTCTTTCATTTGATGGTATGCTCATTTAAATTGGGTAAGTTTGAAGGAAGATAGGTGTGGACATTGAACTTATTTTTCAATATTTTCCTATAAATTTCTTAAGATTCAATTGCTTTCTCTCTACATGGGCGGTTCTAAATTCAAAAATATTTTTATGGCATCTAATAAATTCCTTGCGGTAACTGCCAGGAAAAAACGTTATACCTCCTTTGAGTGTGGTGGTGTGTTAAATTATATCCGATGGTGGTCAAATTATCACTATAGTAAATTATCGCTGATGGCAGGTAATATTCCCCGAATGTTACCAGTTAACCCTTAATGTTGGGTGAACTGATTTTTCGTGTTTTTAAATTACGGACTTTCTTCGGGCATCTTAATTTTTCTTTTATGTGGTACATATTCAGCGGTTCATAGTACTATTGTCATATAATTATATTATTACGAGTGGTAGTTATGGTAGAAATTGTAGTTTTGGTAAGAATAGTAGTTTTGAGAGCAAAGGTAGGTACACAGGCGGTTTTGGTAGAAATTGTAGTTTAAAAAGAATGGTAGATATGATAGTGTTAGTCGAATAGTAGTTTTGATAGAAAAGTATTTTCGGTAGGAATAGTAGTTTTGGTAGACATGGTATTTTTGGCATATATCGTGGTTTTGGTAGCAATGTCACTTACGATTGCTACCAAAGCTACCATTCCTACCAAAACTACAATTTCGACCAAAATTATAAACGTCATTATTACATTTCTAAATTATGATTAATCACACCCATACACAAAACAAAATACCTAAGTCGTGCTTCTCACAGACATATTAAGCTGGATAACAGAAATAAAACCTATTTTCTTACTTATAAAAAAAGTAGTTTTTCTATATTTTTAACTTTGACAAATAAAGAAAAAAGTGAAGTTAGCGTAAGTTAGTTATAGGTAAATTCACGAAAGTTGACCACAAATGGCGGCCTTGGCGCATATGTACATTCGTGCACCAATGGCGTTGCTCCATTCTTGACGCATTTAGGGAATGCGTCAAGAACGGAGCCACGCCATTGGCACTCCACCCGCGCCTCACCCCGCACCTCCACGGGGACCTAAAAAATGACTTCTGCGCAGTGGTCATCTTTCGTGAATTTACCTATACATAAGTTTCTGATTTAATAACGTATTTTTTGTAAGTAGTTGTGTTTTCAATTTTATTACAATGATGGTTCTTGGAAGGAAATAGAAAAATGCTCAGAGAAAGTTTGAACAAAGAATCTTGGTCAATGACGGCCCTGTTGGAGATTTGGTACCGGATGGTAAAAAAATACGGGTGGTAACGGGTTCAGATTTGATTAATTCTACCATCAAAAATTTTTTTTTCAAGTGATTTCCATTCTTGGTGACGGTAATTGCTTATTCCGCGCAATTTCTTATTGTTTATATGGAAGTGAGAATAAACATTATGAAATTCGTTTGGCCACTGTTGATAACATAGTCAATAAGTGGGATTTATTTAAAGTAACTTCATTGTTGGGGACGAAGCATATGGCCAGACCATTACAAATTCATCAGATTACAAACTTGTGATGGGTGCCAATGGACAGTACGCAGGGCATGCTGAACTTAAGAGTGTAAGTGAGCTATATCCCGAGTGTCAATTCGGAGTTCACCTGGAAAACAGTAATACGATTACTGACTATGGTACTGGCGAAATTGTTCATAACTTGCTATTTTCTGGGCACCTGGACGAAGGACATTACAGTGTCCTAATGGAAAGAATGGTAGGGCAGCACAGTCATATTGAAGAACTTTCTTTCGTCAATGTTCAGTTATACATATTATTTAAATCCCTATTGCGCGGCAAACCATTCAGTAATGCCAAGGTGGAAATTTCACGATACCTAAGGTGCAACGCAAAGCCAATGTTGTGAGAAAAGAAGTTTTGTTAGAATATCATCTTTTTACTTATTAGATAAGCCTACAATGTACTCATCATTCCTATATGTAAGAGCTTTTTTATAATATTAAAATATGCTGTGGAGCAGCACGGGTCCTCTAGTGTGCATATTAAATTCTTAATTATCGTTTGCTCTGAGCCTCGAACACTATAAGCCCTCAGTCCCTGTTGTCATGAAGATTTTTTTACAGTCGTTATGGCGAGAAAGTACTTGTGAACAAACTGAAACTTGTTAGCCTAAGCCTTGGTATATCAATAGCCCTGTGGGTCGCGGAGCACAAACTCCAGTTGCTGTGTAGAAATCCTGTCAAATCTATACACTAGAAGGCAGGAGCGTCGCCAGAAAGTTGCCAGCCGATGGCCCAGGAGGGGGGGGGGGGGGCAAGTTAATATGGAAAATGAGAGAAAATGAGTTTCTAGGGGGGGCAGCGACACCCTTGCTAGAAGGGGAACCCCCAGTTTTAAGGCGAAAGTCATGGATGTAACCGGTATAACGCTAGGCCGACGATGCATAAACTGTACAAATGCGTTTTTAAATTGTTAGTGATAGCCATATATCTTCTGATCGCGTAGCTTTATGTGTAAGCATGCTATATTAGTGTACCTCTTCATACGACACTCGCTGTATTCGACACACATTCGTTATAAAATCATCTCTATTTGACATCTACAGAATAAAAAGCTGTCTATAAAATTATTATAATTGAAGGATGACACGCTTTATATAATAATTTAATGTTCTTCTTAAACTACATACGCTGTGTTTTATCATAACTGAAGATAAAAGCTACAGGGTAGTACAGAAGGTTGGGCACGCCATTATTGGGTGTCCCATTCTGGCAGAGTGGCTTGAGTAATGTCACATTCGGACTGACCCAAGAGTTGACCAGTGACGGTTGCTTCACACGGGATTAGCCGGGAGATTACGTTTGGCTGTCATCACTACGGTGACTGCTTCGACGTTGTCAAAGACATGGCGCTGCACAACTTTCTTGCGGTGTCCTTCCTAGGCGTAGCAATGCTATGATTAGGTCCGATGATGAGTGAATCCCACCGTCGGCAAGGCTAGGCCATGATTCGGAGCGAGAAAACCTAGATCACCTCCGTCTCCTTCCAAAAGGCAGTAATTCTAAAGATGGTAGTGCAGGAGAGCAGTGGTAGCGTGACGACTGCCAAAGCGTCGTGTTCAGGACCGCACCACTGTAGTCTTTAAGTAAGTAGACCTCGAACGCCTGTAGGGGAGAATTTGCACACATAATGTGCCGTAAGGGACGGAGGATGATGATACGGAGGACTCGGTAATTGGGTTTAGAGGACACTTGAAAAAAAAAGAGGTACCTACCTGATCTTACTCTTACCAGTAGGGGCGTCGTGTTGCGTATATAAGGCTATCACAGACTGAGATATAGAACTAAGTTAAAACTATGTAATAAATGATTTTAAACATTCGAGATTTTTATTCGTTGCTTAAGTTCGTTGTATTAACTAAGATAGAAGTAGATATTGAAGTTATAAACGCTTTTGTCTTATCCAACGTTTCGTCATGAATAGCTTAGTTGTTAAAGCGTCACCATGGATTATCGAGGTACAAAGTATAGTCTTGCTTTATGGTGTTGACGTGTACCTTTACTTTACAAAGTTATGGGTTACTCCTTTACAATATACATACGTAGCAGCGTCGTCCGTTACAACAAATCAGTTCGACATTCCAGAATTAAACTCATTTCATTCGATAGATTTTGAAAAATAATACAACAGTAACTATAATAGTTAAACTTAGGCTTTCAAAATTATTATGATAAACTATGCTACAAACCGTAATTATACCGTAAAGAATAAAAATATTCAAAAATGTAATTTTATTTTGATCTGTTGTTTAAAATTAGAATGCGAAGATCGAGCTACAAGTACACACACACTGAAGTACTCGCAGTTCTAATTTCAAAATATCATACCGTTAGGTGCTCGAATGTATTCTCACCTTAACGGCTACAATTTGAATTTTCACGTTCCATTGGATCCATCGTGGCAGTCTTTGAGCTTTGTAAACTGATGCGGATGCTGGCCGTCAATCAGACAAATTGGGACCAAAGAACGTGTGTTTGCGAATGTACCGCGTACGGGCGAGGCAAATTGTACCCGTTGAGGGATTTGTTAGTGATTTGCACCGCGTTTTTGTGACTGACTTGCAGCTTTTCAGCTCTTGCAAGTTAGGTAAAGGATGTTTCTCTATGTAAGCTCTTCTTTATGTAAAACTAGACGATGCCCGCGGTTACACCCGCGTTATTTAAGGCTCCGCTCCCGTCGTTCATAGCGTGATGTTATATAGCCTATAGGCTTCCTCGATAAATGGGCTATCTAATACTGAAAGAATTTTTCTAATCGGACCAGTAGTTCCTGAGATTAGCGCGTTCAACCAAACAAACAAACAAACTCTTCAGCTTTATATATTAGTAAAAGATTATGTAATTACTCTTAATTACATACATAATATCTTCTTGGGTTTATGCGAATGTTGCACATTGAAATTAAACTACAGTTTACGGATTTTATCGCGATATATTGGTTTTTCAAGAGTAATTACGTAAAACTATTTGAAAAGGTATGATTAATAGGTACTCATAGCACATGGGACAGTTACCATTTGTATCTTGGCATCAGTTTAAATCATTTTATAAATATAAAAAATATATACTGTCATCTACTTATTCATTTAAGTATCACACAATCATATAAAACGATGCTATATATTTTCTTCTGCTGTACATTCTTTAAATTTTCGTAAATAATAAAGATAGGTAAGTATAAAATCTTAATCCGTTAATGTATTAACAAAGCCATCGTACGTTGTTTGTGAATAACGATTCGGCTTTATAGCTCGTTTACTGATCGCTTTAATACCTTATATTTGTTACTTAATAAGTAACACAACGCTTGTACTTCGACAAGATATTCTCTCCACTTTAGTTTCAAGAGTAAAATCAATCCTTGAAGTTCAACATCTAATCTCCTACATTAACACTCACATCAAAGGCGCCATAATCTTAAATCGGCAGCAAAAAGCAATCAATCATTCACATATGCGCTTAAAACCTATTGCAATTACAGCCCTCGTTATACCAACACTAAATTACCGAATAACATGTTGACGACAAAACGCTTTTCAATATTCCCCCAAAAGATCCCCTTTTTGTGTAGCCCCAATGCCAATCTTGGCAAATTGCTTTTTTTCCTTTGTCAGTTTTGAATACGACTCGCATGTACGTCCTTTGTAGATGATTAAATACTGCGCACGGCGGAATTGCCAGATTAAAAATGTATTACCAACCTTTTTGGCGCGCGATAAGGTCCATATACGTTTTCCTGATGGTACGTGTCTATGGTACGTTCGAAATTCGGATTGGTTATTTAATGGTTTCTTGGCTCGGACGATTTTGTGATTAATTTTGTTAGCGTTTTTTGAATGTGATGTGTGTTGGATTAACTTGTAGTTTGATCTATTCGATGTTGTGACGTTATATTTCAGTTATGTGTGTTGTCTACAGGTGTAGTCAACTTGCTTTGCTTTTATTTCTACGGTTTATATTGAAAACCGACATTATGTGGCTCACACAGCGTTGTCCTGTGTGGAAACTTTGAGAATACATGTAGTAGGCCAGTCTAACTAAGTAAATTTTTTTGGGTAAAGTCCCACACGCATCCTCACTAGGTACACTACTGTGTCACCTGTGTAACCAGGATCAGCAGCATGGATCATTTATGATATCGAGTTTTGACCGTCGTGAATTTCCGAGGAAAGTAAAACCGTCTTACAACCCGCAACGAACTTGATCTGTGGCATTTTGGAAGAGTTAGAAAATAAATATTGATGACACCAAAAATAGTAAAAAAGTCAAAAGCCAAACTAAAAAAGTTCAGTTTAGCAAAGATTTAGGAATCTCCTGTTATAGGTAACTTACCTACCAAAGTAAGAAATTGCTAGACGTATCGTGCAACTTGATAGTAAAAAATCTGCAAATTAAAACAATATCAATGGATGACACAAGTTAAAGTAACAATTTATCTATTTGCTACCAAAACAGATAAACAATTTGCATAGGCTGGGCGTGATGCATAAGTAATATGAATACGAATCAGTCTTTATACGCCGCCAATATGGCGGATCAAAACATTTCTAAAGAGTGTTAAACATAGAACCCCTGTTTATTAAGTCCACGCATAATCTCCAATACCGATACCCAAGAGAATATATTGTAAAAGAAATAACTTTTAATATGAAAAATGCTATTATCATATGAAACCAGCGCGCTTTTTCATATCACAACAACTCGTTAACTTAAAAATAACCTTACTTGGATTCTAATAAGATTGAAAATCGTATTTATGCAGCTATGTAGACAGCAAATACAATTTTGAAATAAGAATACTTCAACAACTTCAACGTGCGGTTGGGAAAGAAAATATTCTAATGAAATGAACTCTATTTTGTTTCAAATAAGGATGTATAAATAAAAATGTGAGTGTAAAATTATGTTTGCTATGTTGGCATCTTTCAGACGAGTTGTCATGGCGCGAGAAATTGTTTAACATTCTGTGGCATAGCTTTATTTCAATAAATATGAATGAGATCCGATGTTATTGGATATTTTTACGTTATTCTGCTTTTTGTTAGATTAATAAAGTTTTGACTCCATGCCAGCGGGCTCGTAAATAAAATTAATAGTGACATCGTTTTGAATTAGAAAAATCGTCGCATGCATCGATTCAAAAAGTTGCTATAAAAAATATTGCGAGCTGAATACAAACGAATCTTTTGTTTGTATTCAGGCATAATACGAGTATTAGTACAGAAAACCGAACTTTAGTTATATTATTGATATCATCTGCTGGTTAGTGGTACCCGTGGACGCGCGTGGTTCGCAAAGCTGTGTTACTACACAGTCATCTAAATCTCCGCTTACTCGTAAAAAGAGGAATGCATAAGAATTAGGATAGTGACTCGGAATGGAAGGTCGATTGAACCTCTGGCGCTCTCAAGCACCGAAATAAACGCAAAAGAACACGATACAGTATAGATACTGTAACTTTTCGTCGATATACGGCGGCGGGCAATACTTCCCCCGTCTAGTCGTCTCATTAGTTAGTAGTAGGTAAAGCAGCAGAAAATATAGAAGATTTACATACTTACCTACATTAACCTTCTAAATGGCAATTGAAGAAACGGTTTAAATGGTATTCCACGTCTCAACTTACTTACTTCCTAATGTGAAAGTAAACTTCAGCCAAATTTAATTTACAAAGCTCCTTACATTTTCCGAATAACCAACGCACTATGCCGTATTACAATACAAACAGTTGAGCTTACAACAATAAAAATATACAGCGAAAAACATTTTATTAAAATAAAATAAACAGCGCGCGCTAACTCCAATCTAAAATGGAACGTCTATACTTTTTTTTCAACACAGCAATGACAAAGGCTCGCCCGTCAAATGCCATTGCTTAAATGAGAACGCAGTCATTCGAGAATGTGGTGGCACGGAAAAATCATCGAGCGAAAATGTCATCGGTTCGTCCCGTGAAATAGTATTCTAGTGACACCGGCGAGGAATTAGTAAGTGCTCGGGTTTTTTCAGGTTCGTTGATTTTTTCTTCTTGAAGGTAATAGGTATTGAATGTGTCACGTTAGATAATTATTCGACATTTAAATTAGAGATTCGGAAATGTTGCTGCAATTATTGTTATCAAGTTTTCTTTCTACATACCTATCACACGTAACTTCCAAAAATAGTAACTAATCGGGTTTCACCAATTTGATAAATTTCAGCCCTCGTAATCCTCAAGAAAAACCTAAAGCAGCATCCGAAATCGAACTTCGAATGTACTTCCACCAACCAATCATAGAAAATCTTGGATATTTATATTTTGTGTTTTCAAAAATATGAACAGAAATTGACAAGTAGCTATGCCTTATAAGTTACAATACAATAATCTGGTTGTTTTATCTGCAAAATTTTCCGGAAGCTTTAGAAATTGGTAAATGTAGGGTAGAGCAGATTACATTTTTTCTAGGTGGAGATCAATCCTACGCTCTTCGGTGCAGCACGCAGGCTATTGATGTCGTAACGGGTTCTAGAATAAACGAAGAAGAGGTTCTATACGTTTATTGCCGAGTATTGTCTCACTTCCTATGCACGAGTATGACCGACCAACAACACGACACTGGCCTGAACACTAAGGGCTGCAGTCTCCCACGCTGTTCCCTCCGGTAGTGTGCAAGGCAGGTTGTTCGAAGGGCTGCGCGTAGAGGGGCAGATCCTCGCAGACCGTTGGCTTTAGCTGGCAGGCGCCGGCGCTGTGTGCGCGATGAGCTGGAGCAGGGCTGGACTCGTCGGCAGAAGTGTCGTCGAAGACGGTGCAGATGAAGTGAAGAGAAGCGGAATAGTAGAACTAGGGTAGCGTAGAGTAGAGTGTAGCGTAGCCGGAGCCTCAAGGTGGACCTGGAACTGAAGGGAAGCATTAGAAGAGCTACAACCAATAGGGTCAGGCAGGCGTCGCCAGCCGGCCTCGGCTAGTAGGTAGAGAGATGGGCAGTACGCTAACGCAGTAAATGTAGTAACTTACCCACAGCTGAGACCAGGATATAAGTGTCGTACGTGTACGTACGTGACGTAGCACGTTGTTCGGGCAGGGTGACGATCAGTACCGGTGCCGGCCTCTCTGTCAGCCCCTTTATATACCAGAGCTCTCCATCAGAGTTGGTGTCGGTGTATTACCATATAAGGCAAACTCCACGAGCACGGACGATGGCTTCTCTGATTGGCCGAGCGTATGGACGGTATTATGACGCATAATATTCGGTAGGTACCGGACATACGTTACAATGTATTGTAATACTTGACTCCTTGCTTGTAAACAGTTTAATCCATAACAGAGGTTTAATTTATATTGGGTTGTAGGTTTTAAAAATAGTGGACTTAATTTTTACGGACATCCGTGAGGAATAAACAGTCTAATCCTTTACACAAAACAAATTAATTTTTCACCACAGCAGCTCAAACATGTCGCTTTTGCTGCGAGACAATAGTGAACAAAACGCGATTTTGATTCGAGTAAAAGTAGCTTTTTAATTTTTCAATATTCAGTGTCACGAATTGACATTGTTCAACCATAAATTTGAAACATTCGAATTTTACTGTGCTCTGTCTCTTTCACATGCATATAAAAAGTGAGTGAAAAACAAACCCCTTCGAATTCGAAATTCGATTTTGGAATTCGACCTCAAAGAAAACTCCTACGGCAACGCGAAAAAAATAAGATGTTTGTGTTACTTTCTTTTATATGTTACTGTTTACATGTTTAATTTATTATTGGATTTTAATAAAAATAAGTCTAATTAATAGTATAAAATTAGTATTTAACCAATACATTTTTATTTAGAATTACAACAATGATACATTTGAAAAATAAACATCAGGGACGCGGTATTAAAACGCGATTAAAAAGTAGCGGGAATAAAAAATTCGCTGATGCTGATACAGTAGGTATAGCGTAACGTGTTATATATAAAATAATCTAAAAAGATGAGTGAAACTAGCGATGACGACTGTACTTTATCACCAGAAGAGTTAAATCAACAAGTGATTATGCAGAATTCAATCTATTCCTGTTCATTTCTATGTCTCCTAAGTAATATGTGTTCTCACTGCGGTGGTGAAAAGTTATGTGTGCTACACGAGAGCAAAGTTTTTTGTATCTCGTGCTGTTGAGTCCCTCACCACGCTCAGGATTCTAACTTTGATTCACTCGCTACGCTCGTGAATCAATCATAGAACCCTTCGCTTGCTCGGGACTCAAAATCAGCACTCGAAACAAAAATCAACTTTGCTCTCTTGTTGCACAAATAACTATTTATTTTCGTTGACAACTTTTCTAACATAGGCAGATAAGCTGCACCCATTGTTAAAAAAAGTTAAATGTCAGTTACCAAGTTGTGCGCTCTCGTACAAGTAATCAACGGAGTACAGTTGACAAAATGGCGTGAAATGTTGAACAAGGACCCGCGACACGTCACTATAATGTGGTTAAATATGCCTCGCGACTTATTTTCATTAATTTATAACGTCTACTGCTAATGGAAAATAAATAATGATCCGTACTGTTCATACTAATACAACACATGCAAAAACGTGTTTATTTGTTCCTCTTTCATGATGTAATGGTATGATTTTTGAGTGGGGACAGTCACAAGGCTGGAGAGTGACGTTCTATACGACATGAGCATAGGAGCCTGGGGACCCTTTTTAGTCTCACCAGATTGGACAGAATATTAACGTTTCCACAGAGTGATCGCTGTCTGAACTTCGTAAGTTCCAATACCTAACCGATTTTAAATTTTCACGATTTGTATACTTACATCACACAATATTATTTAGCGGGTCTTATGCGCGATAAATGACTTATTTAAAGACATAAATACCTACCTCTGTTATTCTCCTACGTTTCTACCAGCTTGCAAGCGGTATCTAGGTATTCGTAAGTTCCGTAGGTAACTCAAAAGGACAGCGATATTCCATGACGGAGACTAGTAAGAATGGGTTTATTCAAAAGTACTGATTCCTCAAAATGACGTGCGCGCTATGGATTTGTACCTTAGATCTTCTGCGTTAGCATTTAGTCTTTCCACTAGACGGCCGCTTGCATTTTTTGGTTTAAAATTGTATATTTTTCAATATCCCCAAAGTGAATTTTAGCGTAGTTTATAAATAAGATAACGGTTACAATAACATTTTACTGCCGAATTAAATAACAGTAAATTGCTTTGAGTTATAGTCCGTGCCACGAGAACATAGACTTTTTGTAAACAAAGAATTTCTACTAAGTGACTTAGCGATAGTTCTGTCAAAAACAAATAATGTCAAATCCAATGAGCGCAGCGGTACATAGATACCTGTCATTGGAAACTAATATGTCAATGGATCGCGTTTTTATCGATATTATGCGCTGTCAACAGGATCTTTTAATGTTTTGAGGTACTGCCGCCTAGAATGTCAACATTTGGAGTGAGTTCATTGAAATGTTACATTCTTGGGCTTAACATGCATTTATCAGAGGACAAAATTAATTTTTTTAGTTGTCAAGAAGGGGTATATGTAAAGTTAAATACAAGTTTATAGGATCGCAACGCTTCTCCTGCTGCGGGCATCTCGAAAAAGCGGGTGCAGAATAACAGATGGCAAACTATTAGTCGCGCAGAAAATTATTTATACCTAAAAAAGAAATTGCGTTTTCAGACTACCGTAACTTTTAAAGGATTTTGCTTAAGTTCATTCTGACAAACAACGTAAGATCTCCATGCCTAGATTTTTTTAGGTAATGTACTAGCTAGTTATCTGTAATATTATTCATTGTTGGTCAATAATTTAATGTTTTAGGATGGGTAGGCTACTTTGAGCAAATGATTTATTGTCTATGATTGAAAAAAAAGCATGTCAATAATAGAGGAACATGTACTCTATCATTAACATACATGGTACTCTATTTTTCCTTAATTTACAGAATAAATTATGTGTAAAACGACAAAAAATCGGCAAATTTATGAACATTGGACCATTCAAACACGAAATAAAATATTTTTATTTCAGTAAAATTAAACAATATAAATTAAAAAACATAGTGGCATAAATAGGCATTGATAAAAAAAGATTGTTAAAAAAGGTTGTGAAGCCCTGAATGTTTGTTTACAAAAAGTCTATCTTCTCGTGGCACCAACTATAGAACTAGCAAATAAAATGGCGAGAAAAATCTATTTTCAAAACTGAGCGTTCAAACACAAATTTGAAATGAGAACACGAATTGAAGAGGCGTTTGAGGTGCACGTTGATTAGGACGCTGAAAACATTAGGGTTGTACGAAACGGTTAAAATTATACTATGTAAAAATAAACGAGGTATATTATTTATTAATGATATAATGTCAGTAGAAAAATAAGTTTAACGACAGCCGCTCGCAGTGGCAAAAAATATATTCCGTCGTATCTTATTAGACGAATAAGCGGCATCCGATCTCTTAGGCGAAAAGTCTTGGATGCAACGAGGATAGCTCATGATGATGTAACTAGAGGGTGTTTAAATGTCCCAGGTCCTTGCTAGTGTCACTTTTGTTACGTTTAAGTGGATATGAGTTATTATTAATTATCAAATGGCTTCATGAGGTTTACCAGTAAAAGCGTTAGCTCTATTTACAAAACAAAAAAATATTTTTAATAACTAAACCCCTACCTAACGTAAAATTCAAATGTTCAAAACGGTCTATATCCTTGGGTGACAGCGAGTGCTTGTTACCACAGATAAAAAAAACAAAAGCATTACTCATACTTATAAAAAAAAAAATTAGCGTCTACTTAGCGTTCTAAATTCAGATGTTCTAAATGGCTACAACCTTGTTGTGGCGCGCGCTGATCGGAGCAGGCGTCACGAGCCGTTGGGAAATCAGCGGCGACCGCGCGACACCGCGTATTCATTCGACGGCTTAGTACGCCATAGAGTAGTTTGCTTACTCTTACTGCTTTTTTTACGAACCAACAGAGTTTTTCGTTTTGATATGGCTGGAAGAAAGAAAATTATATAATTATAGACCTTTCGTTACAAGGGCTACAGTGATTTTTGTTTCTGTGGCCGTCTGGTCATAGTGGCTTTGAACTAACTGGTCAACCAGTAAATTACTATAAACTAATGCTTTGTATGCTAAGATAAACTAGCAAATACACACGCGATTAGTTATTATAATGTTTGCTAGGCCTACGCCAGTGTCTACACACTGTCGTAGCGCGCTCGTAGATGTAGTCATTGTAGTAAAACCGTAGCAGCGTCGTAGACGTATCTTCGCAGCAATCACACTATTTTGTAAATGATTAGTTTTCTTACTTTACATTGACGTGACGCATATATTCATCTTGAAATATACGAAATAAGTGGCGATTTAGTGCCGTCTAGAAACGATGCTCTAGCTCAGTTATTATTCTCGAACTACAGGCCGTATAGTCACTACCATTTTTTTAAGTTTGGGCTTAATAAAGATACTAACATTTAACATGCCAATTGACTTGGACGGGCACATCCAAGGACTAAGGCATTAGTCGGAGCATTGCTATAATAATGCCTACCGAACACAGCCATGCACAATTGCACATGAGATCCAATTACCAACTAATAAGCTATTTGCTCGTCTATAGTTATGAACCACAACAATATGGAATGTACAATAATTTTGTGGTTTAAGGATCTTTTATCTTGTCACGTAAACGAGAACACACGTTTGATTTTCAAAGTGTTCTTCCGAGTGGGTGTTCTTTGTGTGTGTTGATTAAATGTAGGTAAGTCTTTCGACACAGGACTATAAACATAAAATAAAGATGAATAGAATAAGAAGGAAAAACGTTCAACGTAATTATGAAGACAATCTTAACAAAACATTTCTAAACTAACGTAGAATATAACTCTTATCTGTAGGCTAAACAAAATCCTTTGCATTTTACTTTTAAAATATTATCCTAGTTAATTAAAGTAACTTACACGCGCTGCAAACATAACAAACAGCCATTTTATTTTATTTCCATTATAAATGTTTCTGTTGTTAAATTAATCTACATTTTGGCCGCGGGCGAGTCCGGTGTTGCGGCGCGGCAGTGCGTTGACAACGTTCCATTTTCAAATTTGCTGTGATACTGGCTGTCGTACAGCGTTATTGAGCCAATACTCGACACCCAGCGCCATGTTTTAAACTTTGGAATAAATTGTGCCATTTTTAATTGAAACTTTTATGCGATGTATGTAGGTAATGGCTGCTATGCAATTATGAAATGTATATTTCGACTGTATGTTATTTATTATATTCACAATATTGCACATGCCTTGAAGTAACGAAATAACTGTGTTTCTATTTCTGAAGGTTTATAATGATTGTCGTCAAGAAGCGATAGGTATTTTGTCCTTACTCAGTTGCTATACTCCAATCTCAGACCTAATAGTCACTAAAATGAACTGCATTTGCACTCCAATGGACCCTTATTTTATATCTTACAGACCGGATTGATTACTGTTTTTTAATTCATCTTAAACAGTACTTAGATGATGATCATCAGAATCATTATCAGCCCTAATATAAACTATCCCACTGTTAGGCACAGGCCTTTCCTCGGTCTTCTACACTGACTAAGGGTTGAAAGACTTGACTTCTTTCAAGAAAAATACTTAGAACTCTCAGACACGCAAAGCTTTCTCGATGATTTCGAAACGAACTATCGAATTCAAAAGGTATTCGAAAAATCTGTTTTTCCACAAGGTCATAAGATTTTATTACCTACATATAATTGATTAACATTAATAATTGATTTTATTCCCTACATATAATTGATTAACATTAATAATTGATTTTAAACTTTCGCAATTTGGTTACATCATACAAAATTGTTAGGATTCACTTTCGGTCCCTCCGCGACCACGACCGATGCAATACGGTCGAAACAACGAAAACACATAGGTATTAATACCTTAAATAAAATAATCTTTACTCGTAAAATAATTTTGATAAGTTCAGCGAAAAAATAATTAAAATTCCGATAACCTTATTATAAGAATTTACACTCCAATTTTGTTTCATATCATCGAATGTATAAAAACAATAACCAAATCACCACCCCAAAACATTAAATAAATAAAATCACGTATTAGTGTTGCCAGCACGAAATAACCGTTTAATTAGTGTTGCCACCCTCGCAGTTACTTTGTGCTGTTCGGCTATTAGGGGGATGGGGTTCCGTATTAATAAGCATGGTTTAGAGATTATTACTTTATTAAGATAGCAGGGAGATTTTAACTTAGTACTTTAGGCTAGATTTGTTTTATTTACATATAAATAAAATTATATTAATTATAATATAATTTGTCTATACGTATAAATAACATTGGTGTGTCTGTCAGTGATTGCAAAATAACAGTTTTTCAAGTGCTTATAGTTAGTTACACCATCATACTAAGTCCTGAACAACCGCCTTTTTATTTTGTCTGTAGGTACATATGTCTGCCTGTTTTTCTGATTGTCCGGATAATCACTGGAATGGCTAAACCGATTTGAATCGACCTTTCACTGCTACGTCAAGCGGTCACCCATCCAACCGGCGACCGGCGCAAACGTTGCTTTACGTTGCCGAACTATTATGATAAGTCATGCTTTAAGCGCTACGACCATAAAGTCTAAATTCCAATGATGTAACATACCTACTTAGGTAGGTATATATTTCGGGTCTGTAGGCCTAATCTGTCCATTTTGTGGGTAAGCAGGAACCCTAAAGCGGGTCCATTAAACAGATATCCCAATTCCCAGTAGTGAATGACAAAAACATCATAAAATTGCACCGTGGCTTTTGGCTCGAATTACCCTTAAGAATTATTAGTTCCAAGGGTCGGTGCCGGTTTGGTACATTTTGATTTGGTCCACTAAATGGATCGGTAAATATTTATTAACACGTTACTGCTGGTCTGTGTCTCTAAATGGTCGGATTACTTTAATTTAATGCATTTATGTATATTTATAGGCTTATTCTAATGATTCAACGTAGAAATTAAAATATGCTATTTTATAATATGCCTTTGTATTACCTACTTACGTCTATAAAAATAATGAACCTTTTTTATTTTAAGCAATTCAGAATTATTTAGTTATTAGGAAATCAATTTGGTTGCCTGTATTTATTACTTACTTCTCAATAATAATATTCCTAAATTTTCTCAATTTTTTTAAATCCCTTTATCTGGTAGTTGGTGGTTTTTATAATGATAATGAAAGACATGTATTCAGTCCCCATAGATGTCAAATGAACCTAATTAAAAACAAAATCTAAAACTTGATCTTTTTACGCAAAATGCCCTGATTTACCGGCTATAAAAAGAAGTAAATAAAATTTACTACAAAATTACCCACAAACAACAACAATACTTAACCACTCTCATTCCCAAACGAATTCCGCCCGAAGCGACACAGAGCCGAGCCCTCTTCCCTCCCGGACCATCTGTCGCCACAATGGGCACTTATTCGAACACGTTTACTATTTTATCAAATCTAATACTACCCTCAACCAAACAAAAACCAACCCTACACCTCTAAAATAAAGTAGAAGGTCAAATAACAATAGTGTCCTCCCCTATTTCTACTCGGATTAAGCATAATGACTCGTAAATACAATCTTTGACACCTTTTTCATTTGGTGGCGTGAGTGATTTTTGTGGGGTACCCTCTTTTTATTTAGAAATGGGTAAATAAAGTCCGCTTCTGTTACATTATGATTCGGATAGAGTTGGTCGTTTAAGAGATTACCTTGCGTTTGATGGGTTATTTTAAAAATAAAATAGATTAGGTCGCGGCAGACTTTTATAATATGATTTTTTTTATAGACTCACTCCTGTATCCTCAAAAGGGTAAGCTGAGGTGCAATATTACACCTACATTTCGCCATGAATTTTTAGGTCCCACGTAAAAGGTACATAATCTATTGCCGTTACCAGGCACATCACCAGACTCTGCGCTGCTACTGAGCACTCGGAAAAACGCAGTAACACTTTTGCCCGACCCGGGAATCGAACCCGGGACCTCAGATCAGCAGTCGCATACGCTATCCACTGGACCACGGAGGCAGTAATATGAATATAAGCCTTGAATATACTGACACTGGTCTTAGCCATGGAATATCGCTAACCTTTTGGGTTGCGGCGGTTAGAGAGACGGCAGTCGCTCTGTGGAAAAGCTTATTTAGTCACATCGTTAGACTAGAAAGCTGATGCCAGGCTTTAAGGTAGTTTGGATATATTATTGAGGATAATGCTAGGATGATAATGAATGCGATTCATGATGTAACAGCTGATTTCAATAAAAAAACTGACTTTTTTTAAGGAATGGAAGAAGAAAAACTACCTCACTCAGACAAGATTTATCAATATAGTAAGGTGTATCTTTAATCGTATTTGGGGTACTTTTGCTTATCCAGGCTACTCACTCAAACCACCACGGTAAACTTCAACGTCCCGATATGAATGCAATTACAGAATTACTTTTCTATTCAATCTAGATTTTAGGTACGTACTATTTTTCTTTGTCAAACATTTTGTAGTTTTGTTCAACTATTCACCTTATTTACCCCGTAAGTCACATTAACACCCATAAATCGCAGTCAGCGATAGTTAGTGACATTACAATATTTGCGATAGTATATTGACATTCTTGTCCACTATGTAAATAGAGGGTGCTAAGTTACCCTACTGTGACAATTGGTGTTTAAGTATGTTCGGATTATTACTTGTATATTACGCCGTATTAAAGATACTTACAATGTTTGTAAACGGACAAATACAAATACAAAATATTTATTTGTAAAAATGTGGTATACAGAGATGTTGTTACAAGTTTAGATCAGCACATTTGCCGTCAAATTTTACAGCATGCAAATATTTCAAAAGTTTGTTGAATTTTTACAATTTAAATATTCATTTACCGAATAAAAACCTTTTGCCATTAACCATCGAAATAATTCGTTCTTAAACTTATTATGAGGTAAATCATGTAAATGTTGCGGTAGATGATTGTAAATGTGTACCGCCATAGAGTAGCTGTTACGGCTGCATACGTCTGTTTTTATTGCAGAAAGAGTAAGTTTATTAGGATATCGCGTATTAAAATTGCAGATATCTCTTTTGGCAGTAAATAAACTTGAGTTATTTTTTTACAAAAACACATAACTAAAAATGTAAAGACAGGGCACAGTTAAAATTGAGAGCTTTTGCTTTCAAAGGCTTACAAGTTGTCCAAGGCGTTACATTGAAAATTGCTCTCACACATTGTTTCTGCGCTATGAATAATTTATATTGACTGAGTTGCCCCAAAGTACGATGCCATATCGGAGCTTAGATGCAACAAAGGCATGATATGTTAGAAGTGCTGTTGGTTTGTTTGAGATTTTTGTTAATCTCCATAGAGCATAAACAAATCTATTGATTTTACTACATGTCTTATCTACGTGGGCTTTCCAGTTGCAATAATCGTCCAAGATAACACCTAGGAAAGAAATAGTAGGTATTAACCTCGGAGAGAGTTTGAGTATTATAATTAAGGTTTAAATTATGTTTCTTTCCTCCTTTATTTCGAAATTGGATATATCTTGTTTTACTGATATTCACATGAAGGTTATTGCAACTTAACCAGCTTTTACAGCAGCTAGGTATATGCGGATGTAGGTAATTGCATGGCGATCTTCTATTAAAAGAAAAGACAATTTTAAAATAAAGGTGAAATACCTTTTTACCCAGAACGTGGAACCGTAAGCAGATCTCAGCATAGGTTACACCGGCCACGACCACGGACAGTTCATGATGACTGATGAGCTGATGACAGAAGCTTGAAAACTCATACCTAAAATATAAAGCAAATAAAATAGATTGACTTCACATTATTTTATAGACTTCGCAGTAAGTTCCGTCATATTCATACCGAGCATTAAGTTTGACGCAACATCTATCTACATTACCAAGCCTAAAACCTCCTAGTTATACAAAGTATATAACAAATATGAAACTAGCCTAAATCTAGGGCGTAATTATCCGCAGAAACATTAAAAACAGATAATAGAGAGTAGAGTGTATGCCGTACTCCGCAGTGGCGGCCTCATTTCTAAACAGAACACATTAACGTTATTGTTTAGTCTGTGGCGGGTCGGATTTCGCGCCATTTGGCCAACCGCTCGTGTAATAGCTACGGTACTCGGTAAAGGTACACGCATACTGCCGCATGGAAATATATTTTTTATCTTTCTACCACAGATAATATATAACAGATTCTACTGCAAATAATCATAAACGCGAAGGATGTTTATAAACTTTCACGGAAAAATTGCGTTACGGAATCTACTAAAATACCTTTCTTTTTAACTAGCCTATTTGTCTCACTGCTGAGCAAAGGCCTCTCCCCTGGATTTCCACAAATCTCTGTGCTTTGCGATCTCTGGGCCAGTCGCCCTCAAAAGCGTCTAGGTCATCCCGCCATCTCCGTTCAGGACGTCCTCGTCGCCGCCGACCGCCTGGCACCCAATAGGGAATATGCATGTGATTCAGATATAAGCGAATATATTTTTATGACATTCTTTATCGATAAAGAAAGACACCTCTCACATTATTTTATATTTAAACACTCTACAATCGCGAATATTATTTAATAAAGGTTGGAAAATTACAAAAAACGCTATTGCCTAGACACCAGCGTGACGTCACCGTTCGCAGAGGATATGTCAAAAGTGTCAAAACAGTACCAGACATTTGACAGAGTTGACAGTTAACAACTCAATCGTTGCAAACGCTGACGTCATCACAGAGCGTGCTAAAATGGTGGTGTTTAAACCAGCGTTATGTCATTGCAATTTTCAACATTAAATTAAAAATAAATGTTGACTTTTCCACGACTAATATTTTTTTACAGTATTGTATTAACATAAATAAACGATAGTAACAATAAAAAAAAACATGCATATTCCCTATTGGTAGCTACAAGACCCCACCATTCTGTGTGCATGCTGCAGACGTGTCCGGTCCAGTCCACTAAAACACCTATAGCTTAAAAATCACAATAGCGAAGGCTACTTTTTATCCTGGATTATAGATTGCGCTCTATTGAAAGCAAAGCATAATTATGATAGTTTTCTATATCCTTTTCATAGAAACTCTTATCATAATCATAACATTCATTAATCAGTCTACTTATCAGAACAAGACCAATAAGGTACATCGCACTTCGTAAAAACATTCTTTATCTTCGAGGGAGCAATAAAGTGCAAATGTTGGTAAACTAGCATAAAATAAACACAAGTCAGGTTAGATATAGATAATAACCCGCACATGACCCCGTGTTTGATATCTGACCCCGTATAATAATAATATATTTGGCTGAACCTCTTTACATGACTACAAGAGCCACGTTTTCGTTAAGTGTGCGTCGCGGCTTCAAATCTGTAATGTTTCCCTCCATTGTCTATTTGAATTTAGAATAAGCTCGTTCGGAAACGAATTAGGATGTTTGTTTATGATTCAATGGCTACACTCGACATCGAAGCGAGGGGTACGACCCATTTTATTGGCATTCATTTTCTTATTGTATAAATTAACCAAGTATCATGTTGATTTGTCCCACCCCTTATATCACGTTATTCTCTAAAATATTAAAATTTTGTGTCACTAAGTATTTGTAATAGAACTCCTCTGAAATGACTTGAACGATTTTTTTTAAATACCTTTTGTATCATTGGTAGGTCTGAGAATAGGTGATAGGCTATTTATTTCATAATTTGGCACAAAAAATACGGTAATGATATTATATTGTATTTTAACTTTATACAAAGGGCCATATAGATTTAAAAAACGTATAAGGCATCCTAGAATCATAATAACCATTTGGAAGAGCACCCAGATTCAAAAAAACTATTTGTAGATCGCATTAAATACTGTTTCGCGTGGGCATCAAACCAATAAACTTAAATAACTGTATCTAAACCAATAAACAAGAAAGTCTCAGTAGTAAATTAATAATCAAATATCATATCTAGTAATATCAAAGAAGTAACTAATCTTCAGTAACAAAGAGCGTGGGCGCTATGATAACCAATAGACAATATAAAATGTTTTGTGGAACAAAAGACGCAAACGATATAATTGGTACGCCCCCGCCCTCAGGACGTATACAAGGGTTGCCAGTTATCAGAATTATTGACGATAATAGAGATATTTTAGATAATTGTCTATGGAAAAACTGCGTACTACTTATTTGCTAAGTTGCCTATATATATTATCTATATATCGCATGTTCTTTTTTCAGTCGGAAATTTTCTTTTACGCTGTTAATTATCAATTTTATAAAACGTCTTGTTAATATAAAATTATCAATGCTAGATTATGATCGCGGCTACGCTCGCATGTAGGATATCGCAAGAAAAGGCCTACCTATGTAATATCTAGATTACTATAAGCTATGTTACTGAAAAGTAAAGTAAAGTATTTAAAATGCCTCCGTGGTCCAGTGGATAGCGTATGCGACTGCTGATTTCGATCAGCAGGTCCTGGGTTCGATTCCCGGGTCGGGCAAAAGTTTTATTGGGTTTTTCCGAATTCTTAGTAGGCAATAGGCTCGCCCCAATTACGTGGGACCTACATATTCATGGCGAAATGTGGGTGTAATATTACACCTCTGCCTTCCCCTTCGAAAATAAATATATATTTGAAATCCGTTCAGTAGTTTTTGCGTGAAAGATAAGAGAAAATCCATCCATAGGTACTCACAAACTTACGCGTTTATAATACTTAGTAGTAGGATAAAGAGCACTGGGTGGCTACTTTTTAAATTGGGTTTAAATCTGAATATAGCCGGCTGGTGAAATATTAGAGTAGGTAAGAAATATACGTCTTCTCTCCTTGTTTTTGTCTCTTTGGAGATTTCATATAGACGTTTATGCTGTTTTATTTCATAATGAAGACGTACTTTCCGCCTGATTTATGAGACCAGACCATACACATAGTTGTTTACACTCATACCTAATGTAGGTAAGATGTTAAAACTATTTTTACTATGTGATTTTTTTAAAATAAATAAGCGTTCAATAGTGAAATTTTTGTTTTCATTTTGTATTATTTTGAAAATTTATTCCTAATATTTGTGGAACATGGTAGTACTTATAAGAATTGCTATCAAGGTCTTGTGAAACGGCTTGACCGTGTTTTATGTATTTTTGTGTAGGTTTGGTAGGTTAAAGAATTGGTCGTAGGCTACTTTTAATACCCTAGCCGGGCCTAGCTGATCAGTGTACCATCCTCCAGATTTCTTCTTATGAGATGGTAAGTTTTGATGGTAAGTTAAAATACCTACAACCACAATTATGGCAAAGCAATGTTAGGTCAGCTTGTAATTTAAAAACTCTTTGATAGAGAGGAGATACACCTCTGGGACAGATTACAAACATAAGCGCTGTTATTATCATTTTACATTAGAGCGGCTCTTACCAATAATTCCTAATAGTCGGACGCACCGTACTTAACTAAAGGGACATCACCATTCGATCATTTAACTAGTGTTTATAATCATTAACTACCCCTGTCTGCTGGGAGTCAACCCCTAAGGACCCATCTCTTAAGGCTGGGGATACGGCACAAGCGGAACGGGTAGCGGAGTGATAAGCGAGGTTGGACTAATGAGCCCTATATGAAATATTCGAAATCTCATTTTTTATCATTTAGTCCCTTAAACACTTTCAAGACTTTTCGAATAGACTTTGCAAACCTTACTAACTGGAAACTACTAAAAGTAGAAAATAATCAAGCAAATAAAAATGTGCACCAAACATAAATGAACAAACCAGCCAATCAGCCATACCGAAGTCATTTTCGGTAGTTTTATGTTTTACCTTAGGTACTAACTACTAACTTACCATCAAACAGCCAATTTAAAAAAAATACCATCACCCCTTTAACTCGATCTTCTTTTACATTCTTCAATGCAGTTTTGATCAAAGTTTACAGTAAATTACCAACATTGTTTTATGCTAAAGAATCTACTCGGGCCCGTTTATCACTCGGCTGATCGCGCAGCTTATGCCTTGCCACTACCCTTATAATGCAGTGACTAGGGTCCATAAAATTGGACATGTTTTGCACAGTTGTTTGGACAATCTTTTTATGGATGATCGTGGCTTCGTGATATTTTTATTATTGAGTAACATGTGGTGACGCTGTAAATAAATCAAAATATTTTTTAGGGTTCTTTATTGTGAATTATGTGTTAGGTGCGGCCATTTTAAATTAAAAAAACTAAACGTATGAACTAAAGTATAATAGACTGTACAAAAATATTACAACATAATATGTCTTCTCGAAACCACGGCAGATGTTATGGAAACGTTGGAGTAAAACGGTATTAAATTTTTACTCTTACAATAAGTACTCACGCCTAATAGATCCAAATCGCAATGCGTAACCATTTTTAGGATTACAATAAAGATCAACAAAGCTGAAATTTTGTTACATCTGGTTAGCCTAGAAAGGAAGGCTCTACGGAAAAGTCTTGTATTCATTTGGAGTAACGCTAGAATGATGGCGAAAAAGACAGGTTATTTAATATTGGTCGGCAAAACTAGTTTTGGACACAAACTACCTACTAAGTTGCTTCTTGAACTTCATACTTAATGAAAACCAATCATATATATCAAGAATAAACTTATTAATTCCAACCGTTAACCCATTAGACACCGCAAGTATAAAGATAACCAAACGTAATCAAATGTAATCAACACAAACAAATTGGGTGGGGTACATAACGACCCCTAACGTGGGGTACGGCCGGGTACTGTTACATGATTTAGCAATTACCAACCCCCGCGATGCAGATTTTTAATCTGAGGTTAATGGGTATATGTGATTATGATGTACAGACCGGGTTACGGGGGATATAGTTACGGTTTTTGCGTATGTGTTGGATGCTGTGTTTTAGATAAGTCCTTTAACTGTATTGTTAGCGGATACTAGTGAAGTACCATGTTTGTTTGCAGAATAATGAAAAATATTTTCCGTTTTATTGTACATTTTACTCGAAACTACATTTGTGAATATAAACGTTATAGTTTTGTTTAATTCTCTACCGGGAATTTAAAACAAAATTTGAAATTTGTTGAATAAAACTTGCCCTATGTTCTATTTAACGCGAATCTCTATAAATCAATAGATAAAACGATAGTGCGTGTAAGTTACTTTTACTGAAGTTTAATGCATTTTGTACGTTGCAGGTCGTTTTTAGCAGTAATATATAGGTTCCTTAACTATGTACCTACATCTTACGCGTTAACTTAACAGCATATGCTCTTCGCCTATAGTTGTACAGCAAGGGAATACTAATTCAGCAAATGGTCAAGTGTAAGTAACTTGAGGATTACTTACTTACTTACTACAGATACTTAAAAAAAAACCAAACAGTGTGCCTTGTGTTCCTCTATGGCAACATGACAGCTGCCGGTGTTTTAAATATACAGGGTGTAAAAAGACCCTTAACGAAAACTGAAATCCCATGTTGTACCAATCACTAGTTACGAACATTTTTTACTTCGGCACCATACCTGGGAAATTACTGGTTCAGGAGATATTGAGGCTCAAAGTTAGTATGGAATTTTTCTAATTAGGTACATAATCGATGCATTTACCCCGCCAACATGTTCTTTAGATGCCCTATGACTCCATGGATAAGGAGGTATTTCGAGCATTGCACACGCGCGCTTTTAATCGCGGTTCAATAAAGGAGAAAACTTAAAAAAATCGTTTCCCAGGTATTATTTTTGGTCAGTATGACTTGGCATAATGTCCACAACGAGTAGACTTCGGCTTGGTGATGGGTCTTGTTACAACCTGTATGTGTTCATCATCATCCGAATACCCATGGTACATGCTATGCTTAGTTTGGGACAAGGCGGTGTTATGTGTATGTGATGTAATATTATATTATTATTGATTTTGATACAATTAAGGTTTTTGCTTTGACAGAAGAAGTTCGCCTTCTCATCATCATCAGTCCTTTAAACTGTCCCACTGCTGGGCACGGGCCTCTTCTCACTATGAGAAGGGTAAGGCCATAGTCCACCAAGCTGGCCAAGTGTGGGTTGGCAGACTTCACATATCTTGCGAGAACATTATGGAGAACTCTCAGACATGCAGGTTTCCTTCACCGTTTAGCAAGCGATAATTAACAATTTAATACGCACTTAACTTCGAAAAGTCATCGGTGCGAGCCGAGGATTCGAACCTGAGACCCTCTGCGTAGCAGTGTGTCGGTCTCTTCACTCGGCTATCGCTGCTTCTCGCCTTCTATCTTCTTAAAAAAGAAAAATAATTTTTCAGAGATTTAACTTTTCTGATTACCTGATCTTCACCAAGGGAGGAAGCAATATCCATATAGTTTAATCTATTGTTAGGACGTTTGCCCTTGGAACAACTGCCAAATATTACGTTGTTAACAACCACAATTGACGGCTTTACTCTCTCTCCGCTAGGCACGGATGGATGTCACTAGAAATCATGTCACTGTTATTAAAAACCTAATAGGAATAAGTATGTACACAAATGAAAAAATAGCTAGTATAACGATCTAAGTAAACTGAATACATTTCTCAGTATTAAATTCAAATTATTGTGAATTTTGATTTACGTGAACACAAAATTTTACGAAGATAATTCTCGTTATGTAGAATTAAGGTAATAGCTAAATTGCTTGTAAAATAATAAATATATAATCTTGTATATTGTAAAGGCAGTTAAAGGATAGTGCTCACTTGTCAACTCTTAACTCAGCATGACAGTAGAGAAAAATACAAACGCTTTACTAGTGGAGGCACTATGACGGTCTGGACACGGAACTCTTAGTCACTTAGTCCTAAGAGTTCCGTTTCCAGACCAGCATGGTTGTTTTTAGCTGATTTAAACGCTCCCACTGTTGGGCATCTATAGCTTCTCGCTAAGAGAAGGGTTAACCCACTATCCACGCTTACTAAGTGTGGCCTTTATGTCCTCAAGATGTTTTCCTTTAGTGTTTAGCCCGCGATAATAATTGTCAATTTCACACTGCATGTTGCAGACAAATATTATTTTAGTCATCATCACCAGCCTTTAACAATCCACTGCTGCACTAGGCCTCTCCTTTGAAAGGAGGTATTGGCCTATATTATATTTTATCAATAATTTTGCCAAGAATCATACCAGGTACAATTTCAACTTAAACTGCTCATTGATTACACCGTATATTGACGTGCGGTTAGTCGATTTGAAGTGGATACTTCAAATCGACTAACCGCACGTCAATATCCACCTGTGTACAGTCTCCTTAACCCACACATAGTTGCAAAACGAAGCGTACACCGGTAACGTAAGCCTGAGGCAAATAATTACCGACTTCAAAGCACCCGTTACCATTATTTAACTAGGCACACGCCGCTCCTGCCCACGATTTTTAACGATGTAACCGATAGCCTGGTTTTAATGAATACTCGTTTTTTATTTAACATATGAGTATAGAAAAGTACTCGGAGGTAATTGGTAGGTCAGTGGTTAAAGCAGTGGATTAAGGATTGTGCGTTCAGTCCAAATAACGGCCGGTCTTAATATATGATCTATCCGTGGAATTGGAGATTAGAGATGCATATTTGACATATATAATATGCCTCCGTGGTCCAGTGGTTAGTGTATGCGACTGCTGATCGGAGGTTCCAGGTTCGATTCCCGGGTCGGGCAAAGTGTTATTGGGTTTTTCCTTTAGGAAATTCTCAGTAGCAGCACGGAGTCTGGTAATATGCCCGGTACGGCAATAGGGTCGCCCCCTATTACGTGGGACCTAAAAATTCATGGCGAAATGTGGGTGTAATATTTACACCTCAGCCTACCCCTTCGGGGATACAGGCGTGAGACTATACATAAAATTAAAAAGTAAATAAAATAAATAATATATGTACTTAAGTATATTTACGCCGTGTGGTTGACGGCATAGAATACAAGTGTCACCACCCCCAATCTTCCCGTGGGTGTCGTAAGAGGCGACTAAGGGATAACACGATGCAAATACCATCTTTGCGTAGGGACGGAAAACTCGACATCAAACCATATACGACTGCCTCGTTGGTCTCGCGGCGTGGGATCGGGAGGTTCCAGGTTCGATTCCTGGGTCGGGCAGTGTTATTGAGTTTTTCTGTCCCGAAATTCTCAGTAGCAGCACGGAGTCTGGAAATGTGCCCGGTACGGCAATAGGCTCGCCCCTTATTACGTGCGACTAAAATATATCTGGCGAAAAGTGGATGTAGAAATACACCTCTGCCTACCCCTTCGGGGATAAAAGGCGTGACGATATGTATGTATGTATGTTAAGTATCTTTATGGATAGGTTGGATATTGAATATCAATAGGTAGGTAGTAAAATAATTCTTATGGCAGGTATTCAGCTATTCATTGGAGAGGACTGGGAGATTATTTTGATCATCATCACGATTAGCCTTGTTAATAATCTCTCTCACTGTTATGCACAGGCCTTCTTCTCAATAAGAGTTTATGCACTTTTTTTATGCACACCTTTATACTTCTTCTCATTATGAGTAAGAGTAAGACCATAGTCCACCACGCTGCTCGAGTGTGTTGCCAGACATAACATGCATTTCGAAAACACTGTGCAGAACTTTCAGACGTTTCGTAGCGGTGGTTTTCTTCACAATTTTTGCTAGCGCTCATTCATTGTAATAAATTAAACCGCTCATTAGGTACTTCAAAAATCTACCACCACATAAGCAATTACCTCAAGCACATTTGAACTAAAGTATTTTAAATGGGAACATAGGGATACATTATAGATTATACCCCTGCAAACGTCATCGCTGCAAGAGCTGTCACCATTCCACCCAATACCAAATAAAGCTATTAGCCACTTGAGATATTGCAAACATAATTAAACTCATTGAGTACTGTACAGTTAGTCTGTCCAAACAATTATTACACTACAATAAATAACAATACAATCGTCAACAAATCGTTATTATAGCAAATTACCGCCATCTGCTTACGTTTGACAGATCCCAAAGGGTTTTGGCGCGCTTCCACCAACTGTCAAGCGGCCATCTTGCGGCCATAGACAAACATTTGCAATTTTATGCGCCATTGACTCCAGTTTTGTTAAATTAGCCGTCGTCAATCTGTTTATTTTATTTTTCGTATTGTTAACAATGGGCTTAGTTTTTTGTGAATAACTGTGTTCTTTTATTTTAAGATCGGTTGTTCTTATTTTTGAGTGATTGCACTCCTATTGTAAGTAATTTTCGGTAGCGTTTGAAATCGGAGGAGTTGATTTTTTAAGTATTTAAGTTGATTTATAAATATGATGCAACTGTATGATGAAGTGATTTTGCAGGTAGTTTTATAATCTGGGTGGCGCCTGCATACTTCCCATATTGACAGAAGAGTTTTGTAGCACTCACAGCGTGTGTTGACTTCCATAATGTCAAAAATCGGCCAAGTAAAGCAAAGATGGCATTTAGAGGTATGACCGCCATTGACCGCTTGTTATTGCAGTTACATCAGATCGATATCATTCTTCGGACGACATGTAAAACCACTGTCGGCACCACACACATACACGATAAAAAGGACAAAAAGAACAGTTTTACTCTACGTATGTACCTATGTAGTACTTACTAGATAACCTCTGCCACAAATTGTGGCTACTGTTTCCAAACGTTAAAAGCTGTCATTTTTTATATGTTGATTTAGTATTATTGGTCCCATCACTTATTTTTGTTATTGATGGAAGGATCCGTTACTCGTTTTATGTTATTGGGCCATGTCGTAGTGAAACAGTCAAGACATAGAAGTAGAGTGAAGACGTTTTAGTTCACAGAAGTTCCAATATATCATCATCATCCTAGTGTTATCCCGACTGCATCCATAACTTTAGCCTCGAAGCCCGTGGTCTGATTTCTGGTCTCATATTTACTTGCCTATAGATCCACTACCACCACAACCCAAGGAGGTAGCGATATTTCATGACCTAGGCGATAAAAACTCATCACACATACTTTAAGCTAAACCAAACTGAAGTCTTAACGCACACCATTGGTTACAATAATAAAAGATAAGCTTGTAAATCTTTTCCTTTTATAAAACAATTCAAATAAAACAGAAGCAATTTTCATTAGCAATCAATATCGTCCATTACGTGGTCACAAAGGGCGTTCCACACGGCGCCGGCAGCGGTGCGTGAAATATAAGAGCACTCCACAAAAGGGCTAATAACTCGTGTGAAGAGCCCTTAACGCTCCCCCGGGTTTTGTTGTGAGTTATGAAAGGTAACGGGAAGCGGAGCGGGTTGCTTGTTATACGGCGTTTTGTCAACCGTTTAACATCTTTAGAACTTATTTATTTATTTATATAGACTCACGCCTGTATCCTCGAAGGGGTAGGCAGAGGTGTAATATTACACCCACATTTCGCCATTAATTTTTAGGTCTCACTCCCACGTAATAGGGGGTGAGCCGATTGCCGTACTAGACTCCGTGCTGCTACTAAGACGGAAAAACCCAATAACACTTTGCCCGACATTAATGCCGCGAGACCAACGTGGCAATCTTATTTATTCCTTACCAATATTTTTTCGTAATTGTACCCCAAATACCTATACAAGAGATGTAAATATAAAATAAAATTTAGTCCAGAACTGAGCATGTGCTATTAGACAAAAAAATTGTAGTTCAGCTAGTATTCCATCAAATCTGGTTAGACTGGATAGCGGGCTTCCAGCTCCAAAGCTTAAGACTTGAATCGGAACTGGGACAGTGCTAGTTGTGCTGATAATAATGATATTGTGTTGTAATTATGTAACTTATAATGTACAACTTCATCAATAAATAATTACATACATACATAGACTCACGCCTGTTTCCCGGAGGGGTAGGTAGAGACTACATATCTCTCTTGCTTCATTCACTCCCATCAGATTCCTCATGAATGCTCTTCTGTTCAGGGTATTTCTAACCTGTTCTGTTTTAGGATATCTCCAATCTGGTCAAAGAACGTCTTCCTCTTCGTCCTGTCCCTTCCACACTTGCCTTATATATCTGCTTGGTCAGTCTTTCGTCATCCTAAATAAATAATTGTGTCTTAGTTTTGCTTCATTCGGTTTAAACTTAAAATCTTCAAAACCAATATTTAGCGATAGAATCCGTAAACCGTAGTTTGATTTCAATAATTGTCTTTTTTCGTAAAAACATTTTGGTGAAAATATATTTTAAAAGATACACAAATCGCTATTTCTTATGTTCTTGTACCAAACCAAAAGCGAAGTGTATGAAAAATATGATTTTATCTGTACAGAGCAATCGGATCTTTTGTCGGCAGCTAACCATTGTTTAGTGCAGACGGTTTTTTGTCTGTCCGTCTGTTTGTGCGCCAAACGACGAAGATCGATTGTTTACTACATAATATTGATATTTTGTGTACTGTGATTTTGCAAAGAGGGGATTTTTTTATCGAAATGTACAAATATTTTATATTTTTACTACCAGGCTTTTTGAAAAGACACGCGGCATGTGAAAACCGACATACACTTTTATTAATAAGTAGGTAAAGAAGGATAAACAGAAAGGAAGAAATCGCTTTGTATATTTGCATTGCAGTGCAAATAGTTTGACTTGAGTAATTCAACTTCAACATGATTTGCAATTATTTGCTTACGAAATGAATAGGTAATGTAGGTATTGAATAACATAACATATCTTCACGCCTTTTATCCCCGAAGGGGTAGGCAGAGGTGTATTACACACCCACACTTCGCCAGATATGTTTCGGTCCCAATGTAATAGGGGGCGAGCCTATTGCCATCTACCGGGCACATTATTAAGCGAGCGATAATTAACATTGAATAATTTAAGAAAATCCTTCTTTTTCTCTCCCGCACTAGGACTAAATCCTGTGTCGCGGGGGACTTTACAAACATACAACTAACGGACACAATGAACACCCAGACTCGAAATAACAACAATTTATGAATCACACAAAGTGTTATCTCTTGTGGAGATCGAACCCACAACACTTCGGCGCAGTGTCAAGCGGTGAGGCGGCCCTTTAAACCACTACGCCAACCGTGCATTCAATTAATGGGTGGACTCTTATAACTCTTCGATAGAAATATTAAAGAACTGTGATAGAACTTAGCTTATGCATTGGAGTAGCAAAAAGAGCTTCGAGGCTCCCTTTTATCGGGATAACTGACACCCACGCGAGCGATGCCGCGGGCAGAGACTAGTGTTCTGTAACCCGCTCTATGCGCTGTCCAGGGAGTAAATTAAATAACCAGTAACATGTTATGATTATACAATTTGTCGTGGTTAATAGTAAAATTTTGCATAGAACAGCAGATTTTTTGCGCGATTTCGACAATTAGCCAGAAAAAAAGATATTCAAGATATAAAGATAGAATAGTAAGACCAGTCTAGAACATTTATAAGTCGAGGAGTGTAAAACAGAAAGAGCACACCTATGTGTGCTCTTTCTGCTGAATGTTAGAAGATGCGAGCAATACCTATGTATTGCTCACATCTTCTAACATTCAGCCCGTTTCGTTTCTGGTCAAGAGCCTGCGATATAACCTAACTAGGTATTCTTGTCATAACATAATATATGAATCGGGATCGACAAGATTATGTGCCCGAAGCGAGGTACTGCTCTGATGTGCCACACACGGTCACCCATCCAAGCGACGACCGGTTCAAGCTTAACTTTGTCAACCTATCACGATCTGCAAGCCAAATCTGGCTATAAGTGCTACATTGATTTGTTATACGACTTCTTATCATCATCATTATCATCAGCTTGTATTCGTATACTGCTGGACGGCGTCGCCAAGAGGGGGGTAGATGCCCTAGAGACTCAAAAACCATACAATTCATACTTTTCTCAGTACTTTTCTCATTTTCCATATCAACTTGCCCCCTCCTCCCCAGGCAATCGGCTGGCCGCCCCTGGGAAGTAGGCTTCTACTATAGCTCAAAAGCGTAAAAAGTCTCTCTTAACCTTTGAAAAGACTTCATGTATTGGCATAAAATTAAATACATAAATATCATTTCATTACATGCCAATAGAATACCTTAAAAACGTAAGTAAAACGTCTCCTCGAATACCCACCAATTCCAACCCTTAGGTATACCAACTTCCCTGCGCCAATTTTATTACGGCGTACATCCCAAAAATAATCCACAGTCAAAGCCCCGTTAATAACGTT
This sequence comes from Euclidia mi, assembly GCA_944739405.2. NCBI lineage: Eukaryota > Metazoa > Arthropoda > Insecta > Lepidoptera > Erebidae > Euclidia > Euclidia mi. Next base: position 35,962,328 of record OX123203.2, read on the forward strand.
ACTCCGAGTCGGTGTCGACGGCTGTTTTTTGCAACCCATTCGCAGCGGAGAGGCACTTTTTAATTCTTTTGACGCTGGCTATAGGGGGTCGTGTGTGGCAGGGTTGTGCATGAAATATCGGTGAGCACAAGTTATTTATGCCTTCAACAATGTGTCTTCAATGTTTAGTCAGCACTCATATCGTGAATTAACTGGCCATTCGTAATAAATCGACAAATTCAAGCAACAAAATAGTAGAAACTTGCTTACTTCTGCATGAGTGGGCCGGCTCGACCGGGAAAGTAAACTACACTTTCACAGATATTTTTTTTTATAGTCTCACGTCTGTATCCCCGAAAGGGTAGGCAGAGGTGTTAATATTACACCCACATTTCGCCATGAATTTTTAGGTCCCATGCTATAGGGCGCGAGCCTATTGCAGTTACCGGGCACATCACCAGACTCCGGGCTGCTACTGAGTATTCGGAAAAACCTAGTAACACTTTTGCCCGACCCGGGAATCGAACCCGGGACCTCCGATCAGCAGTCGCATACGCTATCCACTGGACCACGGAGGCAGTCACAGAATATCGACTTAAAATAATAGTCTATACAATTGCATCTCGTTCAGTGAGTGAGAGAACCGGAGGCCTCTTCCTCTTCTCTTTCTCTCGCCTCCTATTCCTATGCCCATCCCAAAGCCGCAACGCACTTGTGACTCGTCTTATGTTTTCGGGTCCTTCGGTGGCGGTCACCATCAGGCGAAATGTCTGCTCGTTTTCCGCCTTTTGCAATTTAAAAAAACTACTCTCACGCAGCACCATTTGGACGGGTATCCGCGTGTGGCATTAATATCACCGCGCTACCGTACTTCAGACGCATGTAAAACTGTCGTTCCCAGTTTTCAACCAATCGGTAGACCATGTTGGAGGGCTTTGGGAGGTCTATAAACTTCAAAACCTTAGTACTCTGAGGAGACCCCACACTTATACGAAAGGAAGAAAGAAATATTCAATTTCTTTCGTCTTCTACTAACTCAGTCCAACTACAAAACACCTGCCTCTTCAGATTTTAAGAACATTTAGGTCACCAGACTATACAAGTGCTACTCGAACTGGTAGACTTCATATTGCCCTAAAGAACCTTAAAAAGAATGGAAATAATTTCACAATATAGCTAATAGTAAGTAAGTTGTCATCTAGTCAAAACTATGAAAATTTGGAGTCCCCATAATGGGAAAAAGTAGGTAAAAGAACCTCTATATTTTGCGTTGGTGTTTCAAAATGCGTACTAAAATTCTACTGCTGATTAAACAGAGAATAGATAATGTTTAAACTGATTGATCGAAGAACAACAAATCTAATCACTATTACACAAATACTGTTTATGATAAGTACTCATCACCAGAGAGTTAAATATTAACATAAAACCATCGACAAAAATCTACATTGTCCGCCATCCCTATAAGCCGAGGTAGTTTCACATCAAGCCAGCGTGGCCCATCATATATCATTTTTATCATTTTTATTCAATCCTTTGCCGAAACCGTACTTTCAGGCGGGCTCTTTTTAATTCGTTTTACAATGATAACTGTAGTGAATACGGATTTTTTGTTCAACATATATTACTTTCGGCCGAGTCTATGGTTCGGTGTTAACAGCATTCCAGGTTATGACAGTGCGATTGGTACTGTTTAAATTGTATATAAGAAATTAAATTGCAGAATTATAATCACTGGTTCCAACTTGATAATTGAGTATGAATGAAATGAATTGACAATATTACTTGCATGAAAAAATCCTGATCTCTCAACACTCACTTGAATTGTTGTCAATAAATTAGCTACCAAAGGAAGCATGATGTTTGCGATTGGGCTAGTATTTACCGAAAACAAAGCGTCTAAATCGACAAACAGATTCTGTCAACATCATTTGGGCGTCAACCTCTATAGAACGATATACTTATAACACCTAACAGGTCCTTATTAAATTACTAACTTGACGAAATTAATTGCTATTAGTGAATCATAGCGGCATCGCTATGCGCATACAAAGACGTATCTTGAATCCTACTACTATTCAAACACGAAAGTTTCTGCGAATTAATACGAAAGGATTTTGAAGTAACTTTGAAGTTCTAGTTAAGCCTCGAACGAAATATAGTCAAACATAGGTGACAATTTCGAAGAAGTGTTGCTATAGTCATCATCATCATCAGCCTTTAACAGTCCACTGCTGGACTAGGCGTCTCCTTTCAAAGGAGGAATTGGCCTACTATACCACGCTGGCCAAACGGGTTGGTATAGGGTTTGTATCAAGTTTTCCTTCTCTTACATTGCTGTTTTCTGCATAATATGCTCCTTCTGTCGGCTCTTACGACACCCATGGGATGATATGGGGTGGTGACGTTCCGTATTCATAATCCGTCACCACACAGACAAGTGTTGTTATAGTACAACCGCCGAATTCAATATCCGATCTATCCATGGCCTTAGAAGTTAGAGATGCATATCTTATACTAATATACAAAGCTGAAGAGTTTGTTTGTTTGTTTGGTTGAACGCGCAAATCTCAGGAACTATTGGTCCGATTTGAAAAATTCTGTCAGTGTTAGATAGCCCATTTATCGAGGAAGGCACTCATATCGTGAATTAACTGGCCGTTTGTAATAGATCGACAAAATCAAGCAACAAAATAGTAGAAACGCGCTGTGAGTAACGTGAGCGGAGCAGTAGCCTTAAATAACGCGGGTGTAACCTCTAGTTAGACATTAGCTCCATACAAAATACGTCAAATATGTATCTCTAATCTCCAAATCCAAGGACAGATCATATACCGGGACCAACCGTGGAAAGTAGTTAGTATCCAAGGGTTTTCCTCCTAGTATCGAATGTGTTCCCAATAACTGGAAGTAACCGGGACGTAAATATCAGTTATGCAGTCATTAGCCGAGCCGTATTTATGGGCGCACGCCGCATGCAAGCGTCGACGTCCATGCGCTAATGTTGCCTCATGCCGACACACCGAAATCATTTTTGATTAGTCGCTTTTCAGTCGCACGGAAATTGTCTGTGGGGTATCAAAGTTACTATAGAGTCTTGAACCTTTTTGCTTAAAGTAGGTATGAGGTTGAGGTATGTCATGTATCATCCATAGAACGCCATTTCGTACTGGGGAAACAGTTTCTTAAGTTTTTATTTTTTTGTTAAGGCAGTTATAAAGTTGCAGCATGTCATACGGCGAGGTGATACGTCTGTGAAAGATCTCATAATTTGTTTCGCGTGGCATCAGGGGCGTAGCTACCGCCGTATTTGTCGTATCAATTATACGGGGCCCCCGGGCCACGGGGGACCCCAAAGTGTGTAAGGAAAAAGAATAAAAACTTTCTAATTTATTTTATTTTACAAATGACAAAATTCTATAAAGCAATTCCTTTTTTTCCCGCCTTAAGCGTGCGTTCAAAAGTTGGCAACACTACATCGTTATGGCGGGCTGCGGGACTTCCCCGTTTTACTTACTTCATCTTCAACTCAGCGGGGAATCCCCGGGAATCCTTCATCGATATCGCGATGTACGTGTACGTTGTTGTACTTTGCATTGGATGTTAAACCACGGAGTGCAGTGCACTGTTTATTTACGCGCTTTATATAAATGTGCAATACATTGTAATTCAGCACAAACAATATTGTTCTTCTGGTTTAGCAGTATTAGTAACGATTTGTAAAAGAAATGAGTGAAAGGAAAAGAGATTATCCCAGCGGCGCTGAGAAAAGAAAAATTAAACAGAAAAGGGACGAGGTTATAAAAAAAGTGCCCAAAATTTCTTCATTTTTCAGAGACAAGATACTGTGAGTGATTTAGATTGGAAAGGTAAGTACTACACTACTACCCAACCCATTTATTAGGGGCCCGTAGTGATAAACAAGGAAATCTTTTAATTTCGGTCTGTCCATCTGTCCGTCACAAAAAGTTGTCTCCCCCCTCGATTTTCACAATTATACTGTTTTTAGGGTTCCGTGCCTTGATTAAAAAAAACAAAATTCTAACTTATCTATAGGATCGATTTGTTTTGTTGTTTGTTTATCAGTCTGTATCGTATCGTTAATTGCGTGTTGAGAACTTCAGATGTGCAGACTCGCTTTCGGGTTCTCGTTTTGTATGGCCACTACACTACGCGCTGCGTTTAAATAGCACGCAGGTGTATAGTAATGCACGGACGGGCTGCAGGTGATTTTGTATCTACTAATAGGTACGAGCACAATCCGCGTAGAATCTGTGTGCGTCTGAACTGAACACTCTCTAACTGTGACCCTTAGTAACATTATTTATTTATATATAACTCTTTTTAGTTTAGTATCAAAGCATTCGTATTTATTTTTTAGCAATTACTCGTTTATTTTTAGATTCTTCTGAAGCATGTTCTTCGTCACATATCCATCCGGAAATAGAAGAAAGCCAAGCACATACTTTATCGGATGTCCATCCAGAAATCGAGGAACCCCAAGTCAACGATTCTGATATATCTGCAGATAATGCAGATTGTAATATAATTTCATCAGATAGAGGAAATTTTGGTGACAATTTAACTGAATGCGAACGAAAAATAATTTTTAAATAGGGTCCATTTAAACCACAAGGACCATTTCCAAAAGTTTCAGAAAATAACCGACCTTTTTCAGCTTATTATTATTCATATTTCAATCAGGCAGGCATAAAAATTATAAGACCATGGTTATGTTATTCTAACGTTTTAAACAAACCGTACTGTCACTTCTGTTGGTTATTAGCAGATCGTCAAAACAAATCGTACTCCTCTGCTTGGGTTAACGGTGTTTCGGTTAGAAGCAATTTCACACAAACTATTCTTGACCATGAAAAGTCACAGCAGCATATTAGTGCCTCACTCTCTTATAATAATTGGTTGTAAGGAAATACCATCGATACTCTATTGAAAAGTGAAATCGATAGTAAAATTACATTCTGGAGAGATGTACTGCATCGTATAATTAATGTTATAATTACTTTAGTATCTTGTAATCTACCTTTGAGGGGGCATGATTCTGATTCTGGCAATTTTATGGCAATTTCACGTCTGCTATCTAACTATGATGCAACTTTAAAAGAACTTTTTCTAAAACCGAAAGGTGAAATAAATTATTTAAGCCCTACGATTCAAAACGAAATTATTAGTTTGCTTGGTACTAACGTTAGGAACAGTATTATCTCAGAAATTAAAAAAGCTCCATTTCTGACAATAATTCTGGATACAACACAAGACTTGTCAAAAATTGACCAACTATCTGTAGTTTTTCGATATATCTCGGTTACAGAAAATGATGATAATGTGCCGAAAGAAATAAAAATCTGTGAGTCCTTTTTAGGATTCATAGCAGTAACCGATTGCAGTGCTGCAGGTCTGAAAAGTGTCATTTTAAATTTGACTAAAGAATATGGAATTGATTTGACTAAATGTAGAGGACAGGGATACGATGGAGCAAATGTTATGTCGGGTGTGTATGGAGGATTACAAACCCTAATAAAAGAGCATGCTCCAAATGCCGATTATGTTCATTGTGCTGCGCACGCTTTAAACTTGGTTTTGAACGATGCTGCGAGACATGTTCGTGAAGTATCGACTTTTTTCGATAATTTAGAAAAAATATATACTTTTTTTGGCAATAGTATAAAACGCTGGGCTATGCTAAGTGACGATTTATCTGAAAAATATTTGATTACCCTTAAAAAGGTATGTCCTACCAGATGGTCTTCTAGGAACGACGCTTTATTAGCAGTAAAGAAAATTTTTTTACTAATCATGAAAACTTTGTACCAACTAAATTTAATTTCAAATAAAAAAGATGAACGTGAAGAATGTAAAAGTATAATTAATATTTTAGAGAGTTTTGATTTCTTAGTGCTCGTTACATTTTTTTCTTCACTATTTGAAATTATTAATCCTGTTTCTAAAGCTCTACAGCATGAAAATAATGACTTACAGAAATCTAGTATTTTATTAAGTAATCTTTTAAATAGACTGTGCCAATTAAGAAATCAGAATTCATTTAATAGTTTGCTAAATGAATCCAAAGATTTAGCAAAAAAGTGGGGGGTAACAACTGTTTTTAAAAACAGTAGGCGAAAGATAACGAAGCGTTTTTTTGATGAGTTATCACAAGATGAGAGAATTTCCGACCCGGAATCCTATTTCAAAGTCAATGTATACTATTGCTGTTTAGATATATTAATTTCTCAAACTAAAGAAAGATTTCAGAGCCTTTGCAACCTGAGTAGTATATTCGAAATATTACAACCGGAGAAACTCCTATCTTCTTCAAGCGAAGAGATATTAAACGCTTCCGGAAAACTGTCTGCTAAATACAGTAAAGACATCTCACTTAATCTTTGTGACCAATTAAAGGCTCTAAAAACATGCTTAGATTCTGAAATTAAAAAAATGTATTCCATTAAAGAACTCATTGAATTATTGCTAGTAAAATTCAATAGTCTTGCATCCAGTTTTCCCGAGGTAATCACAGCATGCTTTTTATTCTTGACCCTTCCAGTTACAACCGCAACGGCAGAAAGAAGTTTTTCAAAATTAAAACTAATAAAAAATTACTTAAGAACTTCGATGGGACAAGAACGGCTGTCAGACATCTCACTATTGTCCATAGAGGCAGAAACTTTAGAAAAACTAAAATCATCATCAGCCATAAATGATTTAATAAATCAGTTTGCCGATAAAAAGGCAAGGAGAGTGAATATTTAAAATTCGACTTTTATTTGTAAAATGGGTAAATTATGTGATAAATAAATATTACTTCTCACAATATTTTTTTTCTTTCGTGAAAAATCTTTACCTCCATATAAGGGCCTCCAAAAAAATTTTTATACGGGGCCCCGACAAGGCACGCTACGCCACTGCGTGGCATAGATATATACCTACAGGGTGTCACAAGACCCATAACTAAGCCGAAGTCTACTTGTTGTGGACATCATGCCAAGTCATACTAACCAAAAATAAAGCCTCGGATACGAACCTTTTTTTAAGTTTTCACATTTTTTAAGCCGCAATTAAAAGCGCGCTCGTGCAATGTTCGAAAACCTATCCATGGGGTCATGGGGCATCTAAAGATCATATTGGTGGGGTAAATGCATTGATTTTGTACCTAATTAGAAAAACTCCACACTAACTTTGAGCCTCAATATCTCCTGAACCAGTAATTTCCCAGGTATGGTGCCGAAGTAAAACATGTTCGTAGTGACTGGTACAACATGGGATTTCAGTTTTCGTTAAGGGTCTTTTTACACCCTGTATACATTAATTACTTACAGTCTAACATCATCATCATCGTCTATCATCGTATCGCTTTCCCGATTACATCCAAAAGCCGAGCCCGAGGCCCGCTTACTAGTCCAACCAGATATGACAGAATTACAACTTTTCTACAGAGATACAGCCGATCTTCGCAACCCAAAATAATAGTAGGTATTCTATAACTATACTATGACTAGGAACGAATCTTATACTAATATATAAAGCTGAAGAGTTTGTTTGTTTGGTTGATCACGCTAATCTCAGGAACTATTGAACAGATTTGAAAAATTCTTTCAGTGTTAGATAGCCCATTTATCAAGGAAGGCGATAGGCTATATAACATCGCGCTATGAGCAACGGGAGCGGAGCAGTAGCCTTAAATAACGCGGGCATCCACTAGTAATATAATAAACTAGAGGACGCCAGCAGCTACGCCTGCAATTTTTTTTAATTTACCCGTTTTGGCCGATCCCGTGGGAATTTCGGGAAATCCCTTCTTAGGGCACCCTTACAGTCCCCAAGGAACAAACATGCCAAATTTCAGCTGCCTGCGCCCAATAGTTTCGGCTGTAGCGTGTCTGTCAGTCAGTCAGTAACGCAAGGATTTTATATATTAAGATAAGTAGGTACTTATACACTATTGTCTATGTTAGTAAAGCTTATCATTTGCACGATGTTGATGTGCGTTCGTGTGCGTGTGGCACTAGTCCGCGGAAGCGACGGTACACCACCGTTCAACCAAAAATACACCTTACCAATATGGGTTAATCTTGTCATTTGCGGAGACATGATAATAATATGTGAGCAGAAGAAACTCATTAAAAATAATGTCTAACTTTAACTACCTACCAAGTTATCTTGCCTCAATGGATGAACATGAGCTCTTTGGCACTACTGCCTCCTCATAGCGGCTGTCAAATAGCTTCGCGACAATCGGCACCGACAGCTTAACGTGCTTTATTTATATAAATCACGTTAAGCTGTTTATATTAACAATGTTTAAAGGTAGTAGAGCCTTGCTGATTTCAGCATGCATAACCGGCCCATCGGCTCAACTGGGAAAGTACTTCCCACTCACAGATAATCGACGTTAAGTAACAGTGCATATATCTATATTATTTTTCGTTCGGTTAGTGAGAGTGTCGGAGGCCCCATCCTATATTCCTTCTCCCTCATCCCACTCCTCGTCCTATCCCTTTTCCCAACCCAAAAAGCGGCAGCGCACTTATGACTTCTCTGGTGTTACTTGTGTCCATTGACGACTGTAATCGCTTACTATTAGCATAGAGCATAGATATGTAAATCTGTATTCATTGCTATTAGGTGATCCGTCTGCTCCTTTGACGCATATGACATAAAAAAACCTCATAAATTCGAAACGTCAATGGTGTGCGCCACAGTTTTCAAACCGATTCCTTCTGCATGGCTGTCTATTGGTATCTCTGCCTCCAATATAATTTCCTACGTAGTAGCAGCCAAATCTAATTAAATATATGTCATAAGAATAACGAGCTCAATGGCTACAATAAAACAATTAATGCAGATACTACCGAAATTCCCAATTTATTAAAATATTACCACCGATGCCCAAGTGGGGTGAGCAGAGATCTTTATCTGTGGCTCACCGTTTGAAACACCATCCCCTAACGTCGAGCCGTATATGGCAATATTTAAATAAAAATACGATTAGATAGCGCATGTTTTGACCGCTGGCAACTGCTTTATTCATTTAGTTTTAAATGATAATTTTGTGACTACGTAAACTTTAGTGTAAAGTAAATTTTGTACGCTTTAGGTTATTTTAAGTACTTATCATCATGCTAGGCTATAGCCATGGATATACTGTCACACATCACACACTGTCAACTTAAAGACGTGTAAAGAACTCCGTGCCAATGAATACAGATTTACATAATAGAAGCGCATTTCTTAAGGATTTCGTGTGCCGATTCCAACTGGCGTGTTGACGGTTGTCAGTGTAGTACGTAGTTGGCGCCGTTGGCGGTGCTGGCGTCGTTCTCCGTCTCTCTTGCTCTCATAGTTAAGATACACAGGAGAAACTTTGGTCTCTCTTGCACTCGTAGAGTCAGCTGTCACAGCGTGACTGCCACGCCGCCAAGCGGCAATATGGGTCACACTGGTCACAGAAAGTTTGTCTTCAGAGCGCCCATAAAAAATGAAATATATATATATATATATATATATATATATATATATATATATATATATAGAGGCACATTGATGGAGGATTGATGTTGACATCTGTCGGATCATACGAAAAATATATTTCTAGTCCTGAATATTTATAATATGTTATTTTTAGAGAAATAAAAGCAACCGTCAAGGCCTAACTATTACTAAAAACCTAAAAACTAATATTATTATAAGAAAGTATCACAAGAGCCTACCAAATTATTGAAGTATATCAGATGTCAAAAAATTCAATGTTAAGCACCAATTCACGTCCGTGAAAAAGAATATAATTTAATTTTTATTATCATCAAGAAATCAATGTCGGTTCCTGTATGATGTGATTTAATATAGCAGCTTTGTAAGGAGTTCACGTTGAGTGGCGTGAGGTGGTGGCTAGTTTGCGATGGATCTACGATCTCAATGCCGCCGGACTCGGCTAGCGTACTGGCACTCACGAGCCGCCGCCGCCACGGACAGAAAAATAATTTTACGCAATGACAAACGTCATTAATTTGTGTTTATTTTATAGTATTTACTTTTAAGTGTATTGAAGTTTTTATCGTCATATATGTTCTTTAACGGTGGCAAAAGTGATGAGGAAGTAGGTGCGAGTCAATCTTGCACATCGCCTGCTCTGGTGCGCTGCCCTGTTTGTTCCCAGGCACGTTATTTTAAAGGTGAGCGGGGCCTAAAAGTACATTTTGGTAAAATCCACAAAAACCAAAATGTACTTTCTGGCCCCAACACATCCACACATCACAATTCAATTAATGAGCCGACAACCCCTTCTGATATCCCTTTTTGGCAGCTTATAAGCAAATTAAAAAATTCCATTCCCATCCTGAAACGAATTCCCCGTGGCGCAAGGCCTTCAGTAGCCCAAAATCTAACCCAGTGCATAGGCCTCGTGGTACGGGAGAATTCAGTAACGGCTTGGGAACAACTACTCACTTTCCCTTACAGAATTCTACATGCACAGGAAGACCGGCAAACAAAAAAAACCTTAACAGCCAAAATTAAAGAAAATTGTAATATTTCGGCCTCCAATCTAAATTACAAATATCCAAAAACACATCGCAATAGCACCATGTACCACCATGTAGAGTCCAAGCTAAGGGAAGGTGATATCAGGGGAGCATCCAGAATCTTATTCAGTAGCGATGTGGTGGCGCCTTGCTCTGCCGACACACTCGCAAGTCTGCAGAGCAAGCATCCAGCGCCAGGAGATAGCCTCTTCTTTCCTGACCCACCTGACACTAACTCAGATTGCCTCAGGATTACAGCCAAGGACGTCCTGACTGCCGTTGGCTCCTTCCAAAGCGGGTCTGCTGGTGGTCTCGACGGCTTAACACCCCAACACTTAAAAGATCTTGTGTGTTCAAGCGCCGGGGCGGCCGGGGACGCGCTTTTGGGGGAGCTAACGGCTCTAGTCAATCTTATGCTCTCCGGCAATGTGAACGATGCCATCGTTGACGTTTTGTATGGCGCAAATCTATGCGCTTTACGAAAGCGAGACGGTGGTATTCGTCCCATTGCCGTTGGGTGTACGTACAGGCATATGGCGGCCAAGATTTGCTGTCGGCATTATAACTCCATGTTAGGCAGCAAATTACAGCCACTACAACTTGGATTTGGCTCTAAGGGTGGCTGTGAGGCCGCCATACATGCCCTGTCAACGTACCTTGGCTGTAATGGGGGTGATGTTATCTTGAAGATTGACTTAAAGAATGCTTTTAACTCAGTGAACAGGGACACCTTGTTGACGCAAGTTAAATTAGAAACCCCCCAAATTTACAACTACCTTTGGCAGTGCTACAGGCACCCATCAAAATTAATATACAAGGAACATCTTTTGGAGTCCGCCGTTGGCTGTCAACAAGGCGACCCTCTTGGACCACTCATTTTTAGCTTAGCCATTCATCCAGTTATTAGCCAGCTAAATTCTAAATTAAACATCTGGTACCTAGATGACGGAACCCTAGGAGGCGACGTACACACTGTCTATCAGGACCTGGCACTTCTGAAGACCAAATTTTCATCCATCGGCCTAGACCTTAATCCAAGTAAGTGTGAAATTTTTATCAACGATACTTTAGACCAATCCGCAATACTTTCCCAATTTCAAACCCTGGCACCCAGTATAACGCATATTAAAAAAAGTACTCTTCGCCTTCTTGGGTCCCCAATATTTGAAGAAGGTTTTGATTCTTTTATTCATGAAAAAATTCAAAATTTTAGTGAAATTTCGGACCGCCTGCTCAAAATTAATATACATTCGGCTTTCACTATTATTCGATACTGTCTTTTTGTGCCTAAGTTCACACACGCTTTACGTTCATCGCCTTTTTGGAAAAACCCAAGCCCACTAGTCAATATTGACAAAATTTTACAAAACACCCTAAGCAACATTTTAAATGTGGCTCTGAACGACCGAGCATGGCTACAGGCGACATTACCTGTTCGCCTGGGTGGGCTTGGCGTACGCAAAATTTCCGACGTGAGCTTACCAGCATTTCTGTCATCGGTCCACAGCACTGCAGAATTGACCAGGAAAATCTTAGCACCCACACTGGTCGATTCTGAGGTGCCGTGTAAGATCGATGCCATTAATGCTTGGAAAATGGCTTGTCCAAGCACTGAGTTGCCCCGAAATTTATCCTCTCAGAGGCAGTGGGACGGGCCGCTTTGCAGTGCAGTACGAGAAAATCTCCTAAGCACATCGTACAATGCTGCAGAGCGTGCTCGTTTGCTGGCTGTGGGAGAGTGGGAGTCGGGGCTCTGGCTTCAAGCACTGCCATCGTCCAACATAGGTACCATGTTGGACGATACGACCTTCCGCCTCGCTTCTTGCCTCCGTTTAGGTGCGCCGTGTGTCGCTCCACATCGTTGTCACTGTGGGGAGGCGGTCGACAGCCTTGGTCACCATGGCCTATCATGCAGCAGGAGCGCAGGTCGTATTTCACGACATAGCAACCTGAATGACATTCTCCGCCAGGCTCTTGTCACCGCTGGCGTTCCAGCCCAACTTGAACCTCAGGGTTTGGCACGCAACGATGGTAAAAGACCAGATGGAATGTCTCTACTGCCTTGGAAGTTGGGTAGGCCTTTGGTATGGGACGCAACGTGTGTCGATACCCTTGCGCCATCTCATCTTTCTAGCACAGCGGGTTGTGCGGGCGCTGCTGCTGCCACAGCGGAGACTTTGAAACGGCGCAAATATGTAAATCTCGTAGGGGATTATGTATTTGAGCCGTTTGGAGTCGAAACGTTGGGGTCATGGGGTCCAAGTGCTAGATCTCTCTATAGAGAGCTTGCGAAGAGACTTGTCGACGCCTCGCGTGACCAGAAGGCTGGCATGTATCTAGCACAAAAAATTAGCATTGCCATACAGCGTGGCAATGCTGCCAGTCTTCTGGGCACATTCCCAATAGACGGCGATGTGGAGGACTTTCACGACGCCCTTTGAATATGCATTTTCTTATTTATTTGTATTGTACTTTAA